>OY978220.1:13253968-14465597 GCA_963854785.1 Vaccinium vitis-idaea
GACTTGTCGGAATCATTCCCGGGGCAATTCTTCAAAGATTCAAGGTTTTGAGGTTCCGACGGCTTATTCAAGCAATGAAAAGGCGGCCGTCACCGTATCGAAAATGGTTTTAGAAGTTTTCTTGATGAATGGTCACGATCCCAGGGGCATTTATGTCATTTGCGACTTGGTCAAAGTGATAACATGGCAATTCATTACATACGAAGAGGCTCATGAAGCATTTTACTTTCAAATTTGCCTTATGAACATCAAATTCCGTTCTAAGGTCACTTTGTATAGATTGTTATTGATTGCTTATATGCGGGAAGTGTGTCAAGTTGTGCGGCATGTAAATACATCTTCCGGTTGTACATAAATTCAAATAATCATGTTTCGTCCAAATTCTCGAACATGTTAGCTTTTCTTAAAGGTTGAATTTTAGGACTTTATACTCGGATGTTTGAATTCAAGAGTTTGGTGGATAAATCGTGTACATTCTACAACAGGTTTGTTCGTTTGTACATCAAAACAGCAAGTAATACAACGAACAATGAAAGTGCAAATCATGTGTATAAACTGAACCAAATCCATGAAAGTCAAAACATCGAATCTGTGCAGGGCACACAACGCCCGATAAAGAAATCCGCAACTGGGGCACGCAGGCCCAATCCATCTATCTACTGGGGCACGCAGGCCCAATAAAAAAGAAAAGATAAAAAGCAAAAACAAGACTCTAAGCTACTCTATATCTACTATGTACTACTCCGCCTCATCCATCGTCTCGTCCGAGCTCTCAGTCTCGTCTCCCTGTCGCTGCTCCTGTCGCTCCTGCCGGGAAGAGGGATAGTTAGCATCGTCAACGCTATCATCGCTTGAGCTCGTGGTCTCAACTATCCCCCCAGGTGCTACCTCCACCCTCTGGCGGGTCGATCTCCGTGGCCTCACCTCCGCAGGCTTTGAACGCCCAAGCCGCACAGTTGTGTCTCCAGGACCACCAGCTCCGTCGTGAGTCCTCTTTCTAATCACGGGCGGCTGCATCATCAAGCAAACAAGGAAAAGAATCAGCACATGGTATAGTCAAGAAATTGAAAGCACAAGGAAGGTAAATTGCATACCGGTGCGACTCTCAGTCGAGAAGGACCAGGAGCAGCAGGAGGTACTGGCTCGCCCTCCCGGCGGATAGTGACCTCCTCTCCAGCTATGAGGCGGCGAATCAGGATGCGCAGTCCTCGGTTCTGCTCATGCAAAGTCTGTACCGCCTCATGTGAAACCTGCAAGCACATCAAAAATTTGAGTCATCAGTACATTTGGGCATTCATAATTGAAGTTTGCAAAATTGAAAGAATGAAGTGTTTCTTACCGGTGCTGCAAGCCGCGGGAAGTCTACCGGTGGCCTCGGGATGTCTATATCCCCTACCTCACCACCAGCATAGGTGACGCGCACCCACCACCTAGCCCCCGCTATCTCCCGGGATGAGGTACCTGTACCCTCACCCTCACCTCCTGCTACTCCTCCAGCTGAGGCACGCGCCTTCGCGGCCTTCTCCCTCTCCATCTTCTCCATCCACTCCGCCGCTCTCAAGGGACCGGCCAGGTACCTGCTCCGATAGTCAATATAGCTCAAAGCAGGGCGCAGATACTGGCGCAGGACCAGGTCGGGTGTCGTGTAGCGCTCTATCTCCGCTAGCGTATACCGGGACGTCATCAGCACCCGGGGAGGAAGGCGTCCTGGCACCCGTGGTTTATCGGCCCGTATCGACTGGCGCAGCACCCTGTCACCAAGGTACCAGAACCAGCCGTACTGGCACTCGAGTAGGACCCTCCCTCTCGTGAGCTCCCTGCTCCGAGCCAGGTAAGGCTCATCAACGGTGTCCCATACTTCCCAGCGAACCTGCAAGAGTCGTTAAGAGCATCAGATATTGAATACATGAGGGAATCAAAAGCAAATTGAGTACATGAGAAAGAGTTCGATATCTACCAGAGAAGCAGGAAGTCTGTCCAGCGAAGCACGGAGAACGTGGATGTTCCCCCGTGCTGTACCGCCATAGCGGAAGCCTTCACCCCAGCACAATGCCCGGGGGATGACGTTCGGATCCTGGTGCCGCGTCTCAGGGGGGTGCAACCCCAACACCTCGTAAGCCCAGAGCTGCAATAAAAACAACAAGTCAGTCAATCAGTGCGAATTGTGGTAATCAAGTGCGAGTATCGAAATGCATGCAATTAAATTTGAAACTAAGAGTTTTGAGTTTTACCTCCCAGACGCTCCATAGTCCTGAAATGCCCGTCCCTTTCCGCCTCGAGACGACATTCATGAACGCGTAGCAGCTTCCCAGCGCTGCCCCACCCCAGTCATACCTCGCCGCCCTGGCGAAATCTCTCAACCCTCCGAGATAGGAGAGGTGCACCCTGTTACGCCTGTTTGGGTACAGTGATGCCCCAAACAGGTATAACAAGTAGCACCTCGCCTTCCGTGCTGCATCCTCCTCGTCGGTCGGCTCGCCCAATCCCTTTGTCTTGAATTGGCCATATGTGGCCGTCTCCCCCTCTTTGTTGGGCACGAAACCCAAGAACCACCTCAGCGCAGCATCATCCCTGCCAATCCCCGAGTCAAACGGGATCGGGTCTCCTCCTACCTGCAGTCCCGTGATCGCCGAGAAGTCCAGCGGCGTCATCGTCGCCTCTCCGAAGGTAAGGTGAAAAGAACTCGTAGAGTCCCTCCACCTCTCGGCCAGTGCTGTCACCACAGCATGGTCGTGCTGTGTGCCCGTGAGAGTCGGGATGAACCTCCCAAACCCGGCCAGATCCACCAGAGCCCTCACAGAGGCATGCAGCTGCTGGTATATCTCCCAACTTGAGCCCATGCCTCCATGAGCCTTCAAGCGCAAGTCACTCTGCACACAATCAACAGACAGACAAACAATCAGATGTTAGTCCAATCTCTTTTTCAAATCCAGTCACCAATCAATCAGTAATTCAATCATTCAATGCAAATCAGGTTTATTAACTGCTAAAGTGCGCGAAAACAATAAAGCAAGAAAGTAAAGAAAGCATACCGTCAGGCAGTCCGTCGAAAGGTGGACCTCGGGGTCCAGTAGCACCTCCTCTCCAAAGTACAACTTCCGTTGGGGAGTGTAAGCGTCTGAAGCGGAAGGCACAAAGAGGCGCACTGGTGGAGCATAGGTCGCCGCATCAAAAGCTGGCCTCCCTCTCCTCAGCCACTGTCTAGCAGCCTGGACCACCGTCACTCTCCGTCCAGCTGCCCTCTCCTCCTCCTCAGCCTGTGTCCTCGCCTCCTCCGCCGCCTCCTCTGTCTCAAACTCCTCGCAGAATGCCCTCGCCGCCTCGTCCTCAGCGGCGGCCTCCCGTAGCATCGCCGCCTCTCTCTCTCTGCTCTCAACTACAGCCTCCCTCGCTGCATCTAGGATCCCCGGGGCATCTGCTGCGGCTGCCATCACCACCTCCGGTGGCGCGTGCTCAAGATAGTCCCCCCGAGAAATCCCAACCGGACCCTGAACCGTCGTCCTACTACTCTGTCCCTGAGTCAGTGACTCTCCACCAATCACCACTGCCTTCCCCTTATCCCCCTCGCTAGGCTGTCGATCAACTCTCGGCTCAATCCTCCAGCGAGTTACCCTAACCTCGGTCTCCTCGCTGTCACTACTGCTGTCGCTGTCCACTTCTTGGACCTCCGCCATCTCTTTGTCTCTCCCATCTCCTCTCTCCTCTACCCTCTCCTCTACCCTCTCCGACGCCGGGGCATCGTCACCACCACCTAAGCCGCTACCCCCGCAGCCATCACCCTCACCATCACCACCATCACCACCATCACCATCACCACCATCACCACCCTCACCATCACCACCATCATCACCGATCTCCTCTGGCCGATCGCCACCACCACTGCCGCCTTCTCTCTCAACTGTCTCCTCGGCCGTGGATGACGGTGTGGCCTCTGGTGGCCCCTCAACCACCGGATCAGAGCCTTGAGCGCTCGAACTCACCGGTGGTGACACCACCATACCCCCACTACCTCTCTCCACCGTCGGCGAGCCCACCGGAGGTTGTGATTCGTCGGGATTCTCCATGGAAATTGATCAACACCTCAAAATCGAGCCCTAATCGACTGGAATCGAACCGAAATTGATCGAAATCGTACGGGAAAACCCTAGAATTTGGGGGTTTTGATTTTTCAAGGAATTTGAGTGAAGAAACGAATGGGTTTGGATCGGATTCGCTAGAGGAATACACGGTTTTAATCTCTGAAAGTTTTTGAACGTCGTGAAGGTTTAATCGGTGTAAATCGGAGTTAAAACGGACGTTACAATTCTGAACCGTCGTCCCCGATCAAGGGTTCAAGCGCTCAAGCTGGACCTTTTGAGCGCTGGAGGGTCAATATTTGAGGTTGAGCGCTCAAGGCTTTGGAGTTGAGCGCTCAAGGTAGGGTTGAGCGCTCAAGGGGGGGAACCCTGAGCGCTCAAACCCAATCCTGGCATGACTCTTGGCTTCTTTTGCAAGCTTTGCAGGGGCATTTTGGGCATCCCTTATGATTTGTTAGTGTGTTTTGGACTTGTTGGTCCCAATCAATCGAACGCATATAGATTCAAGGATCCAAATCTCGGTAATTGGTCGCGCTAGACCGTGTTAATCAATCAAAGTGTGTTGTATATATATATTTCGCGTTAGCATATGCGCGAAGTGTTTTGACTGCGGTCTGAGAGCTTTATGCTCATTTAAATCATTTTCTGAGGGACACGTGCTCGTTTAAATCATTGTTTACCAATCATGTTTTCGCGTTAGCGTATGCGCGAAGTATTCTGACTATGGCCTGAGGGCCACGTGCTCGTTTACATCATCATTTTTTAGGGCCATGTGCTCGTTTTAAAACATCTCTTGAAGCCACGCGCTTGTTTAAATCATGTTTAGCAATCGTGTTTCGAGTCAATCTCGTTAATCATCAGAGTTTTCGTTGATTATTTAACTATTATGCCGCTAAAACCATCACATTTATGTGTTTGGTTCAATAGCGTATCGATTGCCTCTTTGCTCAGCAAGCAATCACATCTCCTCGACTGTCTCGTTGCTCAGTAGACAATCATCTTATCATTGGCTATCTTGTTGCTCAAGGGATAGCCCCATTAAATTTAGCCTCCCCGTTGTTCAGAGGGTAGCTACACTCAATCACAATCACAATCACAATCACAATCACAATCACAATCACAATCACAATCACAATTATTTGCTTCATTTGCTAAGGCGTTTCACGACCCGGGAAGGCTCGTCGATTCGTGTTGTATCAATTGTCCTGAGGGACCAAACTTTTTGATCAATCGTCCTGAGGGACGGGAGAACCCATTGCGTTTGTGTGCACATACCCCCAGGAACTACGCCGGTCTGATCCCTACAATGGGGTACGTAGGCAGCCTGAATGGCACGACCGATTGTTTTTTTTAATGTTTCCTTTTGCAGTTTGAGATGTATTACGGATAGCGAGTTGGGTTGTCTATATCTTGGACGTTACTCATACCAAATCAATGGCATCGAGTCTCATCCAAGAGGGGCAACTGTAGACACCCCAATTTTGAACCCGAGATACGCTCGTGCATTTCCAATGATGAAACGGACCAATCATGATTACCTGGAACTTGTGAGAATGACTTGAATTTGATCAAAACCAACCAAGCACCACCCAAACAATCAAAATGTGCCAAACCAACCCAAGCACTGCCAAATCAAGCCAAGCCAGCAAACTGCCATCCATAGCCTTGAGCGCTCAAGCCCATGGCTTTGAGCGCTCAAACCCCTGAGGAGCACCTTGAGCGCTCAAGCCCACGGCTTTGAGCGCTCAACTCTGGTCCAGTCAGCAACTTGCAGAGTATCTCATCATGAGATTTCCTGCATGGGAGCGTCTGGGGTTGATCTTATACGATCTCTACATGTATAATACACTCCACTAAGTCCTAAAATACACCTAGAATACTCCTAAATACCCAAACCCACTTCCTCTCTCTCCTCTCTTCCCTCCCACTCACTCTATAAAAGCCACCCACTACCCCTGGTTTTGAGGAGGAAGGCTCACACTCCTCACCTTCGGATTCCACCAGAAAAACCACTCTTCTCTCTCTCTCTCTACAAAACCACTCTTCCACCATTGAAACCACCTACAAAACCACTCATCAAACCCCGAAATTCGACTCTTGATCATCGATCAACCACCTACATTGTTCAATTCGTCCAGATTATAAGCCAAAAACATCCACAATCACCATCCCAAAGCCCAGAATCAAGTTCAAATCACAAACATCTTCCTAAAGGTAGTGAAATATGTGATATATTCACTGTTTTGGCCCATCTGAGGAAGACCAGTGAGTTTAAGCAAGTTCTCTATACTTGCATTGAACTCACAGAGGTCTGAAAGCTGTTCAAAAACCTTTTTCAAATCTGCAGTTACAGCAGGTTTGAGCGCTCAAGCCTCTAGCCTTGAGCGCTCAAGCCTAATTCAGAATAAGTTTCTGTTTTGCTAATCTCTGAACTTTCTTTTGTTTTTGATCATCATTTAAGAATTAATTGCACTCATGTAGCTCTCAAAACAGTTTATTTCTACACCAAAACTACATGCATGAATGTAAATTAACCTTTTATGGTGATCAAGGATCGAAAACTACAAATTTCTTATGTTTAATTGCAAAACAGTGGCTGCCTGACCTTTTTGAAACTTCATTTTATGCCATTGGTGATCCTGAGGAAGCATTGAAATCTGTTTAAAGGTCAAAAATTAGAAAGCCATGTTATGGCTTGAGCGCTCAAGGTCAGATCTTTGAGCGCTCAAACTGTTCTTGGCTTACTTACTATTTTCCAGCAGTTCTGATGATGAATTATGGTTTAAATCCTTGTTGATGTGTATAAGTTGTCCGTACGGCGTTTGCAATCTGAATCCCTCTCTCTTGCAAAATTGGTTTGAGCGCTCAATCCATGAGCCTTGAGCGCTCAAACTGATTCTAAAGCAAGTATGTTTTAAGCATTTTCTGGTGATTTCTAGAGTGAGGTGATACTTGTGTGATGTTTCTGTAGTGGTTCAAAGTCTTAAAGCATCATCAAACATTAAAAACCAGCAAGGAAAATGTGTGGGTGGAATGAGGGTTGAGCGCTCAAGTCATCACCCTTGAGCGCTCAATCCCCATTCTGGGATCCAGATTGTAAACAGTATGATAAGTCTCATGATCATAATTTCTTGAGTTATTGTATGATTTCTGTTGTAATTTACTTCTGTGAACATTTGTAGTTTCATGTTCATTATCCATGTAGATCGCGCGCACAAGCATCCACTGTAAAATCATATCCCTTGTATATTTTGTTATTACGTGATTCCTGTCCCCAATTCCCCCATTTATGTGAATAAATTAAGTTTCAAACATTTTTTTAAAATCCCACAAAATATTGAGTAGAGACCGGTTCATGGACCGGGCGAGAGGGGTGCCGTAAAACCCTTCCCCTCTCGTAACCAAACCCCCGAATCCGAGAAATCTTTGGTTCCGTCAGGACTAGTAAAATCTTTTTCAATGGGCAACGAGTCATATTTTTTTTATCGGTTTCTCGGGTTCGGACCTCAAATCCGGGTGGCGACTCTAACAATCACAATCTTTTTCGCGCAATCTCGGTGGGCCGTCCACAGGGTGCATCTACATTGAGAGGGAAAGGGAAAGGGAAAGGGATAAATGCAGGAAGGGAGACAGCGGATAGGGAGAGGGAGCACAACCACTACATTCAGCATTTACCTTGGCAATTTCAGCAGTATATTTCCCACACTGTAGACGTCAAAGCTGATGGTCATTGTGGATTCAGGGCGATAGCCGTGCAAATCTATGACACTGAGGAGGGCTGGGCTCAAGTACGACATGATCTTATCGAAGAAATTATTCAAAATAGATATCTCTACAATGCGGTTTATCTAGAACAAAATAGGGCAGATGAGATACTAGAGTCACTGACCTGTTGGATGCCTACAGCTCCATATACAAAATGGATGGACTGTATGAGTTTGGGGGTAGTCATCGCATCACGGTACAACATTGTACTACACACATTTGACGCGAATGTTGGAGGTTGTTTTACTCACTTGCCCTTGAGATCCCGTCCAGTTCCAGTCCGACAGCGCAAAGAAATAGCTATTGCCCGTATTAACAATCACTTTGTACAACTTTTTTTGCGCCCCAATCACCCTGTACCACCCATCCCAATGTGGTGGTGGAATAATGCATCGGATGAAGCTAAAGGATGGGCTTTAAGTTATGACACACGTCTTGATTTGTGGTTCCAGGTACTGAATGTCGTGCCGGGACCACAATTTGGAGGCAATATTGATTAGGGCTGACCACTTGTCAACGTGATTGTAATATTTATTCACTTTAAAACATGATTGTAATATTATTATTCACTTTTAGAAGTTTTTTATTTATTATTCATTGTTAAGACAACTTAATTAACTAATTAAAATAATATAAAGTTTCTAAATATAAAGTGAAATTTAAATACAAATTTAAGAAAATAATTTACTTGCAAATGTACTTTGAATAAACCAAATTAAATGAGTAATTAAATAAATAAAGTTAATAATAAATGAAATTATTAAAATTTGAGTAATTAAATAAATAAAGTTAAATAAACCAAAAAAGAAAATAAATAAATAAATAAATAAAAAGGGCCGGAAGAAGAAAAAGAAAAAAAAAAGGGGGCCGGAACAGGAGGGAAAAAAAAAAGAAAAAAAAAAAAGGGCCGGAAAGGGGGGGGGGGTAATTTGGGGAGAGGGTGGGGGTGGGGCCGGGGGACAGTTGTCAGGGGGGGTGCAAAGCCACACTCATCCTCAAAGCCCTAGGTGAATCTCCAGTCTTGGCATTAATGGCTTATCTTTGACCGAATCGGAGAGTGAAATAATCAAGATGAGCGTAAGTTGATCCGGGCAAACACGAACCGTTGAACCCAAAAAAAAAGTCATAGGCGAAGATGACAGCACAATTGTGCACCCATTGAGTGCTTAATTAATTTGTTACTGCAAGTATTTCTTGTGCCGGTTCCTGTCCGTGAAGATTAGTCATGATTTCCGATCGAGAAGTTAACAAATGTACCGATGTTCTTGCAAAGGATGCTCTTCCCCGCCCGCTTGGATTTATTTCTTTCACGGATCCATGCACCTAACCTGTTGCTCTTTCAATTACATGGAAACTTTGTAGGGGTGAAATACCCGAAACTTTTTTATTTCGCTCCGTCTAACTAAACCGAGCATTATGTCTCAATCAATTGGGATTGGCTACATGAATCCTGTTTTTCTATTAATTATGTCTCGAGCGACCTCTTCACTTAAGTTTAATAAGCCCAAGCCTTTTCGTGCGACGTCATCCAAAGAATTTCGCTCCATCTTTAACCAAAAAATGCAAACAAAGAACGTAGAGGACAGCTATAGGTTGGCAAAATGTAGGAACTCTAGTAGTTGGAAGGTAAGAAAGTAGAATAAAACAGCTGGCGAGCACTACATGGCGGGCCTGCTCAAAGGTTGACTCATTTATTCCACATGTATTCCACATGTACAGTTGACTCTACAGAACACTTTAATAATTTTCCCACACGGAGAAGAGAAGAATATGCCTTAAAAATGGCCTTACAGACCAGAGAGGAAAAAGCAAATGTCGAGTACTACATGGCGGGCCTGTTTGTTTTTTGGTTATGAACTCGTCTGCACTCTGCACATTACGGTGTTAATGGACCACATTTGACAGTGACAATCTCCCTCTCTCTTTTCTGTTTCATGGTTAGGCGTGTTCAAGTCAGTTTACTCACACTTCTCCGATCCAGTTAAAAGCATGCTATTTACTTCGGAACTAGGAGACCTAACCACAAGAATTGAATCTCGATCAATTTTGTGGGAAGCAAACTAACCAACTGGACTAAGGTATATTCCACAAACTAACTTATTGGTAATAAGGCAATGGAGCTGACTTAATGAATGAAATTGAGTTAATATATTATGTGAGAAAGACTTGTATCGTAAAACGCTATAAACTATGTAGTTTTGAGAATAAGTTAATTTTGCAAAATAATGTTAGGATTTTCAAACAACCGTTCAATCCCACAACACTCTTATGGGTCTTGGGAACAATGAATCACAGAACGAAACAAGAAAACAGTCGTGCGTGATAAAAAATGGAAAGAAAAATACAAGACAAAGATATACGTGAAAAACCTCAACATGAGAATTTTTTGGTTGGTTCCTTGCCAATCAAGGATTGGGTCTCGGTTTTGGCATTGAATATTTGTATTTGATGGTATCTCCTTACTCATTTTAGTCACTGTATCTTTTTCAATGATTAATAAAAAAAATTTAACTTGCAAAAAAAAAAACCTCAACGCGAGGAAAAATCACGGGAGCCACATCAATCCATTATGAAATCGAATCAAGAGTAAAAAGTCTTGTTGCAATCTCTCTGAGATTTGCATTTTCTCTCGCCTCTCTCTGTTATTCTCTAAAAACTCAGAACCCTAATTACATACTTACTGCAATATAAGTAGGTCGGATTCTATGTCCGAAATTACACACCCAAATCCAAAAATATCGTTTTTGCTTGGGAGCTCCACCTCCCATATCCCAGACTTAACCACTGGTCCACTGTTGAAGGTTGTCTGCGCCCCAACAGAGTTAACAGACTCAGGGCCTTGGAGCTTAACTCTTTGGATGGAAGTCTGGTTTGATCACATGGGAGGATGAAAATGGTAGGGGCCACCAGCAATGTAATGTAGCAGTAGTAAAGTTGCAACTGCCTTCTTTAGATGTCGACTCACCAAACATGCATCGATCCTTGGTTTTTCTTGAGATCTTTATCTTATTTATAGCCACAGCCACAACTCCCAGCCACCCTCACTTCCACACTTCTTATTAAACCCCTCTCTCTCTCTCTCTCTCTCTCTCTCTCTCCTGGACAGAGTTCTTAGAAGCCATGAAGCAGATATCTCAAATGGGTCTCATCTTCCTCACTTTTTTCCTTCTATTACTCTCTCACTCATTAACTTCTTCTGCTCGTCTCTTACCAGTTCCCTTGAAAGGTACTTCTTGTATAACTTCAACATATATGCAGATCAGTTCATATTATTTTGTATATGCGCCATGAATATATACTTACAGGTTCACATGCTCACGTACCTTTCTCCAATATTCTTTGCAGGAGATAACCAGATAGCAAAGGCTAATGAGATCACTCAACCAATTTCATCCATGAACATGGAAGATGACGATCTATCTAATGTAAGCAAAAATTCTTTATTTTCTTTCTTTTCTCCATTTCAAGTAATATGGTTCCTCCATCCCAATTTTCTCGCCCTTTTGATTATCTTTCAATTTTGCACGCAAAAAATAATACAAAAAATTTCACACCAGCTTAATTTTTTTCAAAAAAAAAAAGGTATAAATTTTTTTAAAAAAATATCGTGGGTGAATATTTTTCGGGGGCAAAATGCGTAGTTGCACCTGAAATTATTTTTTGAGCAATTTAGGACTGAGGGAGTAATATAAATATGATTATATATTCCTTAATTTCTTACAGTTTCTTCTTCGTCCTTTTTATTTTGAACAGCTAATGGGGATGGAGGAATGTGATGAGAAAGATGAAGATTGTATCAAAAGGAGGATGGTTGCAGAGGCTCACTTGGATTACATATACACTCAACGCCATAAGCCGAAGGCAACACCTTAGATATATATCTACGTATTCATATATGTATGTATAGGACCATGAAATTCCCTATATCTAATTTTCTTAGTCCTTGAATATCTTTAGTTGAATAAGTTGTGGTTAATTAGGTACGGAAACCTGTGCAACTATTACAATATATATATATATAGAATAAACTTCCAGTCCAAACTCCCGGACCCTCTTAAGTTACGGACCTCCATTTTTCGGATCAAATTTCGACGATCCGAACCGTTAGATGTGTTTAAAACGTGATTTTAAGGTCCAACGCAAAGATTTGGCAAAAAAAAATACCCGGAAGGGCTTGATCGGAGCAGTTTTTCATAAAAATGCACATATTGCCAAATCTGATCCGAACCGTTATGAAAAACTGCTCCGATCAAGCCCTTCCGGATATTTTTTTTGCCAAATCTTCGCGTTGGACCTTAAAATCACGTTTTAAACACATCTAACGGTTCGGATCATCGAAATTTGGTCCGGAAAGTGAAGTCCAGACGGTAGGTCCGGATTTAGTGGTTTGGATAAGAAGGGGACTCCTATATATATATATATATACAAGATTATATATGGAAGAACCGCCGTTGTGTTTCAATAATATGTTAAGATCCAGAAAAAGTTTTTCCGAAAATGTCCTGGAAACAGAAATCAATGGTCCAGATTTACAACGATTTGAATCTGGACCATTGATTTCTCTTTCCTGAATATTTTCAAGAAAACTCGTACCCTATCATCCCTCTTTCAATAATATTGCGAGGTTTCGTCTATGGTAGCATTAATTTTACATAGAAGGTTGTACCAAAACAGAGTTGTCTATGTCATCATACGGAGTCAAATTCTCTGTTTTGGCGCCCTTCAGGCCATTGAATCACATGAAAATTTTAAAACAAAACACAAAAAACACACCATTCAACGACTCAAAACAATTCGGCACAGAGACACTATTTTTTGGGCACAGGGGATCACAGGTGGTAATCATATGTAATCGTAGATCATATCCGGTAGTGTTGATAGAAATACGATCATCGTAAAAGCACTCAATCTGTTCAGAGGTGGGCAAGTCATGTACGTAGTCGATGGCAAGTGAGGTCACTTGACTCAAAAAATGAAAAGTTATAAAGAATAGTACTCTCTCTGTCCCAAAAAGTTTGGCCTACATATATATTTCAAAATTTTATGTACAATACACAATGTAATCTAAACTTGTAATTTTTCAATTTTGTCCTTCATTAGTTGGCTCTAATAAGATAGGGGTTAATCAAGTTTTGAATTTAAATTGTTTTCCGAAAAGCGAAAAAATCTTGCTACCAATGTAATCACAGAACTTTTTCAAAATTTTGTAACTCTCTTTAAACTTTAAAATTTTCAATTATTCTTCTTTTAGTCGCATTGTTTTGATTGTTAAAAGCATCTCAAAGTCAGAAATGGAATTTACCGACTTTCCTTCGTTGAAATTTTTAAATTGGTCCAACATTCTAAGACAACCAAATAAAAAGTAGGCCAAATTTTTTGAGACGGAGGGAGTAGTTGGGAGAAGTTATTCAGCCAGTGTGTCTTGCAATTGATTTTTTCAGTATTGGGTTCTCCGTCAAGCACATAAAGAAGACAGTGATACGCGTACAGACTTTTTGGTTGGAACGGTGGGACTTTGGTTGGAGCACTTCCAACCGTCCGATTGAGCTGATTTTTTGTGGGGCCCCTCGTAAAAAAATTTTAAGAACAATGAACGGTTTGGATCACTCATGTGGGACCCAAATATAGGTCTCCGAACGCAATCGATACGTTTTTTTGTACAAACTATTCTGTACCCGTATCTTTATCCCATAAAGAACAAAAGTGGGGCTGTCCTTGGAACATGGGTCGTTTCAGTTTTATTATTGGAGTTTGCTTTGGACAGAGAGTTTGACTTTGAGGGTACTTTTTCCGACCAACAAACCAAGATTCCTTTGATTTTTTCGATCTTTTCTATGGTTTTTATTTTCTGAAGATTCCTTTTAAGGGTTATATATTCCTTTAAGGGTTATATTTATATACCCGGACACCCCCTGTAAGTATACGTTTTCCACTAAACACCCTCTGCAAGAAAAAAAACCTACAACAACACCCCCTCTATCTTCCAAACTTTACCCCAAAACCCCTTCTGTCACGCTTTCGTCTAAAATCGTCTAGAATTATCAGTTTTTTTAATGATTCAAACCGTTCAATTTGTTTAAAAGATACTTTTAAGTGTACCCATGGAGAAATCGGCTCAAAATATGATCGGGAAGTGCTTGATCCAAACAATTTTTCCCGATCATATTTTGAGCCGATTTCTTGCGAGTACCCTTAAAACCATGTGTTTAAACAACTTGAATGGATTGGATCATCAAAACATGACCCGGAACTTTGAGATTCGAGACAGAAGGGTAACGGAAGGGGTCTTGGGGTAAAATTTGAAAGATAGAGGGGGTGTCGTCGTAGGTTTTTTTCTTGCAGGGAGTGTATGGTGGAAAACGTATACCTACGTGGGGTGTCCAGGCCATTAACCCTTCCTTTAATTAGTTTGCATGCTTAAACAGAAACTTTCGGTAAGGATAAGGGAATTATATATGTGCACACAAAATTAAAGAAAAATAGTTCATTTTGTATTAGTATATGATCAACTAGATCTGTGTACATCAATCATGAAATTTTATCAGCTCGAACAAACTATACCAGATACGTGATTTGTCACTTATTCTGAAGA
Source organism: Vaccinium vitis-idaea (assembly GCA_963854785.1). Lineage (NCBI taxonomy): Eukaryota > Viridiplantae > Streptophyta > Magnoliopsida > Ericales > Ericaceae > Vaccinium > Vaccinium vitis-idaea. The sequence continues at coordinate 13,268,402 of OY978220.1, forward strand.
AAAATGTGCGACAAGTTTGCTCCTGGACATGTACCGAATAATGCGTCCCCAACTAAGTGTAACGGAATACTAGATCGTACAAAAATCTTAGGTTAGGTCATGAAAAATCCTTATTGGGAATGTGGGCATGATTGACAACTTAATATTTTCTAAAAGACGAGGAATGACTCAGTTCTTCAAGAACCTCAATTGATCAACTTGTCCTTTCTTTTTTTTTCTTCTGCTGTAGTGATGTACTCCCCTCGCCGCGGTTTCGAGATTGATATTTCAAAATTGTACTTCATCACCTCATAGACAGGGATGAGGCACACAGGGGCAAGGGGGGTCATCAATCATGAAATTTCAGGTTTTTTTTTTAAATTTACAAATAACGAAAATCAAATCTACAAAAAATAGATCTGGAATTTCACACATCAAAGTGGGTCAAAACTCAACCAAAACCACTCGACAATGTTTAAGCCAAATAGTATTTCAAGTTTTGATACCTGATTTCATCATCTAGGCCTAGGTTTTCGACTAAACTGAGTTACTCTGTTCTGCCATTTGCTTCTCTGACTTGGACTGGTTCCATTGAATATTTGGACGTCGGTTTCCAGTTTCCCACATTTACAGATTCTTCCAAATTCCAAGTAGTTAAAATCATTTATTTGAATGATAGGTTGGGCTTTTTAATTAGTGTTTTTTTATTAGGGTTTTGATTAGTCATTTTTTATTGAGAGTTTAGGGTTTTTCAGATGCATATGCTGATACACGATATGCTAATATTGCATAAGGTGAAAACTAGTTTTGTATTGTTGTGCTACGCTTTAAATTTTAGCTAAGCTTAGTAGAAATTAGTGCTCCCACTGTGGGGAATTCCTAGATCCGTCCCTGCTCATAGACCTTCAAAAAAATGTAGTGGGATGGAAGATACATGACCTCATGGGCCATGGGGATGACAGTAATCATAGTAACGCCTTATTTGTTTGGGGGATATGTATATGAGGGAGGAAGTGGGATATAATAAGAGGGAGCCGGATATAGGGGTGGATATGGTTGGAGGAGTATTATTTTAGAAGGGAGGATTAAAGTTTACTTGGTTTGTTTTGTAATTGATATGAGGGGTGGATAAAACATAATAGTGTGAAAAATCCTTTTTTACCCCTAAGCAAACTTTACTTTTGGTCCCTCTCTCTGCTCTTCGATGTCTCCCTCCCTCCTAGCAAACCTAAATTAAACCCACACTAACCAATAAACCACCACCTCCAGGGCTTCACCTATGCAATATCAGACCCACCTCCATTATAATTCACCCTCGGCCTCACCTAAACCAGTAAATCCAACAGCACCTCCACCTATTTAGATCGAACCCACCTTCATTACAATCCAATTCAGAAAAAATCAACAAATTGATTGCCAAATCAGACCAAAATCCATGGACATCCACCAAATGACAGCAACAACCTATAATTACCGGTAGTCAAATACCGGTAGTCTAATACCGTTTAACATTTTTTTTTTCTTTCTTTTGTGAGACTATCTATTGTCGGTTAATCCATTTTACTCGTTGGCTTCGTTGTCGATTTGTCTTTCTCAAACCCAATCCGGCCATGCATGGGTTCTGAGACCCAACTCCGGCGGTGGGATAAATCGTTGTTGTCGGAATTGTCGTCGACCAAGAGGTCGTCATCCAGTTCTTCTTCTTTCTTCTTCTTCTTCTTCTCCTTCTTCTTCTTCTCTCTCTCTCTCTCTCTCTCTCTCTCTCTGCGTAAGGACAGGTGTGTGGACCCACAGGGGTGTGTTGGTAATCTGGTACCCACATATTATTTAGACAAGGGGGAGGGTGCCTAAATATATGGACTCTGCAGAGGGATATAGATATCCCGGAAGAATTTTATCCAGACACAGAAAACAAACAAACAACGGATATAGCCTAGCTGGATATTTATATCCGGGTGAAAACTATATCCCCCTTCTATATGATCCTGCCAAATAGGCCGATAGGATTAATATGGAGCTTTATGAAATCAAACAAAGAGCAATGCTATTGATTGAGCTATTACCGTTTTACTTCCACAACTTCATGGGTGCAATTTTTCAATTTGCTACTATTTGTGTTGCAACGTCAAATACCAGCAGTTTACATGCACACACCTATAAATTACATCTTCGTAACTATTTCTAGAGCCGTTCAATGCACATGAGTTCACAAATATCGAATGATTTCAGACAATATTGTGTCCATATATAGTTGTGTTTTAAAAGTGTGTGAATAGACTTTATGTTCTATTTTACATACAAAAAGATTTTACATCTGTAACACCTCAATTTCTCGAAAGACCATTAATTAACTACAGTAAGTTAAACATTTATCAAAAGATTTCATCAGATTTATCACCTCCTTGTGCCAAAAGTTGATGTCACCATAATACAACCATATCGAAATATATAATTGTCAAAATATTACGTTCTTCGAAATGAAATTTAGCAATTAAATTCCAAAGTTCAAAACATTTAGACATCTACTGATTCAGTATCCAATGCTTGTTGACTCCTTCCACAGCAGCACTGTTTTCCATCTGATCATACTGTGTCTATGATCCATCTCCATTACGTACCTAGGGATAAATCACTGCGCTACAAGTACCCGTAAGCTTATAAAGCCCAATAGGAATACCCTACCCCTACTTAACCCCATGTATCTAGCAAGTAAGCATGTTTGACAAACAGTAAACATAAATCACAGCTCTGATCAATTTACTAGTCATTAGCTTACGTGAAGTCTAGGATCTCCACCTCGAGATCCTTCCTACCCTTAACCTCTAGCGTATGACGACTGGTGTGATTCGACTCCCCCTTGCCCAAATCGGGATGAAAGAACCTAATTATCTACCCAGGTCCAATCATCCGCAACCTCAATGTTCGAAATAAAACATCACCGGGTGCGCTCTCCCCGAGCTATGACGCAAGCACAGTACCGCCCTTATAGCTTGACTGTCTTCAAGTAGGGATGGCAATGGGTCGGTTCGGTTCAGGTATTGCCATATCTGAACCCATTACCCAAAACTAGATGGGTACCCAGAACCGAACCGAAACCCAAGCGGGTAGGGGAAATTGAAACCATAACTAAACCAATCGGGAATCGGGTTCTACCCAGGGTTTCGTATTCACATAACCATCCACAACCTCTAGGGCCCACTCCGGCCACCCACGGATCCACAGCTCAACAATATTTCCACTCATTTCCATTTTTCCATTTTTCCATTTTAAAACACGTCTACAGTTTCTCGAAATCCACAATCACCCAAGGTCCTACTGCCCATGTACTTGACAAATAAATTACAATGCCGCAACTAAGTTACGCAAATCACGTAATGATAAACAATAATAAACACAACATGCGATAATAATAATCAACATGTCAAGTAAATAAACAAGTATGATTGCAATCATGGTCACGGGATAGTCACGGGCACATTTCCTAGTCCAGTAATGTACGTGGTAATTAAATTAGATCATGTTTAATCTAATGTGATACAAAATTTCACAGTATGGGATTATACTGTAAAGGAACCAAAATCTAAGACTAAATTGTAAGAAATCTAAAGTTCACAAACCAAACAGTCATTAATCTAAAGTTTTGGGACCAAATTGTAATTAATCAAAATCCATGGAGCCCGAGTGTACTGTGCAAAGTGATTGACCAGCATGGTAGACCTCTCTGATCGACTACTCAACTACCCCTAATTGCAGTTAGCCCCTGAATTACGTAACTTAGCTGCGGCTTTGTAATTTATTGTGCAAGTAACGTAGACGAGGTATTAGGACCCCAGGTGGTTGCAGATTTCGAGAAACTTTAGACATATTTTAAATATGTAAATTAAATGGTTCGGATCGTCAAAAATCAAATGGAAAACGGGAGTCCTGCATGTATATATATATCAAGAACCAAAAATGATTCTTCATTTTGAAGAAGAAAAATGAAGCATGGTTGGAGTGTCTAAGATTCTTCAAAATGAAGAAATGAAGGTATGGTTAGAGATGCTCTGGCGGGGTTCAATTTTGCATCTTCTGAGCTTTCTTTTTTTTTTAAATCATAATTCACACTTTTTGAATTCAATGGGAGGTTGAAAATAAAAATTAAAAATTAAATTAGAAAGTCGTTGAACATGAAAATAAATTTTAAAAACTTTTTTTAAAAAAATGATTTTTTACAGTATATGGGTAAAGTTCAAATTTTTTAAGAAAAAACAGTCATAAATCCAACAAATTAATACCAACGCAACATAAGGATAACGGAAAAGAATTTTTACGCAAAACTCTCTTGCTTTTAATATTCATTCAGCAAAAAGACAAAATACACTCTCTGTCCTTATTGTGGACATAAATACCCAGGCAAATCTAAATAGCCATTGTACATTTTCAAAGGGTCATTCTATTAACAACCCCTCATTTTCTCCATGTAACCCATTTTCTTCATCTAACCCGCACCTAAAATTCCCTCAAACCAATTTACTCCATACAACCCATAAAATACACCTAAACTACCCAAACTACCCTTAACCATCGCGACCAGTTTTCAATTTTTCATACTTTGAATGTCGAAATATACACTCATTTTCGACAACCACATGTCGATTTATATTGAAGGTCGAATTTTCAAAAATTGGACCTTGTCTTTTTTCAACATCCTCATGTCGAAATTTATGTCTATATTCAACTTTCGAATGTCAAACTAAATAGATGTGGATAAAATATTATTATTTTCGACAATAACATGTCGAAATCAGGGGCGGAGCCAAGGGGGTCAAGCGGGGTCACTTGACCCACTGAGATGTCAAATTTTAATAGGATAGGTATAATATTTTTTAAATTTTGTATTTTTGCCCCTTGTATATGGTATTTTTTGCCCAACTACTTGCCCTCCTCCTTTAATATTTTTCCTTGTAACTCTAATTCTCTTCACCACTAACTACCCTCCTTACCACACCCAATTGCGTCGAGTTGTTGTATACTGTCATAGATATGCAATTCCAAGAGCTAAATAATCATTTTAATGAGGTAAACACCGAGTTGCTTCTTTGTGTTGCATGTCTAAGTCCATCCACCTCATTTGCAAGTTTTGACAACCAAAAGTTGAATCGTTTGGCCGAATTTTATCCCAAAAACTTCTCCAGTACTTAGCTTTTGGCACTTTCGGATCAACTTGAGAATTTCATCATTGATGTGCGGTCTTGAGAATTTCATCTTTGATGAGCGGTCTAGTGTCAAGTTTTCAAATTTGAAAGGAATTGGCCGGTGATGGTTGAGACCCGAAAAGATATAATGTATCCATTGGTTTTCAGGCTTTTGACTTTGGCTCTAGTTTTACCTGTTGCGACAGCTACAGTAGAAAGAGCATTTTTTGCCATAAAGATTGTGAAGAATCGACTCGTAACCGAATGGATGATCAATGGTTGCATGATAGCTTGATTGTATATATTGAGAGGGAGATTTTCAATAGTATCACAAATGAGGCTATTATCCTACGATTTTAAAATACGAAAAATCGCCGGGGTCACTTGTAACTGTTGTTATAGGTTTTAAATCGATACTTGCTTAGCTACTTTTGTTGGCTTTTTGTGGTCGGTTGTGGACACAGTTATAGGTTGTATATCTAAGCTAATTTTTGTTTAGCATTTCAATGTATCTTTTGGGAGATCAATTGTAAATGAAATTATATGTTATCAATAGAGATCTATTTTAACTCCTTTCTATTTCGCATTTTGGTGTTTTTTTTTTGTTCTATTATTCTGCTTTAAGAATTTGACCCCACTGACATTTAGTTCTGGCTCCACCCCTGGTCAAAATATAACCATATTTTCAGCTTCTTAATGTTGAAATTTGTGAAATCAAACATGTGAATTTCTCAAGTATCGTTTTCGGAATGCAAATGTTGATGTAATGCGTAGAATTCGGTATTATGATGATGAAAAAAGTAATTTAAGTCGACAATTTATTACTGAACTTTGTCTTGCATAATTTTGGTTAAGTGAAAAGTTCAACATCGATATGTTGAAAAAGTTTACATATGGCGGTGGGGGCATTTTGGTCTTTACACAGTAATGAAAATGAAGGAGTTTTGTGTGGGTTACATGGAGAAAATGTGGGGTTGTTAATAGAATCACCCTTTTCAAAGAAGGGAAATGAAAACACGAACATCGTTTCTCCAATGTCCCGATGCGGTCAACCGTCCGATCCTCGTGCATTTGAGAATGCAATGTTCAAGGATGCTCCCAATGTTTCTGTATTGGAAGAAAAACCAGAACTCAATTGAAGGCATCTTCAAGTAAAAACTCTCTCTCCTACTCTTCTTTTCCATTAGGCCCCGATTGGATGGGGTATTATTTTTAGGGGGATAAGTTTTAGAGGGGGGATAAGATAAAAGGGGGTATTATTTTTTGAGGGGGGGCCCAGATTGATGTGATGTTTATGGAGGGGGGATAAAAAAAAGTAGATGGTTTGGATGAGGGATTAAACAGGGGGATAACTTTTGGCTTGGTTTGGATAACTTAAAAATAAGAGGGGGTGGATGATGGAAAAAGCTGTCAAATTACTTATTTGCCCTTGTGGTGTATAGGGCTGCAAATGAACTGGGCCGTTCGCGAACTATTCGAGGTTCGGTTCGGTAAGAGCTCGTTCGAGTTCGATTTGTCTACTAAACGAACTGAACTTGAACCTCAATATTAGGCTCGTTTCGTAAATGAGCCGAACTTGAACCTAAGTGGATTCGGCTCGGTTAGGCTCACGAACCTGAGGTCAAAATGTAATTAATAATACTTTAGGGGTGTACATATAAGTTTTTTATAGTTGAGAAACTTTTATGTAATTTGTTCTTCTTTTATCCCTAACTACAGTACTCTACTACGAACAGATGGGTTTTATCCCTAACTAGAGTACTCTATTTAGTTCTCAATATTTTTTTTATCGTGTTCTTTTTCTTTCGATTTCTTGATTATTGTGGTAGATTTGTTTAATTTTGTTTTATTTCTTGATTATTGTGGTAGATCTATATATAACATTGTTTTGAAGCTATCTCTTTCCCGTCTCAGATTGTGTTCTAAATTGCTAACGAGCCCTGCTGAGCTTGATTCGAGCCTAAATTCGGCTCGGTTTGGCTCGTTTGAGTTTAACGAGCCCTACCGAGCCGAGCCCGAGCTTTGAAATTTTTTCACGAGCCGAACTCGAGCCCACTTATCTAGGCTCGAATCGAACTCGAGCCTGACTCATACCTTAACGAACTAATTCCGAACCTCATAGGGTTCGGCTCGTTTACAGCCCTAGTGGTGTACCAAACCTTATTAATGATTAGTTTAATTATATAATTACATGAAATAAATTATTTTTTATTTTTGGATGATTTTAAGTTTCATTAAGTTATTTCACCGGAAAAAAAAAAGTTTTTAATTTTTTTTAAAAACATTTTGACAGAATCCCCAAAGCATTGACAGAAATCAACAGAGCAATAGATGGCAACGAAATAGCAGTTCATAACAGATCGATTAAGGATCGATCGAAACCCTAGACAATAGCAATAGATGGCAATAGATGGCAATAGATGGCAACGAAATCAAAGCATTGACAGAAACCCTAGACAATAGCAGTACACAAACCCTAGATTGATAGAAACCCTAAATCAAACAAAGCATATCTGTAGCATTTAGACGACAATACCAGTTCATAACAGATCGATTAAGGAATCCCCATACCTGGTGGCCACAATAGATCGCAAAGAAATCACCACAAAACCCTTCTCTGTTCGATCGGAACAATTTCAACCCAAATCGCACAAATCGCCTCCAAAACCCTCGTCTGTTCGATCTCAGCAACTGCTACACAGATGGGGGTGAAAGGGTTGGTAAAGGGATATAATGAGGGTTGCAATCGTCATATTCGCCACCCTCTTACGCCGGATAACTTTTGGGTAGCCTAGAGGCTGTATGAAAGTTATCAGGGAGAGCACCGCTAGAGCGTGAAAGAGAAGGAGGGGACTAAAACGAAGAGGGGAAGAAAAGGGGTTTGCCAAACCAAGGCAAACATGTGGGACCCTCCCTTTTGACCTGGTATAAGTTTTGAAGGGGGTTTTTAGCTGCAGCCAAACGGGGTGTTAGATCCAAAAATCTGGTGATCCCAATACGGCACACCAATGGATCATTGGGGATCCAAAACGCCAACGATCTTCAAGAAACAAGGTCATGAAGAACCTTAGGAAGGCCTTCTAGAAGTCGATTCGAACTTCTGCTATGTTTTATTGATCTTCTGTTGTGTTTTATGATGATTAGTGAGGTTTCACTAGCTTTACTTTTTGAAATTTGATGCATGTTTTGTTAATTAGGCTTTACTATGTTTCACTTGATTAAATGTACATGTGCTCGAAGATCGAGCATAATTTGACAATTTTCGAACGCAAAGTGATCACCGACGATATAGATTTATGATGATTAGTAGAATTTCACTAGATTTCATGGATTGATTTGTGCGATTGAGTTTGTTCGTTTTGTTACATTTTTATTTTATTTTTTAAATTTTCACAGTTAAATTCAACCAGCCAGCTGCTATATAGTTGGTTTTTTTAATTTTTAAGACTAAATTAGAACAGTTTAAGTATTAGTCAAAGTTCATTAGTTTTGCAGAGTTGGAGTAAATGAGTGATTTTGTTATTAGTGACATTTCATTAGTTTTGCAGAAGGGCATGTTAGTAATTTTACAAGACACTTGCCTTTATATCTGGTTAGAAAATATGCGGGTCCTTCCTCTTAAAAATATAAAATATAGTGGATTCACAGCTAAGTCTTCCATTTTTTTTAATTTCTCAAGATAAACTAGACACTTGCCTTTATATCTGGTTACAAAATATGCGTGTCCCTCTTAAAAATGTAAAATATAGTGGATTCACGGCTAAGTCTCCGATTTTTTTAATTACTCAAGATAAACTAGAAAAGTAGAAATTAAAGAATTGACAATTGTAGAAGAAGGCGTGAAGATGCATCATGCATTGCCCAAAAACATAAAAAAAGATGAAATCATCATACAGGGTTGTATGCGGGCCGATAGAAGCCTTAGTTCGGCTGAAGTTGGGCCCAAACCAAACCAATCCTTGGGTCCATTCTTTGGCAAGCCCGAATCTAGTGAAAATTTGGGTTAGTTTCTAGTACACCACAGAAGGATCGAGAAAGCGTGCACTGTGATTTACACGAACACGTGGGAGTCTTTGATTGGTTGTTCAAATAACTTAACAGAGAAGTCGGACAGATTTTGTGGCCCCCATATAGATACCACTCCCACTTGCCTAAAACTGGATCCTTATTGGCTGCACTTTCGTAGTGTTTCCCGCCACATAAACACACAATTATTTTTACTGTAGTTTTGCTGTTTCGAAACCCAAAAAAGTCGAAAATATCTTCCTGGTTAAAAACAAAGAAAAAAAACATTGCACGGTTCGTCCCCATAACTTTGAGAAATGCTACTTTGCTTCCTTCAGTCTTAACTTCCTCTGTTTGAACCATGCAAGTTCACTTTGTTATCTTCAGTCAGTTGATATTAAAATAGTAAGAAAACGAATTTTAGGTTTTGTTTTCCATTTGATAGAATGGAAATCAATAAAATTAGCTGACTAATTTTAGCAAAAAGAGGAGACCATTTGCTTAAATCAACTCATAACAAAACCTCAAACTGGTTGATTTTAGCAAATAGTTTCTTCATTTGCTAAAATCAACCAAGTAAATTTATGAATTTCTCATTTTATCAAATGGAAAACAAGAACCTAGAAAGACCAAAGTGAATCACTATGGGGTGCTTTGGGTAAAAAACTTAAACCAGATTAAACCAGATTATTGGTTTTTTCGGGTAGGGTGCTTTGGATTAACTATCCATCCAATAATCCAGATTATTGGACGCCACGTGTCGCGTGTACAATAAAGCCCTTACAATCTGACTAGTCGCCAAATTACTAAAATACCCTTCTCGAAACCCTACCCTATCAAACCCACTACTACACTTCCCAACCACACGCTGCTTCCTCTTTCCCCTCCTTTCACGGCCGACACCCTCTCCCCAAAAGGTGAAACTCCTCCATCGCGGCCTCCCTTCGCATTCCTCATCCTCAACCCGATAACTCCATCACCGCCTCCCCAAATCGCAATCAAACCGATCCACCTTCTTCAGCAACGCATGGCTACTTTCCGATCTCTTGCCGTTCTTCGTTTCAGGCCAAGAAACCCACTTCGGAGCACTTCGACACAGTAATCGGAAGTTGTCAAGTAAGTCCTCAAACAGGAAGGCGCATTGGTATTTATTTAATTGAGAAGGTAAAGAAATTTGATGTCCATGGTAAAGGATTAAATTTTAGAAGATTACCGTAATCATAAATTGTGAAAAATTAATTTCATTTTCCGGCATACAGTTTTGTATGACTGTTGATTGGAATGGTTTAATAATAGACATAACAGGAATTGATCAAAAAAAAAAAACTCTAACAGGAAGGCGCAACAATGAAAGAACGTGAACAGTAGTGTACGGAAGTCAAGTTGGGTGGCAGGGGCAGTAACGTAATTTTCACAGAGGAAAGTCAAAGGTAATGTGGGGACCAGTTGAATAATCTGGATTAAGTTTATGAATAATTCAAACCGGTTTTTTGGATTATTTGAGAAAAAACCAAAAAACCAATAATCTGGTTTAATCTGGTTTAAGTTTTTTATCCAAAGCACCCCTATATAACGACCACTTGGATAGTTTATAAATTTATTTATGGCTAGAGCCTAGAATTGTAACAAAAAGTTAAAAAATATTCTAAGTAATTATTCTTTATGTCTCATAATATCAATCCATGACAGAAAATTGTATCATTTTTTGTTTAAAAAACACAATACTTTTTTTCTTTTTTTACAATATCCCAATAATTTAAATAACTAATTAAAATATTTAGTTACTCTCTCTGTGGGATTGTTGACCAAGAGAGAGAGAGTAGACTGTTGCTTTTGGGTTTCGTTTGGCCCAATTTTTTTACAAGACTTTGAATGCATTTCCAAATTAAGTTCTAAACTGAAAACTAGAAAATGAAAACCGAACAGGGCATAAATTATTCACATGCTTTCTGTAATAGACTAAAATTAGGAGATGGGGAATATTCACATGGTCGCCCTTGTTTAATATTCCAAACGATTTGCTAACAGAACGCGTCGGATAAAACATTGTAGCTACAAACTAATGAAATTAAATACTATTATGAGGACTTAAAAGACAATATCAAAAGATAAATAGACCACCAATGTAATTTTCCAACATATATAAACCTCCAAAATATCAACGCCAAGTGGCCTTCACAACTGTCCACACAACGACTGTAAACTTCCCGGAAAGAACAACCACCCAACCAAGGTCGGCGGCGTCTCTCTCTCCTCGGAAATGTCTCTTTCTCTCTCTTCATCTCCCCGCGTCCGTGAACAGCATCAGTTGTCGCGTCCAATCCAAACCAGACAAACCGACACACCACACGGCTTGCTCTTCCACCGCCTTTCCACTAGATTTTTTTCTATCAAACACCCGGTGGGCACAAACTATAAATTCCCCCCTTCCCCCCACCTTGCTTGCTCCTCTCACCGACCATTTCTCCCATTCATCTCTCCCTCTCACTTTCTCTCTCTACGGAGAGCGAAAATCAGTCCACAAATCTGGGTTTTCAATTTCAGTTCTGTAATACAACGGCAATGAGTCCAGATAAAGAGTCCTTATTCTCACCATCAAAATCCCCTTCTGCTTCTTCTTCATCTCGACCACCTGGGTCTGAATCAGAAATCCCAATAGCTACTCAGCCCAACACATCTTCTTCACCTCTATTGGAATCTGGGTTTCCAGTGATTCAATCTGAATCTTCTTCTTCATTTTTTCCAATGCCTTCTCAACCATACCCTTTGCCAATTACCTTTGTTGGACCATCATCTCCTTCTCCATCACCTTTCATCCCTCCTTTCATGGACTTCCAATCATACCCAGATCCAGATGAGCTTGAATTTAAAGTCCCTATCATTGGTGAAGCAATAAATTTTTCAGATTCACCAACAATTGGGACAAATATTGGGGAAAATTTGGGTGTTCCTCGGCCACTTGAAAGCCTTCAAGGCACTCCAACACCACCATTTTTATCCAAAACTTTTGACCTTGTGGAGGACCCAAGTTTAGACCCGATTATATCGTGGGGGAATACAGGTGAGAGCTTTGTTGTATGGGACCCCGTGGAGTTTTCGAGGATCGTTCTACCGAGGAATTTCAAGCACAACAACTTCTCGAGTTTTGTTCGCCAACTGAACACTTATGTGGGTATTGCATTAACACGGCCTGTAAGGGCTGGTGTTGGTCTGTATGTAATTTCATGCTTTGTTTTTTGTAGTATTATGTAATTTTGTTGTAGTAAGTACTTTTTGTTCCCTCACTTTTTCTTGTGTAATTATGTTCGTTTTGTAATCAACTTATCGCCGAGGGATTTAGTTGAGGACAATTTGTTTGTTGTAATTGCAGCGTACATGTATATAACACTTGATGAAAATTGGAGAATATTTGCTTTGTTCGAAAAAAATTGTGTCTGGAAAAGATAATGAATAATGCTTATGGTATTCTTTTTGTTGTTATAAAATGCTTGCGATGTTCTTGCTATCATAAGGTTTGTGCAGGACAGCAGATACAAATGAACTTGTTCATGCAATATTGTCATCTGTATATTGTGTAATGTCTAGGAGTTCTGTCTCGAGTTTTTGTTATAATGTCTGTTGCTACGTCTCGTCTCATAAGAATGGGGGAAAGGTTCTTCATTCGTGAGATGGACATATAATTAAATTGGGCTGAGATGATACTTGTTTGTTCTTCTTATCGACCAAAATAAGGATTTTCTTCTTCAAACGTCTACTGGATTGGTGATAGTCATCATTTAGCAGGTAGAATTTTTTATTAAGTTGAAAAATTCTATGTTGTTCGTGTTGACAAGTTCATTGCATCTCACTTTTAACATTGTGTTTCAAAAATCGTGCAACAGTTAGCAGATAGCTATTCTAGTTCATCACAGCTCCTCTCCTGCTGCATGGAATTTGACGCCTTGGACTTGTCTTGTGTAACAAATTTGTTAATCATGTGAATTATTTATTTTTTTCTGCCCCGTTCATTCTTGAATCCTTTTGGGTAAATTGTTTTCAGGGGTTTCGCAAGATTGATACTGATAAGTGGGAATTCGCACATGAAAGTTTCCTGCGAGGGAAAAGACATCTGTTGAAGAGCATACAAAGGCGCAGATCACCTCAAGGCCAAACGAGTGGGACTCAAGCCATTTCTTCTGCAGAAATAGGAAAAGCAGGAGTGGAAGGTGAGTTGGAGAGATTGAGGAGGGAGAGGAGTTTGATGATGCAGGAAGTCGTCGAATTGCAACAGCAGCAGCGCGGCACAGTACAACATGTGGAAGCAGTGAATGAGAAGCTCCAAGCAGCAGAGCAGAGGCAAAAGCAGATGGTTTCGTTCTTGGCAAAGCTATTTCAAAACCCAGAGTTCTTAGCGCGTCTTCAGCGAAAGAAGGACCAAACAGCTCTTACTTCTCCAAGAACAATTAGGAAGTTCTTGAAACACCACCAAAATGAACCCCTTAAACTGAAGTCATCCATGGAAACCCAGTTTGAAAACTATAGACCTGAATTGGGAAACCTCACTTTAGTCCCCTCTTCTAAAGAGATTCCCGATTTTCTCTTTCAAGATACCATACCATCTCAGACTGAGAATATTGCACCAGAGCCTTTTACAGAGGGGCCTTCAAGCCTTGGACTTGAAGACCCGCTTTTCAAAGGAAAGAGTGTAGTGGTTCCTCAAGAAGCAATCCCTCCCGAATATTTTGTAGCTTATCCGGAAGACTTGGGAAAGGAAAAGAATTTGGCAGAATTCTTTCCTCCAGGAATTGAAGGTATGGAAAAGCAAGAGGACATATGGAGCATGGGTTTTGAAGGCGGTGTTGGTGTGTCTAGTTCTAGTAATGAGTTATGGGCTAATATTAGCAACTATGACATGCCAGAATTGGGAGTCACAAGCAGTTTATCGGATTTTTGGGATTTAGGTTTTCCGCAGGCAGGTGGAAGCTCAGGAGTTGAGAAGCTTCCGGGTGAATCTCCATTGGACGAGCCTGATAGCCAAGTTGGCCAGCAGAAAGATGATAGTCCTAAGCGAACAGATCCTTAGGGGACTTCATCTTTATAGGCTGTTGCTGCCCTCGTGGATCCTAGCCCTAGTTATTACTTTCTAGGATAAAGGATTTTTTACATTGAACATTTAATTTGATATATATTGATTGGATTGCCATCTTCAATTCGTTTTAGATTCTTTTTCTTCATTTGTACATTTACTTTTGGTATGAATCTAATTTGCTATTTTTCGGTGAATGGTGATGTTTATGAGCTATCTCAGAAGCTAAGGCTTTTCTCACTAACAAATAGTCGAGTAATGAATTATGCAGGTTCACGTGGATCCTACGGCATGCTTCAAGTTGGCTCTCATTTTGCGCATTTTATAGCGCCATTAGGCATTTCCTGGTAAGATGTCCTATTACGCATCTTTCATTGGCATACTCATTATTTTCTGTCCGCGTTATCCTAGTAGTTCTCGTCTCAGGATTTCGTATTACTGGTGGCAAGTGCAAACTTATCTTATACCATGTGTCGGTAGTATGCTTAGGATCAGCAGTAGAACAACTGTTCTTTTCATTAACAGATCTAACAATGTTCTTTTGTTGTCCTCCTGTTATCGTGCGAGAAGTATATTAGTGTGTTATCATCCTCAGATTAGATTTAACTGTGTGTGTTCTTTTGTTTTTCCTTGTGTTATTGTGCTAGATGGGCAACATCTATGAAGCACTAACACTCCTAGAGGTCACCATGTCAGTGTACCGGACACAGGGACACGTATTGGACAGCCACGTGGCATGTCCCTTAAATTAAATTATGTTTTGGAGGGGAACACACGGGGGACACGGTGTTGACACACATGTCGCACATATACTCTCACAATCTCTCTCTCTCTCTCTCTCTCTCTCTCTCTCTCTCTCTTGTCGCATGTGTGTGTGTGTGTATAAATATCTCTTTCATTTTGTGTGTATATCTTACATATATATATATGCGTATGTACCAGTATATATCCCAATACACAACAATGTATATATCTTACATATCAAAAGGAAAGTGTATATAAACTGTTACTGCATACATATATGATATTTTTATATATATAGTTATTTATTTATTGTCGTGTTCCCCACCGTGTTCGTGTCTATTTTTTTTAGAATTTCCGTGTCCGTATTTGTATCTATGTCCGTGCTACATAGGGCAACATCAAGTGTTTTCGGAAAAAAAAAATTGTGGGTAAGTTTATACAGACAAGTGGGTGTCATTGATCACTTATAAAGAGGAGAGGGTGTATCTGAAAAAGTGTGGTAGATGAGAGGGTCTGAGTGCTTTTTACCCAAAAATTTTTAACCAACCAAAAATCCTCTACCCTAGGGCCAAACCATAGAGATACAATCAAACAACCACCAAAACTAGCTACAAGGACATACGTGATCGTGTCTTGTTGAAACTCGGTGCCTTGGAGGCCTTTAGTTTACAGGAGGCAGCTTCATATCTCTGGCCATCGAACTCATCCCTCTAACATAATTTCCAACAATGAATCGCAAAGATGCAAAGACACAGCAGATTTCATTATGTGGTCCGACACTCTAGGCGACTACTTCTGCGTACAGCACAATTGGAGAAAGCATCCACCAAACCCAAATCTGCTGGGTAGTTCTATTGGAAAACTTTGATGAATGGGATAAATGGCCAAGTGGCCGCATGGCTAAATATCATTCCATACGGTTCTTTGCCTGTGGTTGATTTGGATAATGTTCATACTTCATGATGACGTTTCTTTCCGTTTGATTTGTTTGATTTGTTATCGTGAAATTTCGTTGAGCACCCATAAGTTGACTGAATATTTTGTTAAGAAATATTGTCCCACATTGCCTAGGAGTGGAATGGGTGATCACTTAATATATGATGGGACCTCTCCACTCATTGCCAATTGGTTTTGAGTTGGATATAAAGTTTCCACATGGTATCAGAGCGGGGCTCATTCCACTCCACATTTTCTAAAAAATAAATAAATAAATAAATAAAATCGCAATCCCACACCCACGATGACAGACCAGCAAAAAGGCTGCACGATGATAGGACCCAAAAAGTGACCACACGTGACAGACCTCAAATGCGGCTGCACGTGAGAGGGGATGTTAAGAAATATTGTCCCACATTGCCTAGGAGTGGAATGGGTGATCACTTAATATATGCTGGGACCTCTCCACTCATTGTCAATTGATTTTGAGTTGGATATAAAGTTTCCACATATTTCTCATTCAGGTTGGGTATTTTTAAAGAAAAAGGTCAAATGCTCTCTGTAGTCCTGCAATAGTTTCCATGTGCAGGCGAACCAGAGGAGCAGCCCACACAAGTCATTCGGAAGTTACTCACTACACCCCTGTAGTGAGCAATCACGGTAGTTCGTTCGGGAATCAACGGGTCCTGATTATCTTACATAAAAAAAAATAAGTGTCTTACATGTAGGATAATTGCATTTAATCAAAACCATTGATTACCTAATGGACGGCCTGATTGCTCACTACATGGTCATGTGATATTTTTAATCTTTGTCAGCAATCTGTTATGTTTTCAGCAATCAAAGTTGTCTATTGCATTGCCGCACTCTTGGTTCAAACGTGAGGACACATTTTGGTGCCGAAGTAGTCTTCACAAGTAAGAAGCCAAATATAGAGTGCGATTTTATTCATTTTCACTTAGTGAGGGTGAACGTGAGGGTGAACGTTACCTTCATTCTGATTGGTGAAAAAAATGTGAGATCCATGAGATGGAATGGGGGATCTTGTAGTGCGGTGCCGCATTACAGGGTTGTAGTATGACATCCGAGCCGTTGATCATGCAATCAACGGCTCGGTTTTCATCTTGGCACTTGCACGATCTGAGCCGTCCATTACCGAAATGAAATACAAGCCGTTGATCACTGAGATCAACGATTCGTGTGCCGCACTATAGGGTTGTATAGCGGAACCGCACTATAGAACAATACATTTTTGGGTAATAATGGGATTAATTTATGGTGGGACTCGCACTTTTTCTATCAATCAAAGTGAGGATAACAGTCACCTTCATTTAACGAGGGTGGACAAAATCACACTCCCAAATATACTACACAAAAAAAGCAGCAACTTTAATTCTTGCAGATAATTGGTCTCGATATTCACAAGCCTTTATTCTCATATTATCAAGAACATAGCGCAATTTATTTATAAAAAAAAATAATTTTAAAAAAAAACTAGCACTATTTATTTGTTGTACTTAATTAATAGGAGTAAGTAATTAGATAATGAGGAATTTACCCAAAAAAATTAGATAATGAGGGCAATTTTATTTGAGCAAACAAAAAATCATCCCATTCATAAAATAGTGCAACATATAGTTGCCTAGTCCATACAATAGATATCAAAACATTCAAATGCAAGCATTAAACAAAACAAAGCCCCAAGAAAACAGTCTACACATGGCAATAAAGCTACACCCTTCCAAGACTAAAAACTAACCGACCAATCCCTCAATGCCAAGATCAATACTTGCAAAACAAAGATTAGGCACAAGACACAAGACTAATAAAAGATATTACGGCGTTGAGGGATACGAAAAAAGTGAGGATCAGCACAACAGTCCTCAATAACTGTCTCCCGTTTACGTTTCCTCCTAATGTAACCTCGAATGCCCTTGCCACCAGTGTCACAATTAGCAACCATCTTGACACTGCTCTTCTGCTTCCGATGACCTCAACGCATAGCAATAGGATCCTCTGGCCTACGCCTTCAGATGACCGCAACTCGCTTATGACTCGTTCGGGTGTAGCAATAGGATCCTCTGGCCTGCAAGTCCCTGATTCCCGAAGCCTCATTCATGACTCGTTCGGGTGTAGCAGAAGCAAACTCACAACCAGACCAGCGGGATGAATCCTCTTCCATCTTAGAAGGATGGGAAAGCTCTAACAAACCATCCATATAAGATGCACCTTCTTTGTCATTGAGAGGAACATCCCCAACTTTGTCATTAAGATGAAGGTCAAGCTGTGGTGGTGCAGTCACACATTTGGACAGAAAAGGAGGAACAACGTCCTGTTAAACCCTAGGAGGAACTTCTTGAGTCTACTCCTTCACTTTGACTTCAACAACGGATAGACTAGGCATATGAAAAAACTGGAATTTCCGATCCAATTCTGGAAGGCTTGTGTGACTTACAAGAAGAAAATCACGACCCAAAATAGCATTTCTTTTGCGTTTATCCCCAGCACGCCTTTGACTCATCATACCACGACATTGAGCCATGAATTTGCCAGCCTCTTCCTGCTTCTCATGTTTAACAGAAGATCCATAGCCACCAGGAGGAGATTGACATGATACCTCGAGATCCATAACTGCACAGCCTATAGAAGCCATCTTACCCTGGTAGTTAGGCACCTTTAGGTACCAGCCGTTATAGACTCCAATGCCTCCGTTTGTGCCAAACGTTGAAGATTCCCCCACCTTCACAGCTTGACTCCTACAATGCCCTGAAGTCGACCAAGAAGAACCCCCACAGGAAGAATTAAAGAACTCTGAATCCTCCAAATCCTTCACATCTGAATCATCCAAGGCATCATGGCAGTAGCCCTGGCCTTAGTAGCTCGCGCAGTCAAACCCCAATCCAAGTCTAAATCGTCAAAAGACATATCATCTAAGCCAAGACAGCACCAGCTGAGTACACTGAAAGTTTCATTACACCTTGTACATAATAATGTTATGAGCACTTGCTTTTTCCTAAACAACAGTTTAAAGCGTGTATTGGCCTAATAAATCACCTGACTTATTTTTTCGTCTTTATTTGATTTTTTTTTTTTTTGTGTTTGTTAGTTTTTCATTAACTTTTTGTGTATTATTGATTTGTCTAAGATAAGAGAAATCAAAAAAGTAAAAAAACATGATCGAAGCTTAACTTTTTTAATAGAGACAAAAATAAGTCAAAAAACATAGTTAAGAATTATGATTTCTCTCGTAGAGACGAACCAATAATATAAAAAAATCTGATGCAAAACTAATAAATGCAAAAAAAAAAATCAAATAAAGACGAAAAAATAAGAAAACTAATGCAAACAAGAAAACTAATGCAACCAAAATATTCTGCCGGAAAATATATTTTGTGTAAAATAGTTTTGCCAAAATGAAAATTTCTGTTTATGTTTCCGGTGTTTGGTTGATTAGTTCGAAATGTTTTTGGCAGCCACTTTTCGTTAGCCAATAATTATCAGCTAGCCAATAATTATCAGCCCTCGCTTTCTGTCAATGGTATTTACAGGGAGAATTTGTTCGGAGAGAGAGACCTAAGTTAATATTTCACCAGTAAAATAATTAGTACCTACATTTTGTACAGCCGAACACCGGAAATTAGGTAGAATATTTTATAGGAAAACATCTTACGACCAAACAAACGGAACCTAAGAGTATGTGCACAGGAGAGAGAGAGAGAGAGAGAGAGAGAGAGAGAGAGAGAGAGAGAGAGAGAGAGAGAATTCTGAGCTAATTTTTTTTTTGATCACTTCTGAGCTAATTCATTAGCCTTTTAAATGAGGGTTATACAATTGAAGAGCTATTAACATCAAGGAATGAGTAATCCAAAAGTTGCCTCTTCTAATCTAAGCTGACTTCTGTTACAATAAAGCATACTGTCAAAACTATGGGCAAACAGATTGCCCGTGCGGCATTTGAGCATAAAAAAAATCACAAACGGGAGCAATTTTCTTGAGAAGACTATGTATGGAAATGAGGATGGTGATCTCCTGAAGAGCAACAGCAGCTTCTTGGATTGAATGAAATATAAAACCATCCCAAGGCAATGAATATGTACAAAATGTGTCCTGCATGAAATCATATGATAACAATGATTAGGATTGTCAGCCAAACAAAACTTTCTGCAATTGCTCGGGGAAGAGGACAAGTTAAACAGCAGAAAATGCACATCTAACGGGAAAGATTAACGTTTATTGCAATATTTAAGGAACTCCTAAATTCACCTGAAATTATCCGAGCACCATTTCTGGCCAAAAATCGGATTATCGAAAGAATGAAATTTATGTGCATCAACTAGATTTTTCTTCATGTGAGTAAGTCCATTTCTGCACGAACCGGTTGAGGTGTTGGAGGTTTAATCAATGGCCGTAAGGTTTCCATGATACTGGAAAAGGACGGGCGTTTCAAGGACTCACTGCAAAGCAACAAAAACTTATTAGAAGAGAAATTAAACTGCATTAGAGGGTACTACATGAAATGAAAATTTCAGCTCACTTGGCCCAGCAAGCTTCAATTAAGGCAGCTATTTGAGGATTTAAACTGCGCGGAATATCAAGCCTCTTGCCCTTAAAACCAACAGCAGCTACAACCTACAAGACAGCATTCATTGAGATTAACTCCTGAATTAGGTTCACTGTTATCGTATGCTTACATGAATGTGCAAGCTAAAGTCTAGAACTAACCAATGATGAGAATGGAAATAGCCAAGGAAAAAACCTTAGCATGCTACTATTTTCAGAGATGTGAATGAGTCAGAAACTGCTCTATAAAGGGAGCTCAAAACAAAGAGAGAAAAAAAAAAAAAAAGAACATTCCCATATTTGAATCGATAAAGCTCCAAAGCCCAAATAACGGCCCAAGTCCACCTACAAACTATTTATGATCAGAAGCCACTGTTTGTCTTTTATTTTTTGGTTTTTTTTCCCCAACAACTAGCCACAGTTTGGTGCTATAGACCTTAAAAGCTACAACCTTTTGTGTGAGGAGAAAACAGTCCTATGCCGACAATGGGAATTTATTTGACTAGGATGGTGAACTTTCAACCTTTTCAAGGAGTATGTTTTGATATGAGGTGTTTCCTAGTCAACTCACATTCATCTTCAGTCTATTGCATATGTATTGCTTAACCGTCTTTTCCTAATCCCCATTTCTAAAACTTGGGAACACAGGCTTTCATAGTTTCACTAATATTATAAAACCACACCATACAAACCTGGGCTGGATTTAAAGTACTCCAAGGTTTTTGCAATGTCGCAAGTTCCCATAATATCACGCCAAAGCTGTATATATCTGATTTTTCGTTTGATGGTTCGTCACGGAGAACTTCTGGTGCCATCCATTCAGGCTATTAAAATAAAACAAAGAAGCATATTTTATTTAGTGATAGATGTGATCGACACCATCTTCGGATAAAAAGTCGGAGTAATCATGTGATAAAATTTGGATAGAACATACAGTTCCTGCGGCTGACTTCGAGGAAAGAAATGTGTTTGCTTTTAAGCGGGAAAGACCAAAATCACAGACCTGAGTGAACAAATAAACAAGAACTTAGTCTAGATGCTTAAGCACAAAAGTAATATCCAACAAAGAATAAAAATGGAACTAGATTACCTATAGCGTGTATATAGTGCATGCATTTTATGCAGTTATTTTGACTGAGTATGATAGGATATTAATCAAATGGAAAAAATCGCCAAGAGACGGAACAGATTTTCACTAAAAACAGCTAAGAAACTATGCATAGAAATCCATTGCAGACAATACCGATTTTCAATGTAATATCAAAAGACCTAGTTCTCATTTAATGTTTTACAGGAGTAGGAAATAAGAGTACAGCATACATTGACATGCCAGAAACTACACATCACGGTAAATATGATTACAACAATATCTGCAGAGTCTAGAAACAAAGTGGACCACTAAGTACCAAGAGCATAGAATTACAGTGATCTACCTCTCAAATGAAACTAATGCTTTGATTTGTAAAATTGAATAATACCCTGAGGTGATATTAGTGATTCCAAAAATGCAACCATCCGTAAAATGGTGCCTCTATCCTAGTTTGATAGAGGCTACCCGCTACCCTACTAGATTGGTGAAGTGTAGTAGTAGGGTAGTACAACAATGATGAGGAAAAGAAGCACTGAAAAGATTAGTACAAAATTCATTAGATCTGCACGTATAAAAATATTACAGTGAAGAACAAGGCAAAAAAACGCATGCTTCAGAATCCTTATCTTGCCACTTTTCCCAAGGTGCCATGCTTTTAATACCACACCTTTTGGATGTCAGAAACCTTCCATCAAGAAAATCTTTTCAATTATGAGGATTCGATGTCATAGTGATGATCAGGAAGAACTCGATAAACAATGTTTCTTTTAGGATTCAAAGTTGCACACCTTTTAAGTCATTAAAACCTGAAGTTCGTCCTCGAAATCCACATTTAAGAAGTAAGGAGTTGGATAATTGAAAAACTTTTCTCCCCAATGTTGCCCATTAAAAACACTTTGCTTTGTACTGCCTTATCTCCATTCTAGCATTCACGATGGTCAACAAAACAGGCATTCTTCAACATGGCATGGTCATTAAGGGGATATAAAATGAACTACAACTTAAAAACACTGCTTATTTGGCTTCCATCACAGAATGATCCAGAATGGTCCCCTATATTAAAACTCAGAACAAATATTAAGAAAAGTAAAAAAGATCTTTAACTACTTAAGTTCCAATCTGAACGTGGATCAAATTTAAAAGGAGCTTAATTTAAATAACTTTGGGAGGAGATTAATCATAAAGAAGAATGAAAGTATCTCACCTTCACTGTATACTTTCTGTCAACCAAAAGATTTGGAGACTTCAAATCTCGATGAACAATAGGAGGATTGCGGTTATGAAGATAATTCATTCCCTTTGCCTATATAAAACAAACAGTTAACAATTAAGCCAATTCCGGGGGCCAATAAAGAAAAGAAGATGAAAGGACAGGGAAAAAATTGCACACATGCTGAAGGCTTTTTATCAGTTTGTTAAGAATCATGAGATAGGAAGATGCGTTAGCAAGATATCATAACAGAGCTTCCGAAGCTCAAGTACATACCACATCATAAGCCATACTTAACCTACGCTTCTCATCCAACACTTCTCTTGCACCCGGTCTATGCAAAAGTCTATACAAACTGCCTCTGCAGTTCAAAGACATAACTGTAGTCAGTAAACTACTCAGAAGTCAGAACAATGCTCTTGATAATGTCTAATTACCATAATGAGGGTAAGGAAATTACAAGAGACAGTACAAACCTTGATAGATATTCTGTAACAATGGACAAGTTTGGGGGCTGAGTAACAGCACCCATAAGAAGAACAATATTTGGGTGCCGCAGTCGTTGCATGATTGCGACCTAAAAACATAAGTAGTGAAGTTAAAAAGTACCGACAACTACAAGTAAAAATGTAGCGAAAGGCATTAAGCTGATATTTCTCAACTTCAGAGGTAGTTCATCCAGAATAAAGTTGATGCTTAGCTTACCTCACTCAAAAATTCCTTGATGCGCTCTGGATGAAAGTCTTGATCCATAAGAATCTTCACAGCAACTTCCTGGAAGACATAGATCCATATAAAATATGAGAGTGGTGCCACCAAAATAACATTAACTACCATAAAACTAGAAAAAAAATACTGTCACCTTGTTACCGATCAAAAGAAAAAAAAATTAGGCAAGTGGGATACTTTTGTTAAAACTACTCGAAAGTACTCTTATTAGAGGTCATCATATATACCCGTAGGATAAACACTCCCCCGCATGCCTAGCCCCGCTACTTGCACTTGGAGGGTAAAAAAATGTTGCACAATATAGGGTTCACAACATAACAAAGTAGCACAAACAAAGGGGGAATCAATTACAAACGAAACCAAGAGTCTTGTCGAAAAGCCTTTGAAAGACTACTTGTTAGAATAATCACCACACGCACACAACAGAATACGTAAACAGTAAAGGAAATCAACACAGGAATTTACGTGGTTCCCCAAAACCGGGTACGTCCACGGGAGCACACAGAGTAGTCGTTTATTGATGAGTCCAGCAACTAGGGTTTTACAATAGAGAGTATTTATATGTGGCCACTACTCCTATTCCAACCCTAACTCAACATTATAGCCTGGATACCTATAACGCCCTTGAAACACCGTTCACAGGCTTTTTAAGCCTATCGGTATCGATACAGGTAAAACCCTGTATCGATACCCATACAATCTGTTCGCTCCTTGTCGCCTCGGTATCGATACAGAGAAACACCTGTATCGATACCGACTCCTCCCAAGTGCTTCCCAACTTGCTTATCGATTCCGGGAACTTCTCAGTGCCTCTCATACACACCATATGAGCCACAAGTTCCAACAATCTCCACCTTGGCGAATATCCTCGCCCATTCAGAAGACAATTACATCGATCCAACAAGTTGTTGGGAGGACGCCTCCTTTCTAGCATCTGGAGACATTAACCAAGTCCAAGCAATGCTCGAACTTGTCCGCAGTCACAATCTTTGTAAACATGTCAGCTGCATTCTCAGAAGTGTGCACCTTTTCCAATATCAAATCACCCGAAGCAATCAACTCTCTCACCTTGTGAAATCTCACGTCAATATGCTTGGTCCTCGCATGATACACCTGGTGCTTCGCCAAATAAATGGCACTCTGGCTGTCACAGTACAACTGCACTCCACCTTGATCTATGCCCAGTTCTTTCACCAAACCCTTCAACCACAATGCTTCTTTAGCTGCCTCAGTCACCGCCATGTATTCAGACTCAGTAGTAGATAGAGCAACTAGAGGTTGAACCATGGATCTCCAACAAATAGGCCCACCCGCAAGTGTAAACACATAACCCGTAGTAGACCTCCTGTCATCCATACCCCCAGCGTAATCCGCATCCACAAACCCTACAACTGAAACCTGATCCTGCTTTGCAAACATAATCCCACGGCCTACAGTACCCCTCAAGTATCTGAACATCCACTTGACTGCCTTCCAATGCCTCTGCCTGGATTGGCCATGTACTTGCTGACTGTGCTAACCGCGTGTGCTAAATCGGGTCTAGTACATACCATTGCATACATCAAACAACCAACTGCGCTGGCATAAGGCACCTTTGACATATCCTGAATCTCTTCCTCAGACTTCGGACACTGTGCTGTAGATAACCTGAAATGACTCGCCAAAGGTGTGCTAACAGGCTTAGCACTATCCATGCTGAACCTTTCCAACACTTTCATCACATAATCCTTTTGAGATAACCACAGCTTCCCTGCTGACCTATCCCTGCGAATCTCCATCCCAAGTATTTTCCTAGCAGCACCCAAATCCTTCATGTCAAACTCTTTGCCCAACAAAGATTTCAACCTGTTCACCTCAACCATACTCTTTGCAGCAATAAGCATATCATCCACATAAAGTAGTAAGAAAATACATGAACCATCATCAAGACTCTTAACATAGACACAGCAATCATACTCACAGCGTGTGAACCCAATCCGAATCATGTAGGAGTCAAACCTCTTATACCATTGTCTTGGAGACTGCTTCAGCCCATAAAGTGACTTCTTCAACCTACAAACAAGGTGCTCAGTCCCTGGCTGCATGAATCCCTCAGGCTGCTCCATGTAAATAACCTCCTCCAAATCACCATGGAGGAATGCCGTTTTCACATCCAGCTGCTCTAACTCCATATCATAGCTAGCCACCAATGCCAAGAGAATCCGGATTGAAGTATGCCTCACCACTGGAGAAAAGACCTCATCATAATCAATCCCCTTCCTCTGTGAGTACCCCTTTGCTACCAACCTAGCCTTGAACTTTTCCTTTTCCTTTTCAGACGCAGCTTCTTTCCTCTTATAAACCCACTTGCAACCCACTGTTTTCTTCCCTTGAGGCAGTTCTTTCAACTCCCTAGTTTTGTTCTTATGCAATGACTCCATCTCCTCCACCATGGCTTGCATCCATCTGTCCTTTTCAGAAGTAGTAATGGCCTCCTGAAAAGTAGACGGATCCCCACTGGTAGTGGACAATGCATAAGCAACCATATCCTCAAACCCATACCTCTCCGGTGGCTTGATAACACGTTTGGGTCTCCCTGTGGCTATGCTCTCCTGCTGCGCCTTCTGCTGTTGATCAAGCTGTTCCTTTGGTTGAGAACCACCTGTGTCTCCACCTATATCTGTGTCACCACCTGTGTCAGAATCACCCAGCTCAATCTGTATACCCAGCTGCTTGCTACTTTCCCCTGACTCAGAATTCTGTACCCCTTGATGTGCCTTGACCATTGAATCCTCATCAAATACCACATCTCTACTGATCACCTGCTTCCTTGCTTCTGGATCCCAAAGCTTGTACCCTTTCACCCCTTTTTCATACCCAATAAAGATACACTGTTTGGACTTCGCATCAAGCTTCAACCTCTCATTACCGGGAACATGAACATAGGCTGGACACCCAAAGATCCTCAAAACTGAGTAGTCAACTTCTCTGTCTGTCCACACCTCTTCCGCTACCTTTCCATTCAAAGCAATACTAGGCGACCTGTTTATCACAAACACTGTCATGCTCACTGCTTCTGCCCAAAACATTTTTGGAAGCCCTGCATTAAGTCTGATACACCGTGCTCTTTCTGCTATGGTTCTGTTCATCCTTTCTGCCACCCCATTCTGCTGCGGTGTCTTTCGAACTGTCCAGTGTCGCTGAATCCCATGCTCCTCACAAAACCTCAGAAAATCCCCATCCTTGTACTCTGTCCCATTATCTTTCCGGAGGCACTTAATCCGCTTCCCAGTCTGATTTTCCACCTCAGCTTTCCACATTTTGAACGTTGCATAAACCTCAGACTTGTGTCGCAAGAAGTAAACCCAGACTTTCCTCGAATAATCATCGATAAAGGTCACGAAATACAGAGATCCCCCTTTCGAGGCTACCCTCACTGGCCCCCAAACATCAGAATGAATGTAGTCAAGAATGCCCTTTGTTCTGTGAGTAGCATTCCTAAACTGCACCTTACACTGCTTCCCCAGAACACAGAATTTACAGAACCCCACTTTGCATGATTTCACCCCTTTCAGCAGATTCCTCTTATGTAGCTCCAACATCCCACGTTCCCCCATATGCCCCAACCGCATATGCCAAAGAATGGTATCATCAGTATCAACCGTTGTGGTGGCAGCAGCTCCACCTACAACTGTACTCCCTGTCAGCATGTAAATATTACCAGGAACTTTGGAACCCTTCATTATCACCATGGCACCCTTCGTCACCTTCATCACTCCACCTTCTGTTTTGCACCCACAGCCATTGGAGTCTAAGGTTCCCAACGAAATTAGATTTTTCCTCAACTCTGGAACATGTCTAACATCACCCAAGGTTCTCACAACACCATCAAACATCCTGATTTTAATTGTGCCTATTCCTATGACTTTACACGATGCATCATTACCCATAAGAACATTACCACAATTCACTGACCTGTAGGTGTCAAACCACTCCCTGTTAGGGGACATGTGATAAGAACATGCTGAATCCAGAATCCATGAGTCTGCCAAGTGATCCGGATTGGCAGAGACTGAAAGCATATCACCATCTTCAGAATCATCCTGCTCCACCACGTTTGCAGAATTCGATGGTCCATCTTTCCTATCCCCTGCCTTTCCCTGTTTCTTCTTCCAGTTCCCTCTTTTGCCCTTCTGCGGACAATTTTTCTTGAAGTGACCCAGTTCATGACACCTGTAACACTTCAACTCAAAACCTGCCTTCGATTTCGATCTCCCACGCTCAACAGATTTTCCCCTCTCCACCCTTCTGCCCCGTTCCTCGTACCCTTTCACCACCAGTCCTTCACCCTGTACTGACTCAGTCTGTAACCTGCGCTGATTATAGGCCAGAAGGGCTGCAGTAACTTCCTCCAGTTCTAGGGTTTCTTTCCCCCAGAGTAGAGTGGTAACGAGATTATCCAGAGAACCCGATAAAGAGGATAGCAACATCAGAGCCTGATCTTCCTCTTCGAATATTACTTCAATCCGTAACAAATCACTAACAATCTGATTGAACGTGTTGATATGCTGAATTAGGTCAGAACCCTCGACCATCTTCAACCCGAATAATTTTTGCTTCAGAAACAGTTTATTAGTCAAGGACTTCAACATATACCTGCTCTCCAGCTTCGTCCAAACCCCATCCGGCGAATCATCGCCGATCACGTGATACATAACTTCGTCTGCAAGACACAGACGAATCGTACTCACGGCCTTTGCCTGCAAATCTTCCCAATCATCGTTGGACATCTGCTCTGGTTTCTTGGACGCCCCGCTCAACGCATTCGACAAACCCTGCTGCACCAGCAGATCCTTTACCCTCTGTTGCCACAGTCCGAAATTACCAGTCCCGTCGAACTTTACAACATCGAACTTCGACACAGATGTATTCCCCACCATTGTTCTTTGCAGTGATTTAAAAGGCGCGCTTAAGCGCGCGCTTAGGCGCGAGGCGAGGCGAGGCGCGGCTGAATCGCTTCACAGTGGTATAAATAAGCGCAGGTAACTAAAGCGCAGCTTAAGCGCTGAAGCGCAGGCTTAAGCTCTGAAGCCCAAAGCGCCTGAGGCGCACGCCTTTTGATTTTTTACCTTGATTAAATCTCAGCCCTTCATCTGCATACAAAAAAGGCATGGGCTTGCCACACAAGATAAAATTTCGGTAAAGTGAAAGAACAAAAGCATCTTGATGCAGATCGATGGCCCTAAAATCATTCATTCGGCCTCCAGTTCCAGATCTAGATGAAGCTTTGAAGAGCTCCAGCCAAGCCACCATTTTTTCCCATCGACTTCTTCAAATCTTGAACAGGTACACATTTCTTCTTCTTCTTCTTCTTCTTCTTCTTCTCCCTTCTTCTTCTTTCTTCTTCTTCTTCTGATCTCTCTCTCTCTCTCTCTTTTTCTTTTTTTTTAAATCCGAAAAACCCAGACTTGAGTTTTTCGTTGTTTTTTATTCTTATTTAGTAGAAGTTTCTGATCTCTCTCTCTCTCTCTCTCTCTCTCTCTCTCTCTCTCTTTTTTTAAAATCAGAAAAACCCAGACTTGAGTTTTTCGTTGTTTTTTATTCTTATTTAGTAGAAGAAATGTCTGGCATGACTTGAGTTTTTCGTTGTGCTCATTGGAGATGAATGTTTTACAAATCAATCAATCGAGTGACACTGGTATCATGTTTCAGATATGAATCCTTGCTACAGAATATCTGAAGTCTCCTTAAATTGAAAAATCCATAGAAGCATTCATTTCCTTCAATTTGTTTCTGTCTTCTACCTGTTACTATCTAATTACTGAATTCATTTCCTTCAATTTGTTCATTGCAGATGTCATCTGAAAATAGTAGTAAAAGGTTGGACCCTGCTTGGAAGTATTCGAAGCAGATTGATCCCCAAAATGTTTCCAAGTTGAAGTGTGATTTTTGTAATGAAGTGAAAAATGGTGGTGTCTTAAGAATGAAGCAACACCTTATTGGAGGTTATAGGAATACAACGGCATGTCGCCGATGCCCACCTGAGGTTAAAGAGGAGATTAAGTTGTACATGTTAAAAAAGACTGAAGCAAAGAATCAAATTAAGTCAATACCAGATTTTGATGATGTAATGAACGATGAAGACTATGATATTGACGATTTAGATGAGAATGTCCAATCCAAACAACAAGGTAAGAAGACTTCTTCTACTCATGGCAGCTCCTCCATGTCTATTCAGTCTAAACCTAAGAAACCAAGGAACATAGGGCCTATTGACTGTTACTTCACTCCTGAACCAGAGGTTGTGGTGGAAAATAGAAAAGCAAGGGGCAGGCAGACAAAGATTGATGAGAATGATCCCTATAAGAAACAATTGAGAGATCGGGCTCATCAATGTATTGCAAGGTGGTTATATGATACTGGGATACCTCTGAATGTAGTGAACTATGATAGTTTTGGGCCAATGATAGAGGCCATTGGGCAATATGGTCCGGGTTTAACTCCACCGACTTATCATCAGGTGCGAGTTCCTCTTCTTAAAAAAGAGGTGGACCATGTTAACAAGTTGATGGAGGACCACAAAGAAGAACGGGAAAAACATGGGTGTACACTAATGTCCGATGGGTGGACTGATAAGAAAGGTAGGACATTGTTAAATATTTTGGTGAATTGTTCGAGAGGGACCATGTTTATTGAATCTGTTGATGCTTCTAGTGAGTCTAAGGATGCAACTATGTTGTTTCAATTGCTGGATAAGTATGTGGAAATGATTGGAGAAGCTAACGTGGTTCAAGTTGTTACAGATAGTGCCGCTGCAAATGTGTTGGCAGGTGAGATAAAATTTCAATTTGCTATTTGAAATTACCTATTATTTGATTTTGAACTAGTTAAAATCATTAATCACTTATTATTCTACTTTTGACAATTAACAGGGAAGTTTTTGGAGCAAAAGCGACCTCACTTGTTTTGGACTCCGTGTGCTGCCCATTGCTTAGACATGATGTTAGAAGACATTTTCAAGTTACCGAACTTCAAGAAGACTTGGGAGAGGGCAATAGGGATGCATGGTTATATTTATAATCGACCCTCTTTGTTGAATATGATGAGGCATTTTACTGAAAGGAAGGAGCTTGTTAAGCCGGCAAAGACTCGGTTTGCAACCGCTTTTTTGACTTTACAAAGGGTTCATGAACAAAAGGGAAACTTAAGGAAGATGTTTACTTCAGAGAGGTGGACCAAGAGCAAATGGGCAAAAGAGCCACAAGGAAAACAAGTAGAAAAAGTCATGTTGATGCCTTCATTTTGGAGGGATGTGCACCTTGCTCTCAAGTTCGCATGTCCACTCGTTCGTGTACTTAGATTGGTTGATGGAGAAGTCAAGCCTCCAATGGGATACATTTATGAGGCCATGGATCGAGCAAAAGAGGCTATTGCAAAGTCCTTCGAAGGAAATGAGGAGAAGTATGAGCAAGTCTTCAAGATAATTGACCACAGGTGGGATGTCCAATTGCATAGGCCTTTACATGCTGCCGGTTTTTACTTGAATCCTGAATTTTTTTACAAAGATCCAAATGCTTGCAAAGATTCAGAAGTCATTAGTGGCCTCTATGCATGTATCACAAAGTTGACCCCGAATCCGACTACCCAAGATACTATTGTTTCCGACTTGATGAAGTATGAGAAAGCTGAGGGAATGTTTGGTAACCCAATGGCAAAAAGGCAAAGAACTACGAGGGCACCAGGTATCACCATCACTCCATGTTAATCTACTATCAATTTTGATCAAGAGTTTCACTTTAAGAATGTTTTCCAATATCTATGCCTCTGTGGTATGCAGCTGATTGGTGGGCATCATTTGGTCATGATACTCCCGAATTGCAAAAATTTGCCATCAAAGTTCTTAGCCTTACTTGTAGTTCCTCGGGATGTGAGCGAAATTGGAGTGTCTTTGAGCATGTGAGTACATAATAATCTAGTGCATTCATTGACCTACTTTAGTTATGCATGATCATGAATTTAAGTCCCTTTTTATAATTGTTAATGCAGATTCACACCAAAAAAAGAAATAGACTTGCTCAAAAGCGTCTCAATGACTTGGTATTTGTTAAGTACAATAGAGCATTGAAACGTCGCTACAACAAACGTGATAAAATTGATCCCATATCCTTGAAAGATATTGATGAGAGCAATGAATGGCTGGTTGGGAGGATGGAGGATGCTCTTGTGTTTGAAGATGATGATTTGACTTGGGATGATGTTGCTTTAGCTACTGGCGCTGAAGAACCAAGGCAAACAACTAGATCAACTTCGAAGTCAACAACTACCACGACGAAGGCAAAGCCAAGGGCAAGGGCAAGGGCAAAACAAAAGAAAACAATGCTTTATCAACTTGTAGATGAGGATGTAGGAGAATGGGGAGAATGGGAAGAATGGGAATGTGGAGAAAGTACGGATGAGTCCGATGAGGAGGAAGAAGAAGATGTAGAAGGATATAAATCAAATGATGATGGTGAAGATGAAGTTGTTGGTGTTGAGGATGAGGATGATGATTAGTGCCTATGCATGACACTATGACAACCATGACTCTAGATTTAATCGCCGTTAATCATTTCGTTGCATCTCTAAAACTATTCCGTTGTGTTTGACATGTTATATTTTATGCTTTTATGACATTTGAATGTTTTATAAGTGTTTGCTTGTGTTGAAAGTATTACCTATATTTGAATTCTACTTGTTTTAAAAAATGTGCGCCTTGCGGTCAAAAGGCGCGCGCCTCGCCTTGCGCCTTGCGCTTAAAGCTCCAGGGGACCATGGCGCCTCGGTGCGCTTATCGCCTTTTAAATCACTGGTTCTTTGTGTGATTCAATCCGCGTGAATAAACCCGCGCTCTGATACCACTTGTTAGAATAATCACCACACGCACACAACAGAATACGTAAACAGTAAAGGAAATCAACACAGGAATTTACGTGGTTCCCCAAAACCGGGTACGTCCACGGGAGCACACAGAGTAGTCGTTTATTGATGAGTCCAGCAACTAGGGTTTTACAATAGAGAGTATTTATATGTGGCCACTACTCCTATTCCAACCCTAACTCAACATTATAGCCTGGATACCTATAACGCCCTTGAAACACCGTTCACAGGCTTTTTAAGCCTATTGGTATCGATACAGGTAAAACCCTGTATCGATACCCATACAATCTGTTCGCTCCTTGTCGCCTCGGTATCGATACAGGTGTATCGATACCGACTCCTCCCAAGTGCTTCCCAACTTGCTTATCGATTCCGGGAACTTCTCAGTGCCTCTCATACACACCATATGAGCCACAAGTTCCAACACTACTCTTATAACACGTTAAAGCATAAATTGTCCCAGCTTAAGTCGGTCGGAAATAATACATCATGTCTAACACCATTTCTTATGGGTTGTTGCACATGAATATGCAAAAATACATATAGAGCCAAACAGAATGCAAGGGGAGAAGAACAATGCAAACTGAGAGACTTGGGAACCCAAGATCTCCTAGAACCAAGGTTCTGAAACCAAAATAAAGAATCCAAACCAAACAAATTGGCAATGAGTGTACAGGCCAGCCACCCATTCTCGTAATCTAGCTTAGGAGGTGATAATTAACTGCCACGGTGCAAGCTCTAACAACCTATTATAATAAGCAAAAACCTGATGCTACCGGATAACCATATGAATTTCCAAAGGGGTCGACAATTTCAATAGATGCAAGCTACCATTGCGAGTTTCCAATAACTAAAGGGTCAATTTAACTAACTCAATAGAATAATAACAAAGTTACTGTGCATTATCTGAGAACACAAATGCAAGTTTCAGCCAGGAAACTCAAAGCACTTCAAACCCTCAAAGTTGCATGTGATGGCTACAATATATACTATTCTCGAGTATTAATGAAACAACATGCTTCCAATTAACAATCTAATGATCAAATTATCATATTGCCTGCTCTCACAAGGCAACAAACAAATGAACAATAACAGATGTAATCAGCTGACATCAACACTATGGCTTTACTTTTAGAGGATGCCATCATTGCTAATGAAAGTTTTTATGACACCTTAAAACAAACCCAAATAGGTTCTGCAGTCTACACATTAGCACTGGCGAAGACATATAGTTATAATACAACAATAACCACATATACTCCTATTTTAAATGTCAGATCATAGCAGTTTCTAAGAGTAATCTAGAGCAGATATTGATTACTTACCGAGCCATGCCAATCAGCACGATGGACAGTACCAAAAGAACCTGGAAAAGCCACCAAGTTACTTAGATTTACTTAGTGTCAACATAATTTCGTACATGCTAACAAGAAAATTGTACTTTACATTAAAACAACCAACAAAATCAACTGACAATGAGCAGAGAGGCAGTCCACTCCCCAGACTCATCTACTAGTATCAGAGGTAATTAACTGCTATGGGAAAATGTCTGGAGACTCCACTGCATGTTCAACCACTAACTCATACATGAAGAGGTAAATGATCCAAAACACACGGATGACATCAAAACAGAGAGTATTTATTTGCACAAATAAAGGGGGAACCAATCTAGAGTATTGCACGAAAGCCTCTGAAAATCTAGCTCTGACGAGTGACACCATGTTAAAGCAACTAGCTCAAAACCAATTACCACAACGTTAAAGCATCCAGCTCAAAATCAAGGACCCGACTACGGTTACCGAACCAAAGGGGTGTACAACAGCTTGCGGGACCCACTTTTGGGTCCCACATGAATAACTGAACCGTTCAATAACTTTAAAATAATTTTTCGAGAATCTTTACAAAAAAATCAGCTCAATTGGATGTGCGTAAGCGGGTGATCCAATATTCCAATTTCTCATTCAGAATCAGAATTTTTGCAAGAACACTCGAAAAAAAATATTATAAAATTAATAAATTGTTTGGATTATTCGTGTGGGACCCAAAAGTGGGCCCCGCACGACATTGTATATTTTCAGTACCCCTTTGGTTCGATACCCTTGGCATTTTTGCAAAATCAATTGGCAATGAGCAGAGATGCCACCCAAGCTTATACACTAATTTTTGATCGGTAATCTGCTAATGCAAGATAAGCTCCAAAAGCTTTGCAACACTAATAGCAAAGGTAACTGATCTTAATAATTAACAAAAACACTGGTGTTATGAATCAAGTGATCCTCATACCACCAAAAAAAAAAAGTACCTGATCCGATTCTCTCATTCAGAACGAGTTCACTCCATGGGATGTACTAAGACATTAGGAGTGCTAATTAACTAACGTGAGACAATCTCCAAAATCTATGCAACGCTACAAGTCACTTGACCGTTAGTGGAACACCCCCTAAGAAAGGTAACTGATCTTAATAGTTAACAAAAACACTGGAGTTATGAATCAAGTGATCCTCCAACCACAAAAAAAAAGTACCTGATCCAATTCTCTCATTCAGAACGAGCTCACTCCATGGGATGTACTAAGACATTAGGAGTGCTAATTAACTACGTGAGACAATATCCAAAATCTATGCAATGCTACGAGTCACTTGATCCTACTAATTTACAAAAGAGACAATGCAAGAAATACAATGATCCTCCAACCAGAAAAAATACCTGATCCAATTCTTTCCTTCAGAGCAAGGTCACTCCATGGAATGTCCAAATCTTCCCCTTCCAGGGAAAGTTTATTACTTGGTTTAATTGGAACCATATTTCCCCTGCGACCAACAGGCGGGAAATGCTTTCGAGGGTCTGTATCTTTGACCATGATTGTTGAGCCTATAATCGTGTGCGGATTACATGATTCAAACAGCTGCTCCCTATCAAGAATTTCATTGCTGTCGCTTGAACTCGGCACATCTCTGTGTACATCCATGCGCTGCCTTCCAGCATCTCCATCAGCAACAGTACCTGCGAGCGTAATTATGGAACCTCATAACTCAGATAGCGACAACATTAGTGGGATGTTTAACACTTTAACTGTTGCCAAGCATGTGAATGCAAGAGTATCAACCGTTTTGTCATCAGTAAGTTGAGCACAATGAAGAATGTCAGTTGCATACTTATGGACCAAACCCAGAATATGTTAAACCAATATAATTCAACCGTTATGTAATCAATTTCACCATTTTAGTAAAATAGAAGGAGCAAGCTAAAAATCATTAGATGGGTATCAAACGAGGCGGAAATCACATTTAAACACATGCATTATTTTTTACATTGCTTGAGAAGTTAGAGGGCCCAGCGAAAAAACATTCTCCATGGATGTGGAAAAATAGCCTGGTGATTCCAAAGGAATGTTTCCTTTAAGTTTGTGATGAGATAGCTATTAATGTTCGGACTGGGTTAGTATTCCACAACCTCAGGCCAAAGCTCGGCTTGACTCTGCTTGTTTAGGTAGTTTATATAACTTGTAACATCATTTTATTTGCACCAATCAAAGATTAGATGTAAAGTTAATGAATTGCCATGCAAATTTGATAGAATTACAAAGCGGCATTTAGGCCAATGTTTAGATGCCAATAAGCTGATCAAGGGCCTTCCACGCTCATCTTGTTTATCGGAAGGAAGCCATTGTTCAGTTCACTAAATCAGCAAATGAGCCTCTTACTGAGCTGATCCAAGACTGTGGTTTTCAGTAGCAGCCTCAGCCCTCTCGGTCGGGACTGTCTTTTCCTGTCAAGAGATTGCTAGGTTCACAACTTCCCCTTACCATCATTAGAAACTCAACGACGACAGAGGACCATTTATCCAGCTGTGCCCAAACTGTAACTGGCACTAGGACCATTCAGTTTCTTACCCAAGAAAAAGCTAAAATTTACAGAGCATAAGGATGATATTTCTGGTGGAAACTCGAATGAACTCGACATAACTGAAAATTGTTTAAGGTGGGGTTTCGGGGAAGTAACCTTACGACCATATAAACGTGCCCCAGAATCATCTCATGCTTACACTTAACAAAAAAAATCCTTCGTGCACCGAAAATTAGATAAGCATACAATAAAGGTGTAACTCACCCCAGTAATCTATATTTTCTTCTTTTTTTCATCCATGGGTGTTTATAGTACAAACTTTTCTTTTGGAAAGGGATGTTGGTTATATTTCTAATAGAGATAATAATTCACAAAAAGAAAGCAAAAACTAGGGTCCCTCGGGGCCTCTTTAGCCTAACTTTTTCTTAACTTTTTGGCACGGTCTTTTCAGTTGTTCTCTTAGTTTTTGCTAGATTTGGGTTCAATTTTTATATCACATCGTTCGTCACAATGAGAGGAATCGGAAAAGTATAAAAATAGTTTTTATATCACATCGTTCGTCACAATGAGAGGAATCGGAAAAGTATAAAAATAGAGGACAAAGTTGAAAAAAATCCATACAAGACAACGAAAAAGACTGACTTGGGTGTTTTTCGTCGTCTTATATGGATGACACTTACCAGAGGCTAGGAGACCGAGCAACCATTATGGGAGCAAAAACTTTTCATACAAATTTATTTGGTAAATTAAACTACTAGACATCGAAGGAATGAAAGATATGGGAGCTAACAATTGCCTGTCCCTCCAAGACCAAAAAAAAAACAAGGGGAGCAATTAATACCAATATGAGAGCTACAAGAAGTCAGTTCCCAATTCTAGGCTTTCCTTAAACCTTTTTCTCTCAAAAGTATAGGCTTTTCGTAACTTTGAATCAATCAACATCAAAAAGGAAATCGAATCTGTATTTGGCCCAAGGTTGTCAAATTGTGAATAGAATCGACATCAAAATGGTCTTTTAGCGAATTGTGAATCAAATCGAATAGTGAATCGCACCGAATCGGTCATGATTTTTGAAGTACATGGGGAAGTAAATTTTTACGTGTGGGTGACATCACCACATAGTACAAATAAAAAGCTTGTTTCAAATGATGAATTGATAAGCACATGTGTCTAGTAAGTAAGATGCTTTTTTTTGCAACACGCAAGAAATGCGGATTTCTGAATCCTATTTTATGGCCTTTGGAGGCAAAGAATTAAAACTACAACCAAACCCTTTGAAGGTCTGTTATTTGTCATTTTAAACTTCGCCTTTTCCGACTTGGTCTCAAATAAAATTTCCCTCTATGTTTACCTATAATAATACTTTACAAGAAGTAAATAAGGAGAAACAATGACAAAAGATGGAATATAATAGTACTAAAAACCATTAAAAATAGTTTGAATCCTTTTCCCCACAAAAAACAATTGCAAAAAAAGAGCCAAGATTAAATTTAGCGTTTGATTCACTTAGATTCCGGGACCGATTCACTTCCGATTCGCAGCTATTTCCGATTCAAGTAACCTATTCGTATCACTGACCCACCAAATTGTACGACACGAATAGTGAATCGTACGATTTTGACAACCATGATTTGGCCTAGTTGGACCCCATGTCTGCCTCCAACACATATTCCAGATTACAGAGTTAAGGTGTCAGACCAATCATTTCTTTGGTCAAAAACAAAGCCAAGATCCATTATTTTACCTACAAGTACACCTAATAGTACATACCCTTGTCCACATATTTCCCATACAGAAACAATGCTGATTCCAAACTTCAGTTTCGGAAACACAAATACACAGCACATGCAAAACCATTCTTATCGACTAACAACTAGTATCCTATGGATTTAAATTTGTTTTGAACTTAAAAAGTTCTAAACGTGGATATATACATTTTGCAGATAACATAAACAATCATTGAAAAAGCAGTGAGGTCACCACAAAAACTTGCTTATATCAGATGAAAAGAAATCAAAAATTACACTAGGAAAGAAAAAGAAACAGCATTCAATGCATGCCCAGCAGTGAATGACATCAGCTCTATTGGTAGCAAAGCTTGTAAAGACTTTCCTTCACACTAATACTGCACAAACTTTTCAACCATGGTAAAGGGCCCGTATGAGAATTTAATCAAAAAGGTCAAAGCAGTAGAAACCAAAACAGCTTTAATGGTTCCAATAAAATCTATAGATCAGATTATTCAGAAAGGGAAAAAGGAAGTGCTACAGCACAAAGCACTGAACACATTTTTAAAGAGATCAGTTGTCTGAGAAACACATGTTCAAAGACCAAAGAGATCACCTGTGGAGGAGTCCTCGAACACAATATTAAGTGATTCAAAGTCTGAGAAATACTGTTTGGCCAGTGACCCGAAATCAACCAGCGGTTCAACTTGTCTGAATCTGGGGAAGCACAATGGTGAAGATATCGAGATGGAAGATGGACCATTTAACAAAGAGTCAGGTACACACAAAAATCCTGGCTTGCCCATCAAATCAACTAGATACTCCCTGCAATAATGCATACCAAGGTCAGTACCTGCTTTTCAAGACCAACATAGGAAGCATTCAACAAAGATTGCAAATACAACCTATCAAAAAAGGAATCCACATGCAAGGGATAGATTATGACAGAATAGACATTCATGCAATTGATTAAAGCGCGTTCATGTTTTTAATAATCTTCCTTGTATCGTAAGTGGTAGAGGAGGGAGAGTTACATGAGCACGAGTTTCATTTTTGCGAGCATCAAAACAAACAGTGCATTCACTATTCCACATTCCAAACTTCAATTCTCCATCAGTAATTTTATCAAGGAACTCAAGAGTAGTTTAAAATGAAATGAGATTAGAAACTACAGCTTGATGACTTCATTATTTCAAATCTAGCCTCTCACTATTCCGATAAAACTATTTGTCCCAAAGAAGAAAGAAGTTAGTCTTCCAATGCAAGGTGCTGGAATAATTGGAAAAGAATTCAAATAATTTTAAGTGCAATCTCTTTTCTGACGCCACTCTGAAAATTTATCTTTTATATACGTCCATGCACTAAGAAATCCCCACAGTGAGAAACGGATTCATGTAGCCGACCTTAATTAATTGGGACTTGACACTCAGTTTAGTTGGATTCAAACTGAATGCAACAATCACAAAATAGTGGCACAACTTTAGTAAATAAATAAGACAAAAGACAAAATTGAACTAGTATCACACTAACCACCCAAGCACCTTCGTTAACAGTAGAAAATCTACATAAATAGAGATCAAAATGTGAAAGCACGGGTGGAGGAGGGTGTGGGGGCTGGTGAGGCCCCGGCCACTTCTATAAAGCCTTTTTTCTGGTAGTTTGACTTGTGGTGAACAATTAGAATTTTATTGGGTTTCTAGTACTTGTGAGTTACAACATGTGAAGGATGGCCAATCTTTTGAAGGATAATCAGTATACTTCCACTCCGAATTGAGAACAATATATCGCATCCAGCTTCTAATTTGAAGGATGCCAAATATTGGTGGTTGATTTTCTTTAAAACAACTTAGTAAGGAATAGGAGATTAACATTGATTGAAATTTTACTCCTCTTAACTTGGGCCTCCTCCAAATCCAAAACCTAGCTCCCCAATATGTGAAAGCTGCCTTACCATGGCAAAAAAAGGCAGGCATGATTAGGTAGGTTTAGGATTTTATAGTAACACGTGATTAAAACGGAAATGGAAATGGATGAAAAAGTATCTCATTTTGTATACCTGTCAACACCAACACGAACAAGACAAGAGGCAGCAGCATCTGTCTTACAATATTTGCACCCCTTGGCGACTCGGCATGGTAAATCGATTGTGTCAGCTAGCAACTGCATAAAGAAATAGTTAGAAAAATTCGCTGGCGTAGATTTTGCACAAGCACAATCCAGAGCTACCACGAACAACTCTCAAATTTTGATTCTATGTACAAAATAAAATGGAAGGTAAGGAAGCCAGGAGGGGGGTGTTTAAGGCAAGTGTTCATTAATTACTCAAAAAAAAAAAAAAAAACCCCAGATCCAACAAACAAACAAAAAAGTTGTAACCACCGGCACCAAAACAATACAAATAGATTCAATTTAATCATAGACGACAGCAAAAATATATGGGCTACTTAAATATTGGTCCTCCAGTCTGGTATAAGTTATGTTTTCATCCCATCCACTTTTGGGGATCATGATTTCATCCTCAAATTTGAATTTGAATAAACCCAATTTTACCCTTATTGCACTATATTTCCTTCTTCTTTTTTGGCAATATATAGGCAAAGAATTTTGGGACCAAAATCTAAACTTGGTGGTCCTTCCCAATTATTTTGGGATATAAACAGGTAACAATCCTAATTTCCCAATCTGTATGCTTTGGTAATAAGCATGGAAAATATCATGTTGAATTGGTATTTTGGAAATGAAAGATTGATGCTCGTCTCGATCGAACTGCTTGTTCCGAATAGGTGCTTCTGCGATTTTGCTTTCCAACAGAAGGTCTGATAGGAGGCTGTCCAAGCACCAGTTGGTTCACACCGTATGGACCCACAAGAGTTTGAAAAATGCTTTTCGTGTGTTTTCCAAACGGAGGATCCAAAATGAAAAGTTGGAGTCGCTTTGTCGAAGGATCTGATGGCAGTTCCTGAAGGTGCTTTGAAAACTAACATTACCACTTTAGAACAAGGTGAGTAATCAATCGTTCTCTTTTTTTTTTTTTTGATTGGATAGAGATTACGACTAAATGTGATTTCGATTTTGTCAGTAGTAGTGGTTAGGTGGTATTTGTTGATAAGAGCAACTTGTATTCTTGCATTTTAATGTAATAAGGTTACAATGTTTGTCGATATATTTTTAGTGTGCAATATAACCAATTTACCATGTTTTCTAAATATTAAGATAGCTAATTTACCATGTGCGACAATATATTAAACATTTAGACTAGGGGTGAGCAAGAACCCGCTCAACCCGCCCGACCGACCCGATCCGAAGGGGTTCGGTTGGTTTAGAACCCAGTAATCGGGCGGTTACGGGTTGAAGTTTCTCAGAAAATCGGTTCTCGGGTCCGGTGTCGGTTCAAATTGAGCAAAACCGACCAACTCGACCCGACATGGGATACTATATAATATAATTATTTATTAGGGGTGTGGTACACATGGCATTATAGCATTTGATTTCGGGATTACACTTATCCCTTTCCATGCCTTGTCGTCTTCAAGGCTCAGATTTCCAATGCAAATTCAAATTTTACGAGTACTCTGTGCAAGACAATTACACCACACTCTCTCTCTCTCTCTGACTCTCTCTTCCTTTTCTTTTTCCCAACACAAACCACCAGCCGTAAAGAAGTACATACACCTTATTTTTCACCCCTCTCCATCTCTCTTCTCTGAACCAGTGAAACTTCACCCTTCTTTCTTTCTTTCTTTTTCTTTGTTTCGCTTTCTACACCCTTCTATCTCTTCTGAACCAAACCCACCATAAACTTGTCCGAATCGATTCCAAAGCACCGCTTAAAAACAGCTACGGTCGCTAATGGACATCTGCCATATCTGTGTCCTTGATCGCCTTTCCCCTTCTTCCTCACGAGTAGAAAAACCAGATCTGAGTTTTTTTTTTTCTTCTGATTAAACCCAAAACCCGACCAGAATCTGACCGGTCTGATGTGTGTTCGGTTTCTCACCTGTCTCGGTTCAGATTCGGGTGCTCATTTTCTCAACCTGACCACATCGGGTCGGGTGGATGGCTAACCCAACCCGTGCACACCCCTAATTCAGACATGTGCATTGTAGCCTTTTCCTACAATGTAACCAATTTACCATATTTTTAGATTAATGTAATAAATTTACCATGTTCGTCATAATTGAATCTTTGATGGTAAACAGAAATATGAACTAGCAAACATGGTAAAACATCATGAAATTGTAAACATGTTAAGAATGATGAATGTGATGCATCACCGAGGATTATGGTTAAAATAATTGCATTCCAGTAACCATGGTAAATTTATTAAGAATTAGGCAAATGTATTAAATATAATTTATCACCAATGAATCATGGTTAAAAATAAATACGAAACAACAAACATGGTAAATTTGGATCTTACATAAGTTTCAATTAGGGTGGTTTAAAAAAAAAAGGTTTCGATTTGTAGTACAAGTGAAATTAATTTGTTCGCAAAGGAAAATTGTTTTATCCACTATTTTGAATTTCTCCCCAACAAAGAATGGTTTAAAAGATATCTTTTAAGGATTTGAGAATTTGAAAATTCAAAATTTCCAACTATTCCTTTCAATTTGAAATAAGGGAGGGAAAGAAATGGTCAAAATCCATGATTCTAGGTAACTATAATTGCTCAAAATCCTAGAATACAACTCACTTAATTAGGCAACTAAATATTACACTAATAAGGGTAAATATGATTTTTCACAAGATAAAAGGATGAAAACATAACCCCGAAAAGTGAGCAGGATGAAAACTTGCGTGGTGCCCATAAAAAAGATGATTATTCAATTAACTCAAAATATATCTTATTAAAGTGAATACGAAAATTTTCAACAAACCAAACTGATGTCTTTAATGGGATATCTGAAACATACCTTGAATAGCAAAGCACGATGTCTGCAAAGACCCACAGAAAGGCTACCCATTGGAAGCACAACAGATCCCAAGCATTCCTTACGATCATCACTGCACTCCTTCCAGACAGGGACAAAGTCATCTTCTCCCATCGAAGCTTCACCACTTCATAATAGAAATAAAAGTTCATTAGAGAAAAATGTAAGACAGAAATGGACAGTTTTAAGAGTCTGTTAACAAGCTATGACAAAAACTCACCCCATGCGACTGCAAACGATTTTTGCAAGCTGGTCAATAACTTCCTCTGTAGTGATGCAATTGCGGGAGACGCTATGAATCTTGTTTTCTAAATCTTTTAAGCTAGGATCGCT
This sequence comes from Vaccinium vitis-idaea, assembly GCA_963854785.1. NCBI lineage: Eukaryota > Viridiplantae > Streptophyta > Magnoliopsida > Ericales > Ericaceae > Vaccinium > Vaccinium vitis-idaea. The sequence continues at coordinate 13,311,628 of OY978220.1, forward strand.
ACGTCGATCGATCAAAATTACTTCAATTGAAGAATCCGATCCAGGATCAATGGCCTTTAGGGATTCAATTGATGGAATGCGACCATTGTCTTGCAGATCATTGCATACAGACCACACATATGGATCCATACCATGGATTAAGTAAAACCCATCTGGAACTCTGTCGAAGTATGATAGGCAGCCATTCACCTGATGCGTACAAATTTAAAGCGGCATTAATGCACATCATATATTGCATTACTTCATAATAGCTGAATTGCTATGGAAAGATATCCTTGCAAGTAGCAAAACAAAATGAACAAATCATAACAATGAGGGTTCATTTTTTGGCCATTATCTAATGAGCCATTTGATTTACCTATCAATAAAAAAGAAATAGAAAAATTAAATGGTTAACCAAGGAGTTCTTTTTCCATATGGAGCTATATTTCAAAAGCGTGTACTCAATTGAGCATTAGTCCTCTACATAGCTTCAGTAAGGGAACTAATCCATCCCTCATGAACCCAAATACATATAAACAAATCACAAATTAAAAAAATATCAAATATTTCTCTTCCATATTTAAGGGAATGCAGTAGCACTGTAACAGCATAGTGAATAAGTTCTCATTCTGTAACTATTGTAAGATCAGCATTGTATGTTTACAGCTATTTATGGTGGTGCTTGCATAAACAGTTAGTGGACTAATTAATTGTACAAGTTAAAGTCTTGAACTTACCTAAATTCAAATTGTACTCCTAAAAGTCCCAATAAACTGAGCATTTCAACAGACAAATACCCCGTAGGAATTAATCCGTATGTTGACAATAGTGGTCTGAACAAAATGAACAGAAAATATTCAAATCATTTGCTCTGACAATCCAATAGCATAAAACTTCTATAGGTTATTTTCTGTCATTCAATCTAAAACAGGCACATCTCCATTGGACTTATCCGTAATCCACGATGTTCTTAATGAAATGAGGAATTCAACTGACACCAACATTGTAGGAACTATTGATGTTATCCAACTACAATTCGACCCACAAACAATAAAGAAAACAACCAAAGCAAGGAGCAGAAAATAAAATAATAATAAAATAAAATAAAAAAAACACATGATAATTTGTCCATATGTCGGTACAAACAATCCATTTTAGCCAGTGGTCTAGAAGTCAGCCTAGTCGGCCGCCTAGGCGTCACCCCCAATGCCTAGATTTTATGGTCAATGCCATAATTAGACGTTTTTAAAGTAGTTGGCTATCCAATGGACCCAACCCATACTCTCATCACATCGGCAATCCCAAACCAACAGCTCTGGCGATTTACAGCAGTTTCGGAGAAGATCCTCTAGGGAGTTATGCTGACAAGCAAGAATAGCTTAATAGATACCCCCCCACCCTCTTCCTCTGTTCAAAAAAAACCAATCCTTCTCTGCATCTATGTGCAATGAACTAATCAAACCTTGAAGGTATATTTGCTTTTGAATTAATGATTCTTTTTCCTTTTTTTTTTGGTCTGTGTTATAGTTGGAAATTTTGGCTAGGGATGGCCAATTCATCTGATCCATCCATATCCACTCTGATCCCCGCCCCAAACAGATAGAGTCTTCGGAGATTTTTTTCGGGGATTTTTTAAAGGATCGGGTAGGATTCGGGGATCATTTTTTAAAATTTCAGGGATCGGGTAGGAGGGTATGTCTATCCCCACCCCGTCCCCGAATCCCCGATCTATCTATCAATCTATTTATCTATCTATCTATTTTTCTATCCATAGTGCCGCAACCCCTCCTCTCTTATCATAAACTCACCACTGTTGGTACTCTCAGCACAAACCCACCTTCAACCCCTTCGGATCTTTCCCTGAAATTTTTTACGCTTTATGTTGGGGAGTGTTTGACAATTAGACGTGGAGCCCATAGCTATTAAAGAATCACTTATGATTCAGAGCTTTTATTCCTCATCTTATAGATAAACCATCAATACAGAAAATGGTAGCTATTATGCAAAGTGCAAACCCAGATCAAACAAAATAAACATTGAATTTGCAAAGTGTATTGTTTAAACACAGATGCTGCTGTGAAGCCTGCGATTGAATATGCAATGTAAGGTCTTTTTCTTTAAGTTTGAATCTCCACAGCAGCCTGTGATTGAAGATGCAAGGTAAGGTTTTTTTTTTAGTTCGGATCTGCGATTCACCACAAGGATCCCCATTTCCCGTTTGCAAGGTTCTAAAATACGCTAGTCGGGCGCCCGGGGATGCCCGATTAATCAGCACATAGAGATTAGTCGGATTTATTTATTTATTAAATTTTTAAATGTATAACAACATAAGGAGAACAAATCATTAGATAACATCCAAAATAGAAACATGGAAACATAAGTAGACTACAGGGAGGGAGAGGAGAGAGAGAGAGAGAGAGAGAGAGAGAGAGAGAGAGAGAGAGATTTAGGCTTTAGGGTTTTCCAGTTCTATTTCTTCTGTATCTTCGAACAAGATGATTGGGATCTACAACCTATAGCTTATGTCGTATTGTGTATGTTTGCTTTGTTACCAATAACAGTTATCCCATGTACCTTTCAACATCACATATTCTACCCAAATTTTTTTAAAATATGAAGAAATAACCTCCGACTAGGCCCGTCTTTCCAACTAATTCCGACTTGCCGTCTAGTTGGCGACTAATCCTGACTAATTCCCGATCAATCAGCCCGGAAGCTACTTGACCGCTTAGACCACTAATCTAGTCAGCCAGGCGCCAACTAGTCCGATTTTTTGAACACTGCTTGTTTGGGGCGGGGATGGAGGGTAAAAGTAATTTCCCATCGGTGATTGGAGCAAGGATGGGAATGGAGAATGGGTTCAGGGATTGGGAAGGAGGATAGTAAAATCCGTCCCTGCCCCATCTCATTGCTATTGTTGTATTGCATATCAACCTTTCACTTGTGAGCCATAAGATTTCATTTGGTGTGGAAAATTCAATCAGGTTAAAGAATGTCAAGTGTTGAAAAGAGAGTCGAATGATATTGGATGGGAGTCTAGAGCCTCAGTGGATCCTACCAATTTGGGTCATGTGCTATGCAAATTGTGTGAAAGAAAACTTGTGGAGGGATTGATAGGATGAAACAACAAGGCAAATTGAGGAAAACATTTCACATGCCCTAAGTCAACTAAGGAAGATCAAGCCAAGTATATCAAGGCTGTTATAGGGGCGAGAGATGAAAAGAAAGAGAAGAAGAAGGAGGACAAGGAAATTAGGGAGGAAGTGGATTACATTAGATGAACAACGATCCGGAGAAATGTTGAAGTCCAAAAGCTACATGAAGAACATTTTGGATCAGAGAAGACACGAATTAGGGGGAAGATGAGGAATTTGAGTGTGAGTCCGATGGAGACCATATGGAAGAGAAAAGGAAGATATTAACCTACGAGTCTATGACTTTGATATTCTACTATTCAGGATATTATTCATCAAGTACTTAATTTCATCGATTTTGAACTTTGAACACGAAAATTTCATATTTGATTAATTACTCGTTACTACTTACTTTTAAGTGGTTAGTGGTTACTTTAGTCTTAATTCTTTTTTCTTATTCTTATATCATTTCTAACTCAAACTATGGAGAAATAAGAGAAAAAAAATGAAAAAAATGAAAAAACCATCTAATATCTAGGGTTTCTCTAAGCGCGAGGCCGCGAGCCCCTATTCGCTCCTACTAGCACCTCCAGCCCTGAACCAAACTCGGAACCAAATTTGAAATCTGAGTAAAAGCCCTAAAATTCAAGCTCCAGTTTTTCTCAAACTCATCAAATTTGAGTTTTACTCAAAAAAATTCCCCAAATCAGAGGAAAACCAAATCCACAACCAAATTTGCAACGGCTATATTGTGGTGCTAGGCGATGGTGGTTGTTGGCGCAAACCGTTCGTCGAGGTTGTCGCCAACTCCGGCAAGGGTCGTAGATCCAAATCGGCGTGCTCGCTAGTGGTAGGCGGTGGTGGTTGGTGGTCGCCTAGTCAGAGGACCTGGTTTGATGAAAACCACGGGGAAGAGAGTCGTAGGGGAGAGAGAGAGACCTAGTTGGGCGGTGGCGGTATTTCACATTGGTGGCGGCGGCAGCGTCTGGTTGAAGACGACTCTGTGAAGGGTACAAAAATGTTTATGAATTTTATTTAAAGAAAATCTAAGTAAAAAAATAAAAACAAATAGGTTTGTGATTGGAGTGCACTGTATCAAATCAAGCTTTTACTCAATTTTTTTATCAAATTTGAGGCGGAAAAAAGACTCAAGGCTCGAGATGCTCTAAGGAAGATCAAGTCAAGTATACCGAGGCAATTATAGGGGCAAGAGATGAAAAGAAAGAGGACAGGGAAATTAGGGAGGAAGTGGATACATTAGATGAAGAACAATCTGGAGAAATGTTGAAGTACAAAAGCTACATGAAAAAGATTTTGGATCAGAAGATGACACAAAATAGGGGGAAGATGAGGAATTTGAATGTGAGTCCAATGGAGACCATGTTTTCAGGGAATATAGAAGAGAAAAGGAAGATATTAACCTCCGAGTCTATGACTTTGAGTCTTTGATATTCTACTATTCAGGATATTATTCATCAAGTACTTAATTTCATCAGTTTTGAACTTCGAACACGAAAATTTCATAGTTGATTAATTACTCGTTACTACTTACTTCTAAGTGGTTACTTTAGTCTTAATTCTTTTTTCTTATTCTTATACCATTTCTAACTCAAAATAATTTTTCAAAAGATGAAAAAAACATCTAATATCTAGGGTTCTCTAAGCGCGAGCACCTATTCTAAGCGCGAGCACCTATTCGCTCCTACTAGCCCTTAGCAATGTTTAGAACATTGATCACAGCAATAAGAATTACAAAGCTCAACTCTCTTCCGTCCAACTAGCGCCTAGCAATTTTTATGACATTGATCACAGCAATAAGAATTATGAAGCTCAACTCTAACGCATCCTCTGTCAACTATAATACATTGCATATGCATCCGAAACTTAAAGCCGGTGTGCTGATTAACAGACAATAAAAGACACCTTGCAACAACCCAAACATTTATGACAATGATACGAATACTAAAACGAGGAAATGGAAGCAAGAGCACGACAAATCTCACCCAAAATCGGTGCGAAATCGACTCGGCCGAGGCCGGCGAACGCGAAGTGGATTCGTCAGGTACTGGATCCAAGAAGTTAGGATCGTCAGCACAAGTAGCTTCGCTGGACAACCGCAGCGCCAGTGCCAGCTGCAACTGGTAACTCTCCTCCGTCTGCTGCGCCCAGCTCTTCGACGTCGACGTTGACGTTGGCGTGGACAACACCACGGACCCCGCACCTTCCACAGCTTTCGACCTGAACTCTCCTACTCCGCCTCCGCCGCCGATCTTGAACGTCTCATCGGGATCTAACAAGGTATCCGCCGTAGACGACGGGACGTAGTACTCGCCGGAGAGGGAGCTGTTGTCGCCGAAGCTACTGCCGCTGGACTGGCGCTGCAACCCGATCGAGCCGATCCGACCAGACTGGGTGGTAGCCATGCGGTGGTCGATCAGTTCCCAATCGAAACTGCCGCCTCTCTCGCTCTTCGAGCCCTTGGATTTGTCTCCCGATAAGGGCTCCTCGGGAGTCTGGCTCAACAGAGTGTAATTCGATCGTCTAGTGGGGATTTCCATAGCGAGAGAGTCTCAATAGCATAAGGGTAAATCGCCTCACGCTGCCATTGTTGGTGATTTTGCACTCTCTCTCTCTCTCTCTCTCTCTAGATTTTCTCGCACTGTAATTTCGCTTACTCTGCTCGCATTGTCGGAGAGAGAGTGATTATCCAGTGCCTCTGGAGCACCACTCTCAGAGTCTCTCTTTTTTTCTGGTCCTCTATCTCAAAATATTTGTTCGGTCTGCAAACGATATCTAAAAATAATTACCACATTTTTCTCACAAAAATTTTAATTTTTTAATTTTTGGATTATCTAAAAAAATCGTGGAAAATTTCATTATGATACCATTTCACTTCTGTCGTGGAGTATTTCCCGCCACACCACAGCACTTGTTTATAGAAAACCCTGTTGCACACCTACGTCGGGACCAAAGCTAAAATCTCACCAAGTGTAGTTGTACTAGGAGTGTGTTTAGCCCATTTACCGCAATAGGAGATTATGGGACTCGAACTTGGGTCTTGTTCGAGGGGTGGGTCTGCCATATGATTATAGCAATAAATTCTCAAAATCAACCATATTTTAGCAAACGGTGAACTCATTTGCTAAAATCATGGTTGATTTTTTCAAATATGTTACTAAAATCATTTGGCAAACCCGGAATTGGGGGGCCTATAGTGAGCTCTCTCGTCCGTCAGATCCGAGATCAACGGTTCGGATAAATTGGAGTTAAAGTTAATGTAAAAGTGTTTTTTAAAGTGTAAGACGATCCGAACCGTTGATCTCGGATCGGACGGCCGAGAGAGCTCACTACACGCATGTAGTGAGCTCACTCACTACAGGGCCCCCCGATTCCGGCAAACCCATTAGTCCCGAGTTTTCATCACTTGAAGCAACGTCTTATTGATACCGGGTACGGGGTCCTTGTAGTGAGCTCATTCGGTAGTCCATCTCGGTAATAAACGCTCAGATTTTAATTGAAACGATGAACGGCTCGAATCATTTGGAGTTTAAATTAAATCCAAGCCGTCGGTGCCGAGATAGACGGTCAGATTACCTCACTACAGGCCTCTGGTTCCATTGATACCCAGGCTCTTTTTCACCGCAAAATAGAGTTCATACACTTTGTCATATCCCCCACCATGTGTGGTGCAAATGGGGTATGTGGAGGTGCCACAACACACTGAATAATTTTTCTGCAGAGATCGGTGGGGTCTTTTTCTATCTCTTTATTCTTTTTTTGGTTATTCAGAAGAGAGAAGAATTGGGGATTTTTGATTGGTTGAGAAATCGTAATAGTGGGGACTGATTTTGATCAATTAAAGCTCACTTTCAATTTACTAATAATTAGATTCGGGCCGCAATGGCATTGACTGGACTTGAAAAAAAAGACTTATTCGTTGGACGCTGCTAGGTGTACAGATTCAAAGGAACCGAAAATGTACCGATCCCGTTCGGGGACGGGATAAAGATACAGGTACAGATTCAAAGGAACCGAAAATGTACCGATCCCGTTCGGGGACCCACTTTTGGGTCCCACAAGAGTGATCCGAACCGTTCATTGTTCTTAAAACACTTTTCCGAGAGGCCCCACAAAATTTCAGCTCAATCGGACGGTTGGAAGTGCTCGAACCAAAGTCTCACCGTTTGAATAAAAAAAAATTTGATTCAAACGGTGAGACTTTGGTTCGAGCACTTCCAACCGTCCGATTGAGCTGAAATTTTGTGGGGCCCCTCGGAAAAGTTCTTTAAGAATAATTAACGGTTCGGATCACTCGTGTGGGACCCAAAAGTGGGTCCCCGAACGGGATCGGTACATTTTCGGTTCCTTTGAATCTGTACACCTAGCAGCGTCCTTTACGGAAGCCTCAAAAGGGCCCCCACCGACACCTCATTGCAATGATCCGAACCAATCATCTTGTAGAGTTCGTAGAATAGTGTACATATACAAAAAATCAACTTGATCCAGCATCGATAGGTATGTCAAAAATTAAATTTTTGTGCAAAAAAACAAAGGCCTGGATCATTTCAGAAGTTGAAAATCTAAAATGATCTAGGCTCTTGTTTTTTTGCACCAAAAATTAACTTTTGACATACCTATCGATGCCGGATCAAGTTGATTTTTTGTTTACACACACTACTTTACAGGCTCTACAAGATGACCGGTTTGGATCATTGCAATGAGGTGTCAGTGGAGGCCCCAAAGGGGGCTTCCGTAAACCCCACATTTACTGGACCCCCTGTAAAAAAGATAGTCTCCAGACAAATATTGGGGATTTTTAGTTTAGAAATGTATCCAAAAGTTTTCATGTTTCGAAAAGGTATGCATAAAAAAAAAACACTATAAATTCACTTCTTTTTTCGTAGTATTATATACTTCATTTTTTTTCTTTAGAAAAAAAAAAAACAAAGTAGAGTATCGGGTTGGAAAATCCCTTCTATGAAAGTTGATTATGTATGTAATTAGAGCGGAAAAACTATGCGGACAGATGCGTTCAGATCGAATATAAATCGCTTCACGAGGCCTATTTTGGGGTTTCATGTGAACAAATTTAAACTATTCATTGATTTTCAAATACGCTTTCGAGGTGTTCCATTATAAAATTAGCTCAATCGGATAATTCTAGGGGCTTGATTCAATTTTTCAATTTTCGCTAGCTCTAAACATTGAATCAATAATTAACTGTTTCGATCAAGTATTAGAGTTATCCGATTGAGCTTATTTTTTACAGGACCACTAGTTGATAATTAAATGTTTGGATTGAGTACTTCAATTTTCTAAGTGAGCCCCATAGAATGATATCTTCATCGGATATGGTACTAGTTAGTAGTTACTAACTTCAACGTGCTCAGTTTTAGTGGAGTAATAGAGAGAACAGAGAAGAAGCTGTGGAACTAGTTACTAATTTTGTGCTCTTATTTATATATAGAGAGAAAAAAAAAAATATTTGGTGGTTGTTAAAGGACAGTGCTACCCGTACAGAGCATTTTGCACAGAAAATGTACCGAGCTCCTTTGGGGACCCACTTTTGGGTCCCACACGAGTGATCCGAACTGTTCAATTGGAACGGTGGGACTTTGGTTGGAGCACTTCCAACCGTCCGATTGAGCTGAAATTTGGTGGGGCCCCTCAGAAAAATGTTTTAAGAACAATGAACAGTTCGGATCACTCGTGTGGGACCCAAAAGTGGGTCCCCGAAGGAGCTCGGTACATTTTATGTACTACTACTTCTGTACCCGTATCTTTATCCGTTGTTAAATGGGGATTGAGAAAATACAATTGTAGAATGGAGATTGAGAAAAATGTGATTGTTGAATGGAAATTGTTGAATGTTGGTTTAAAAAATGAAGTTTGAAGATATGGAGACTGAAAAACTAATAAAAATATGGAAAATTTAGGGGTCCTTTGGCTTAATCCGCGGTTTTTTAGTTTTTTCGTTTTATCCTTATTCAATTTTTTTGTTTGCATTTGTTAGTTTTGCGTCAAGTTTTCGTGGTTTACGGATTCCTCTCGACGAGGCGAATCTAACAAGTATAAATTTATGGTCAAACCAATTTTTTTTTTTGAATAAAGCCGAAAATTACTTGGATTATTGGATTAATTTTGGCTTTATTCAAAAAAAAATTGAGTTTTGAACCATAATTTTATACTTGTTAGATTCGTCTCGTCGAGATAAATCCAGAAACCACAAAATCTTGACGCAAAACTAACAATTGCAAAAAAAATTTGAATAAAGACAAAATGAATAATCCGATAATCCGAATTATCGATTAGTTGGTGAAAGGTAAAATACAGAATTTTGGTCTTGCCAAAATGGCATTGCATCGGTAGACAAACACTGCTATTTTGTTTAGAAAAATGACATTGTAGATAGCCAAAAAATTGCTTTGGCATTTTGGCATTCATGGGTGCACCTGCTCTCAAAAACTAAAAATCCACTTGAAGCTCCAAGAGGGAAATATAAATTCAGCTCAAATTCTGATTCATGGACTCTACCGCACTGTCCGTACGCATTTTTGGTCCCTCCAACCACATCTTTTAATTTCACAGCTAAGGGGTGATTTCGCAAAAAAATCAAAAATCAGTTTTTTGTTTTTTTGTTGTTGTCCTTATTCAATTTTTTTTTGCATTTGTTAATTTTACGTCAAAATTTTGTGGTTTATGAATTTATCTCGACGAGACGAATCTAACAAATATAAAATTATTGTCAAAACTCAAATTTTTCTGAATAAAACTTAAATTAATCTAATAATCCAAGTATTTTCGGCCTTATCCAAGTATTAAAAAATTTTGTTCCCTGGTTTCGTTCTGCGCCCATTGATTTGCACGAGATGAAAATTCCCACTTGCGGAAAATGTGTACTTGAGAATTCCCACTTGCGGAAAATTTGAGTTGTCAATGGATTCCTTCTATAGAAAATTTGTTGCAATCAAATCATTGTGCATCCCAAGCCCTACTAAAATACTACTCTCCAAAATACTCTAAAATAAACTATGCTCTCTCTCTCTCTCTCTCTCTCTCTCTCTCTCTTCACTCTCTTGTTTTCCGTTTTTAGTTTATCAAGGCACCGATTTAAAGCATTTGTCTTATTGACAAGGGTATTCTAGTCATATTCATTCAAGTGTATGGACCCTATTAAATAAGTACTAGATTTTGGTCTTTTCCATCATTTTATATAAAAAAAAATCAATCTTGTTTTATACTCTTGTTAAAAAGACCGTGTTAAAAAGTGTGGGAGCATCGATTTCGGGGTGAACCTCCTGTGAACCTTGAGTCGCGTGTGGAGCTCTGCCTGAGCCCTTTCGCCTTAGTGCTCTTGTTTGGTTCTTCCTCTTGAGGCATTCTCCTAACCTTTGGTTTGCCTAAGGACCTCACCTGAGGACTCCACCTACCTGTGCATGTAGCAACATCGTTAGCGCCTAATCGACCGGGGTTCCAGCCAAGAAGGCACTTCGACGTTCAAGTCAAAAGAGGAAGAAGATGACGGAAGCAAAAGCTTCAGAGTTTCTAGAGAGAGGGGTTGAGCATTGTGAAAAGTCATACCTCTTTAGGTTGGGAGAGTCTGTCTTTTATAGGCAATGAGTTGCTTAGGCTCCAAGCTCTCCACATGCCGTCGATTCCCCATTCACATCACGTGGTCTGGTCAGAACGCTTGCAAGCCAGTCTCTTCAATCAGTCACATCTGACACGCCTGATAAGTCAACGAGTCTTGGAGAACTCCCCAGTCTATTACATTATCCCTACCCCACGCCGCCTGGTGCAGTATTTGACACGTAACAGCGACCCCCAGAACCTATTGGTTCAGTAGAGTCAGCTCGGCTAAGTCCGAACCCACCGGTTCAACCCATTGCAAGTGTCGTAGAAACCCATCGGCTCACCAATGTGTGACTAGTTAAGCAAAGAGTGCTCGGTTCGGCAAAGTGCCCGGTTCGGCCAAGTGTCGGTTCGGCAAAGTACCTGGTTCAACCGAGTGTCAGATCGGCAAAGTATCCAATTCGGACGAGTGACGGTTCGGCAAAGTGCCCGGTTCTGCCTGACCGACGAATCCGCCTAGCCGACAAGTACACTTAATATATGAATGCACCCAACCGTGAGTCCTCCTGGCAGCTGAGGCTATCATAGATATTGGCTTGTTAGGCCCTTTGAAGAAAGAAAGCATAATTCGGGCACTAAAAAAAGTCTGGGAAAAGTTTGGACAAACTCACCATAGTACTCACCATTCCATAGTTTGGTTTTTGTAGCAAGCCAATGCACTACAGAGTGTAGCTGTCTCACTATACTCAATTAAATTTTCGTCATCGTGACTTGATCACTTTTGTAGAGATTGTTCCACACTACATGCAAATAAAAAATCATGTTAATCGGACATTAATATTTACATGATCAATATAGATTTGTCTCACGGTACATTTTTTAAAATTACATGATCAACATAGATTTGTCTCACAGTACATTTTTAAAAAATTACATTGGCCATCCATCTTTGTAAATTTATTGTTTTCTGACTGAGAGCTAATGATATACCCAACATACTCTACAAACCAAACGATTCATATCACAATGTCAAAAATTCGATTGAGCACGTCAGCCTTATAATTCCGTTGTGCATTTGCACACTCCGGGATCCCCTTGTCCCCAAGTATTAGTTAGATGATACGGTGGCTAATATGACAGTAATATATAATTCACTCGTGATTATTCTAGTATTGAAAACCATTTTGTCAAATTACGTATATGTGGAGTAATTATTAGGAGTAATTAATTCGGGCGATAGAAAAAAAAAAAAAAAAAGCATCCAAATATGCAATTTGATGACACTCTTTCTGCCAGTACTAGTATTGCGGTGGTTGTTTTTTTATTTATTTATCGAACTCATAAATTTTTGATTACTCAAAAAACCGCCCAAAGGGCTACAAACCCCAAACCGGAGCCCATCGAAGGGTAAAAACCTCGATAATCGGGTTATCCATGTGGTTCGGTTGAGAATACACTGAGTACAACGAAAGACTACCCTCGAAAGGGAGCAAAGAACCACCCTCAGAAGGGGGTATTGATTCCACGCAGGGAATAACAAAACAAAAAAATAAAGTAAAAACGGAAAACGGGAACCTCCGGTGAGCTGGTCTATCGCCGGAGCCGCCGCCGCAACGACTTTGGACGTTTATTTGCCGGAGGGGTCACTAAACCGCCCTAAAACCTCGCGTTCGCCTCAGATCTGGCCCTCATGAGATTTGGAACGGAGCCGATAGAGGTGTGTCAGAAAATCCACCGCTGACAACGGTGGATGGGGGTTGATGGAGGCAGCAGAGGGCGGAGAGGAGAGGAGAACGCTGGCTTGCAGAGTATCCGGCTAGGAGAGAGAGACAGGGGGGAGGAGGAGGTGGAGGAGGCGGCAGCCCCCCTCCCCCCAAAGCAAACCCTAACAGCAACAAAAGAGGAGAGAGGCGGGAGCTTCTCTCTCTAAAAGATGCTCAGTGTTGTCCCTCTTTTGTCAGGATCTGTTCGATAACCATATTGCGGTGGTTGTTGATGACCAATTATTCTATGGCCTTGAATACTGTCACGTTGTACCCTACAATCATGAAATAATTACTGGGTCCTTCATGTTTAGATGAATTGCTATATTTCTTAGCATTATCCATGGAAGAATGTAAAGTGTGGTGCATTTTATGTCTCATCTAAATAAATGAAAAATATTTTTAGGCTGGCGTGTTTATGTTTGCATTTTTATAGAGAAGGATTATGCATCAAAAAATGAAAAATATCTCAAAAGATGAGCACTTTATCGCTTCGGTTACCATTTGTTCTCCACATTGATTTATTTATGTATACATTTTTTGTCATTTAATAAAATAACTCTTTTTATCCCAAATCCGTCCCAACCAACTATAATGGATATCAAACTCCTCTCCGTAAGATTTGAACCTGAACCTCACAATATTGAATACTACTGCAAAACCACTAAAGCCAGACTGCCCTGGTTGCCACAATACACATTTGACTAGTGCATAACCACTAGGCCGACTGCCCTGGTTGCCATAATACACATTTGACTAGTGCATAACCACTAGGCCGACTGCCCTGGTTGCCATAATACACATTTGACTAGTGCATAATGTGTCTCGTACCAAAACAAAAAGATGATGCAACTCCTCTCCCACCGAGTTATTTACGCCCCCTTTGGATTGAGGGATTCTGTGAGAGAAGAAAGGAGATGGAGAGGGAACAGATTCTCTCTCACGTTTGGAAAGCCCAGGAGGCGAGAGAGGGTGGGAGACTAGACCCCCTTCAACCCCCCAGTTTCCTTTCACGCCAAAAGTGGCAAGATTCCGTGCGAAACGAATCCTCGTCGTCTTCCGGCAACCCGTGAGGTTCACCCGCTCATCGTATCATCGTCGTACTTGTACGGTTGTCTTTGTGTCGCCAACGTGAAGCTAGATCTGTGATCAGTTTTGAATTATGAAGCTTTGATTTTGTCGCTGGAGCATCGCCGGAGGGTGTTTTGTCGCCGGAATTGGAGGAAGAGACTCTCATTTCTCACTGCTATTTGGATGATAGGGTCAGAGACAAGAATCCTTTCTTTTCCTTTCTCCTCATTAAGGAGAACCACTCTTCTTTCCTTTCTTTTCTCACCCAGGTAGCCAAACGGGCTGCTAAAGGGGAAAAACCCCCAGGAAAGGTGCGGATTGAGCAGGCTAACTAGCGCCGCCATTCACCAGATGGCCACCCAATCTGTGTGTGCATACAGATAGAAAGGCCTTATACACTTGAAGTTTTGAGAACAAAAGAGCACATTACCTCATTTGTTCATTATCAACATTCTATTCTCCACCACAACCCAAACTCACAACACTGTCCCCTCAGCAGACTGCCGACGACATCTGCAGCAGAGCCAAAGGTGCGCTGCTTCTATATTAGCAGCATGAAGGCAAAAGCAGTTCAACATCTAATGCATGCTTGTTAAAAGGCACATTTTTACATGTTCAAACATCAATATTCATCAAACAAGTCCAGCACCACAACAACAGAGAGATTGTGTCAGCATCAAGATACTACACCACAAACATCTTCATGTCATTCTAAACACTGACTTCATTTCTTCATCTAATTAGGTGTTTCCATGACGTCAAGCCACAGTTTCAAAATTCATGATATATTCAAACATAATCCTTTGGGGCATAGCTAGGAGTCTAGGACACATGCAAGGGAACCGAAAATAACCCTGAAATATATACTGAAGGGAGCTCAGTTGTTGATATCAAAAGAAGAAAAAGCAGAAGAACAGCAACAATATATTTCAAAGGAAGCTCGGATATTTTTATGAGTGCAGGTCACTGGATAAATATTACACTTAATACTAAGCAAAAGGAAATCACAGGTCAAAAGAAGGCGATCCATCCATATGGACCTCAAGCATATCTACAAATTGATGGAAGTAACAGAATCCTATCATACTTCATAATAATAATAATAATAACATAGCAAGGAGGAGGTCCACCTTAGCTCTTGCCGCACCTGCCTGAAGCCATCCAATCCAGAAACCCACATTTCATATTATTACTTAACAACACAGATCTTAATAACAGAGGCAGCACCAATACGGTGAAGCGCCACAACAGCATCACCTGGCTGGCACAACCCCTTCCCTGTTGCCGACTTTAGCGCAGCTTCCAAAATCACTTCAGTGGATTCTGCATCAGTGGCCTTTGCGGATCCTTCTGCAAGGAGTGGAATCAAACCCCTGTAGATGAGGCTATGCCTTGCAGGGGTCTCGTCGCTGCATGTCCAATCAAAAGAATCTGTTGTCAACACTGGAACTACAACCGACAGGATTGGGACAGCTGGCCGATACTTGGCAACTAGTTTCGCAGTGGACCCACCACGCGTCAACACAACAATGAGCTTTGCTCTAGCCTTGTTAGCAGTTCGGACAGCTGAGGATGCAAGGCTCTCTAACGGGCTCATCGGCAGTGGAGTTGACTTTATCCTCTCTTTGAAGATGAGCCCATAATCAAGTGAGGATTCTGCCTCAATGCAAATCCGAGCCATGATTTTAACAGCAAGTTCTGGATAGGCTCCAGCTGCACTTTCCCCACTAAGCATGACACAATCAGTTCCATCCAGGACAGCATTAGCTACATCAGTGGCCTCGGCACGGGTTGGCCTGGGAGATTTGATCATGGATTCAAGCATTTGAGTGGCAGTCACCACTGGCTTTCCAACAAGATTACACTTATATATCATCATCTTCTGCGCCAGGAATATCTTCTCAACAGGGATTTCCATCCCAAGATCACCTCGAGCAACCATGAAGGAATCCGTCTCACGTAAGATCTCATCAAAATTGATAACTCCCTCTTGATTCTCAACCTTCAAAAGATTCCCCCAGTCAAAATGAAAAGAAAATCAACAAATAGTTATAGCCCCAAAACAAACAATTAACATGTCTATAATGGCTTAACAAATACAAATGTAGATCTGATGGAACCAAGACCCTCCAAGAGGAAACAAAAATATAAGTCCAGATACACGCATGCCTAGTGCCAGATCTCATATAACTTCTTTTTCTCGGTTAAGAACCCATTCCAAGATAATTTATCAAGCAATGCCGCTGGTACATGACTTAATTACATGAAGCATTGTCCCAACTAATCTGATCCAATTCATCAACTCTCCAAAAACAAATACTTCTAAACCAAGTCTAGCTATGAAATGTCACCTATAACACGTGTACAAACTGATAAATCAATCATCTATACTGATACGGTTTGTGATGTACCATAATAGATTCGGAAGTGTGTGGTATTGCAAGTAATAAAGTATGCTCCATCTGTCATACTTTGTGTGTCCTGGCCTCCTGGGTAGACATTTTAAAGAAGCATTAGTTCAAATGCTATATTTGTGAAAATGCCCTATTGTGGTTTAGGTATCTTGGCAAACCATACCCCTTTTAGTCATGATTCATTTAACTTTTACAAAAGATAAGAAGAGAAGGATACAACAGTTTTAAACTTTTCATACGAGGATGAAAAAAATGGGACTTAAAAAAGTTGGACAGGTAGACAATGAATTGAATGGAGGGGGCAAAGAGAGAATAAACAATAGGTGATCTGATCATCAGATTAGATAGGAGGAGGAAGAGAACAAGATAGAATATAAAATTCGCCAATTTGCACAAGTGGTAACCATCAAAACCATGCATTTAACTCCATGCCGAAAACTTTAACGCATTTATGAATTATCAGTCATCACTTCAAACCCAAGAAAGAATTTTGGTTTCCACGAAACCACCATCTGGGTCTTCACTTCTGCAGAAAGATATTATGTCAAACAGTACTCCACAGAAACCGAATGGGGAGTACCAAGTGGAATGACCAATATGATGATAAGCAGTTGATCCACAAATAAAGAATTTATGAGTTCACATACCTTTGACATCAACTGTATATTCTTGGCATGGGGCCCAAGGACCTTTCGGACATTAACAAGGTCTGAGCCCTTGCGGACAAAAGAGAGAGCAATTAGATCAATGTTGTTAGGAACACCCCATTCTAGGATATCTTCCTTGTCCTTCTCTGTGAGTGTAGGAAGATCCACGACAACACCAGGAAGATTCACGTTCTTCCTCTCACCCAGGACAGCAGTGTTCTCACAACGACATCTCACTGTTCCACTAGCTGGATCACATGACAAGACAGTGAGAGTTATAGTGCCATCTGCACATAAGATGGTATTCCCAGGCTTCAAGTCGAGAGCCAGTTTTTTATAGCTCATGGAGATCGTCTTCTCATCCCCCTTTATGCTGTAATCAGTGCTAACAGTGATTTCCTCACCTTCCTTGAGTTGTATAGGCTTTTCATTCTTTAGGAAACCAGTTCGAATCTCAGGTCCCTGCAATAACAGGGAAATAAATAACACCACCAAACATGCAGTAAGTACACTACACAAGGACTTACAAGTGGTAAACAAGACATGTTGATGATATCAGTGTCAGTACATAAAGGCAAAAAGTTACCATTAAGATGCATAACACCACATGCCCATGTAAGCATCAGCATTCCAACAGCAAGCAAAAGACAGGAAAATTATAAACATAAAATCGTATAGGCCATTCAGCCAGAAATCTGACTTGAACAGTCAAATTTCAATATTAGTTTGTGACTTTTTTCCGTAGTCCTTGTAGTGTCTGAGTAGGGTGGGGGGGTTGCATGAACTAAAATTGTCACTTGTCGTATGTTCAGCTTTAAGAAACCTGTTACATGTTCAGATCTAGCTAGTTAAATGCTTCCAGTTTCGAGAAATATACCATTTCGTATATATGCTTTTGAAGAAGCCAAGAAGTGTTATCCAGGAAATCAAGATTGTTCCAAGGGGTAAACTATTCCAGGAAATGTGCCATCTTTACTGGGTTTCATCAAGTAATTTTCCATATACACTTATAATACGAGCCCCCCTGAAATGCTTTGCAAGTAATCCCTCAGCCAAGCTGACCATATTAGCTGTACCCTGATTTATCGAGCATTGATAAATGCAATAAATACACTGCCTGATAATACCTGAACAAGGAATGTGGAAGGCGTCCTTCCTAAGCATGGGTTTTTCCATCTACAAAATTTTCTACAAACTACTGTCATGCGGTGTGCTTCGCACGAGCCGTGTGCTCAGTATTATTGTTGTTATTTAAATTAATAAGGTTTAGAGAATACATACATTACAAAACATGGTTTTAGGACACGTGCGTTGCACATAACCTCGTGTTGAGTGTCATAGAATTTTGGTTAGAAGAACTAAGAAACTTTCCTAATGCATATTAGATGCATGTCATAGATAATTACGTAAACACACAGGATATCAATTTCAACCAATGGCAAGAGCAACACAAAGAGGAACATGAAACAGAGAAATATACGTAGTGCATGCCAAAAAAGAAATTACATGAACAGCTGGTGGGCAATAAATAAAATTCATTCTAAAGTAGAAAATTCATGGAAATGAGAATTGAACTTCAAAATTCCATGGAAGAACTAACCAATTTTTATTTGGAGTCGTATGGTGGGGAATAGCCATTGCACGAAAAGAGCAAGGAATTAGTAAAACAAGGAAATGGAAAGGGTAGTGCTAATGCCAAAACTATTTTTGATTGTGCCAAAACTCAAGTGCGTGAAATGCTTGTACTCTTGTGTAAAGTACAAGCTCTTTATGCATTGGAGTTTTGGCAAATGTAATCATAACACAAGATATCTTTAAAATTATAAAACCCAAACAAAACCAACTAAGCGGGAACAAATTACACCCAAATAGAGAGGGTCAACAAAAATTAAAAGAAGCCCATTGAAAATTATGAGAAGGAACATTACACAGGAAAAAACACCACATAAATAGAACTGAAACTTTGCTACAACAACACAAAACTAAGAATTAAAAAAAACAAAGTCCCTTACGAGTTTTTTTTTAATCTATTTTTGATCTTATCTTACATTATAGAGTGACTTAAAGCAAAAGAAAACTCCTCTGTTGTTCACAATCTATAGAGGAGATCAATAACATCTTCAATGATGGTAAGAACATAAAAAATTACTATTTGCTTTTGGCTGTACATACATCATGCCTGTGGACAAAGTGATGCTCTAATATTTACTGAGTTACATTTTGAAACACCCAAAATACCCCAACCATTTAAACCCTTCCATGCCAAAAGAAGAAGGATATTTTGGTCCGAATTTGACAAAAAGTGGCAAGCGATCCATGTTCTTATATATATAAGGCTTAGATATAGCCTGATGTGAATACTAGGAGACATTGAGACGTGAACATGAATAAGTTTAGAGAGAACCTGCAAACTATACGAAAGATCTTGTACAAAGGAGTGAACTCGAGATATATTGTACCATTTTGAGGTTACACGTCTTTCGAGATGATGTAAAGAGTTGTCTAGCAGTGATAGCTCTCCAGAATCTTTAACTCAAGAGGTTGAAAAAAAATTACAATGTCGAACCTATGGTCCGGATGAAGGACCAGTATACGTGGTCTATTATGTGTTCATTTGATAATGGTCTACTAATAAATAGGTTCACATCCCATTCAGTTCATCACAGACCTAAGGGAGCACTTTAATGCAGGCTAATCAGAGTCCTAACACCACAAAGGGCCACGTTGGGATGTGAAAGCTCACAAGGGAAGACCCAGTCAGGAGGAGGCCACATATAAGATCTTTCCCAAGAGACGGTTGGAGTGAGCATGGCTGCGAGATCCACTGTGTATCATGGGCCAAGGAGGGTGAAGGGACAGTTTTTAGAGCGAGTTTACGAGTTTGGTTCCTGCAAAGAGGGCAACAGAATCTGGGCTCTCTTAGCCCATTCCAGGAAACCAAGAATTGGCTCCAGTCTTAGAGATCTTTAAAAACATAATCTAAAAGCTAATCAAGTGGTAAGAACTTTTACCCGGACAGGAGTCAGGACAAAGTCAAAGTGAACGACTTAAAACTAATAATTTTCAGTGGTCCTGAAAAGGGCCAAGGGATAAAAAGTACTACATTAGAGGATGTCTCAGTTAGGGGCAGGAGCTCTCGTGGAGGGGTGCAAGTTGCAGAGAGCCAATAGAGGAGCAGTAGAGTTCTGTGTCGTGGCAGCAGCACGGATCAAGTGCTGGTCTTCTGATATGTCATGATTGGTTATTCAGTCCAATTGAAGTAAAAGACAGAATTCAGCTGTAGCAAGGGAGAGGGAGTATGTAGTGGATCACAGCAACCATTCAGACATTGAGATTATGTTACAGATGTTGAGAAGGTTGAAAGGTTTCGTTTTCTGGCCCTGATCAGCACTGATCCGGAAAGAAAATGGTGTTAAATGAGGAAGTAGTGTAGCTGGTAGTTCAGAAGTTGACGGAAGCAGAGAATTTTTCCAGCCTCCCAAATATTGGGGGAGAGATTATATGCTAGTAGTATATATGGGTGACAAAGGTAGGTTTCATGCTATGAAGCACAGATACTCAGAAACTAGTTGCGTATTAGTATCCGATACATATCTGACGCCCGATATGCCCCGATACGTATTGGATCTGGCAAATAAGTATCCTGTATTTAAATTAAATGTTTTTAATTTCGGATATGTGAGGATACTTAGGGAATACAGCGGGTATACTTTTGGGATATGGCAGGGGTTGAAACGAAATTATTTAATGGAGCAAACAGGAAATGTAGGATATGCATATGTGTATATACACAAATTGAGACGCAAGTCAATCGATTAACACTCACAGAGAGAGACGCAACCCTAGTACCAGACATCCATTCGAGTCGAAGTTGATCAATTCATCCAACTCTTTGCAGTCTCTCTCATGAACACATAGTCACACTGTCACTCATAAAACAAGCACACTGCGACTGTCACTATGTTTTTATCTACATCATACCCTGTACTTTACTCTTTTTAATACATCTTACATATGCATGCATATACATACCGAATCACTGATGTAAAAACATATATAGTAGATATGCAAATATTTCTATCTTTTGATGCATAAGTAGATGACTAATAATTATAAAAATGCATAGTTGTTACAAATGTATCTCCGACATATCCGTATCCTATTTTTTGGGGTTTTCCGTCTCGCCTTGTCTGTATCATCCCGTTCCGTGCTTCACAGGTTTCATGTTTCTCCTTGTTCCAGTAGGTTCATTATCTTTGAAGATAAGCAGCCAAGCAGGCATTCATGAACATACAATGAAATGGTCTACAGTGGACTGACTGGACAGGGTAGAGGAGAATGGGTTTTGCTGATGGTTCACGAGGTTAATCAGTAAATACCTTCCGCATTGTCTTGTTCTTTTCTCCTATTGGCCTTATTGGAAGCTAGGATATTTCGAAGAGAGTCTTGGAGGCTTGAGCATGTTCTCTTCCTGGTTTTTTGGGAGTTTCCCCTTGGCTAATTCGAATAGTAAATCTTCCTTAAATATCAAATAGAGAAAAAATATCCCAAGTGCATGGCAACAAGCATTGAATAAACTAAATACATACCTGGAGTCCTATTACTTTAGCCAACAAGTAGTGTTTTCTTCACATAATTTCTAATCAGATCAAGAGCTATTCATCATGTCATACTATAGTAGTAGCAATAGTCAATTAAGATCCCAAGAAAATGCTATATTCCTGTAATCCATTGGCAATAACCAAATATTTACCAAATGGTAACTCAATAATCTCATACATTTCTTCTGATGAGAATAGTAGTTAAATAATTTCACTCGTAATCCTGTGTCAAAATCAATTGGAATTACTGTAGAGTAGAAAATGTCCACTATATCTATATCAGCTAGAACTCTACATTGAAAAATGACTTTACGCTCTTATATTTTCTGAAAATAAATTTCCAAATAGATTTTGGGAAATTATTAAATTAATAATCCAGCTAATTCACGCTCAGAAATCACATGCCCCCAACCCCTAAAAATGTACGGGTTAGCCAATTCAGGTCACTGAACTCAAAATGGATCATTGAAAAAAAACAGACTGTAGTGCACTATCAAGAAACTGTACTGGGCGCCAAATATAACCAAGAACTAAGCAGAAGATAGTATAATAAAAGAAACCCACCTTGGTATCAAGCATGACTGCGCACAAGATGCCAGTGTTGTGCATTGCAATCCTAAGATTGTTCAAAGTCTCCTGGTGGTATTCATGAGTACCATGGGAGAAGTTGAATCTGGCAACATTCATTCCCGCCCTTAGAAGCTTCTCGATCATTGGCACGCTTCGAGAAGCTGGTCCAAGGGTACACACAATCTTTGTCTTCGGTATACGACCATCATTTGGCAGTTCCATCAAAATTCCCTCGATGTCTATGTTTGCCATTTCTAAGAACAATCTTTTGCTTTCAGTTGCAACAACAAGTTCCCTTCAGCTCACCTACGAATTCATCATAAACGTATTAAAACCCTTTATCCATTTTACACGGTTCTGCGAGTATTCTATTTCCAGGAGGAAAATGGGGCAAAAAAACTTCTTGCTGTATCTATCGGATTTTTTCCCAACAGATTTGTGGTGGAAAAAGAAAAAGGTAACGGGAAAACAAAGCTCACAAAATATCTATCGGTGCTTTTCCTGTCACAATTCCATCCACACTACAAATGTCTAAACAACGGCCAAAAAAATAAAGAAAAACAGAACAGATAGCCCTATTCATCGGTTGATAATCTTTCTCAGCAGTAACCAACAGGGAATGGGGAAGAAAAGCAAACAATAGAACATCAAAAAGACAAAAACTGCATCATGAAAAGGAAGCACTGGGGATCAAGCATACAAACACATGCACAAATATATACATACATACATACTAATACCCAAGGGCCGTTTGATTGAAGGGATATGAGCAGTACATATCCCAAGTGACAAAAAATTGTGTCTTGCTAACAAATTTAAGACACGAATCAGGTATAAGATATGTACCCTCACACAATTTGTATTAACTCCATAAATTCAGTAGAAAGATCGGCCGATATAAATAAAAGCATGTTTTTAACGGTGTGGGAAAATGTGAAGAACGAAAATACCTCTCGGATTGCATTTGCAGCGATAACAAGGAAATGGATCAGGTCTCTAATGACAAAAAGCGAAGGGGATCGCAATCAAGAGTACTAGCAGTAAGTTTTTACTGGTTGCTTTCGAGTTGAA
This sequence comes from Vaccinium vitis-idaea, assembly GCA_963854785.1. Lineage (NCBI taxonomy): Eukaryota > Viridiplantae > Streptophyta > Magnoliopsida > Ericales > Ericaceae > Vaccinium > Vaccinium vitis-idaea. The sequence continues at coordinate 13,334,453 of OY978220.1, forward strand.
TTAGGGAGTCGGAGCATGTTTTTATCAGAGATTAAACAATGAAAAACGGGGGTAAAATCAAGCACAAACCACATAAAGATAGAAAAACAGAACTGGGATTACTACCAAACCAACCTTTGAGCCTCGTGCTTGCTACGAATCCACTCACGCACCCTTTACTGCTGTCCACTCCACTCGTAGGTCAAATGAATGAGAGAGAGAGAGAGAGAGAGAGAGAGAGAGAGAGAGAGGAACCAGTACGGAAACACCGACAAAGGAAAACGGTTGATCGAAAGAAACGCATTCGTCTAGTAGTTTAATTTGTAGTTTTGGAAAAAGGTGTAATGAGTAGAGAGATACACAGAGAAATGAGTGAAATCATTACAGAACATAAAACTACGAAACGAACAAGACCGTTTTGCTCAAGAAACCAGTTTGACTTATTTTTATATCTTTATTTGATTTTTTCTGCGTTTATTAGTTTTACATCGCCTTTTTTTGTGTTTTATTGGTTTGTCACGGCGAGAGTAATCCAAAAAGACAAAAAAATTATGTTTAAAACTCTCCAACCTAAAAAACATAAACAAATCAAATAAAGACGAAAAAATAAGTCAAATGAATTTTTAGGCCAAAACACACTGAATCTAGTTTTAAAAGAGGGAAGGTTTCAAGGGGGAGTGATAGTGTGAGCTCCCTAATCTACGCATGTGCAGTCTTAGTGTGCGATATTCGAGCTGTCGAATATGTGTTTAATGGTCCTAATTTCATTTTGGCACTTTGCAAATCTGAGCCGTCCATTGCCGAGATGAAATCTGAGTCATTGATTGCCAAGATCAACAGCTCAGATGCGCACATCAGGGCAAACACTAGAAAGCGCACATTCTAAAAGAGAGTCTGAGTGTTATAGTTGCAGCTACATTGTTTGGTTGTTAGTTTTGAGATGAATTTTTTAGATAAGTTGTATAAGATTGCATTTCTTTTTTCTTTAGTTAATTTTTTTAATACTGCAATGAATTTTTTTATTGTTTGAATAGATATATGCTATATACATAAAAAAAAAATTCTAAAAATTTTGATAAAATCTTTAGAGAAGGAAAAATACAATGAATGAAGAAGGGTTGGAAAAAAAAATGGAGATAAGTTTTTTTTTTCTTAGAGAAGGAAAGGGCAATAACATGTTTGTCTAATTTTGCATCAATGGTTTTTATTCTGATGCAACTGACGTTGTTTTTGTGCTTGAGTTCAAGATTTATTAGAAAATTTGCACTCCCTCACATCTATAGACTACAATAGTAGTTGTTAAGGTTTGTTAGGAATTGGTTTCGTTAATTTTCTCTGTTTAGGGCTACATATAGGAATTCAGTTACAATCTACAGTGATATTTGAGTAGGAAAACTGAGTAGTTTTCATGATTAATAAACGTTCTTTCATTGTGGAGCAAATGACATTCATTTGCGAAATGAGAGCGAGTTTTCACTACAGTATTTTAGTTGAAATCCAGCTTGACTTTAGCTAGTAATGTTGCCAAAATCTCAATTGCATCCGAGCACTTTAGGAGGACTCTTGCAAAACAAGCTGGATTACTGGTGAGGTTGCCGGTCATGGACCCTCCCTCTATTAAGTTAGAAAATACCAAAGAATGTGAGCCAAGAATGTGTACCTTCTATGGGTTGGTATAACCTATATCAACCAACTATACATATAAGAGAATTGGTGGCTTGCCACTCTTTTGACCATTTAGAATGAGAATGCCCCTTCTATGGATGTTTGGTGGTGCGTTGTATGAAGGGTTAATTTTGTAATTTTGTTATGTTTTGTAGGCTAGTGTCTTGCCATTATCATACTTTTGATGTATTATGTTTAAGTCATGTGGCTGTGTGTGTGTTTTGTCCAAGTGTGCAAAGGTCTTTTTGGGAGAACTACCAAATTGTGCATCAACTAATTAAGCCTTTAGAAGTTTTTTAAACCAAATGTCGTTTTAATGAAGTATTATTTACTGAAAAATAAAAACAAGAATAATGGCACTTAATAGAATTTCAGCTCGAAAAATGTACTATGAAACTTGTACTCTTAATACAAATACTCAATTCTCCACAAGATAGGTGTTAATGCCAAAAACATACACTTCAGTTAGTTTTACGATTTTTACAATAGAAACCACGATTGTTTGGAATTTAAAACTCAATTTGTCTTGATGTTAGCCTCTTTTTTTAATAAAAAAACATATGAACATCACACCAAACTTATCTAAACTAGAGTGAGGGGTGGGAAAAAATTAATTCTAACTTTTGAAAATGTTATGAAAATGAAGAGATTTCTTACAAAGTGAATAATTATTAGGTAAACAAGGCATTGGTTATATATGTTCGGATATAAGATTACATAAATCTATTTTTTACAATATAAAAGAAAGCTGATATTGTTTTTTTGAGGATTGGATTATATTTTTAATATAATGATCTATTGTACATGTCTCTTCTTAATGAATCTACGTATTGAGTAATTCTTGAAGTAAAATATGGGCACACAAATATTCAATGTGAGATCAGTGATATATATATATTTCTCAATGTATTACTTTTAAAATTCCTGTCAGATATAGACGGACAAAAACTTGGAATGAGCATGAGACATTGTGAGAAACATAGTAGAATAAGACTAGTATAGGATTAGGCCCTGCTTGGATGGGGTTAAAACCCCCCTTCAAAAATTATCAGGGGTGAAAAGGGTGGGTCCCATGGCTTTGCCATGGTTTGGCAACCCAAAATCCTCCCCTCTTAGTTTTCAACCCCTCCTTCGTTTTCACCCTTCCAGGGGCTTTCTCCCGGATTAATTTTGGGCACCCCTGGCCCTGCCCAAAAATTATCCCCTTTTGACGATTGTAACCCTCCTTATCCCCCTTACCAACCCCATCCTCCATCTCTCCAGTAAAGATCCCACAAAGAATTTTTTTTTAAAAATGGATTCATTAGGAAAACAAAAATCTGGTACCAAAGGGAGAAAATGTAAATCGTCTATACATAGTCCTAAATCCGTTTAAAAAAAGAAGAAGAAAAAATAAAACACAGATCTGGTACCAGATTTCACCGAAAATCCAAGGTGCTCCGATGGTAGTTCTGTTCGGATGGATTTGATGGTCTCGCCGAGTAGAACAACATTTCCTCCTGGCTCTTAGATCGAATCCCATGTTATAGACTTCAATTTTAGGTTTGAAAATAACAGTGGGTATGGAGTTGGGGAAGAGAGAGACTGTAACCGAAAAGATAAAAGAAAAAGAAAGAAGAAGAAGAGAGAATGGGTTGTCTCGAGAAATGATGGTATAATATGTGATAAATAACACTATACCCCCTCCAACTAATTAGTAATACCTCCACCAATTTAATAAATTTATGTATACTTAATTTTTCTAAAAAAATACAATTAAAAACAAAATTTGGATAACAACTACCATTTAAAAAAAACATTTTTTAAATAAAATTACTAGAAAAATTAAATTTTCAATTTTAATAAACTTATATAGCTTCAAATTGTCCAAATTAATTAAATACATTAAATTTTGTAATTATTTAATTAATTTAATGCATAATCAAGTTTGGTACATCACAAGGGCAAAACAGTCGTTTGACAGATTTTCTCATCATCTACCCCTTCTTATTTATAAAACATCCAAACCAAGTCAAAAGTTATTCCCATGTTTAATCCATCATCCAAACTCTCTACTTTTTTATCCCCCTCCATAAACATCACATCAATGTGGGCCAACCCTTTAAAAATAATAACCACTCTTATCTTATCCCCCCTTTATAACTTATCCCCCTGAAATTTTAGCACCATCCAATCGGGGTCTTAGAGGGGGAGAGTGAATCAAGGAATGCCAACCCATTGATTGGAGTGTAGACACCCCGATTTTGACCCGAAAAACTTATCAAGCATCCCTGATGATGAAAATGCCTGATAAGAGCACGCGAGGCTTGATTGTGAACTTGGAAACCCCACCAAAACCTCTTCAAAATAAACCTGAGCTTGCATCACCTTCTAGTACATTCAAAACCCTCTTTTTTGATATATAATATGTCCCAATCCGTTTTGAAATTAGGGAGATATGCACGTTTTACCAAAACGACTTGTTCTCCCGACCTTCTGAGGGTAAAATGGCCATAGATTTTGATGTACAAATCATCTTGGGTTCAAACTACTTGGGTTAGAAATTATACTTGACAAGCTTTCCAACGCTTCAAACCATGCGCAAAATGGAGTTCGGTAGCACCCGGAGCGGCCTCGCGAAGTTTCATATGTTGTGCTGTCTCCTAATCCAGGCGCCTGGATTACCCTATTCCAGGCGCCCAGACTCAATCCAGGTGCCTGGATTCCCATTCCGAGCGCCCGAACTCAATCCAGGCGCCTGAACTCCCCAATTTCAGGCGCCCGGATTCACTCCAGATACTTGGTCCCCAAGGTGAAATAGGAGGGAATGAGCGTCTTGAAGGATTTTGAAGAGGATTTTCTATAGAAGTTTGTTAGAGAGAGTGGAGGGAAAATAGCTTGACCCCTAGTTGACCCCCTAAGCCACCCAATGGCCCATTTTGAACCTTTATTTGGCTATAAATACCCCTCTCTCTCACTCATTTAGAGGAGAACCAACTCTCCCCCATCCTATACTGTTACTCTGCTGAAAATCACCCAGAAACTTCATTCCCAAACTGATCCTCTATAGTTTCACTCATTTTTAGCCTACAAACCCATCTTTCATCACCAAAATCTTCATATTTCAACCATCCACCATAAAACTTAATAAAAAACCAAAGCAATCAGATCTTTACCTTTCCAGAAAGTAGAATCCTAGCTCAATCAACCATCAAATAATAGCCAAACTTGCCCCAAGTTAGCTTCCAAAGTTCAATCAAGCTCCAAAAGGTATATTCCTCTACCAAAATGCTCAGATAGGCCCTGAGGGGAACTCAACTAAGTTCTTACTGGTTTTCTACACCAGTGGAGGGCTTAGGAGAGGTCTGAATGACATCAAGAAAGAATCTGTTTTATGCATCAGTGCCTAATCCAGGCGCCTAGATCAGCTCTTTCCAGGCGCCTGTTGTAGACACCCCAATTTTGACCAGAGAAACTTATCAAGCATCCCCAAGGATGAAAATGCCCGATAAGAGCACGCGAGGCTTGATTGTGAACTTGGAAACCCCTCCTAAACTTTCTCAAAATAAACCCAAGCCTACACCACCTTCTATTACATTCAAAACCCTCTTTATTGATATATAGTACATCCCAATCCATTTTAAAATGAGGGAGATGTGCACGTTTTACCAAAACGATTCATTTTTCCGACCTTCTGAGGGTAAAATGGTCACATATTTTGATGTACAAATCATCTTGGGTTCAAACCACTTGGGTTAGAAAGTAGACTTCACAAGCTTTCCAACGCTTCAAACCACGCACAAAACAAAGTTCGGTAGCCCCCGGAATGGCCCCGCAAAGTTTGAATTGTTGTGTAGTCTCCCAATCCAGGCGCCCAGACCCAATCCAGGCGCCTGGATTCCCCAATTCCAGGCGCCCGGAATCATTTCCAGTGAACAATTTGCTGCTGGTTTTTGATGAAACCATGGGCTTCCTCTTTGCATTACTCACGTGTTTTTCTCTCAAAAACTCCCTCCAACACACTCTACCTCCAGATTTTAAGTTCAAAATCTATTTTCCTTCTAAAATATACCCCAAACTCCCCCATTATCTCCCTACATATACCCCCTCCCCTCCTCCATTTTAGAGGAGCAGCTCTCACCTCTCTCCCTTACTATTATTCTGCCCAAATATTTCCAGAGACTCATCCTCAACTGATCCCTCTCAATTCCATCCATTTTCAACCATCAAAACCCAATTTTTCCCATCCTAGCTCCATATACTCACTTGATCCCATCCATACTTCACCCTCCACACACAAACCCCCACCATTCAACCATAATCAGCTCTCAATGGTTCTGAAAACCCAAGTCCAGTAGCTATAAGTCCACAAAACTCACTCTAAAACTCATTCAAGTTCATCAATCAAGCCTAAAAGGTAGTTTACCTACCAAGTTGTGTTCAAATGGCCCTGAGGGGGACTCAACCAAGTTCTTACTAGTCTTTCTATGCTAGTGGAGTACTTGGAAGAGGTTTGAAACATGTAAGGAAGAAAATCATTTTCAGCATTCAAGCATTCAAGCTCATTGTTAGCATATTCATTATACCAAAGATTAAGATCATTTTACAGTATTTCTTTCTATTTTATGGTCATAAACCTGTTCAATAGTTCATCATATGCATAGAAGATCATGGTGCTTGCTAAGAATCAGTTTGACATGTTTCATTGCATCCATAAAGCATCTAAAATCAAGCCTCTTTTAAGTTCATATCATGCATTTGAGTTGAGCTTGAGGTTCATTCCACTCATTGTACCCTTAAATATCATTTAGAGTATGTGTGAATAAGTCATGAGCATTACATTTGGTGTTCACTGCTGAAAATGAAGTTTTGAAGTTGCTGTCTGGAAGGCCATCCAAGCGCCTGGATTGGCCCATTCCAGGTGCCTGTATTCAATCCAGGCGCCTGGATCTGCCTAATCCAGGCGCCCAGATTGCCATCCAGGTGTGTCAAGCTTGATGTTTGTGATCAGTTTCTGCGGCATCACAGGGCAGTTTGAGGGTGATTAAACGAAGTTTAAGTGTCTCGAGCATGTAGGATAATCATTCACGACATTTGCACAAGCATCCACGTTTATTTCATTAATCTTATTGATGCATTTATGTGCTCTCGTATGAATATGTGATCAAAGTCCATTCAAACAACATTTTCAAAATCCCTCAAGCATTTAGTAGAGACCGGTGGTCACACCGGGCGAGAGGGGTGCTTTAAATTCCTTCCCCTCTCGTAATCTAGCTCCCGGACCCGAGAAATCTCATTTTGAGAGGCTGGTAAAACATTTTCTATTCTAAGGGCAAAAGAGTCACTTTTCAAAAGGTTTCTCGGGTACGGTCCTATAACCCGGGTGGCGACTCCATTCAATCAATCAAAACCGCTTTCCAAACCAAATCAATTTCGTGGACAATTCCCGCGGGGTGTTCACACCTGCATTGAGTCCAGGCGCCTGGATTCCCTCAATACAGGCGCCTGGAATCCCTCCACTTGGTCATGATTTTTGCTTCTTTACTTTTCAATCAGTTTATGGTACATCATTTGCATGCATGGATCTGAGTTTGATCATGTCATATGTGTTTGATCTTCATTGAAATGTGCATTGGGTGTGTTTCGAAGGGAAAACCAAGCTTGATAAAGTGTTACATGAGAAGAGGATATTCAAATGAGTCCATATGTCATTTGTAGGTTCTGATCATTCAGTTCTGAGAGTGTCAAGATAATTTTTCATGTTGCATAAGTATATCCATCATAGTTAATGTTCAATACAAGCATTTACATTGCATTTTTTACATAGGTTCGTTTCTTTTTCATTTGATTACAAGCACCATCAGATTAAATAGCACTTTACATGCATGAATACAATATATTAGGTTTGAAACATGTCTTGTGCATTGTATCTCATCATTGGATCATTAAGGCAGTGTTCGGTTGGGAGCTTTGCTCCGGTTTTGGCCCATTTTCAGTTTTGCTTACATCATCACTTCTCTCTCTATTTCTCTCCACTTATTACACCTGCTTACATCATCAAAACTAAACAAAACTAAAACTAAACTGCGAAACGAACAGGGCCTAAATAATCATGTATTTTCCAAGTTCATGTCAAATAATTAAGATCAGTTCACATCACCCATGAAGTCATTAAGCATCATTTTGAACATGAATGAAGGAGCATGGAGTATTATACTTGGTGCTTACTGTGAAAAATGGAGTTCTGAAGTTTCTGTCTGGTAGGCCATCCAGGCGCCTGGATTAGCCCATTCTAGGCGCCTGCATTCAATCCAGGTGCCTGGATCTGCCTAATCCAGGTGCCCAGATTGCCATCCAGGTGCCCAGATTGCCATCCAGGTGTGACATGTTTGATGCTTGTGATCATTTTCTAAAACTTCTCAGGGCAGTTTGGGTGTAATTTAGCGTAGTTTCAGCACCGTATGCACTTGTATTATCCACACATAGCATTTTGCACAAGCATCCACATACATTTCATTGATCTTTTTGATACATTTTCGTGCTTTCACATGAATATGTGTTCAAAGTCCATTCAAACAACATTTTCAAAATCTTTTAAGCATTTAGTAGAGACCGGTGGTTACACCGGGCGTGAGGGGTGCTTTAAATTCCTTCCCCTCGCATAACCTAGCTCCCGGACCCGAGAAATCTCATGTTGGCGAGACTAGTAAAATATTTTCTATTCAAAGGGCAAAAGAGTCATTTTTCAAATGGTTTCTCGGGTATGGTCCTCAAATCCGGGTGGCGACTCCGTTCAACCAATCAAATCATTTTTCAAACCGCAACCGTTTTCGTGGACAACTCCGCGGGGTGTTCACAAGAGTTTTGACCTTATCTAACGACGTGCCTTTTTCTAAAACAATACTAAAAAATACACTCTATTTATAACACTTCCATGTCCCATTCTCACAATATCCGACTTACTACCTTTAAAATAAAAGAAATGCCTCCAACTAAATAAACCTGTAAATACTACATGTACAAATTAATTCTCCGATGAACAAAAACCCGAATCCCTATTCCCAGTCACTAAAAATCCCTCGATTTAATCTTTCCATCATTAAATCTCCAACCTCCACCTGAAAAATAAAAATCATCGGGAAGTATATACAAGAATAACAATGCTTGTATTCAAGTGGAATCAATAAACTAACGGTGACTCTCAAACCGAATAATAAATCGTAAGGGACCTCATACTGGTCCTCCTCAGGATATGATCAGTGATCCCTATCACCCGCTTCGCAAACTTACTCGGCTTATTCAGGGTATTAGTCAAGCTATTGGCAAGATCACTCGATCCATGTAGCAAACAATATCATAACAAATATTTCATTTTCAACAAAATTTTCTAATTAAACAAATAATACAAGATATTCAATGAAGTATGAAATGATAGAAACGAAAAGATTTTGGAAATGGAAAGCATATCGTATACTCCCCCGATTACCTCAAAAGTGAGGATTGAACCCTTGAATTTGAGAATCCATCACCATAACCAACATGGTAATCTCTAACTCTAATCGAGATGATACAATCCCATTGTATCAAAAAGGCTTGATTAGCTACTAGTATGAAAAACCAACTTTCGTCTCCTTATTTGGTTCCTTAAAAAACTCCCCGTATCACCCTTTATAACTCCATCCATCTATTTATAAATCCAATTCATACTTCTCTCTGCTTGCTAATTCATTACTCCTACATCTACCTCAGTGGCGGCTTCAGAAATTTTGGACAAGGTGTTCAACATTTAACTTAACTCCACTAGTTCTACTAACTAGTATATACACACAAACTTTTTTTATATATATTAGTGTGAATAGCGAGGCCAAATGATATGAAAATACATAATATGTCACAAAGGGGAGGTGTGGTATTTGTTAGTCACCCTTCTTCAGATTATCTCCCTCTACATCCAACGGTAAAAAATAATCCATGCCATTTTTATCTCACTCTAACCAAATACGCACGATACAACTAATCCCAGTATTCATATAATCCCATCTATTATCCCATGGAACCCACTTGTCCCTTCTATCACCATCCTTAATGCCACCTTATCCACCCCTTCCAAAAAAATTATCCGACAATCAAACGTGCCCTTTGAATTCTTATTTTGTTTATAGATGAAAATGGGTCATCACGTGGACAACCTCTTGTTAATTCTCTTCTCCTGGATCTCCAGCGTGGACATCAACTCATCCACGGTTATGGTGCTGAGGTTTTTGGCCACCTTGATAGTACCAACAATGTCGAAAACTCATTTAGGAGTAAACGATTAATTGGTATAGTATGGAATCATCAGTCTAGCATAGAGATAGAAATATCGACACCGCATCGAGCATTTTTGGCAACGAAACTAGCTCTTCTCCGTCCCATGGGGAGAGGGGCGCTCATAGGTAGATAGAGAATGGTAGCCGATATTCCTTCTGTGACTTATTTTTTTGTTCACATTCTACGCACCTTTGGGGCTTAGGTAAGGGTAAGGTAAGAGTGGCAGGACAGACCTGGGGTTAGTGAAGGGTTGTAAAGGGACGGCTTTCGTCCAGTCCACGTGTCCAAAGCACAAAATAGAAACTTTACACTAAACAATCCAAGCGGACAAGACAATATGTTTCATCATCGGGACTCCTCCAAGGCGGGTTTAAATTCTTGCAAAGCCAAATTGGAATGTCTACAACTTTTGTTATTAAGTAAACTACAATTTCCAACAACCACCAAGATGACATTTGGGTGGTTAAATTGGTCATGTTAAAAAAACCCAATGAATAATAATTGAAGTGGAAAATTTTCATATATGATTTTTCAGTTTGCGCTATAGGGTTGCAATTATTCTCTCTTTTTATGATTTGATTTCGAGGTTGTGCATCATTTGGTAAGTGTTTTTTCCAGTCGCGACAACATTTTGCTAACCTTGGTTGGCTTACTTTCTACTTGTTCTCCATGTTTTGTGTATCTTTTCTGTAAATCATGTTCGGAAAAACTAATGGTGATATTTCATTGGCGATTCCCACATTTGGTTTCGAACCTAAGATGTGTATGAATTATCTGCATAACTGTTTTTCTTCTTCCTTCTTTTTTTTTTCCCCACCGAAAACAAGCAGGATTAAACGTTAATTGACTACAATTGCAACCTGCAAATATGTCATGTGTAAATTGTCCAATCCATCATCCTGCAAATAGGTAAATCAGCTAACTTCATGCTTTGGAACATAACTGATTCCATCTATTGCATAGAAAAGTATGGAAAAGGAGGGTTGGCATAGTCCTTCACATTTGCAACAAATCAATGTCACTTTGCCAAAGATATCTCTAACCTCTGCCAATTCTTCTTCTTCTTCTTCTTCTTCTTCTTCTTCTCTCTCTCTCTATCAGACAGAAAAGAAGAGTATGGAGTAGAGCCGCCTTTGCTCTCCCCATCTTTAATTCCTTGAAAGATAGAAGAAAATAAGTTTCTTGCCTTGTACAAATAAAAAGACCCTTCTCTTTCTTGTATAAATATCATAACCAATCACTCTCACTCTTCGAAGCCCTTGGGGAATTTTTTTTTTTTAAATCAAAAGCTCAAAATCATATTCTTAGAGTGCACCAAACAACAAAAAATAAAACGTTTGAAACATATTTTACCTGTAAAATAATTTCAATAAATATATATTGTGATCAAAACAAATAGAGCTCTAGTGTGATCGAACTTTTAAATGCACTCCTTCATAATACTCTACATACGTAAAATTTGCATAATTTGTACTATTCAGGGTTGGTTTGGCGGTTTGGCTAAAAAACCAAAATTGTTTATTTTTTTGTCTTTATTTAAAAAATTGCATTTGTTAGTGTTGCGTCGATTTTTTGTGGTTATTAGTTTGTCTCGACGAGAGGAATCTAAAAAATATAAAGTTACTAACGAAAGTTAAATTTTTGTGAATAAAGACAAATAAAATCCAGTAAACCATAAAAATTTGGATTATTTTTGTTTTTAGTAAACTTTTTTAAATTTTGATCAGAATTTAATACTTTCAGATTCCTTAAACCACAAAAAAAATGACGCAAAAGCCATTCAAATTATTTTTGAATAAAGACCAAAAAATAGTAAACCATTTTGGTTTTTTTTAGCAAAAGTAAAACCCTCACTATATAATATTGACATAATTGATCCCGTGGGTTTAATGGAGAATTCAAACTGCCAAGAGGGGGGAAAAGTGTTTTTAGGAGCCGTTGCGGGGCCATGTGCCAGAAGGGCGGAAACGCTCTCTCTTTTTACAAATCCCAATTTGAAAATTTTCAAAAACAACAGACGCTCTCTCATCTCTCTCAGAGACGAAAATCGTTTTCCTCTCTCTTTGAGATCCAAACCCTAATTAGGGTTCACCGTGTTGTCATCGACTACAGAGAAAATTCGGTCAGATCAAAACAAAATGGAGAAATACGAGAAGCTGGAGAAGGTAGGGGAAGGGACGTACGGAAAGGTGTACAAGGCGAAGGACAAGGAGACAGGGCAACTGGTGGCTCTGAAGAAGACGCGGCTGGAGATGGACGAAGAAGGCGTGCCGCCGACGGCTCTCAGGGAGGTTTCCTTGCTCCAGATGCTGTCCCAGTCGCTCTACATCGTTCGTCTCCTCTGTGTTGAGCACGTCGACAGCAAGAAGGAGCATGGCAAACCGCTACTCTACCTCGTGTTCGAGTATATAGAGACCGATCTCAAGAAGTTCATCGATACGTATCGGAAGGGGCCTAACCCTGGACCGCTTCCCCCTTCGTTGGTACAGAGCTTTCTGTATCAGTTGTGTAAAGGTGTTGCGCATTGCCATAGCCATGGTGTTCTTCACAGGTATATAGTCATTTTCCTATTTTGAAGCCTGATTAGGATAAATTGCGATTGATTCCGTTGAACTGCTAACTCTATCGATATAATCATATAATGAAAATTTGTGAAGCCTGGTTGGTACTGGACAACTCAAAACTTGTGTAAGGATACATTTGATTGATTTCTTTTAATTGCTTCAGTTATTATGATGATTTGTTGATGTACGCGTATCGGCGTATGTATTCATTTAATAATATAGTGGAAATTGGTTGGGCTGTGGACGTAGGCGGTAGGCAATATTGGCAAACCAGTGTATAAGTGTGCTCTTGTTGTGATGGATCTTATTCTTAGTGTTACTTTGGTTCAAGATTGATGTGCAAAAAGAAATTCGGTGATAATCGATGAATGCTTTTTGAATTCAGAGATCTGAAGCCACAGAACCTTTTGGTGGATAAGGATAAGGGGATACTGAAGATTGCTGATCTTGGTCTTGGAAGGGCATTCACTGTTCCTCTCAAGAGCTACACTCATGAGGTCAGTCTAGGTTTGCATTTTTCGATTATTCGTAAGTTCAGTTTCATACTTTCATGGGATTCTATTGGCATAGGCGCTTTCTTTTTACATTTCTTTTGTTGTTCTACAGATTGTTACTCTCTGGTACAGAGCTCCAGAGGTTCTGTTGGGATCCAGTCATTACTCTACTGGAGTGGATATGTGGTCTGTGGGTTGCATATTTGGTAAAATCCTTCTACTCCATGTGTTATTCTTTCGTTTGTGATTGCTTGATTGAATTGCCATCAAGAGACTAGACGTGGCTTGAGGAGTAGATTTATATCGAGTTGTGCCCTCAATATATATGTCCTTGATGTTGTACCTTCACATTACTAAACATTTAGTGTCCATTAGCCTTTACTCTAAAGCCCAAATACCACATCAGCTGGGGTTGACAATCAATAAGAACTAGAAATTATTCTCCGTAGTCTACTTTCAGTCCATCTGTTCTTTTTTCATGAGCAACCTGTTTTTGTAACAGGCTACCTGTGGTTTTAAGCCAGTTATACCTCTTGAAGGGAAAATTTTCAACTAACCATGGTCCATTGGTTGTTACTGCCTTAATGGGATAAATGTTTGACTACTCGTTGCCTCCAGTTTATATTTGATTTTGATTTTTGATTTTTTCCGTGGTTAACCTTTTGAAGTCTGTTTTTAGTTTCCCTTGCATTTTTGTTCCATTTTCATTAATCTCTGTTAACTTTCCATGATTATTCCTTGAAGCTGAAATGGCAAGGAGACAAGCTTTATTTCCTGGTGACTCTGAGTTTCAGCAGCTGCTCCACATATTCAGGTACATTCATCAAGTGTTGACTAGTTACATGTCCTTCCTATAGAAGAAACCTTGGTAGGCAGGTGTCCTGGCTGATACTTATCTTTGATTTTGGTTCTGGTCCGGATTCCCCTGAATCAATTTGGTTGCTGTGATATCCAAGTCATAAGTCATCCAGTGGTCTGGGCCTATGTTTTGCTATTATTTGTGTTGTTCTGTAACTGATTGATTCAGAACCTTATGGGTTTAAGTAATGTGGAGCAAAAGGTGTTACCATTGTCGCTTGCAGTTATAAGATTATTTGAATCAATGTATAGCTGACCACTAATATACAAGTCCAATAATAACTGCTTTTGTTTCCACTTGTTTCTTGTGGTCTGAGTAGCATAAAGATGGAGACTGGGGACACTCACACTAAAAGAAGAGCTAATTTCTGCTCACATCTATTCCTCGCATCGTTTGAGTATTCACCTTCCTGTAATGAGGCATGCACTGTGAGTGGGAGAAGTGATGTTAATTTCGGGTAGATAAGAAAGCAGGTGGTCTTCAGATACGACTTTTGAAGGAATTTCTATGGATGAAAGATACATCAATATGAGAATCAGCATGATTTGGTGGTTTACTTTTCGTTGTAGGAGACACACAAATGGTCACATGTACAATGTTGTACGATAGCTTTTTGTTCCAGAGCATTACTATCATTACAGTAGACACAGATTGCAGTTGAACAATAGTAACACTCTGAATCGGTGAATCCTATTCCGATTTCCATTTTCAAACAGGCTCTTGACCTCTTGTATGTACATTGTGTTGTAGGATGATGGGGACACCAACGGAGAAGCAGTGGCCAGGAGTCAATTCTCTTCAGGACTGGCATGTGTATCCCCAGTGGGAGCCTCAGAACTTGGCACGTGCCGTTCCAGCATTGGAACCTGATGGTGTTGATCTTCTATCGGTAAGGACTTAGGCTTGAATTTGACTTCTTACTTGCTTCTAGGTGCTTTATATCTACAGGTAGCCTACATACTGGGAATTTTTTTCTAAGGCCTAGTTCTGGGTAAATATATAGGTGACTTATGTGCGCGATTAAAATGGTTGTCTTTACGTTTCTCACTGCCATACCACATTTTTTTCGACTGCAATATGAAATGGAGATCCAAGGTAATTTCATTTTGTATCTAGACCGCAATCCTTGACAGGTTTTGAACTGATGGAAGTGGTGCAATTCCATATGTGAATTTGAACAGATGAATGGTTCTTCGATTTCATCTGTGAGTAGGTTTTCTTCATTTGCATAATAATAGGCTGAGCCATTCCGGTTGTAAGTTTACCATGCGAGTTAGGTTGGCTCAACCTGAAGGTCGAATAGAAATACAGCTTTGTTCCCAAAGTAGGAATTAAAAGTTCGTATCTACTTGTCTGTTAAACAAGATCAGAGTTCGGATCAGGGAAAAAAAAGAAAGACAGGATCAGAGTTGGCTTCATTATCAACGGTGTAGCCTTGACCCATTCCGATATGCTTCCTAAAATGACAAAGAAGTGGAAGCACACTTGTGAAAACTATTTGTCTTCATTATGCTGAAATTTTCCATGTTTAACATTGTGTTCTGGTATATGACAAATGCAGAAAATGCTGAAATATGATCCAGCTGAGAGGATCTCGGCTAAAGCAGCGCTGGATCATCCCTTTTTTGACAGTTTGGACAAGTCCCAGTTCTGAAGTAGCATCCTGATCCTTAGTGAAGTTGGTGGTTGCTATCATGATGGGTGTCATCTTCTTGGTGATTTCAACTTGTCTTGTCACATCTTTGGATCTTCTCATTTCATGCCTCCTGTGTTTGCGTTCTGTTTCTCAAAATTTCACTTGTGTATCGGTGATGATAGTAAAGAAGCTTGTCTTTAAGGGATTGTTATTTCTGTCTTGTAACATCTTTTATAGCTCAATTGCATGTTGAGTCAACATTTTCCCTTTGTTATTTCCATAAAGACCTCTGCAATTAAGTAAACTACAAGTTTCCAACAACCAGCCAATGAACAACAATTCAAGTGTTAGTTCATCATATTTGGTTTTTCAGTTTGCGCTATAGGGTTGCAGTTATTCCCATTTTCATGGCTTGATTTGGAGGTTGTGCATCATTTGGTGAGTGTTTTTTTTTTTGTTGCAGCAGCACTTTGCTAATCTTGGTGGCTTACACTCCCACATATGGTAACGAACCTAAGATGTGTTTGAGTTATCTGCATAATTGTCTCTCTCCTTTTTTTTTCTTCCAAAAACAAGTAGGATTTAAACTAAACTTTGCTACAATTGCAACAAGCAAATATGAAATGGGATAAATTATCCAATCCGTCAAGGGTCTAAGGGCATCCTTATTTGACACACCAAAAAAAACACCAAATTTAACCTCAAAAACACCTTTTATAATTTAGCAAGTCACTTTTCAAAAAATTCACAAAATCAGGCTCTCTATTCAAACTTTAGCAAGTTACTTTATCAAAAGCTTACAGAATCAGACTTTCTATTCAAACTTTTACTCTTCCCTCCCTCCTCTTTTGGTGAGTTAACAGTAGGTCACCAGATTTGTTAAGTTACTGTAGCAAAGTTAAAAAATCTTCAAATTGGTGAGTTTGTTTGATGAGGCTGATTTTTTGAGGTTTTGGAGGAATTTGCTCTCTATTTTAACTTTAAAGTTATAGAGCAGCTAATGATGATGCTCTAAATAAAACTAGATTCTTTACAAATGTGTTCAAGTAAAAAATCAGCTTACCTTGTGCATTGGGATATAATTGATTCCATCTATCACGCAAATTGGAGAAGTTGCTTTGGCAATCAAGAAACTTGGTGATGATTGACTTGATGTGAAAGACCTTTATGAATTATGATTAAGTTATGAAGAAAAGAGTTTGATGAATTGACACTTGTATCAACATATGACGACTTGTTTGAAAATGAAAAGGTTGCAAAGGCGCTTAAGGCCCCGATTGGATGCATCTAAAACCCCCCTTCAAAACTTATACCGGGTGAAAAACGTGGGTCCCACTGGTTTTGCCCCCCCCCCCCCCCCCCCCCCCCCGTCCCTTTCACGCTTGGGGGTGCTTCTCCCTGATAACTTTCATACAGCTTCTGGGGTACCCAAAACTTATCCGGCTGTAGAGGGGCGGCTTTTTGTCCATTTCACCTCTCCTTATCCCCCACCTCCATCCCCCATCAGCCTCTTCCCTCCTTTCTCAATTATCAATTCCAACAAAACAAACAAATGACAGCAGATCTAAAATTCCTCATACAATCCGATTAAAAAAAAAACAAGAAAATTGATTTTGTTTTTTTACCTTCCTATAAATCAACAATAAATTGGACACAAGCACAATAGGAAGATCGTACTCTGTCGATCGGACTTCCAAGCATCGCCGGATTTTATACCCACTGGAGATTGAAATCGATCAGAGCAATAGTGATTTGTGGATAGAGAGAGAGAGAGAGAGAGAGATGAGTATGTGTTCCAGAAAAAATGTTGAGACAGAGAGAAGGAGATGGAGATCGGTTGAGAGAGAGAGAGAGAGAGATGGAAATGAACTGGTGCATGTATGCGCAAAGAGAGAGATGAATGGGATTATTGGGATGGGTGTTTACAAGAAGAAGATAAGAAGAAGTGTTTTGGTGTGGCACAGGCACATGTGTACCACAATGCAAGTGATCCAACGGTTTCAAATTAAAGTAGGCAAGAGTGCATGATCCAATGGTGTTGCTGTGTGTTGCACGGTTACACATGTATGTCATAATACTCCAGCAATATTTTGGGTTGATGTGTGATCCATCGGTTTCATAAATGTTGTGTGTTGCAGTTATATTTTTTTATGAGATCCATTTCAATATTTTTTTATGACAACCAACTATTGAAATGGATTTATTAACAAAAAAACCGTTTTTCCTTAAAAATTAATACTTTCAATGAACTAAATTAATATAGCTTGAAATTGTCCAAAATTTATTAAATATATTAACTTTTTTAATTATATAATTAATTTAATCCATAAACAAACTTTGGTACACCACAAGGGCAAAAGAGTAATTTGAAAGATTTTTCCATCATCTACCCCCTCTTATTTATAAAACATCCAAACCAAGTCAAAAATTATCCCCCTGTTTAATCCACTATCCAAACTATCAACTTTTTTATCACCCCTCCATAAACATCACATCAATGTGAGCCAACCCTCCAAAAATAATACCCCCTCTTATCTTATACCCCCTCTATAACTTATCCCCCTAGAATTTTAGCACCATCCAATCGGGGCCTTATGGTCAAGAATGTGAGGCTCTGAAGGGCATGGTTAGAGAGTTTCTTTAATATGAATGCGTGTAAGGAAGGAAATAGGTGAAAAATTGGGTCCATTTTGTTAACTTTTGGAGTATATCATTTTCTTCGATCATCATCCTTTGAGTAGTTTGTTTCTTCGATGTTTATGAATGACTTGGGATGACTTGCAATCACACTCTTATTTTACTGGAGGATTTATGTGGCCTAGCTTTGGTCAAGTTTACTTGGTTTCAAATGAGGTTGAGCCCAGATGTGTTCTATGTTCCCAGAATGATGAGACTGCAGTCTATGCAACATCTCAAACAGAGTTCTTGGGACTGCTTATTTCCTGAGTTTTGTTGCAGGTTTTGTTTTATCAAATTAGTGGTTTTCCATGACTACCAAACAATAGAAAATATTTTCATATCACAACCAAACACTAGAAAACGTTTTCCGCCGCCCAAAGAAAGTTTTCCATTTGCTAAAATCAAGTCTTCTTCTCGTTTGCTAAAATCAACACTTGAGTTTTTTCAAATATTAGATTTTAGCAAATGAGATTTTCAACATGGTCTACCTTTGTTTTCAGAATGGGTTGTAACCTTCTTGTTATCAATGAATTTCTTACTGTCACTAAAAAAAAAATTGTGCCATGCCACCTTTTATCTTTCTTCATCTTGTATAGAAACCGAGATAATATTAATATAACAGCAAACGTGGTTCTGTTGTAATTTTGGTTGCTAAACTAATTCATTGTCGAAAACAACAAAGACCGAAAGGTGGTTCTGTTGTCTGTTTTATTTTTGACTGCTAAACTAATTCATTGTCGAAAACAACCAAGACCGAAAGGGCAAGACCCCGTAAAACAAAGAAACCAGATCACAAATCTGGGGATCAAAATAGGAGAAATGCAACCAGTAGCCAATACAACCAACGCTAACCACAACCCTACAGAATCAGAACCAACAAGCCATCCTAGAAGAGATTTGCCATACTGCACAACTGAATCACTCTCCTCGATATGCCTCCCAAGGGCTAATCGTTAATCGGCCACACCATTAGGGTGCTTCCACTTTTCTTCTCTTTTCGTTGCCAAGTTCAGTGGCTCCAAGAGACCGAAGGCATGTTACCATTATTTGTATGCATAGACCTAAATCTGTATGGTGGTGCTTTGATGATTATTTAAGAATTGCTCAGCTATGAGCATGGATCAGATTAACTATATATTATTCACATAGACTGGATGACCATTCATCAGATAGTACAAGTTACTAAGTTAGCCAATTTTCATTTGCCTGTTACATCAAGCTACTCTTATTTAGTGTCATTCCACTAAATGTTGGTTTGAGCAGCTTTCCACTTCTTTTTTGGACAGTTTGAACCTGGCGCCAACCGGAGCCAGTTAATTATTCCTGCTTGGCATTAGTGTCACCTTTTGAAGCTTTCAATTTGCTAGCAGGAAAGTGTAATCTTGCCAAGAGTGGACGGGGTGCTCGTGTCTTCCGCTCAAATCCCCTAACGCAAACAAACCCTGCAGAAACAATTAGCAAGTTTTATCAGCTACCAAATAATGAGATGTGTCATATACACAGCAGATCATGTTACTTCCTTTCTGTGAAACTTTTGCTTTCTGGTTAACGGAGTATTTGGGTCTCTAAGAGCATTCAAAATCTCCAGGCTCAATGTAGCTTCTTGTCTCACATGCGCCAGGTTATTACTTATGATGAATCCTTCACAACACGCCAGGGGGACACTCTAACGGGTACATTAGTTGTTGAATTTGGTTTCCGGCCATTCTTTTGTCTTTTCTTGTTTTACAGCCAAAACAATTATGTTATGAACTATTCATTATGGGCATCCGTCTAAAAATTAGCTCTTAAAGTATCGGAAATGGTCGAGAGAGGGGTTACACTTCTTTGCCTCCTCCTATAGAACAGATCAACAAAAGAAGTCTTTAAGTTTACCCAAAGGACACTCTAAGCTATCAAAATGTTGTTCATTCCTTACCTGCTAAATAAGCCCCATCAATCAAAGGATCCGACTCGCCAGTTCAAAGGGTCCTCAATCCTCACCAAGAATGTTCAGCTGTTATTATGCTATTGAGCAGAAAATTTATTTTGAGTTGTTTAGTTGGTTTGAATAGACTAGCCATGTGTAACTTGGATTTTGGTAAATTTGGCTTCGTTACCATTTCAGTATTCCCTATGGCTTATGCAGTCATGGTAAAAAAAGAAGAGAAGTTATCATTGCATATGTGGAAGTGAATGTGTTTTGCAAAATATTCATTATTTATTCTATTTGATAGGTTTATCCCGCATGGAGCTAATAATGTTAATGATTATGGAAACAATATGGAAGATGTAACATCGCCACTCTGACTTACCTCTCCAAAAGCAGTATTGAATGCTTTCCGTTGATAGACCTAAGGAATAAGAAGAGTTGTAAATACGATTTTGTGAAAATGGACCATGTGTGACAAGTTGACAAAAAATATTTATGATCTTTTACCTCTAAATATTGTTGGAATAGAGGTTCCAAAGAACACTGTGCGTCTTGGCAAATTCCATATCCAAGCTCTGGGAACGGCGATTGGGTTAATGCTTGATTCATGGTCAGCAAACACCTGCATTGGAAATTCTCCTTTATTACTGCGGACTGCTAATCGGGAAAAGAGTCCTGAAGTAGCTGAGGACATATAACACAATTTACCTCATTAACTTGAAAATATGTGCCGTTGAGTGGAAAACTTCCTCTCATAGCTGTTCGGCATGGTATCTGTTCATCATAAGTGTCAGATATTAGTAAAAAAAAACTAAACTAGTAACTTAAATCTCATAATAACATTGATGATGGATATCTCACCAGAATGGTCCCTCGAACAATTTGAGAGTTCGTTTCTCGGATGCTATTGCATGAAAAACATGTGTTTTCATCACATAACTGACCAAATTCTTGGGAGCCACAACTCTTTTCTGAAGGTTCAATTGAATTTGCAGTTTCACCTGTTATGACATAGGACATTAAGTAGAATCAATTAGCAAAATCCGAGAAGGATAAAAAATGAATGAGCTAATTGTCCACATTGATCTCTTGCTTAGTCTCTCAATGAGATTGTAGAGTGGTTCAGGTAGAAGTTCAGAATGCCTTAAATATGAAAGAGCTAATAGTCTAGTTTTTCATGCCTTCTAAATTATCGACAGATCATCATGCATCGGCATTGTTCAGTTATGTCTTGAGCCACCTTAACTCATGGGTGGAATGTGTTAATATATGCTTTATTGTGTTGTACCTACCAGGTGTCCATATTGCAAGAAGGTATGAGGATGGGTCATCTGGTTCTCGATTGTCCAACTGCAATTTTAGCAAGTCCTTTGAATTAGAGTGTGCATCTAAACATGCAAGAGTAAAAAATATGTTTCTGAAGTGTTAATGCCATTTTTGATGTAGATGGAGTAATACTAACCCCTTCAAGTAGAGGATGTGAATCTGGAAGCTCGTAGCTGCAGAATGTAGGATAAGCAATTGATATAAGTTAGCAAGGATCAACACTCATTACATTTCAGGAAAAGTTAGTTGACAAGTATGATTTCTCGATAATTTATACTATTTTAGGACTTTCCCCCTCACTTTAAAAGAAAATTCTCCGCATGGCTCGTCTTTAGACTATAGCAATGAAAATGACTTCATTATCTGTTCATACTAGTTCTCTCGTACTACCCCTAGGCTTTTGGTTAGCTTCATTTAGTTGTTATCTGAGACTCTCATGGCCAGTGATGCTTCTTTTTATGTGGCTAAGAGGAATCTTAATCTCTCAGTACTACATAATGGAACCACTGATAGTGCTTTGTCAATCGTTGGATGCAGGAAGTGGTTACTTACACTTGGTGCTCTGTTCTTAGCCGGTTAATGTATTTAAGTTTAGGCACAGGAATTGAAGCAGCTTCTGGAGTTAGAGCTACTAAAGCCTTTGAGATGTCACCCTCCTGAAGTTCCAGGTTCTGTTGCATGTAGTGTTGCAAATTTTGAGTGAACTCTTCAATATCGAGTTTGATCATAGGAATTTCCTCAGGGTCTTCAAAGAATGCATCCTCGATATCTCTTTCTAGTACTTCTGGTTGTTCCAGCTCAGGCATTGCAGGGACTTCAATGGTAGGCTCTGGTGATGCTGGCATTTCAACAATAGGCTCATTATTGTTGATTTGAGAATGTGCTACCAATTGTTGATTAGCCTGAGGTAGAGGTAGCTGCAATAGTTTGAAAACCTCCACTGGGGGTTGACCAGCTGCTTTGCTTTCAGTTGCACTCACTATACTTTTTTCTTCCGGCCCCGGGAGGGCAAGCCTTGCACTGCATTCAATATGGTTCATTGGTGCGTCATTTAGTACAAAATAGATTTTTTTGGATTTGTTTTTGGGACTGATATTGAACATTTGGTGCTCTAAGCTAACATGCATTATTTAGCTAACCAGAAGGAAAATCATGTCCGCGTAACCAGAATGAAGTAGTGAGTTTCCTACATACATGAAAATTGCCCCACAAAAAGTACTCCCTCGGTCCAATATTGCTGGTACGGGGAACTCAACTTTTTAAGGGGATTTCAATAAGATTCTGAACATCATCCCTTATTCTTTACTACTAAAACTACTTTTAGTTATTTAGGATGGTTCGTTTGTGGAAATGTAAATAATTTTTTCTTTGGGTTTTCATAAAGAACTACTAATATTTTCGGATGTCCTAAAATGGTGTGGATGAACAATATGAGACACAAGGATTATATTGACTTTCAACATAAATTTGTCATGGTTTCCATAATTACACAATCTGAAAGATGCAGTTGCTTTTCTCGCGTATTTTTATCTTTTCATTCCTAACTTGTCTATACATACACGCACATGCAAAAACGTAAATGCACGCATGGATATATGCATTAATGTATCTATGAGCATTCAATTTGTATTTTGCACCCGCGACACCATTATGTTTATAATTTTTCATCCTCAGTGTCGTTTTGGTGGGATCATTGAAAAGTGCACGAACAGAATTTTCCAACAGGCTATACAGACAATTGGCTTTGTGGTGGTTTAGGTGGAGATTCATTAAAGATGATGGACAAACCTTGCAAATGCACTTGCAAAGTGACGGCATTCTCCTCTCAGCGGACAAGCATTGCAATTTGGTTTGCTTTTTGTACAGAAAACCTGCAACAAATTTGATGAATGCCTATTCAACCTAGTGTGAAATTTAATCAACAGTATATTCCTGGGAAATACTAAATACCTTTCCAAAAGTTATCATCTGGTAATGTAGCTCATACCTGTGCCAAAATAGCACGATTTAACCATAAATTCATTTGATATTTCAGCAAAGTCATAAATCTGAAATAATATTATTGAATGATGTAACCATAAACTATAAATTATGTAATTTGTGTAACCAGAAACGTCTTTACAATGTTCTTTGGTCAAGTTTGCAAAGTCGTGGCCAAAGGTATCTCTGGATTGATTCCAACACTGGGTACCTATGTAGGAACAACAACATTAGCTTTTCCATTGTTAGACTAATTTCAGTGCCGTAAATTCCTTGGCAGTTCATACTTACAGTTCTAATAGATGCAACTGAAGTGACTCTGGCAGTGGCTGAAGAGGCACCCATCCAAGTCTGACAGCTATTCTTCCAACATTTGTGTCAACCTTATTGCAGATTTACAAGGATAAAATTTCTTGGTTATCAAATTTATGTATGCTGTATGAGATGTCAAGTACTTAGACTTATAACTTACCGGAAAAGCAAGATGGTGAAGTGTCAAAAGTCGCACACACTCCACGCTTTTCAAACCCAACCCTCTTACGCTTAACAAATACTCTCTGCAATCATAAATTTTTGTAAGAAATTGTATCTATTCATATTTGCCATCTAGGAAACCTAAAACTCTTTTGTCAATTCATTGGTATTGTACTCACAACAGTATGACCTTGTTAACTTTAGACAGTTGCTTAGTAGACAGATATAATTTTTTTCCTACGCTTACTTCGCTTTGTCAGGTGGAACATCCCTTAGCCATTCAAGATCAATGCTTCCATGGTCTTGGACTAGCCGGTTCAGGAAATCCTGCGGTTTCTCAATCATTCTCAGTTAGATGGCTTGCTTATGTTAGATTCTCTCAACATAAGTATGATATCCACAATTAAAATGGTCGGATGCGTGTTTATCTGCTGTCAACTGTGATAGATGTACCTTAATTCTCGCTGCTAGCCTGTTGTTCATTCCTCTTTCTCTGATGGTGTAAGCAATTTCGTTAACATCTGCACACCGAACTGCTTCCCAGTCCAATGAGTCCATTGTGTTGGTAGTTCTTTCTCTCCTTTTACCTTCAACTTGTGCCTGCAATCTTAAGCGATCCCAGTCCTCTGTGTTCTGCTCTCCAATCCTATCCCTCTTCACATTGGAACTATCAGAACTCTTTCCACTGATTGCTATGCCAGAATGATATCCACGGTCCATCAAGCATGGCTCAACTTCCTTATGGTCAGTGTTTTTCGGTTTACTAGTTATGCTGTTGCTCTCTGTGGCATCCAAGGTCTCTCTTGAAAGGTTTGGCAACTCCTGAACTTCCTGAACGCTTTGATTTTGTTTATCATGTTCTGTACATGAGTACCCATTTGCTTCACCAGCCGATACATTTCCAGTTTTGTGATTGTAACTTCTTTCTTCTTGACTTCTCAATAGCTCCATAAAAGAAGAGCTGACAAGACTTTTGGGGTTTTCCCTCAATGCGTGATCTGCTGCCTCTGAGTTGTCATGAAAGAATGATCCTATTCTCTCAGCAGCTTGAGTCATTGACGAGTTCACAGAATTTTGAGAGGAACCGCTGGAATGCTGAGAAGAAACTACGTCATCAACTTCTCTATTATCTCCTGTGGAACTTGACACTGCTTGTTTGAGCTGAATCACTTTCCCGTCTGCTGTTGATTCATCGTATATCTCAAGACCATCTCTAGAAATGTCTGAGGTTTTACATTCCCAATTATCGACCGACTTTTCACCATCCATGCTGCTTCCAAGAGATTCATTGCTGTTAGCAAGTACTTTTTCTGAAAAATAATCCATCTCATTGAATGTTACAGAACTCCTGTTGCAAGCAGGCTGGTTTGACTTCTCTTCATGCCATTGCCATTTTATTGTATTTTCTGGATCCATTGTACACACTTCTGTTTCTTCGTCAAATACACTTGTCTTGACAAAGCATGGCCTTTCGCTGCTCTGTGACTTGAGGGGAAAATGTGCAGCAAGAGCCATAAAGGCAGAACTGCAAAAAGAACTAGATTACGAAGACTTCTTGTGTAAATTGCTTAAAAATCGCTATTTATCTAAAAAGAAGTTCACCTAGAGAGATGGTCCGAGACGTTTTGAGTGAGGAAAACTCCAATCACTGAGTCCAAAACGGAACCTTTCCATGGAGAGAAACGTCTATCTCCTGCATACAATTCACCACTCAGTAAATTTAACACTAACTAGAATGAACAAAAATATTTCTATCATCCTAGAGGTTGGAGAAAAGCAAGAGGATGCCCTAAAGGAGTGTTTTTTAACTTCACTTTGGAATCTTTTTATGTTCAGGTAAAATATAATCGATAGGTTTATCAATAAAGGGTATTTGAGAAATGATATACGATGTAATTAGTTATTAAGGCCTTCTAGCTAGTAATAAGTATGTGTGAACCCATTTTTTACCCCTTGAGTTGCTTATTGGCTATGCTTCAGGACATTCACAGCTCCAGATCAGCCATGGCATTAGCAGTTCTATATAGGCCTATAGTTTGAAAAACCACTAATGAATTATGTTCCTCTGCCACCAGTTGCAAAGGTAACATGGCTCTGGTAAGCTAGTTGCTTATCTTTCAGATTTGAGTTACCCAGTAGCTAGAGTTGTTCCAACTTTTTGGGTGCTCACGTCTTGTCATCGATGGTGATATAAGATTTATTCAACGCAAAATTAGGTAAGCAAATAACACTAGAAACTAGAAAAATAGAAGAAAATAAGAGAAATATAAGAAACAAAGGAGGCCATTATTAGGAAACTTCTTACCTCGATTCTTCAAGGCAACCAAAGCTTCTGTTGACTAGGCATATAATGATAAGTGGGAAGTATAACTACTGCATATTTCTTTAAGTTTTCAAATTCACTGCTTCTTTAAATCATGATAGTGCTACTAGGCCACTAGCAGTGAAATAAGTTTTTTTTTTGAAGTGGGAAATAAGTTTCTTGGTAGTATGCTTCTTTTCACACTTTCATCTCTTTCCTCCATGGTAGGTGTGGCACTTGGATGTTTTCAACTTACCAGTTAGCTGACAAAGTTATCTATACCAAATCCAATATATAAAAAAAAAGAAGGATTGAATTTAGGATGTTCTTCTGAGTGAAATACGTTTTTTTTTTTTTTTTTAAAGTGGGAAATGAGTTTCTTGTTAGTATGCTTCTTTTCACACTTTCTCTCTTTCCTCCATGGTTAGGTGTGGCACTTGGGATGTTTTTAACTTACCAGTTAGCTGACAAAGTTATCTATATCAAATCCAATATATAAAAAAACGAAGGATTGGCGTTAGGATGTTATTCATAAAATTTTAAGAATTCATCGTAGATTGGCATAGATTTTCATATAGAGGACAATAATCAAATCGCCATACAGAAATACTAATAGACAGATTCAGTATCTAAAATCTACCTCCTATCTGGTAGAACCAGATATAAGGTGCCATTTTAGGAAGCTTGTTAGCTTACCCCCCATCTATTTGAATGATCGGTCTCAACTTGGGTATCATTCCCCCATAACGACATCATCTGTTAAGGAATTGTCTTTCATTCCAAGGCATAACCTGTATCCATGCACTTCATATTTGCCAGTCTGCCAGACCACTTGGGAGCTTCATATTTCCCACGGTGAGTGTGAGACAATTGAGAGGTTGTTTCCTTGTTCTGGGACCCTTTATCTTTTCTTCGTCTTAAATTATTGAGAAATTGTGAAAAATAATTCTGGAATTCGGTAAATTTTCCAATTGAATGGGTCCAGGAAAGATTCACTCCTCTTCTCTATCTTGCATCGCCCTGGTGGATTTCTCTCAGTTAGATAGAGCACCTCATTTACACGTGGGCCAATGTTTTTCAAGGGAGTCCATCATGCAATGACTATGAACTATTTCTGTGTGTATGGGACCACTTGGTTCGTTGGATGTATGTTTAGAGTCTTTAAACAACATGAGGAATTCAATAACAACCTTTCCCTGGTTGAGCAACTTGTTTTTCGATTGAAATCCTAGTAACTGCTAGCTATGTGCGTGTATATGCAGGCACATGAATGATGGATGTATTTATAGATGGATAATACTGCTCATTACTGAGCAAAACCTATGTCAAATTTTTTGGATTCCTAAATGATGATTTCAGAAACAAGTTGTTGTCTACAAATGTACTGATGATACTTATACTGGTACCTTGGACGAGATGCATGCGTGCAATAAATGAGTCAGCCCGCCCCCTAAACACTCTTCTTTCTTCTTCCCACCATTTTGCTTTATCTTCATCTGTCCCATCGATACCTTCACTGTTTATATTTTCCAAAAGAAGCTTCCAGACTCTGTTTGTCTCTTCATCAAGCTCAACTTTAGGTCGCGGTTTCCGTTTCCGGACTGGATTGAATGGACCTTCAAAAGGCACAACAGTCCCGTGTCCTTGATAAACAACTAGGGCATTTTGGTCTCCGTATCTGAAATAACAAGGAACAAGCGAACGCTGCTCTTGATTATTGATGTCTAGACGCTTTAACTGCTCAGCAATTTCATTAGGAGATGGGATTATCTTCTGAATTGCCTCTGTAAGATCATCATCAAACATGTCAGGGTCTAAAACATACTAGAAGGAATAGCCAAAGGATTAGAAATAAAAACATAGGACAAGTTGAGATTAAATACGCTAATGTGGTTTGGTCACATACAACAGAGAACCAGTAGACGCAACAATTATGATAAGAGATGAGATTGTCGTTGATGGCATTGCTAGTGGGATAGGAAGGCCTAAATTAACATAGGGCAAGGTTGTAAAAAACTAAATAATTTTTGTTGAGATAGTGGTTTATATGGCCCTTGACAGAGCAAAATGGCGAGAAAGCATTCGTGTAGGCAATCCCAATTGATTGGGACAAAATGATTCATGTAACTGATCCCAATTAATTGGGAAACAAGGGTTAAGTTTTGGCTTGGTTTGGTAATCACTTTAACAGAAAGGGAGTCACCTCTCCAATGACAACAGAAACAAAAAGCTATGACTGCAACACACATATTTCTGTAAAGGAAGTACCTAAACCGGCAAAAGGTTTTCTTTTCTTTGGGTTTTTCATCTTCATTGGTGCATCCACGCATGCAGGAGGGTGATTGAAAACTTCATACCCTTGCAAAACACCCATTGTCGGAGCTCCTTCGGCAGGAAATGTTGGCTTTTCAACATATTCGATCAGTGACCCGAACATACCCCTTGGAGTATCATCCTTTGCTCTCTTCTTTGATATCTTTCCTTTCTGGTTCAAAGCAAGTCTACATTCAGAAGTTCGTTCTTTCCCTTGAGCAGCTATGACTGATACAGTATTAGTCGAGATGCTACTTGAAATAAATTGATCATTCTCAAGACTGTAAGCTGCACAGGCATTGGTCATAGACCATGGTATTCCTTGTCCCACACTATTTTCTGCAAAAGTCACATTAGACAATGTGCTTGATGTGGTTGAACTCTGCCCTTTCTCAATTCTCTTTCTCTTGTAATTTGCTGGGAAATAGATGCCAGGAATTCCAACATTGGTATGTATATCTTCTGGAAACATTGCCCAGTATTGATGAACAGCAGAGAAATTACATCCAATCACGTTTGTGCGGGTGTGTTCCACCTCATAACCCATGGATGTCTTTCCTCTCTGTAATCCCTTTGCTTGTTCTCCCTCATAACTCATCCCTTGGATGATTCTTTCCCGTTCATCATGTGTTTCATCTGAGAAAACAATCTGACATTTTCCTTCTACAGGGGCATCTTGGTCACGACCCCTCAAATGTTCATGACGCAATTCAGTTCTGTTAGGGGTCTGGGGATTTGGCGCTCTTCTTTCTTGGTTTGATGTGCAATATTCAACCACTTTGGTCACGGGATACATGTGTTCATAGGCAATGCCTACTCGTGTATACTCATTTGAATTCGATTCAACTCTGGTACAGGAGTTTTGTGCGTGTGATTCTGATTCTGCATTGGCATTCGACTGCAGCCTAGACGAAGGGCAATCTTCTTCTGTCAATTGGCTTTTGGAGTCAAAATCCAATTTTCTTTTGCAGGACTTTGCTGCAGGCGGTGCAGGCTCTATATCAGTAGTTCTGCTTGTTGCCTCTACAGTGGGAGTGCTTGGGGTTTTGTCAATTTTGTTTTTTCGGACATATTTCCTCTTACCCGTTGGCGGTGCAGGCTTTATATCAGTAGTTGTGCTCGTTGCCTCTGCAGTTGGAGTGCTTGAGGTTTTATCAACTTTGTTTTTTCGGACATATTTCCTCTTAACCGTTGGGGTGTCTGCGGGGCTGGCAGGCTTTCGAGTCCTTTTTTTCTGGCCTTCTTTAACTACTTTTGGCCTATGTTTTCTTCTTCTTTCTTTCTGCTGCGGGGTACTGTTCAGGTCAATTGCAAGGTTGCCTGCCTTGTCAGGGTTGTGACTCTCCTGCAATTGCGTGGAAACAGCAGCACATGCAAAATCTTTTGGCAGCTCTTCAATTTCAAACTCTGAGGTATCGAGATTGTTCCCTTGCTTCTCCCTTTCCTGATTTGCTCTTTCGTCAACGTTCAAAACCAGTATATCATGAGCTTCCTTGTCTTCTGCTTTCTTGGACTGATCAGGTGTTATGGGAGAAAACTGTGAGGGGATGTCACTGCCCGAGCATGATAGTATTCTAGGTGGCGAATTGAGATCATAGGAGGGTCTGGTAGGAGCAGAATTTTCATCTGTACGATACACGCGTTACATATCTCATCAGTTTAAGGGACAAAACATATCACATCAGTTTAAGGAACAAACAGAAACAAAATCAGATGTATTTGGTGGCATCAGAAAAGATAGTGCCCATGTGAAAGAGAAAAGGGCTGTGGTTCAAATATGTGCACACGTCTTTTTACAAGCCTCTGAATACATTTTCCTAATGGGCAAGATATTGAAATTGACTCCAACAACATGCCCTTCTCTGGAACACTAGTCTTGCGTTAAGATTTTAAATGAGGTTTTCTATTTTCATGTCATTCGATTTTTCCCATTTTTTCTAAGTGGGAGCATGTGGGAAGTGGAACTTCTTATTCATGCCAACCTAACAGCCTCACACACTGGGGTACTGAAACTGCATCCATGTTCGACCTTAACATTTACTCGTAACACGCATTTAAGGTTCCCTCAAGAGTTACAGAAGATAACTAACACAATCCAATGAAGAATAATTACCAATATTAGTTTTGACTTTCGAAACACTTACATAGAGGGGCATTTGGTGCATGACTGCCGTAACTCTGCAAGTATGATCCAAGTGAGATACCGTCATTAGCTAACGAGGAAGTTGGGAAGGTGGTGGTCTCCAAGTGATTATCTTCACACGTGGAGTCGACAATCTGAACGACAGAACTGCTTGCTGCATTAACATGTCCTTTCTGAGTTGAATACACTGCATTCTTGTCAATATCTTCAAGGATTCTCAGATTGGTGAAAGGACCACTTTCTAATCTGTATTGCTCCTTGGAAAAACAAATGCGACTGCCGACTTCTAAATCTGCCTCACAATTTTCAAAACCTTGCTTTATGTCAATCGATTTTAGCGTCTCACTATAAGCAGCTACTCTACAAGGTAGAGTTTCTTGCGCCCACTCGTGATTTTCTTGGCAGCCTAGTTGATTTTGTCGTCTCTCTACGCAAGTTCGCTGTGGTCTTTTAACAACGGGCTTCATTGGTGTCACTGGAACACAACTGCCACGGATCTGACATTCTTTCAGCTTCGGAATCGAGCTTTCCCCGCTGACATCCATTTCTGCATCCGTAGAAACCGGTAAGGATCCAATCTTTCCTTCTTTGTCAACTCTTCTAGGCATTGATTCTTTAAAAATGGCTCAGAAAGTCCCAATTTCCCCTGCACAATGTAAGTAATTACAGAATAAATTTCACTCTTTGAGTAATTTTTGTTCAGAATCAACCTCAAAGTATTAGAACTTCAACATAGTGGATAGTCAAAAATTACCAAAAAAAAAAGACGCATACATTTCAGTGCACTTTAACCCAGCCCTATACGTTATTCAATATTCATAGGCGTTTGGTTTGACTTGCTTAATTGCTTATTGTTTCAACCTTTTTCATCAACAGTTTTTTTTTTTCTTTTCTTCACAGTTTAGTCAAAGAAATAAATCCTAAAAGAAATGTAAAGAACTAATTTTTCATAAATGACCCAGTATTTTTTTAAAAAGTTCTTTCAGTATTAAGAGATTAAATAATTAAAATTGACAGAGATAGAAAAAATTCACTAAAGACGAAAAATAATATAAATAACATGTGAATGAGTGAGACAAACTGACACGGACAGGCAACTTTTTACGCATTAACCACCACCCACCACCCAAGAAGATTTTGGATTATAAAAAGAAGACTCAGAAATTAGAACACAAACATGCACAAAATCAGAAGCAGAAAACCAACATTAACCTGAATCCAAGAACAGCTTCCAAGAACAGATCTCTCAAAACAGACACAGACCCAGTTGCCTTCTCATGGCGAAAGAACAGAAGCATTTCAAGAAATCATGAAAAATTTCACCAATTAATAATTTGCAATGAATTTCGGCTTATTTAGATAACAGATTTCCCATAACAAACGCAACAGAAACTCCTCAGAATCTGTGATCTGCTGCGAATTTTGCTGCCAGTTTTTTCATTCTAATTTACACCTCACACGAAATCAAAAATAAATAAATGCAAATTAGATGGGTAAAACGAGTGGATAAAGGTTACCGGAAAAGTGGGTCATTGCCGGAGATCTGGTTTAACTGACGGAGCGGCAGAGGAATAGAGGACTGTGAGGTACTGTTTTTTCTTTGAGGGGAGAGAGAGAGAGAGAGAGAGAGAGAGAGAGAGAGAGAAAACCCAACACAAATTAAGGCCGGGTGACTTGTTTTACCTGGTGAACAACAAATGACTAACATTAATACAACGAAGACTTTTATTAAATACTATACACTGCCAAGTCACTGTGTTAAAAGACACGTATGTAGAGAGACATTGTCTTGTTTGATAACCTCTATGGATGGATTTCAGTTATTACCAGAATCGTTTATCTCGTAGGACCCGCAAATCGCTTTTCGGTTTTAGTCAGACTTGGGGGTTGTTGTTGCACTTTTCACTTCACAAGACTAGGGATGTTATTATGCTGGTTAGAGCATCTCCAATCCAATACCAATGTTTTTTTTATTCTTAAAGTGACTTTGGAGAAAAATAAAATAGAGTTTATGGTTGGAGTGGATATGAATAAAAAACCTTATTGTGATACTTTTTAAAATTTTTTGGAAGGTTTCAACCTAAACTAATTGCATTTAACTGGAGTAACTTTTAGATTATATTAACTACTAAGTTTGGTTTGCTTAGGTGAGCGGTGTGGAATAAAGTCTAACACTCCCTCTCACCTGGAGCTCGGATGCACTTGGAGGTACTGATTGGATGAGGTGAGACGATTGACTCGGACAGAGACTCGACCACGTGAGGTGAGGCCAGCCAAAATCTAGTTCTGATATCATGTTAGATTTCTCGGAGGATTCCAACTTAAAACCAATTGGCTATAGATGGAGTAGCCTCTAGATTATATTAACCAAGTTTTTGTGGCTTGGGTGAGGATGTGGAATAAAATCTAACACTCTCATAGGGATATCATTAGTATAAAAATTTATGAGAAAATGCTCATAAGCATAAAATGTCATTTACAAAGGTGAATAGTACGTATCATAGAGATAATTCTCTATATTTTCTATGGTCCTCTAAACATAGAGGATCAAGATAGAAATGGGTTTAGAGGATGGGTTTGAGTAATTTTGTACTCTAAATATAGAAGGTCAACGTAGAAAATGGTTTAAAGAAGGATTTAGGGTATTTTTAGTGGAAACTCACATTAGTCTAAATACCTTTGAAGCATTATTTTTTATTTATTTAATCATTTATGGTGCTCTTTCCTTTCAAACCAACCCAAATTTAGTGTATCCCAATCAAAGAAAAATGAATCCATTCTATTGCAAAAGGATTATTCTCTCCATCTGGTAAAGAGCCAATGGGCACTAGCACATATGACATTTCCTTCTCTCTCCAACTGATCAACTGTGAGGTCTCGGGTTCAACCCTGACAAGAGGTGAGGTAGTGTTTCATTTTGATAAGTTTCAAGATAAAATAAAATTTAACATTCATATTTTGTCCATTGATTTCTCTTACCTTAAATAATTTAGGATTTCACAAGTCCTGTCAAGAAGCAAATTTGAAAAGTTAAAAAAAAGTTACAGTATACTCCCTCAGTCTCATTTTCTTGGCCGATGATTTCATTTTTTATTGTCAATTTTGACTTTTTAGCAGGCACAGTTTGATACATTTCATTTTTTGCCCTTTCTTTTTGAAGTCACCATTTACATTGAAATACTTTTTTGACCTCATAAAAACTGTCAAATCAAGGCTATGTTGAGAAATTAAATTCTTCCATTGAATAGTTGAATTCCCAAAAAAAGAAACCCCAAATTTTGTGGAATGGATAGAGTAATAATTATGTTTCCTTAAATAGTAGATCTTCCGACAATCCCCTAAATTTGAAAAGTTCTAAAAAGTACAATATAATAATTATGTTTCCTTAAATAGTCGAACTTCCAACAAAATGGGGACGCAGAGAGTAGTATTTTTAGTAGGAGCACTTTATTGGGCGTTTGTTTACAAAGCAAACACGTGAGTGGGGCAACAACCCACGAGAAGACTAACGTGGCGAGCCGAGCCTGACGTCCGACTCGTGTGAAAATTGTGAATCGTGCGGGATTTTGCCGTTTTAAAGGCGCTGACGTCCGGCCGTTATGGGTGGCGACGTCGTCAAGAGGCCGTTAAGTTTGGCGTCCCGCGTGACTTCCACCGTCGATAACGTCGGTAGTGGTCCCCGTATTGGTGGTACACTGACGTAAGCTCTTTGGAGATGGGAACCGATTCCCTACGCCTGGTGCTAGGAGTAGGGGATTTTAATCAGATGGTGCTAGGCTTTACTACTTTTGAAAGATGTAAGTTTCGCTTAATTAAATTGTTTTACATGACTGAGTCAAGTTTTTTTAAATCAAGAAGTTAATGTTTAGGTTACTATTGGTTAAGTTTTTAGAGCTATTTAAACCACCGTGCTACGAGTAGACGCAAATCACATACAGACGGATTTGTGAACCCATCTTGGGTTTCGCAAAGATGATCCGATCAGTTCATTTTTTTATAGAAATCTTATTATGAGTTCTTGAAAGAAAAAAAAAAGCTTAATCGGATATTGATAAAGATTTTTCTCGAATCAGTAGGGCGAAACGAAGTGGTTTGTCATACGAATTCTGAAAAAAGCTCTTACGATATCCGATTGAACTGATTTTTATATCAAAACTCATAAAATTATTTTTAAAAAACAAACAATTCGGATTATCTTTGTGGGGCCTAAAGTGGGGCCCGAACAATCGTTCGTGCGTGTGATCTGTGTTCATTTTTCTATGCGAACTGAATATTTAAATGTCTGAAGTTAAGTGAGGTTTTTGATGTTAATAATGTAAAATTAAAAACCTTCCTTTTTAAGACAAGGTAAACAAAACTTTTTAAGACAAGGTAAACAAAACTTTAGTTTCAGTTGAACACTTTAAAAGCAAAAAGAAAAACTATGGGCCCACCAAAAAGCATAGCGGAAATTTATACCGGAATGTATGGGATTCACGTCGGGTTTCTAACCAAGTATTTGAGTCATTTAATTTGTTCAAAATATTTTTTAAGAAACCTTGTAAAAATTCAGCTCAATAGAATATTGATAAAGGCTTGATTTATTTATTTAATTTTTTGTCCTTTAATTTGCAGGGACCAAAAATTGAACACATTGATAAAGCTCTTACTAACATTCGATTGAACTGATTTTTAAATGAAACCCTTAACAAAACATTTTAAACAATTTAAACGAATTGTTTATGGGAAATCCAAGTCCTGTATCATATACTCCCTCCGTCCCAATTTAAATGTTCCCTACGGTTATGCGTGTTTTTTTAAAACTCTTATAGTTTTCATTCTATAATGTATTTTATATGGATCTTATTTGATAGATCTCAATTAGTTCTATTAGACAAAATTTTAAAAAACTTTCAAAACCTTACCAATAAAAAGATATAGATGTTTGAAAATGACACGGATATACGTAGGGAGAATTTAAAATGGGACGGAGGGAGTATATATTCACTTTTTGGTGTTCCCAAAGTCTGGTTGCTTTAAAAATTGTTATACTTGTGACTTGTGAGTATTTGACATTTATCTCTTAAGAAGTACTTTTTAACTAATTATTGTTGTCGTTATTGCTGCTCTGATTGTCACCTCACTTTTAAGTTTTAACCTCAGTGCACTTCCATGCAATCATTGTCTCATAGTTAGGCTAGGCTCTATTTGTGTTTGTGGAATAAGATTCTCCCATGCCAAGATTTTTCATGTAGTCTTTATGCGATGGGAAAAATGAATTTATTAGTATTTGACGATTCAAGTCGGTTACTTTGGAAAGCTGGTTGAGTCTACATTTTAACTCAAGTAGTTTAGATTTAAAATAATTTGTACACCAAAAGATATTACTATTTTACTCTCAGATGGTTGGAAAATAAGTGATTTCGGATAAAACACTCGCATCTCTCTCATTTTAAAACGGATTGAGACATATTATATCGATAAAGAGAGTTTTGAATATACTATAAGATGGCGTATGCTAGGGTTTGTTTTGAAAAGATCTTCATTTAAGTTTTTGAAAGAAAACGAACATTGTTCTAGCTTTGGAGGATGTTTCAATTCATTTCATCATTGCGGAGTCGACCGGCCACTGCTTAAGGATATCCGGAGGGTCTAAATTGGGGTGTCTACATTTAAAAAAAAAAAAAGTGATAACGTTGAAGGAAACGGCTTCTCTGCAGTTTGTCAAGAAACTGCACCCCGTTTAGTTGTGTTTTTTCGGCCACTTGTCGGACCTACATTAATGATCGATTCCGTCCCTTTTATAAATCTCGTTGAAAGCCATAAGCGTGGTTTAAAATCACGTCAATTGGATACCAAAGTACGTGAAAGGAGTTAAAAAAAGATGATGTTCTGCATGCACTGGTCACAACCACAAATATTCAATTTTGGTCCTTTACCCCTAGATGTCCAGTCAACTGTTGCGCTCTCAATGCATTTCAGGGAGAACCTTTTTTTTTTTTTTTTCAATTTCATTCACATACTAATTGGTATCTGATTGACATGATTTTGAGCTACACTTGTATGTGTTGGCGAAATCTACAATGGATGTGGACTCTTATCATTCTGGCAAGTAGCTGAAAAAATGCAACTGTAGTTTCTCGGCTAACTTCCTAGAAGCCGTTTCCATGTTTTTTTTTGGAGAAATAGAAAGAAAGTTCATCTTGAATCAAACTAACAGTACAAAAAAACCAAAAAATGATCTAAAATCTACAACAAAAGAGAACAAAAAACAGAATGGAACACAAAAACATAACGGAAAAAGAGATCGCCGGAGCCATCGCCGGAGTTGTCACGCCACCGTCGCCGCCGCCGCCGATGTTGGGAGTCCGGATCTAAAAACCCAGATCCAGCTCCCTCCTTGCCCAAAATTTGGTTCCGACCGCCCATGCAAAGAGGAGAGGAGGTTGATTTACATGGGGAGTCACCGGAAACCAAATGGGGGAAGTAGGAGAGGAGAGGAGTGGAGGCGTGGAGGAGGAAGAAGATGGAAGGGGGTGGTGGGGGAGGGGGAGTGGGCGGCCGCCGGGCAAAACCCAGGGAAATGCTTCTGCCGCCTCACGCCCTTTTGCTCTCTCTCTCTCTCTCTCTAACTTTTCCTCTCGCTAGGGGTTTTTGCCGTTTCCATGTTGAAAATCTAATCTAATTTTATCAGATAGACATAAATCAATTGCATGTCTTTTTAAAATATTGAGTTCCTCCAATAAGTCAATGTATTACTCCCTCCGTCCCTTTTTAAGTGGTCCATATGGGAATACGTGCAATTTCAAACCCCTAAAAAACATATTTCTCCATATAACTTTTTGATTTATTTTATACCAAATTAAAACGATATCTGAAAGTACATTTTTAAACGTCTGTAAAAAATACACGTTTCCCAAGTGGATCACTTAAAAAGGGACTGAGGGAGTAATTCTTATAAAAAAAAGTTGAGTTATCCGTACGTGCATTAATGGGATTTATAGTATTTGGGCGCCGCACGAGGAAATCCCATGCGAAATTGTAACAGGTGGCCCTACAGAAATGTCAAATGTGTGGTGGAGAGGAGTGTTGGTAGTTGGGACACCACGTGGCAATGTCCAAAGACCACCAAATATTTTCATACTTGTGGGTGTTTGACATTTTCTTATAAGGTACTCCATTAGTCCGTATTTACCAGTCCTTTTTGGAAGTCTGTGCCATTTTTCACTCGTTCATATCTTTTAATATGTAACTCAAAAAATATGCAATACAGATATTGTTTAATGGATCTTAATAAGTTCTATTATTCAAAATTTTCAAAATTATGAAATGTATTATAAATTGAAAGATATTAACAATTTAAAAATGACATGAATCTCCAAACTAGACTAACAAAGACTGACAGAAAAAATATATATTTTAACTAATTATTGTGGTTGTTATTGCTGTTGTGGTTGTCCTTGTCACTACATAACTGTTTGCTTTAACATGGTGCACTTCAATGCAATCCTGGTCTCAAAATCAGGGCAACTCCTTTCAAGATCCCATCCCCACTATAACCGGACGGACCCTACTTTGTGAGCTCCACAAAGTTTACGATAGTGATTCAAACTATTCATGTCATAAAAGTTCAATACATATGCAAGTGGTAGCTAGTAGAGCTCTTCAATGTCCCACACTGCATCTCGGGATCGAGTCGCATTCCCCCCTCTTTATGTAATAGATTAGGAACGACGAATGACAAAAAATAAGTTCGATATATGAGACAAATCAATATGTAAAAGATCAATTTGATCGAATATCGATAGACATAGTAATCAATCGTATTCTGTTTTATAAAATGGGCAATTAATATAAATGAATAGCTACACAGTGTAATGATTATATTTGTCATAAGTTGGACCTACACGTGTCAAAATTCTGGCTCTGCTATTGGTCCCAAAAAAATTGTCATTTTGAAAAGTCAACCCAGAAGGTGTACAAATTTTCACATAGTAAAATGACTAAAAATTATTCTTGATAAGAAAATATTGAAAATCTAATTAAACTTTACATACATCAACTGTGTCTCTTCAAAATATACTCCATCGGTCCCCAAATTTTGGTCCCTCGTTCTATTTTAACCGAATAAAAAAATAGTTATAACTTTAAATCGATAATAAATTTTATATTCAATATAGATCTTATTTGATAGATCTCGATTAAATCTATAAAACAATATTTTTAAAATCACGTAAAACAATTTAAATTACGAGACATAATCAATTGAAAAGTGGCACGAACTTCCAAAAGGGACAAATAAATAGGGACAGAGGAAGTAAGTTCTTCTACAACACCTCAAGTCCTCTATACCCAAAATTTTTTGTACTTCCGTTTTCGTGCAATTTCAGCTACAAAATTGCACAAAGGTACAGACAGTTTTTGGTACAGGGGATTGAGGTGCTCGAAGAGGAGGTCAAATCTTCTGTACCGAAAAATTGGTCTAGTACCTCTTTTTCCGTACAACAAAAGATGTCCCACTTTTTCCGTACAATTTCATGGTAAAAGAACTGTTCGCGGCGTATGCAATAATAATGGAAGGTGGGCACCGGATGAACGAATCCATGCGAAAAAAAGAAAGCGGAACAGGTGGGTCAAACGTGCGCATCTCCGTTAGCCTGACTGTTAACTGACGGCCTCTCTCTCGCTCTATCTCTAAAGTTTACTATTTTGAAGATCTCGACACCGATAAAAGCGAATCTTATCTGCCCCCGACTTTTATTAAAATCACCCACTCTCTAGTTTTTCTGGCTGTTAGTGTGGCGGCCGAATCGGTGGGGCCTCTATAACTGACGGTACCACCGGTCTTTCTTGCCTCTCTCCTATCCATTGACGCGTCAAACACTCAAACTTGAGACTTGAGATCCTCGTACTTGTTTGGTTTGGGTTTTGGGGTAATCAGTAGCGACCAGACTAGGGGTACAGAGAGATTTTGAACGAAACGGGAGAATTTTCGAACAATCACTTACACATGTTGAATTGAGCTGATTTTTTTACGTGGGCACTCGAAAAAATGTTTTGAGATGAAAGAACGGTTCGGATCACTCGTTTGGGACCCACAAGTGGGTCCCTGAGCACAGTCGGTGCATTTTTTGTACTTGGGGTTTTGTACCCCTTGAATTACCGAATGAGTAGAGAGAAATAGAAAAAAAAAATTCTTGAAGATCGTGTAGGGTGGGT
This sequence comes from Vaccinium vitis-idaea, assembly GCA_963854785.1. Taxonomy (NCBI): domain Eukaryota; kingdom Viridiplantae; phylum Streptophyta; class Magnoliopsida; order Ericales; family Ericaceae; genus Vaccinium; species Vaccinium vitis-idaea. The sequence goes on from OY978220.1 coordinate 13,374,266, forward strand.
CATGAGACCTCATGACCAAAACCGAACAAGGTGACCCAAGTCACTACACTCCGGGAGTGGCCTTAATTGTGGATTATCTAAAATCTTCAAAAATCTTCATTTGGGATTGATCATGTTTACGTATTTTTTTAGAAATGTTGACTACATAATGGGTACAAAAAAATATTATCATCGGAGAATAATATACACATAATTGAGACAAATTTATCTTACAGTTTATCCTCTAAATGATATTCGACACTCATTTTCGTAAAATAAATAGTGTCCGACCATATGATATGGCTACTAATATCCAAATAATTAGATTTTTTTATATAAATGATCTACTTAATATTTCCTACAAATTGAACGATTCCAATATCAAATAGAAATTATAAAAGACCTTTCAATTGGATCACTACGAGAACCCAAAATCCTCAAACCTCCGCTTGCTTTTCGTCTTGTTATGTGGACTGGTGGATGATCCATTCAAGGTCTTCGGTCCAATTAAATTAATTCTAAATTGTATTTTTTGGATGGTTTAAGTTGGCGATAAGAAGATTCCCAATACATAAATTTCACGTGAACTGTGTACTTTTTATCAATCGGTTGCTTTGACCTGATGAGGTGGTGTCAAATACCGTTACGTATTAGCCGATACGATTTGTACTTATGATAAGCATGGTTGCGTATCAGTTGCTATTGGAAAATCTATTTTTCCGCCGTTCTAAATTTGTTTGTCTCTCGTTAAGAGGACTATGGGTATACCATTTGATGTACACCAAATATATACTACATCACTTCGTTTGGATCCATTTTGGAATTTCACGCAAATTTATGAAGCTGATCAATTTATTTAAAATATGTTTTTAAGAGTCTCCATAAAAAAATCAACTTATTTGAATATCGATAAGGGTTTAATCATTTTCATCTCAGAATTTGTCGAGACAAAAATTTCTCTGAATTCGTGAGGATAAAAATTGAATGAATTGATCCAAACTCTAATAGTAATACCTAAATGAAAAACTAACTTATTTTTAAGCCAGCTTATTTCGAATTCTAAAACAGATGATTCTCTTAAAATACATCAACAAAAAAATCCAAACCTTAGCGGAAGAAGGCCTGAATTTTTACAGGGACTCATAAAATAATGATTTAAAGATGGATCCGGGGTGTTAGAAATCAGCCCCGGAAATTAAACAGTTCCTCTCCTCTATCCATTGATATTGCGTGAATCACACCTAAAGCAATTTCGTTCGCCTTGATTTGTGGGACTGGTGGGTGGGTGGTCGATGCATTCAAGGTCTTCGGTCCAGTTAAAACGTCAAGTAATTTCCAAAAGTCTTCTTGGATTGTTTAAGTTGGCAGATCGATAAGAAGATTCCCCATACATTTCCCGTGAAGCTTGTCGTTTTTATCAATCACTTGTTTTGAACTCGCGATGTCAAATACGGTCATGTATCGGCCAATATGATTCTTACTTACGATAAGTAAGTTGTGTATCAAGTGGTATAAGAAAATGTGTTAGACTAATCACTACACGCACACAATAATGAATACGAAAACAGTAAAGAATTGAACACGAGAATTTATGTGGTTCCCCAAAACCGGGTACCTCCACGGGAGCGATGAGCGAGTCTGTTTATTATGATCAAAATCGGCTAGGGTTTTTCGCTTCGCTCCCCTCGCTCCTCTCCGTTCCGCTCGGGCATCTGGTCTTTCATCAGAACTCCCTGTTACCTCTCCATATGAGCCACAAGTTCCAACAAAATGAAACTCTTTTGTACTTGTTCGTTCTTGTTCTATTTTAATTGGATAAAAATTATTAATAATTTTAATTGACAATACTCTTTATTTGTAATATTAATCTAGTCCTTAATAGATCTTACAATCACGTTTATAAATTAAAATATATAAGTAATTTTAAAATGAAACGAATCTCCGCCCCCAATAAAGACTAACAAATTGGAACAGAAAGAGTATCAAGTAATGGCTAATATGTCATTGACATTATAGGAGGTGGTTTTGACCCCTCATCCCATCCCTAATCCACTAAGTTAGAGCAGAATAGATTTCTTACATTGCAACCAAAAACAAAAACCGTAACGTATGGTATAAGGAAGAAAAACAATTTGCAATGTGTGAAAATTGTATAAGAATTTAGAAATGTGTACTATAATGCAGGAGCATAGGTATGGTTCAAAAAACCTAATTTTACATTTACCCTATTTTTTTCTTCTCATTTTAACAAATAACATGCAAAAAAATAATCATGAACTACAATCAGACACCGCCCATAATCAAAAAATAATCTCGCTGCCAGTGTGGGATAAATATAGGTGTACAGATTCCATTACGGACCCCATACAAATAATTGATCCGTTCATATTTTTCAAAATTATATTTTATGTTATCTTGTAAAAAAACTTTTCAATCGGATGTTGCCAGATCCTTCATCGGTTTATCCAGTTTTTTTTATTCTGAATAAAAAATTGGATAAACTAATGGAGCATTTACTGATATTCGATTGAGCTTATTTTTTACGAAATACCAGTAAATATTATTTTGGTGTGAATGGCTCCGATTATCCGTATGAGATTCGAAATGGGCCCAAATAAACTGATCTGTATTTCTGTAGGGAGAAATCTAGGACACGGGGTTGCTGTTGTGCAGCCCCCGCACAGCAGCTGTTGTGCACCATCTCAGACGTCCGTTGCTCGGATGGACGGTTCAGATTTCATCTCAGCACCTTTGCATCTGAACCATTCATTGTCGTGCGTGCAAGATGAGATCTAGGCTGTCCATCCGAGCAACGGATGACCCGGATGGTGCACAGCAGCAATCCCAAATCCTGAAATCTATGCCCTATAGTCCATGGGGGTGGCGGCCAAATCGGTGGGCGTGTAGCTAAAGTAACTGGAGGTACCACCGCTCTTCGGTGCCTCTCTGTTACCCATTGACGCGTCAAACCTAAAGTAATTTTGATTGCGCTGCGCCTTGTTTTGTGGACTGGTGGTTGAGCCGTTCAAGGTCTTCGGTCCAGTTAAATTAATTTCACGTAAAGCGTGTACTTTTTATCCACAAGTTGTTTTTTGGCTGAGGCGGTGTCTGAATACTGTTACGTATCGGCCAATACGATTCGCACTTATGATAAGTGTGGTTGCGTATCAGTTAGCATTGGAAATCTTATTCCTCCTTTTAAATTTGTTTGCCTCTCGTCTTACTTTAACTAGAAAGAGAACTGTGGGTACGCTATTTGATGTACACTAAATATATAGGAGTATATTAATTTGTGCGGGACCCATTTGGAATTCCAGGCAAATTAATGAAGCCTTTTCGATTTGTTTAAAACGTGTACTCCCTCCATCTGGAATTGTTAGTCTATTTTGGGAGTTCGTGACAGTCTTCAAATGATTATATCTTATAAGTTATAATGTTTTATGTAATTTTAAGAACATTGTCTTATAGAACTAATCAAGATCTATCAAGATCTATCAAACAAGATCCATATTGAACAAATAATTACTTACCAATTGAAAGATATCACTAGTTTTTTAACCAATTACAATAGAACGAGAGACAGACAAATCCGGACAGAGGGAGTATTTAATAGTCTCCGTAATTATAAACTTATTCCGATATCAATAATGGTTTGACCATTTTTCGTACCTGAATTCGTTGAGATAAAAATTCTTTGTGGGGATAAAAATTGAATGAATTGATCAAAACTCTAATAATATCAAAATGAACTGAATTTTTTCGTCCGCCTTGATTTGTGGGACTGGTGAGTGTTCGATCCATTCAAGGTCTTCGGTCCAGTTAAAATGTTAACAAATTTCCAAGTCTTTTTGGATTGTTTAGGTTGGCAGATAAGAATTAAGAAGATTCCACCATACATTTCACGTGAAGCTTGCTGTTTTTTTATCAATTAGTTTTGACCTCGTGATATATCAAATACGGTCACGTATCGGCCAATACGATTCTTATTTATGATAAGTTAGTTACGTATCAGGTGGTTTCCCTATGAATTCTTTCGTTAAAAGTTGTTTGTCTCTCGTTCTGTTTTAACTGGATAAAAATTATTACTACTAATTTTATTTGACAATACTCTAAATGTAATATTAAGCTTGTCATTAATAGATATTACAATCACATTTACAAATTAAAATAGGAAATTGATATTCGCGCTCCCAATTTTGATGCAGACACTCCAAGCTATAGTAGTGTTCCAAAACTACCCTTTTGCAAGTTCCATAATTTACTTCAAACACTCCAAACCCTTTACTCTTCTCATTTACTTCATGCTCTCCAAACCTTTACTTTTTCGTGCTCCCAAGTGATTAGGTTAACAAAAGAAGAAAAAAGGAGGATGACGAAAAAGAAGAAGAAACTATGGCTATTCTTTGTTGGGTCCCAAATTTCTAAACCCGTGGGGGCCCTTCCCTGTCGTCACTCAACAAAATTGTATGCCAAATAAGACTTTATACCTTCGTGTTACAGCTTTTCGATCGATTTCGCCTAGGGCTTTGAATGTTGAATCATTTTAAGCCGATAATTTCATGTCATCCTGGGTTTTGTAGAGCACATGTTACCCTCAAATGGGTACTGATTGAATTTTCATTTCCTCTGTGTTGCCATGACTGTTCGCAACACATGAAATTTTGTTTCTTGTTTTCCGTATCAATGGATTCCTTTTGCATATATCTCGAAAGAGTATTAAAATGTATGAAGACCTTTACACCATTGACCGCCTAAAAAAAAAACATATGGAAGTCTAAGAGTTGCAAGGCGCTTCTAGAAATAGAAGATTTCTTGGATGAGGATTTTGTAGAGATCTTTACAAAAGTCGAATGGTGGTATAGACTCGTACGCAAAAGAAAGGATTCCGAATGGAACTCTAATCCTTTAAATAGTTTTCAAATTATTATTAGATTGGAGATTTTGGATTAACAATGGACTAAACAACTATAACATATAACCTCTTTCATGGATTAAACAAATGAACTCAAAAATCGAGGGTGAGACTAATGTTATCGACCTTCAAAAATCAAGTTAATGTTTATGATTAGAACCTAATGTTTAGGTTTTATTTTGGTTCATTTCTCCGTTTAGAGCGCCTCAGTAAATGAGGAGATAATTTGGGGGTGGAGTGCCTCCAGTAATTTTTATATCTTGAAAAATGGTTGTTTTGTAACATCATTAAATTTTAGAGTGCCTGCATAAAAAAAGGGAGCTCCGAAATCAGCACCCTTAAAATATATAAGTAATTTTAAAATGAAACAAATCTCCGGCCCCCAGTAAAGACTAACAAATTGGGATGGACAGAGTATGTAGTAATGGCTGATATGTCATTTGACATTAGGTGGTGGTTTTGAACCCCTCATCCCATCCCTAATCCATTAAGTTAGACTAGAATAGATTTTCTTACATTGTAACCAGAAACACAACCCCTAATGTATGGTTTAAGGTAGAAAAACAATTTGCAATGTGTGAAAATTGTGTAAGGATTTAGAGAAGTGTACTGGAATGTAGGGGCGAAGGTATAGTTCTACGCCTAATTTTACATTTACCTTATTTTTGTATTTTAACAAATAACATGCAACAAATAATCACCAACTATAACCAAACAGCCCACCTCCATATCAAATCCTGGTTCCATCACTGCTACCACTGCTGTAATGTATTAAAAAAAATTAAACTTATTAAATGTGCAAACTATGCATTGAAAACGAATGAACCATTTTAATAATCAAAATCATTCTTCCTTTAGAGCTCATCGCGAATATTAATTTTGTCAAAATGTTATTGATTTTTGATCAATATGATTTCAGAATTCATTTATCTTGAAAAATATTTCCTCCGTCCGGATTTGTTGGTCCACAAACATACTTTTTCAAGTCCGAAAATGTTTGTCCATTTTCAAAAGTTAAAGGGTAAAGTAGGGGAAATTTACTTTTGATGATGTGAAAACAATCAACACAAAAAGTAATGAAAAAAAAAGTTGAAATCCCCAAAACGGACCAACAAATCCGGACGGAGGGAGTATAAATTTGCTCACTAATCAACACCTATTTACATAAAGATAAATATTTTAGAGTACTGGCATAGACCAATCATCACTCTAACATGGGACCCAATTCAAGCATAAGACACGTGCACTGCAAATGCAAAAAAAAAAAAAACTGTGGGTACCACCCATCCATTTATTCTTTATACATAAATTTGTGCAGACCACTCTGAGATTTTACACCAGTAATTTGGATCAATTAGTAAATTTAAATAATTAATAAAAAAATCAGCTCAATCAGATAACGTCAAAGGAATAATTTAATTGTTTAACTTAAATTCAAAATTCTTCCACAATTCAGTATCTTGAATTTAGAATGAAAAAATGAAATATTAGATTGAGTATTTAAAATAATCCGATTACAATAATTTTTTATAATATAACTAAAAAAAATTAAAAAAATAACATGAATCATTTGTATGAAACTCTGAAATGATTACTAGAGTACAAGATTATCATACTATGAGTCAGTATCCATAGTCGAGCTCGACAGTGGGGTCCTCCCATGTTTGCTTTGACAATATCTTGGAAAAGAACAAATTATCCATTAGTCCTGGAGCAGGTCATTCGTTACTTTTTGTCTATTCTATTTTGCTTTTTCCTTCCCTATTTAATACTCAACTTCTTCTGGATTTAAAAAATAACATAAATCATTTGTATGAAATTCCGAAATGATTACTAGAGTACAAGATTATCATACTATGAGTCAGTATCCATAGTCGAGCTCGAGCCTCCGTTTCCTTAAACGGAAGCATTGATGGCTTATCTCACTGACAGTGGGGTCCTCCCATGTTTGCTTTGACAATATCTTGGAAAAGAACAAATTATCCATTACTCCTGGAGCAGGTCATTCTTTACTTTTTGTCTATTCTATTTTACTTTTTCCTTCCCTATTTAATACTCATTTCTTCTGGATTCGTATCATTTATCAATTGATTATATCTTTTAATTTACATTTTTAAAGTAATATTACAAAAATTCTTGTAGAAACAATTGAGATCTATCAAATAAGATCCATATTGAATATTAAATTCATTACCGATTTAAAGTTATAACTAGGTTTTTATCCGGTTAGAATAGAATGAGAAACTATTAAAATGGGACGAATGGAGTAACATATATTGGGAGAAGTACTTCAACTTTGAAGCACGTCAAGTGTAATTTGCACAATTATCCTTTCAAACGAGACGAGCCGGCTTTGTAGTGTTTGAGCTAGACTCGTCAACTAAATGAGCCTAAAATTCAAGCTTTACTTAACATGCCTCTATAAATAAGCTAAGCATATTTAGGTCAAATCGAGCTTGAGATTGTTAAGCATGTGTTGTTTACTACATGAGCCCAAAACTCGAGCTCCAGCTCAACTTGATTACTAAATGAGTTAAGTTGAGCCGAGTTTCGAGCTACTCGCAAGAAGCTCGGTTAAGCTAGGCCGAGCTTACTAAGGCTCAACGGGCAGACCCGACTCAAGGATCAATAGTACTTTGGATATCACGAGAGTACAATCTGAGCATGTGCTCGGCCATGTGTATTTGGGATGGGAATAGTACAATTTGTACAATCTGAGCACGTACTCTGAATAGAGGTTGTGTCATACATGACGTCACTTGCCTAAAACAGTAACGGGTGATGTCACCTAGCTCGTGCTGGGCGCATGGGTTTTGGGTAACTCTAGTGACCCAAGTTACTACATCCCCATAGTGACCTTAATTGTAGGCCCTCTATAATTTGTATTTGGGATGGGAATAGTACAATTTGTTGGAAATATTGGGTAGATTGTTTGTGTAAAAAATTAAATCAATTGGATATTGATAGCCACATATGTTCGGATACTGATTATATGGATGACCAATATCATTTGAATAATATACTGTAATATAAATTTGTTTCAATTGTGTGTCTACTAATCTCCGATGATCATACTTTTTGTACCTGTAATGCACTCAACATTCCTGAAAAATGAATGGTTATAATGTCAGAATATTTCAAAGGGCCAACAATTGATGTCACTACGGGAGCCCTAAGTCCCGTTCATCAATTTGAGATTTGTACTCTTCTTCTTCCTCACTCTACCTCTAACTTAAGTATCAGAGTATCCTCTGACATAGGGCAGATCTAGTGTAGGCACTAAATGGTCACGCGAACCCCCTAAAAATAGGGTTCCAAAGTAGGCCCCCCCAAGTAAAAGTAAGTATTATATACTCCCCGTCCGTGTTTGTTTGGTCCATTTTCGGCATTCGTGTCATTTTTTAAATTGTCTATATTTTTCAATTTATAATGGGATTCATAAATTTTAAAATTCTTGTATAATAGAAATAATTGAGATCTATCAAATAAGGTTCATATTGCATATTTTCAGAAATTTGTATTGAAAGATATGTAGTATAATTTTTCAAAAAGTGTAGAATAGTGAAATTGGACAAATAACGAATGGATGTAATATCAAATAGCCCAGAATCTATCAAATTTGATGTAGTATTCCAGGGGTAAGGCATGAGACCCACACGAGAGTACATTTTTTAATGTTGGCGCCCATCATTCTTTTTCTTGTGTTTAAATGGTTTGAAAGAAAACCTCTCCATGAATTTTAGGCCTGGTTTGGGTAAAAAAAAAAAACTTGGTTTTTTGGATTAATGACCTTTAAACCAAAAAACTGATTTGGATGAATCAGTTGGTTTTTTCCATTGAAATTGACTTAGGTGTTAAAGACTCGAACACCTAAGTCAATTTCAAAAATTAGTATCACAAAGTTAGTGTGTTAGAGACTCGAACCCACATTAAAATTGACTTAGGTAGCATTAATATCACAAAGTCATTGCCATAACGCTATTCGTTGCACAAATCACTTACTATAACTATGAGTTTAACGTAAAAATACACAAATACTTATTTTCTATTTTTCTTAAATGTTTTACATTTTGTTTATTTTTTCTACAAGCTCAAATTTAGTAATCTGTAAATTTTATAAAGCTCAAACAAAGAATATTAGAGGCCTAAGCTCAAATTTAATTAACACTAATAAGAAAAATATATGTTACACACACACACGCTCATTTCTGAATTGAATAATAAAAATTGATGTGGGTTCGATCAGGAGCTTCAAACGTATATATAGAGCCGGTCCTATAGGGGTGACCCCTCTAGAGAATTTTCATAGATCGGCCATTGTCTCCGGCTGAATCTAGCTGGATGGCACCAACTAGTTAGTGGCCAAATGATGCAGACCAGGTTGCATCCACGTTCCTTGATCGTTTGAACCGCCTTCGGCCGTTTTAGGAAATAATTGATTTGCTAAATTTCGTTTTTTGTTGCCGTCTGTTTTGGCAACCTTATATTTCTTTCTAGTTTTTTCTATTCTGCCAATTATTTCCAAATTCTATTTTTGGTAATTTTCGTAATTTCTTTGATTTCGGCTTGATTAGCAAGTCAAATCTTTTGTTATTTGATTCCTAGTTGGATTAGGTTTTGGTATTTAATTCCTAGTTGGATTAGGGTTTGTTATTTGATTCCTAGTTGGATTAGGGTTACTTTGGCCCTATAAGTATCATTGTAAGCCTAATGGCAGAACTCAGTTGTTTATGAATTAAAGAAAACGAGTTTATACTCAAAATTGGTTGTTCAAGGAGAGAGTATCTCCGGCTCAATCGTTGTTTGTGATTGTCCTTGTTTTACGTCATTCTCAATCATACGCTTCGTTGCATCAGTTGGTATCAGAGCGCAAATTCCAATCCTGACTATGGCTAGAGGACAAGCTGGAGGTCGAGGAAGGGGGCGAACAAAGACTGCCACTCTTGACGAAATTTATGAACGAGATGACGCTGATCGAGAAGCACGAACAGGGGAAGGAATGCAGCGACTGGAAGAGTTGCTTGGAGGTGTCATAACGCGCGTCGAAGCTCTGGAAGTTGCACACCAACCTCGCCGGCGTCCGTTTATCCCTAACGATCAGGAAGAGTTCGAGGGTTCGGATGACGAATACTCGAATCCTTTTGCTAGTTATCGTCAGCAAAGGATGCGAGGCCGAGATATTGTGGTTAACACCCGCGATTCTTGTTATTGGGAGTCAAGCTTGAAGATTGATTTGCCTGAATTTCAGGGGGGTCTGACCCCAAAGGAATTTCTTGACTGGCTTAATGCCATCGAAGAGATTCTCGAATACAAAGAGGTTCTAGAGGACAGGAAGGTATCTTTAGTGGCTACCAGGTTTCGGGGAAGAGCCTCCGCTTGGTGGCAGCAGCTGAAACTTACGAGACAAAGACAAGGGAAAGAGAAGATCAAGGATTGGGAAAAGTTGCAGAAGAAGATGCGTGCGGCGTTCCTGCCCCACAACTATTCTCGGCTAATGTATCAGCGGTTGCAGAATCTCCGACAGAACACTCGCTCAGTCGATGATTATACCACGGAGTTTTTTCAACTTGTGGCCAGGACTGACTTAACGGAAACAGAGGACCAGCAGATTGCGCGGTATGTTGGTGGATTACGTCAACAGTTCCAGGATGAGTTGAGCTTGTGCGACCTTTACTCTGTTTCGGATGCCCACCAAAGGGTGTTGACATTGGAGCGCAGAAATAGGCAAAGACCGACGGCAGGCAATTGGAACAGTGTCGCTCGGACACCAACGACCACTGCTCCCACAAACCGCACAGGAAATCCTCTACCTATGGTCCCAGTAACAGCCAAAACATCAACTTCTGGTTTTAAGTGCTTTAAGTGCGACGAACCATGACATCGTGTTGTTGACTATAGGAAGAGCGATAGACCTGGGAAAGCATTGTTCATGGATGCTGAAGAGAACCAGGGGGATCTTAGTGCCGACTATGATCAGATGCCTACGTACGATGGCGGTGATGAGCAGGTCATGGATGAGGAGGAGGTGATGGGAGACTAGGGTCAATTATTAGTAGTTCGCAGGGCATGTTATGCCCCACGAGGGATAGATGGGGAGTCATGGCTGCGCAATAATATTTTCCAGTCTACATGCACCATAGGTGGCAAAGTTTGTCGCTTTGTGATTGATTCAGGGAGTTGCGAGAATGTGATTTCTAAGGAGGCGGTGCAGAAACTAAGTCTGAAGACAGAGTCACACCCCAGTCCATACAAGTTAGTATGTCTAAAGAAGGGCAATGAGGTAAAAGTTTTGAAACGATGTTTGGTGTCTTTTTCAATTGGGAAACAATATAGAGATGAGACTTGGTGTGATGTACTTGCTATGGATGCTTGCCATCTTCTGTTGGGAAGGCCGTGGCAATACGATCGTAAGGTGAATCATGATGGTGGCACCAATACCTACAGCCTAGTATTTGGTGGCACTAAAATTATCCTCTTGCCGTCAAAAGATGTAGCAACAAAACCACAACCTGGGGAGGCTGCCAATCTTTTAGCACACACAGAGATGGAAGAAGAGATTGCAGAGTCTGGGATAATGTTTGTAGTGATTGGAAAGGAGGCAGATAAGGGATTTGATGGGGGTACAGCTCCAGAAGTCATCCAACCGTTACTTGAAGAATTTGCAGATGTATTTCCAGAAGAGTTGCCAGATGGCTTGCCTTCGTTAAGGGATATTCAGGACCAGTTTGATCTTGTACCGAGTTCAAGCTTACCCAATCGTGCTCATTACCGTATGAGTCCGAAAGAACATGAGGAACTGCGGAGGCAAGTGGAGAAGTTATTGTCCAAGGGTTTTATCCGAGAAAGCCTCAGTCCTTGTGCTGTCCCAGCCCTGCTAACTCCAAAAAAAGATGGGACATGGAGGATATGCGTGGATAGCCGAGCTATCAATAAGATCACTGTTAAGTATCGGTTTCCAATCCCTTGTTTGGATGATTTGTTGGACCAACTGGCAGGGGCAAAGGTTTTCACCAAACTGGATTTGAAAAATGGGTATCATCAATTGCGAATTAGGCCCGGGGATGAATGGAAGACTGCCTTCAAGACGCGAGAGGGACTGTACGAATGGTTGGTTTTACCGTTTGGTTTGTCTAACGCACCGAGCACTTTCATGCGTGTGATGAATCAGGCGTTTTGACCATTCATTGGTAAATCTGTTGTGGTCTACTTTGATGATATTCTAATTTATAGTGCCACTCTAGAGTTACATGTGCAACATCTGAAGGAAGTTCTGTCAGTTTTGAGGCGCGAGAAGTTATTTGGGGCACTTAAAAAGTGTGTGTTCATGACAGATTCAGTCTTGTTTCTTGGTTACGTGGTTTCAAAGAATGGGTTTGCAGTGGATGAGTCTAAGGTAGAGGCAATCAAGCAATGGCCTCAACCAAAGACTTTATTCGATATTCGCAGTTTCCATGGGTTAGCTGCTTTTTACCATCGTTTCATTCCACACTTCAGCACAGTCATGGCACCTATTACAGAATGTATGAAAGGGGGGAAGTTCACGTGGTCTAAAGAGGCAACCAAGGCGTTTCATGAGATCAAGCAGAAGCTGACCAGCGCTCCTGTTTTGATTTTACCTTATTTTTCGCAGCATTTTGAGCTGCACTGTGATGCTTCGAAGGTAGGGATTGGGGCTGTCCTTAGCCAAAATTCCAAGTCGGTTGCATTCTATAGCGAGAAGTTGAATGGGGCGAAGATGAACTACAGTACTTATGATGTGGAGTTCTATGCAGTGGTTCAGTCACTGAAGCATTGGTACCATTATCTCATACGTAGCGACTTCATATTATATTCAGACCATGAGGTGTTGAAGCATCTTCATACCCAAGACAAGATGTCAGACCGTCACGCCAAGTGGGCTGCCTATGTCCAACAATTTTCTTTTTTTATCAAACACAAGTCTGGGGCTTTAAACCGGGTGGCGGATGCACTTAGCCGACATTCTAGCTTGCTCACACTCATGCGGTCTGAGGTACTAGGTTTTGATTGTTTCCGTGAACTATTGGCTGCTGATCCATACTTTTCTGGTATAATGGTGAATGTGGCAGGAGGAGAGCAGTCAGATTATCATATTCATGATGGTTTCCTGTTCAAAGGTAACCAATTGTGTATCCCCGACTCGAGCTTGCGCCATAAAATTCTGAGGGAGTTGCATAATGAAGGGCATGTGGGTTGGGATAAGACTATTAAGTTGGTGGCAAACTCTTATTTTTGGCCAACTTTACGTCGTGATGTGAATAAATTCGTGGAGACCAGTCACATTTGTCGCTTGTCGAAGGGTGGCACCACAAATGCGGGTTTATATATGCCTCTGCCTATTCCCACTCATCCATGGACAGATGTTAGCATGGATTTTGTCCTTGGCTTGCCGCGCACACAGCGTGGTAATGATTCTATTTTTGTGGTGGTGGACCGGTTCTCGAAGTTGGCCCACTTTATTCCTTGCAAGAAGACTACTGATGCAGTTAAGGTTGCCCAACTGTATTTTGCGGGGGTTTATCGTTTGCATGGGCTACCTTCTTCCATCGTGTCTGACCGGGATTCCCGCTTTTTAGGGCACTTTTGGCACTATTTGTGGCGGTTGGCTAATACTAAGCTTGACTTCAGTACTGCCTATCATCCACAAACTGATGGGCAACAGAGGTGGTGAACCGTTCATTGGGTAATCTATTGCGTAGCTTGGTTGGGGAACATTTGAAGACTTGGGATTTAAAGTTAAGCCAAGCTGAGTTTGCATACAACCACTCTGTGAACCGCAGCACCGGCTTCTCTCCATTCCAGACAGTTTACGGGATTGTGCCGCAGTCACCAATAGACTTGGCTCCGGTTCGTGATTTGAAGCGTGTACACGGTGTTGTGAAATTTTAATGTACTCGCAAGCGCACGAATCGTATTGCAATATAGTATGGCGAGAGCGAGGTCGAACCCACAGGGACTTGTGTGTTTTTTTTTAATAGGAAAACTAAATAAACTTAAATTGATTAAACCCTAACCTAGTTCCCAAAATTTTATTGATTTGTAAAATAAAAATTAAACAAATAACGACAAAAGAAATAACTAAATTATCGCAGGAAAAATAGTGGAGATTAACGGTCGAGGAAAGTTACTAAGGTTTCAGAATCCACACCCATAAACATTTATCAATTAATCTTATGCAATGATTTTTCCTATGATTCTTCACAATGATTTTAGAAGTTAATCTTAACCACCGTGGATAATATTATAATACGCACTTTTTCTTTTTAACGAAAATATGTTCTCTCTCTGCTTCAAAGTTCAAGCCAAGATCATCAACTGTATCCACAAACATAAATCACAGTGGATACCCAGTACTTAAATATTAACTTTAACAAACCAAGCAATTAGATTAATATGACGATACCAAATCATGAGAAAAACCCGTTCCGATTGAACTCATATCCGATATTCATGCACATTGATTAATGAGTCAAGAACAATACGCAATAAACGCAAGTAGGAAAATTCATATGCATAATATTAATTAATAAAATCTATGAGGTTTCATCCTCAACCCTAGTTTTAGTGTTTAGCCGCTCATGGGAAAAAACATATCAATAATCTCACGATTGAAATCCATAACAATATAAATAAACCTCGTGACTATTGCCTTTGCTCCAGCCGTATTCTCCTTCTCTTGCCTCTGCGGCAGTGGTAACTCTCGGTGATGTCTCCCTCCTTCTTCGCCTCAGACCTAATGCCTTCTATAATGTTATAATGCCCAACCCTAAATTACTTGCCGAACAAGAATTAACCGAAAATTACTAATGAATGGGCCATCAAGCAACACATTATTTTAAGCCCACATAATTAAGCATTAAACCCAATGTCATAGGCCTGACCGTGATTATGGAATCAAACATCATCCAGCTTTAATAGCAATAGAATATTAGGCCAATCTCATAACCCAATCAGCCTCTTCAATTCCTAAGCATGTTCAAACAAGTCATCGTTTTGTTGGCAATTAACTTTGATGCCACTTCTTCTTGGATGGACACACCACTTCAACTCATTTGACCACTGACTTCGTTTCTGTAGAAAAATTGGAAAATTATTTTACGCTCTTTGAATCCAACGGCCCAAATGTAAGTTGTTATCATTTTTTTCCCTGCAAATTAATAATTTAAGTAAATTACCAAAAAGATAATAACAATGTCTAATTAAGCACAATAAAAGACTAATAATATGAGATATAGGGATTGCTATATGTCAATATTTTGGGCTTATCACACGGAAAGGCCCAGGATTTCATTGAGGATCTGCAGCAGGTGCATGAAGCGACTCAACAGCATTTAGAAGCCTCTGTGTCTAGGTATAAACAATCTGCAGACAAGAAGCGTCGCTTGGTGGAATTTGAGGTTGGGGATTTTGTTTATGCTGTGCTCACTAAAGATTGTTTTCCAGCTGGAGAGTATAACAAACTTGCAGCCCGTAAGATTTGGCCACTGGAAATTCTTGAGAAAATTAATCCAACGCCTACCGTTTGAATTTGCCGAGCCATGTGCGAACTGCTGATGTTTTCAATGTTAAGCACTTGATTCCGTTTCTTGGAGATAATTCGTCGTCTGATGAATCCACTTCGAGGGCGAAGTCTTTTCAAGTTGGGGAGGATGATGCAGACCAGGTTGCATCCACGTTCCTTGATCGTTTGGACCGCCTTCGGCCGTTTTAGGAAATAATTGATTTGCTAAATTCCGTTTTTTGTTGCCGTCTATTTTGGCAACCTTATATTTCTTTCTAGTTTTTTCTATTCTGCCAATTATTTCCAAATTCTATTTTTGGTAATTTTCGTAATTTCTTTGATTTCGGCTTGATTAGCAAGTCAAATCTTTTGTTATTTGATTCCTAGTTGGATTAGGTTTTGGTATTTAATTCCTAGTTGGATTAGGGTTTGTTATTTGATTCCTAGTTGGATTAGGGTTACTTTGGCTCTATAAGTATCATTGTAAGCCTAATGGCAGAACTCAGTTGTTTATGAATTAAAGAAAACGAGTTTATACTCAAAATTGGTTGTTCAAGGAGAGAGTATCTCTGGCTCAATCGTTGTTTGTGATTGTCCTTGTTTCACGTCATTCTCAATCATACGCTTCTCTGCATCACCGGCTTATTGGCATTGTATCAAAGTCGACCATAATTTGTTACTAATTTTGAGTTAATCAATAAAAAATACTACTCCTAACAATATTTCTAGGAATACACACAAATTGGTCACACACTTATACGCATACCTAACATTAAACTGTGGAATTCACACAAATTGTATCACTTTGATGTGAATGTACGTGTAATTAAGTATGTAACTTGTGTGCAGATAGCAGTTTTGTATGAATATCATCGGTGTCCATATAAGATTGGTCGGATGAACGAGTGACAATTCTACCCACGTTTCAATTTGTATAAGAATTTAAAAAATGAAAATTTATATAAGTTCGCTCCCCAAGTTTTTTTTTTTAATAATCTAACACTCGCCTAACCAGGAGTTCTTAGGAAAATAATGTTAATTTCTAGCACTTTTTTTTTATTTTTTGAGCTATTATTTTACTTTTTATAGTATTAAGTTTCTCAATTTGTATTTCATCGCCTATGTTAATTTTGTTGTTAATTTTCGCCTACCCAACTTTCAAATCTTGTGTCCGTCTCTGATTTGAAAAAACGTCTACAATATGAGTCCACAAGCATTCGAACAAGCCCAACAACATCGAAAACAACTCACAGAAGGCAAAATCCAAACCTAACAACCACAATAAAAAAAAAAGGGACTTAATTACAAGAGAGAACTAATCAAACCAGGGATGCCCCAACATTTTGAGGGCCCACAACGAACCCCAACTTGTGGTCCCTGCATACTTTTACGAGAGCGAAAAAATTCTTGGATAGCCATGGGTTGGAGCTCAAAGTCTGGACGGTGCTCAGAGCATGTATCAGTTCTTGGAGAAATGTTCAACGATCAGCTGGTAACATGGCCAAGGGCGGATCTTAGCTTGGACTAAGGTGCACTTCAGCCCGGGTGGAGAGTGAGCAAGGTAATAGGAGCACCGGAAGCTCGCAACAAATTAACGTCATCCCCAGTCAATTGCAAGAAATGGCTAGACTTCATAATTCTATTGCCCGCCAAATCTCGAATACCCAAAGACAATATTATATTGCTACCCACACCTCCATTATGTAATTTATTGGTGGACGCTTAAACCTCTGTTATGTAATTTATTGGTTGTATCTACTGTTTTTGTGAAAAACTGACTTATTTTATTCATGCCATTCATGTATACTTTATATATATAGAGTCCACTTCTAGTCAGGGAGCCCGGATTTTAAAAAAATCCGGACCTCCACTTTCCCGATCGAATTTTGACGATCCGAACCGTTCAATGTGTTTAAAAGGTATGTACAGTTTTGTGAAAAATGGCATACACAGTTTTGTGAAAAACTATTTGGATCAAGCCCTTCCTGATATTTTTTTTGATGATTTCTCGCGGGGACCCTTAAAAACACGTTTTAAACACATTGGACGGTTCGGATCATGAAAATTTGACCCGGAACTATGAGTCCCGGACTTAGGGATCTCGGACTAGATCGGGACTGTATATGTATATAGGCTCCACTTCTCCTCCGGACTCCGGACTTCCAGACCTCCTTGATCAGAGCATTTTTTTGACGATCCGATCCATCTAATGTGTTCAGAAGGAGTTTTTAAGGGTCCACGCGGGATTTTTTTTTAAAAAAATACCGGGAAGGGCTTGATCCAAGCAGTTTTTCGCAAAACTCCCACGTAACCCTTGAAAACACCTTCTGAACACATTGGACGGATCGGATTTTTCCAAAACAATTGGCAACACAAAAAAAATACCCCAAGAGCTTCAATCCGGGGGTCCGGATAAAAAGCTTGGGGTATGTATATATATATATATATATATATAGGTGGATTTTCTAGTCCACACCTCCCGGAAATAAGAAAAACATGGTTTTTTTTGTGTTGCAAATTATTTTTGGAAAATCCGAGCCGTCCAATGTTCAGAAGGTGTTTTCAAGGGTTCACGCGGGAAATCTTCAAAAAAAAAATACCGGGAATGGCTTGATCCAAGCAGTTTTTCGCAAAAACTGTATTTATATATTTTTGCGAAAACTGCTTGGATCAAGCCCTTCCCGGTATTTTTTTTTGAAGATTTTCCACGAGGGACCCTTGAAAACACCTTCTGAACACATTGGACGACTCGGATCGTCAAAAAAAATTTTGGATCATGGAGGTCCGGAAACGGGAGGTCCGGACTAGAAGCCCTCCCTGTATATATATATATATAAAACAGGTTGACACAAATATGTTTTCTGTTTTTACTTCAGTTTTAGAACAAACAGAAATTGGTGTTCAAAAAACAGAAAACATGAAATTGAAGTGCTACCAAACATAGCCTTATACGAGATCTTAAAATGAATTCCACACAAGTCAGCGTAGATCCCCATAGTTTGGGACTTGGGATGGCTGTTGTGCATAGCAAGTACTGTGCACATCCAGGCAGTCCGTTGCTCGGATGGACGGCTCAGATTTCATCTTGCACGCACGACAACGAATTGTTCAAATGCAAAAGTGTCGAGGTGAAATCTAGGCTGTTCATCCGAGCAACGGACGGCCCGAATGTGCACAACACCTGCTGTGCACGGGCTGCATATAGAACAACCCCAAATCCCATTGTTTGGGCTCTCAAGCAAGGGAAATAGCTACAATACACACTCCTTATTTGGGTGTACCATATGCATCTATTGTATGGTCCAGATTGTGCCACATCATCGGAAATCGTAACATTTTTTAGTTTTTCGTAACTTTTCAATAATATGATTCATAACATTTTCTATGATTCGTAACATTTTGGTGTGTCTCGTAACTTTTACCAAAAAATTCGTAACTTTTACAAAAGATTCGTAACTTTTACAAAAAAATTCGTAACTTTCATAGGGATGTGTATCATATACACCCAAATAAGAGGTGTGTATTATAGCATTTTCCCTCAAGCAACTGCAAAGAGAGTATAATCAGTTCATTAAAGTAGGAGTATTATTTTTACTCTTCTTGTAACTTTTGTCTCAGCTAGACAGAGCGAAGATCAGACCACATGTGAGTGAAAAAGGGAAATAGTACACTCACCTAGGCTTGCTATAACATAACTGCTAAAGAGTACTGTTATGCTACGGGGAAGCAGTCGCATATTTAAGTAGGAGTATTATTTTTACTCTTCTTGTAACTTTTGTCTCAGCTAGACAGAGCGAAGATCAGACCACATGTGAGTGAAAAAGGGAAATAGTACACTCACCTAGGCTTGCTATAACATAACTGCTAAAGAGTACTGTTATGCTACGGGGAAGCAGACGCATATTTGAATACAGATGTGTTTTAAAATCGTTGTTTGATGCACGTGGGTTTCACACAATTGATGTTTAATCCACTTGTAACGAATTGTCCTGAAGACAAATGTGTTCGGATCCGTCTCCGTTCATGTGTTACTGGGGCATTTATGTAATTACACATTCTCTCTCTTTCTGTGTGTGTACCAGATCGATACTGTAATACTGTTTGGCATGTGTAAGCAGCAATAATAACAGATCGATACTGTAATACTGAGGGTATTGGCTTGTGGATTGGAGGGTGACAACTGATAACCGACAAGTGCCTTTGTACTATATATCTGCAAAAGAAATGCTAAAATCTGCCATTGTGGTCCAATACCAACCACCATTCTGCTTCTGCAATTATGGTAATTTATATCTAATCAAATTTTGTGGCGTGTTATAGCTCTTCAAAGGTAGTCTTTGTGGCTCTACTAGAGCTCTTCAATTTGTGTGTGTGTGTGTTTTACTAATTGTACATTTCAAAAATCACCTGCTATAGTAAGATTTGATACAAGAAGGATACTACTCATTTTCCAAATACGAAATGTAAGAAACAAAATTTGGAGGGTGAAATAGTGTAAAAAAGGTTCTGTGCCGAAACTAGCAAAAAATACTGGTTGTGTTCGTTTTCCAGTTTTAGTTTTGATAACATCATCATTACCCTCATTTCTCTCTCTCTCTCTCTCTCTCTCTCTCTCTCTCTCTCTCTCTCCACTCATTACACCTTTTGACATCATCAAAACTAAACTAAACTACCAAACGAACACAGCCACTGAAATCTTCAATTTTTTTTATATTTATTAATATTTGATTGGGGACTAGATGGGTTATTATTGTATTAATATTTGAGTGGTTTGCTAGAGATGTACACTACACACTCTTATTTGGCTCCTTCGGGTGGATTCACACAACTATTTGAATTCTTTGAGGGCGTGGGACGAAGGAAGAGGAGTTCCTGCCGTGCACATGGTGCACGGCCATGTGGTGCGGGGCATCCGGTCGTCCACTGCGAAAATGCACGGCACAGATTTAATTTGAGCCCCATGTAAATCCGAACCGTCCATTACTGGGATTAAATCCAAGCCGTGCATTTTCCCGATGGATGGCCGGATTACCGCACCACATGGTGCTGTGCACCATGGGACCCTTGGAACGAAACTGTGACGGAGCTAGGATTTTGATTCGGATGTGGCACCAAAAATCAATGCAAGTAGGGGTATAAAAAAAAGTACATATGTTTTAAGGTTAATAATGTCATATACACTATTAATTATCCATCAATATGTTTAATTACCAAAAAAATAAATTACCCTAAAGAGTCCACATTTTCATTTATTACACTAAATGTACACCAGATTGTGCACATTAATGATCATAGCCGTTCAATATGTTTAAAATATTGTACAAGGGTCCTCTATAAAAATAAAAATAAATCGGATCATTCAGATGATTTGGAGCATGACCAATTCATTCAATTTTTGCCATGTGAATTCAAGGATGAAAAGCGATAAAGCTCTTTTCAATATTCGAATGAGCTGATTTTTTTTAGAAACTCTTAAAAATATGTTTTAACCAAATTGAACAGCTCTGACACATGCCACCCTTCCCCACTTATTGCCTCCATGGCTCCACCCAAGGAACCAAAGTAAGGGGTAGTTTCCCACTTCCCAAGACTCCTAAATATAGATTTCAAGACAGATCATTTTTCTCACGTACATCAACTACTTTTAGGAGTTTTAACACTTTTAGGACTTTTAGGCTTTTAGGCTTTTAGCTAAAAATAGGATACTCACCCTAACTCTAATTTGAGCCAAGTTACTCTTTAGTTACTATGGAGAAGTGCAACAACCACACTTTTACACAATAATAATGCATGCAGACCCTCGGAAGATATGTCGGCTCCATTAACACTGGTGTGTGGGCTCCACACTCAAAAGATGCGTGGGCTCCATAAACACCGGTGGTACAGTTCGTGCACTTACTTATACAAGTGTTTGTGATTATAGCAGTTTTTGCTACTGATATTTAGGCTGCATCACATGAAATATTTAGCTTTATTATTTTTATGTGGAAAATGAATTTGTTGAGATATTCGCGATAGAACGTCACCGCAGTCACTAGAGTCCACTAAATCTAAATTGGAGCCGAAATTAAGATCCTACCATGTACTACGGGAACGAAACAATATCATAAATGTCCGATTCAAGCACTGCATAAAAAATTCGAATTAGGAGAACATCTCAAGATCAAACTTTTTCATAAAGATGGAAGGGGAACTTTATTCTCTTCTTCTTTAATCATTTTTGGTAATTAGGAGTACTTGAGTAATGGTTTCATTACATATCCAGATATCCTCAAAAGATGATTCAATTACCAAGCAAACCAACATAATTACATCAACAAGGATGTAATAATTGAGTGGCCCGACTCTCATTGTAAGCTTTAACAGTGATCAAGTACACAGCCTACCAGGCATGTGACCTTTGCTTGACTCTCACTCCCTTCCCACATACTTTTTACTCATGTTCTTGCGATAGAAAATGCAATTTAATTATAAAATGAGTCCACTCGTCCGAACAAGTTAGTCCACTACGAATAACGTGCAATTTTTGGACCGTAAAATAAAATGCTTTTGGATATAATTCAAAAGATCTCGATTAGTTAAAATTGCAAATGTAAGTGTTTTTCTATGTTATCTGAAAATTTCACTTCGTTCTGTAGAAGACAAAGTTGACTTTGGTGTAAAAATTATACTCAAATTTACTAAAACTTAAGAGAAAACGATCAAAGATACCATACCATAAAGTCTCCAAAAAGTTAGGCCAAACTCACCCTAACTTATTGCAGAACAATAAACCAAACTTGTGACGTTTATAAAATTCATTGAGTGGAGAACCAAGTGGAACCATCCACCTCTCGCCTTCATAAGCTTATATTATCATTTGAAAAGTGAAGTTACTCAAGCTCTATTCACTATCGAGTTGATGGAAACTTGTTTGAGATCGGCTCGACTAATCAAGCAACTGCGCTTGAACATATTTTTGAAGCTCATTAAAATTTCAAACCAGCCCAATTATTTGATTTGAACCAGCTAATTATTTGCGGCCTTAATTTTTTTTAGCATAATTAGATATGTCCCTCCATTAAGAGTACGCTAGAAGTTTACGAATTAGAGATGAGATGAAGGTACGTTATGGTGACAAGTGATTCTATTTTTTTTTATCATTTGTTCAGGCCAGGATACACATTTTGACTAAAACTTGGGAGCTCAATGCCACTGTCCACATATGATGAGTGACAAATACAGAGGGCGATCTATGAAAACTTGGACTGAGCGGATAAGAAACAAAGGCTTCTTGAGTTTAGTTTTTGCTAGCCATGAAAAGGACCAAATGAATTCTCACTTGGGAGTTTTTTTGGGTTGTCCAGACGATAAAATATTAGTAGAGTTAGATTATTATGACAAACCAACGTAGTTCCATTAACGTTAACTTGAGACCTCTGACACCTAAATGCCCACTCACGACCACTTCAACTACAGCGAGGTCACTTGTTACTTTAAGGTGGAGAAAGGGGTAACCTAGGTTCACAGCCATATACTCCCTCCGTCCGGATTTGTTGGTCCACAAACATACTTTTTCAAGTCTGAAAATGTTTGTCCATTTTCAAAAGTTAAAGGCTAAAATATGGAAAAGTTACACAAAAAGTAGTGGACAAAAAGTAATGGAAAAAAAGTTGGAATCCCCAAAACGGACCAACAAATCCGGACGGAGGGAGTATCTAACTTCTTGTTTTAATGATTCAATCCGTTGATTTTCTTGTTTCATGTAGACATCTATTATAGTATTGCAGGATGGGTTTTCGCGAGGAGGGCTGTTGGTTGTGACAAGTGTCGTCAGTTGATTGGATTGTGATGGGTGTTATAAAGTTAGCAATGTAGCTTGATCAAATCACGTATATAAAACTTTCCATAAAACTATTTTGAATTTCAATAGAAAGAATCTTGAACTATTCATAAATTTTCTCAATATTCTTTCCATAATGATCACTAAAACATTTTGATATCTTTTTACATTGATTTTTTTCCTTCCAAATTTTCTTAAATTGTGCTTTCAATTAATTTGGAAATAGTTTTTAAAGGGCCACATTTAGAAGAAAAACAACGATTCAAAAAACTTATAGAGGTATCAAAGGCACAATGATCTCAGCAACGAAAGTAAAAAGTACGAATCACTCTATTTAGGCAGTAGTGAGATATTTTTCTTTACCTCTCCATATGTTAATGCATGTAGTCTTCTTATCAATTATCTTTGCATATTTGACAAACAAGCCAGAAGACAAGACTTGTGGATGGATTATTTTACTCTTCACATATAAAATATTTCGTATGATTACAACAAGGGATCGATTATTTATGCCTACCTTCTCAGAATGAATTTGGAGTGGTCATCTACCCCAAAGAGGAGTTTTTCAATGTCATGTTCTGGTAGTAAAATTTGGTCAGATTTTACTCGCTAATTTTTTCAGGGAATTGTGTTTGAAAAATTCCTGCAACCCGCAACACTAGATTTATGGATGGTGAAGAAGCTTTTTTAGTCTTTATGGTAAAAAAAATAATTAGAGCAAAGTCTGATAAGTGGTAACTTTATGTTCATGCCTAAGTCAACCAAGAGGCGGCTCCAGGATTTAGGTTCACCAGTGGCAAAAATGTAAATGAAGTTTTTGTATATAAAGATGTATATAAATAGGCATATTTATTTTGGTTACAAATTTATTGGGTCTAATATGTCATTCGACATGTCTACTACTTTTTTTTTTTTTTGATCGGCAAAACTACCATTTTTTATTAAGGGGAAGGGGAGGGAAATCCAACAAAAAGTTAGATAGTACAGCCCATTGGAACAAGACCAAACCACACCAAAAGGGACGAAGCCCTAACACCCGAGGGCCTAAAATGCCCAGATATAACAAATAAGCGCTAATAAACACCTGTGGGCCAAAATGCCCCAATACAACAATAAAGCCCATAATGAGAAGCCCCAAAACCAAACCCTAAAATTCCAAAGCAACACCAACCACCACCACCACCAGCCTCCTCCCCACCAATTCAAGAACAGAACATTAGCCAAACACATCAGATCGTCATCCCCAAAACCACCACGCCACCATTGGCAAAAAGAGGAGAATAAACACATCGACATTTACCACCCACTGCCGCGGAAGCTCACCAATGTTGTTAAGCCAAAACCGTGAAAACCCAGCAGAGATCACGGCGGGAGACCAACGCCGTCTAGCCATCCACAACCGAAAGACCACCTTGCTGTTAGGCGAAAATCCAGGGAACCCAGCAGTTGATTAGACCGGGGACAATAACAAAGGGAAAATGACAAAGAACATGGGGAGAAAACAGAGGAAGAATGACAGGGTAGGGGTGTGGCAGTGAAACAGGAGTGGAGGGTGGAAAAGAAATAGAGTGGAGAGGAAAAGAGACAGAGAAACCAATGAACTTACCGCAAGCCGACCCCGTCGCCCTCCGGACATCCCAACAATATCGCCAAGCAACCGCCGATTCGGTGCCCATAAACGATTAGGAGACCCCCAAAAGTCGTGATCCATGACTTCAGCTTGACCTGCATTGCCACCGCCTACCAACCCGTTACCTCGCTGATCAAGATGAGATAAGGAAAAAGAAGAGGAAAAATAAGGCAGAGGAGAAAAGAAGTTGGGAAAAATGGAGGATGATTATTGTTGAACAAATATTCATTGAATCTTATAATCTGATCAATAATCATCCTTTTTTTCCGTAAACTTTATGTTATAATTATCTTCCTTTTTCGTCTTATATTGTGTTGTCTACATATACTATGGTGAATGAATAGAATGGTGGAGTACATTTTAAGTTGGGTTTGGGCTAACTACTTATTTGATAGATCTTTTTTCTAAACTTTTCGTGTTGCTTGACGCTTCTTTAGTTTTTCCTTAAATATTTGGAGATTAATGATACATCTCGACAAGAGAAATCAAAAAAATTAAAAATCTGTGACAAAATACTTAGAAAAGTTCACCATAGACAACAATAATAAAAAATAGACAAATTTGTATTGTTTTGTCTTCAATAATTATTTAAACTTTATTTATTAATTTTTAACTCTTTAGATTCCTCTTATCGAGATAAATTTATAATCTCCAAAGATTTAACGCAAAACTACGAGTTTAGGAAAATGATCCTATAATAAACTCAAGCAAAACCCCAAGTCCAGTGCATAGCACGGGTTTTACGCTAGTATCTTTCCTATACTAAAATGAAATTCTATTGTCCTCCCTTTTCTTCATTCTTCTTAGGCCTTTCCTTGTGGCTCTTACAAAAATGCCCTTGGTGGGCCGTCACATAAATTCGTGTCTCCTCTTTTTGTTTCTTGGTGGTTGGGTAGCACAGAATTTGGCTTTTTTTCTTCGTTGTCTTTATTGCTAGGAGTCAAGGAAATAAAATTAGGTGGTTCTTTTTTTGATATTTTCCAATCGGTGGAACAAAAGCACACACGTTAAACCAGGTGGTCTCTCTCTGCAATTCGCAAAACTCCCCTCCTTACTGTTCAAATGCAGATTTCTCCTTCTCTTTCTCCATTTCACTTCAACAATCGTCTCTCTCTCTCTCTCTCTCTCTCTCTCTCTCTCTCTCTCTACATCCAACTCGCTTTGCCTCTATGAAGATCTACTGCTCGTTACTCTTTCCCGGGAAAACAAAATGATATATAGCCATGGAAGGTATACAATAATAAAATCTCTTGTAGAGTTCTATATCTGAAATATCTGCATATAGGTACAAGGAAACTTGGGCAAGATTGACCTTGTTCGGATAGCTTTTGAAGTCTAATTTTTTGTTCTAAAAAAGAACATTTGTGATTGGATAGCCACTGTAGTAGTAGTATGTGGGTCCCTTTAGGCTGGATTTTGCAGAGAGAGAGAGAGCAGCGTAATTTGTCTTTTGGACTAGGGGCCCACTGCCCAGTTTTGTCGGTCAAAAAGGAGTCAAGAGCCCGTTTAGGTGTAAACTTGGGGAGAGAAAGTGGGCAGATTGGAAAAGTCAATTTTTTAAACTTGTTTGAAGGGGCATTTTTTTAAAAGCTTCTTAAAAGCTATCCGAACAAGGCCATTATTTGTTCAAAATATTTGGCTTCTTACCTCTACTTGATCGAGTGAATTTGTCTATTCTCTGTTGTTTCGTTCAGATCAAACCCTAGAAAGTCTCTCGCTCAAATGCGATAGCACTGACTCAAAGCAAAGTGAAATTAAAGTGGAGATTGAGGCCGAGTCTCTTGATTTGCCGGTAGATTTAACCCTAAAAGCTGCACCTCGCGGCACCGGCTTTGCTTTTTTCCTTCTCCTGAAAATTCTGTTTCCTTCTGTTTTGTCCTTAAAAGTCCAAGAAAAATGTTGGATTGATGTTTATTGCTTCCAAGTGAGATCAGACCGAACATTTTTCATGCTTTTTACTATTCTTGGTGGTTTCTGAGACTGACTTTGAATATCCCTCTGTCCTTGGAATCCGACAGGATACTGAACTCTTTGGATATTTCTCTATCTGTGGTAATTGTTAGCGTGTTTACGGCCCCATCATTCCCTTCTATTGCAGCATGGGCAACCTTCCTGCTTACCAAGGTTCATTTTCTGGATTATATTTTGTTGGTGTTCTGGAACGTGTATTTTATATCCTTTTGATTCATTGTTATATTGCATGGTGTGAATTTCCTGCAAACTGAGATTTGTCAATCATGTTCCATTGCCCATGTATGTAGGAAGTTAAAGGCCCTGGTTTTGGACTGACGACATCACTTCTTTTGACATGGTAAATCCTAAGGTGGGTCTTCTTACCTTTGTCTTTGTTTTTCTTAATTTATGTAATTTCGAAACTTCGTGTCACATTTTCCAATTATGACCTGCACCTTCTGTATTAATGAGTTAACATGTTCATGTTCCAAACTTTATCTTCGAGTGGATAGGGACAATTTATATTTCCCAAGAATTCATAGTAATTTTTAGTTAATAAATTAAGATTCTAATCGTTTATCTTTAACTCATAGTCTTGCATTATTTGTTTCTTTCCCTCTTAAATAGAAATAGTTGGTTTACGGCTCATTAGTATATTGGTTAACTTGCTGCCTACGCCCAGTACTCATAGGGGATATCCCTTAGTCCGAATTTCATAACGTTCTGCGGCGTTCAGACTTGTCGTCTACGGTAATATATTAATTTTGCGAAACCAATTATTTTGTCCTCTCATTTCTTCAAAAGGATTAAGAAGAAACATCTTCCTCATGTGAAGGTGTTAGCTGAGGATGTTATGAGTATTTGGATGTATGCGGTGTCACCTTGATGACGGGCTCACGGGGCTGGTGATCTGATTGTAATGTGGAGACGCTCTATGGACCTGGATGAGTTGCCTTTGTTAGAGACGACATGTTAAAAGTGGGTGACACACTGATTCCCTCCTTGGGAATGGATTACGAACTGCGGGGGCTTAATTTATGGAAGCAACGGTCTGGAAGGATCCAAGACTCGTATTAACCTATTTTTATAAGTTTGGTCAACTTCAGTGGGTTTGGAAATTTCATCGGCTGTTGTCTTGGGAGATTGAGATTTGGTTGTGGGCGATGGTGTTGCGTTGAATATCCAGCTTATCCTGTTGGTAGATGCTTTTGTGTGGAGTCCCTTGATCCTGCATTTGGGTATGCAGTTTTGGGCAGATAGGCTTGATGCGAATCCCAATAAAAACACTTAATTGATATCTATTAGCTTATCTCCTCATTTGGTTGTTTATTGCATTTTATCTGTAATTGAGACACCACCAGTTGTGTAAAGGAATGAAAATGGGGATTATTCCGTTTGTTCATGTCGTTTGGAAGTAAAAGTGATACATAATGTTGATGCTTGGGGATTGCATTGTTGTTTCCAGCTTCCTGATTGTTCCCCCAAAGCTTAAATTCCTATGTTCGGTCTTTCTTCTCTTATGTTTGGTTTTGTTCATGTCGTTTGGAAGTCAAACTAATACATAATGTTGATGGTTGGGGATTGCATTGTTGTATCCAGCTTCTTTTCTGTTCCCCCAGAGCTTAAATTCCTATGTTCGATCTTTCTTCTCTTATGTTTGGTTTTTTTGGCCTGTACACTAGGACCGGTGCTTCGCAACATCACCAAATTGCGTTAGAAATGCAACCAGTGGTTTGTAAACAATGTGGCCACCTTGTTTATAAACTTCATATGTTGCGTCCAAAGTATGGCCTGTCGCGGTTTGAACTTTGATAGTACCTGCTGTATTGTTGCTTGAACTCCCTTGACCTTCATAATAAGATGTAACAGATGGAATCTTGATCGGCATTATGACAAAATCTGCAAGGGAAAATGTTACATAAAAAATATGAGAACTATATTTTGATGTATCCCATGTTCAAGGAAATTCGAACTCCGCAAGCTAATTATATATCACTTCGGCGATGTTAATTAGATAGAATCGTAGATAATTAGATTGAAACTATGTTCCTGCATCAATATGTTTAGTGTGTTGGCGATAACAACTAGACTAATCAACTTACAAGTACAATAGATAGTTCCAACAAAAGATGTACTTCAGAGATGTGGACACAAAATGAACTAATTTATTTTCATCAAACAAATCTCAGATCGGGTACATAATATTTTGGATTAGGGAGCATATTTGGGAAGTGACATATTTTTAGGAGCAATCATTATGCTGTCTTAAAAATTAGAATCCCGAAAAGGGGCTGTGAAAATAGGACAAAGTGAGTATTTAAGAAGTTTTTTATAGTGCTGCAATTTAGTTTAACAAGCGGTGCCCATATTTCTTTTACTCGTGATTATTCTATTTTGGGTAAAATCCTTTGCTATGCATTTCATATATTTAATCGCCGTTCCTCTGTTCATATGAATTGGTTTATTATTTGTATTTAACAAACTGTATGAATTTAGGGCAAATTATGATTTTTACCTTCGTATCCACTCTCTTATACTTAGATATTCCAATTTAGGTGTCGGCACTAATGGTTTGGAGAAAATAAAGGGTCCAATTTCATCCACTCGTGTTGGAGATGGCAGCGGACGCCTTTAATGCTGGTAGGTGTTTGTTTTTAATTTATTAGCTATGTCATGATTTTGTTTTTCCCACGTTAGTCAACTGTACTTCATGAATGCTAGCAACTAACGGGCTACAAAACATTCGATTGTGTAAAAGGATATTTTTTGTTCTCACATGTAGGCTTTAGATGGTGATATGTCTAAACTTTAATTACCATGTATGTTATGGTTGTTCGGGGATAAGACAAAGGGGGTGTCCCTATCTGTTATGTCTGAACTTTAATTTCATGTATGTTATATTTGTTCGGGGAAAAAACAAAGGGGGTGTCGTTATCTGTTATGTCTGAACTTTAATTGCCCATGTCTGTTATGGATTTATTGGAAGTAGTTGAGCTCCTTTAATGACAGTTATTTGAGTCGATAAGGAAGCTGGTGGAGAGTTTCGTACGTGTCCTCACAACATCCATGTCTTTGGTCTGCCACCGACAATATCAAAGAACAAATGTTATCTGCAAGAGTTGTTAAATCGTCATTGAATAAGTGTAACATTAAATGGGTAGACTTTCTAACTTTTAACCCCATCATCTACTATTAAATACGCTTTCTATTAGTTCGAACTATACTAAGAGATCTTATTTGTCCATTATATGTATTTTTCAATATTCAACTACAACGTTACTCCGTTCAATTGCAGCCAAGTAAAAAAGCACATTTGAAAACAACAATACCAAAGCCATTCTATTCATGGTATAGGGCTTCCTCCATTTGATGTAGTTATGAACCCAATGCAACCAAGGAAAAGAACACATTTGAAAACAACAGTACCAAAGCCATTCTATTCATAGTATAGGGCTTCCTCCATTTGATGTAGTTATGAACCCAAAAACTTAGATACTCTATGCACTTATTATAATGTCCTCTATGCTTTGATATACTTACCCCGTCTTGCGATACCTTCTGTCTTCGAAATCTCTACACCATCGAGACTCGTATTCTAAAATAATAGCTGCTATTGCGACAACCAAAATAAGAATGCCTCTCCACAGGGTAGTCATGTGCACATTCATCCCAAACCAAGACGGTATCCTTATTGAAAGTAACACACAAACCAAGAGAAAGATGCAAAGACCCACCCAGAGCATGATAAATAATACAACCATATCATCTATCTCTTTCTCTCGTACCCACAACTCATATGCAAAATCTCTCCGAATAGCGTTCATTTTACCGAATAATACTATGTAAATAGGAAGGCGCTTTATGAGTCAAATTTTTTATATAAAACAAGTGGATGAAGAAGGAAAGGAGGTGAAAAGACAAGCAAGCATGATCTGCAAGGCTAAATTTATAAAGTTTAACAAAAGGAAGACTTAAGTATTTGAAATTTGATATTGGAAGATTGTGGTCCTTAATAGAACACGCAACATTGAAATACTTTAAACCTGTCACCGAATCTAGGGAAATGATACGCAGCACTGCGCTGCGCACTACATTGTGCGCCTACCATGCAAACCAACAGACACCCTTTAATCAAATCATTCACCAAATTTGAATCTGGCTAGAAATACCCAAAACCACACCTCACTCCTTCACCAAATATTTTACCGAAATTGTTTTTTCTCAAATGTTTCGCCAAGCTTATTAACAAATCTAGAACCAAATTCTCAATGCTCTTTTTATGCACAATTATCTACCCTTTCGCCATTCAAAAATGTTAATTAAATTTTTGCTGTTCCATTTGAGATAAAAATTTAAAAGCCATATCAAAACAAGTTTTTACTCATATTCTCGCTCAGATTTGAATACAAATTTGGATAAAAAAAAATGGAGATGCTCTAAATGAGTGATCGCAATTGATAAGCCAAAATTCGTATGGATGTACTATAATAAGTACTCCCTCCGTCCCTTTTTTAGTGTTGACATTTTCATTTTGGGATGCCCCTAAGTAAGAGTGTGTTTTGAAAAGCTAATGGGTAAAAGTTTGTACAATTATCATTTTGCCCTTTTAAAAGTTATTGGATACGGAGTTAATGAGTAAAAGTGAAGGACAGTTTCGTAATTTAGAGGAAAAAGTTAATGTGGAAATTGTGAACTGGTGATAAAATCGCAATGGCATATAGAACATCTAAATACCTTATAAATACGTTACCATCATGCAATAAT
Source organism: Vaccinium vitis-idaea (assembly GCA_963854785.1). NCBI lineage: Eukaryota > Viridiplantae > Streptophyta > Magnoliopsida > Ericales > Ericaceae > Vaccinium > Vaccinium vitis-idaea. The sequence goes on from OY978220.1 coordinate 13,405,845, forward strand.
CAATAATTAGCGTACCTATCTTTTCTGTATGATTTATAGAACTTACAGCTTGTTATGTTGTCTAAATATCTTACTTAAAGGGCAATCATACAAATCAAATAGTACTGATGATTAACTTAACTTTGTATTTATCTTTTAAGTTGCAGATGTATGACTATATTGTCTCCATGTGATTGATCAAATCTACCTATTGTATAAAGTCTTGCACTCTTTATTGATGAACAAGACAGTTGAAGATATCTAATCAACCAAATCGTCATGGAAAACAACTGGCAAATGTCTAATAATAAATACATCTACACGTGGACAAACCCATGGAACTTCTAAAACATGCCCAAATTTGCAGTATAAAATATAACCTACTCTTTAATACACTCTACCCAAACCCAAATCGACAGCTTTTTTTTTTTGTACTGTAAAATGTTGATGGAAACCACAAGCTACAGTTTATGGCTACTTATTGTTCCTCTTTTCGTCGTCCTAGCTGGAGTTATGTTAACAATTCAAGATCCACCATGGTTTGGCACAGTCAATAACTACAGAGTAATCTTTCAGGGATACTTCATACTAAGCATCTTGTGGATGGTGCTGATTGTTATATACTTACCCGAGAATTGCTTACTCGCAAGAAATAACGACAACGAATGCAGAAGTAGGGTTACCTTACAAGCAACAAGAGAAATGAGTTTGGTTACTATATTATTGCATCTCCAAAACTACTTCCATAGCGAACACATGTTAGAAAAGTCACCTTGATATGTTGTTATTCGACTATTTCTTCTAAAGGGCACAATCTTAGCTCATAACAATTTGTGAGCCCTTGCTATCTCTACTGTATTAAATATATTCGAGTATACCTTACATTCTGCAATCCTAACATTCTACAATCCTACGTAGTTAGCAATTGAATGTTCGATTAGACTAACAATAATAAAAATGTAATATCACAAACACCAAGCATCTATGCCAAGCACAAACAATTTAGAAGTGAATGTAAACAACAGTCATGTGCTGGAAAAATCAAATAAGGAAAGAAACCAACCAAATGAGACATCCAAAAACTAAACCATTGAAATATATTACACAAGCAACATTAAAACCCCAAACAACAGGGGAATACTTCTCCCTATCTTTTAACTACGACCACAAGAAGACGTTTTAATAGTTAAAGATCATCTTCAAGCGCAAATAACGTTATTATAGCAGTACTTGAACTTATGTTGCCTTTAACGACATCTACATGAACCATGATGCTCCATTCCCATTTGTTGAGATCTTTAAGTAATCAGGCGATTCTGAGGGCTATAAATGATCAACAACACCATCCAAACAACCATGAATACAAAGTACCCATATGAAATAACCTAGGAAAAGACTACAATACACACCCCTATAAAAGTTACGAGACACCAAAATGTTAGGAATCATAGAAAATGTTACGAATCATATTGCTGAAAAGTTACGAAAAACTTAAAATGTTACGATTGCCGATGAGGTGGCACAATCTGGACCATACAATAGGTGCATATGGTACACCCAAATAAGGGGTGTGTATTGTAGCCATTTCTAACCTATGGTCAGTTATCATACCGAACCATGGGGGATTCAAGAAGGTCAGATTAACTCTTATCAACAAAAGTATCATAGGAACAACAAACAACCAGAAATCATATTCATTACTTTCAAACAACATCTTCAGAGCTCTATGGAATGACAGTCTGAGTGTAAAAGGTACATAGCTTCCATCCTTTTTATAAGGGAGTCTAATGTCTATTCAAAGAGTCTCATTAATTCTGCTCACCTGTCAGAATAAAATTTATCTTCTCTCTCATGCAGAAAATCGCACACACACGCGCGCACGCACGCACACGTGTGTGGTGTGTGTGTGATTTAATGTAATAATCCATTTAAAAAAATATATACAAAATATATTCTCTCACATACAAGCAATAACATATATATATTTTAGATGTAAATAAACCATATATATATATATATATATCTATATATATATATATCTATATATATATATATATGGGTTTTGCTAACGTTTGCCTAATAGGCACACAATAAGCACACAAAAAAACAAAATAAACACACACTCCAATACACCTTTTACACTTTTCAATACACCTTTACATATTTCTATACACTTTTCACACATTTCAATACATTTTTTCGACCTTAATGGGCACACGTTAGCATTTTCTTATATATATATTGCCTTTCAAATACCATTGTTCTCTTTCTAAACTTAAGGATGTTGTTTTAAAACGAAGAAAACAAATTCAATTTATAACAGAACCAACCTATACAATGATCTTCCTTCATGTATATAAAAATAAAAAAAATAGAGATGCATTACATAACATTCGTTGGCCTTTTTCAACTAATGATCTTTATCAGCATCTTCAAAGATGAACTACTAATAATTATAGCATGAATAAAATCAACAAAACTAATAATCAAAACAAACTCATTGTAAATTTACAATAGTATCAGGGCGTATCTATATAACCAAATTGACATAATGTAAGGTGCATCTGTAATTAAAAAACCTGTATTTGAAAATATAAAATAGAAACAAAATTATTACTGGATAGTCAGATCAGACTTAAAAATCTACCTAACAAAGCTGACAATATTTTAAATTATGAAAGCTTCCTCAACACACCTAAAGACCAAAAAAGTTGTATCTGAGAGCATTATTTTCAACTTTACATTTATAAAATTTTGAATTCTTGGCTTCTTGAATTATGATCCAAAAAAAATTATAATTCAGTTTAAGTTGTTTGATAAAAAATATGCAAAATACGTTTTGAAGGAAAGATTAAAATTTAGAAAATATGTCCAAAATACGCACTGTAGATCTTTTTAATAATCAAGATGAGGACAATGAAATATGTAAAGTTAAAAATTCCGATCAATAGAAAGATGTTAAGTAAATTATTACTCTAATACCTGCACCTAGATATCAATACATATCATGTGTACCAAAATCAGTAAATATACTTACATACTATAAAGGTCACTAAATTATAATGGGTTAATTTCACTAACCTCCCCTGAGGTTTGCATAAATGCCACTGCCCTCCCCTCTGGTTTATGAAATTCCACTGCGCTCCCTTGCTTTAAAACTAAATGTCAGATACCCCCCTTTTCCGTCAATTCCGTTACAAAACCGTTAAGTCCATCTTTTTATCCCCATTTTACCCCTCCCTCTTACCCTCACAACTATAAATATAATACCCCACTCAAAAAACGTTAATTTTTTTTTCTTTTAATTGTACACCATTTTTTTTATTTCCAGATTTTTCATGAATGACTTAATTTTCACTTTGGAAATAAAAAAAAATGTCCTTATAAAGTTTTTTAAAAAAAAACTGTGAAAAAAAGTTGCAAATTATCTAAGTTAAAGCCAAAAAAAAATGGTGTACAATTAAAAGAAAAAAAAATTTAACGTTTTTTGAGTGGGGTATTATATTTATAGTTGTGAGGGTAAGAGGGAGGGGTAAAATGGGGATAAAAAGATGGACTTAACGGTTTTGTAACGGAATTGACGGAAAAGGGGGTATCTGACATTTAGTTTTAAAGCAAGGGAGCGCAGTGGAATTTCAAAAACCAGAGGGGAGGGCAGTGGCATTTATGCAAACCTCAGGGGAGGTTAGTGAAATTAACCCAATTATAATTTTTCCTTTCCTTTTCTTTATTATCAGCTATGACTTTTCCCTTGTTGTAGTATATAAATTTAGAGATCACACTCTATTATCTTTTATAGCATTTGTATCAAAAGACGTGTATTTCATATTGCCGTGGACGATTGTTTGTTACTCACTTTCATGTAGCCTTGCCTTGGATGCGCACCTCCACATGTGTAGTCGCAACCTCATGCCTGGTATTAAAACAATCCCACAAATGTTTTGTCATTGGATTAGTTTTATATCAGACTCATATTCTATTGATTTTCAAATGCTACCCATTGAGACAAAATTAATTATGAAATTTTTTGATCTATAATTGAAAAGATTGCAAATCTCCAGAGTCTGAGACTTGGGCCTTCTGATTAAGGAGATGGGCCTTATAGATGTAGTCTCTTTGGTGATCAACAACATTTCAACAAAAGATATGTATGGATATCAACAACCAGAAAATTAAACAATATAATCTAGAACGTAATAAACAAGTACAACCAAAAAATATTAACGAGCACAAAACTCCGTCTCAAATGACACGACCAGAATGGCCAATCTCGTCGTGAAAATTTTCATGGATAATTTTCGTACATGGACAAAGGCTATTGTAAAAGGATAGAACCACCAAAAGAGGCAACTAGAAGGTCTGGATCCAAAAATTGACCAGACAAGATTGGTCCAGTCTTCTCTCCATCTTGGAGAAGTCAGACCATAAACTCCAGTCCTCAGAAACCAAAACAAACAAAATGTAGTAAACACCATTGAATGTTAAAAATAACATTTTTTGCGGATACCGGGCACCAGATTATTCCTGTATCACATTTATACCCAACATCCCCGAGGTCATACAATCAACAATAGACAAAAACCTCAAGGTCCTTGATAACCCGCGAAATTGGCTTCTTCTAATTTGACAAAACCCAATTGTTACAGGAAACATAGATTTAGTGTATAAAATACAAATAATTAGAAAGGTTCTCCCAAATCTACGATTCTCACTGCAATTGTAGCGTCGACTGTATTTCTCAGCACAGTACAAGTCACCAGGACAAAGTTGGCAACCGCCCAGGATTTTACGTCTAGTCAAATAAACTCGTTAATAAACATATGGCAGTATCCTACACGGAACAAGTTTACAGTACTCTGCCCACACTTCTCTATACTTCTCTGCGCATCGAGCTTCATCTCTTCTTTCTCTCCATATTAGCAGAATAAGAAGATAAATTGGATAGAAGTATGGAATTGGGGAACTGCAAAGATACATGAATTCTTACACTGATTAGTTTTCCGTGTATTGACTAATATAACTTTCTTAACGGACAATCTAGTTTGATAGGGAACTTACATTATCCCACACGGTAAACTGAAGGATGCAGCCAGTAGTAAATCTCCAAGGTAGTTGCTGTGCCTTGCAATTCCCCTAGAGAGAGAGAGAGTTAAAAGAGATGGCACTTGAACACTGAAAACAAGTCCAAGTTGTATATTTTGCAAGCCATCATTCATCTAGTGGATTCAAACATCTTAAAAAGACTCGTGGAAAGTATAGCATATGTGAGTACGTAATGTTTTCAAAGGCTAAGTTAAGGCTCGCTTGGAGGCCGCATCAAGGCTAGGCAATCGAAAATCTCCTCTGGCCTTCGAATTTATATCTCACTCCCCAAAAGCGCATGTCTCGTCTATGGGGCATTCATGGAAGGTGTGGCTTTTGCGTATCTTTATGATTTAATGCAAGGCATACCCTTTTGAGGATTCAATTCCAGAAAAAAAAAAAAAAAAAAAAGGATCACATGGCCTATAGATCTCACTCTCTCAGCTTGTCAAACTTTGCTTGAAGTGGCAGTGTAGCTATTTGAGGATCACATGGCCTATGAATTTTGCTTAGCATCGTTCTCAGTTCTCACCCTCATTTTTTCTTACTTTTACTCATTCTATGTATTTAATGAACTAAACCTTAAAATTCTTACACCTTGCCTCTTGAGCCATAAAAAGCCTCGCATTGCTCATTTGCCTCTAAAAACATTGTCCATAAGCACAAAACTATATTTCATTGGGCCAAAACTCACCCACAGCCTTACAGAATAATAACAATTCAATTTTAAAAAAAGTAAGTTCAATTGATCTGAGATGACGACTTGAGAATACTGAAACCATGCTACCCTCCTCCATATAAAGATTAGACTGACGTTGCCACTTCGTGCACATGACAATTGGTCCTCATTCATCTTTGAACTAAAAATGTAGTAATACAAAAAATACTGATTTCACTTTCAGCATCCCAGACAACCTTTTCGTCTCTCAACCTCTCACAAGAGAAGTAGAGTGTGATTATATTTCCTAAACAATGTTACTCACCTTCCGTGCAATACCCCACCTTTCCACAATCCAATATATACATGATATATTGGACATGTATATATTGGACGTTTGGGAAAAAACGTCTGTATCTGCACAACAAGTGCCTATTCAGACACTATTTACATTTGAAAAAAAAATGCAGAAGAATGAAATCATCACTTCTATTTATTACCAAATTCATGATGACGTTAGTTGCAATGTGAAATATTTCGTGTACCGAACCTCTCGTAAAGTTAATTTTTGAACGATGATGAGAGGAAGTCAATACTCTATATTAATCGACATTTTCATCTAGTAATCACATCGTTTCCCACTCCAAATTCTGCTGGCCTTAAAGAAGAAGAATCCGCCTCTTATTCTTCTTCTTTCCCCGCTCTTTAACAGACCATAAGAATGTTGTCTCAGGCTCCCTCATTCTTACATAAGGTCGAGGAACCAAGAGTAACCACACCGTAGCGTTACTTTGGCTGAGCAGTTACAAATCATGACTGAATCACTTTTATCCACAAAGTTTGTGCTTTACTTTGTAGCCTCATTTTTTTTTTTTTTTTTTTTTTTTGTTGTTGTTACTTTCTAGCTTCGGTTGTTCCATATCTTTAAAAGATGAAGATGAATTATGAGAAAATAATCCAAAGAAAACCTTACCAGTAGCCAGAAGCAAGCAACTTTCCCCCAATAACCTTTGGAGGTCTACCCCATATTGGCGCTTTCGGGTTCTTTTTGAATACATGCTTCTGCTTGTTAGCACCTCTAAAAACTTGATACCTTCCCAATTCGAATGAAAGAAAAAAAAGGAAGAATAAGGAACCATTTTAGGATGTGAAGACGAAGAGAAACCTTTGAATTAATAAATAATAAACTGGAAACAGAAAACAATCAAAAGATATAAATTGCAATGATGAAAAGAAAAAGAACTTAATCAGACTAATGTTGGAACTTGGAGTATGATGAAGAAATTTACCCAATCAGAAAAACCATGCAATTTGCAATAACAGCAGCTGTTGTTAGCTCCACCTTGTTACTCAAAAGCCACCAACCCTATGATAAAGGAAGAGACAGGTCATCCAAAATTCCAAATATTCTACGGGGGAACAGGTATAATTTTGGATGTCACTTAATTTTAGTGGTCACATTTTTCAGGGTACATTAAAAGGAATATTCAAATTCTAATCACAAATTAACAACCAGTTTCTCTTGTTTATTCAGATGCATCAAATCAAAGTCACAACCTGAAATGTGCTTAAGACCATTTGTTGCATAAGGTGGTCATAGGAATGAAGTTAAACAAAATTACTGTTTAGAAGATACTGTTAAGGCCAGTGACTGAGCAGAAAACCGAATGCAGCAGTGTAAGGAGAACCAAAAACCAACAAAGAAGATAAGTCGTAAGAAGGAAAGAAAAAGAACGAAGGGATGTTGAAATTAAAAGTTATGCAAGCACCTAGAAGGCTTAAAACAAATACCTCATTGCATATGTTTTGTGTTCAAGCAGTGGCCCACTGATACCATAACCACCCACCAAAATGGACCTAAAGTGGTGATAAATGGCCATAGTGGCCCACTGCATTATGCAAGCACCCAGCTGTCTGCGTATACTGAATTACTAATACCACAAAGAAGAAGCAAAATGCAGTCCATCAGTAATTCAGTATACGCAGACAGCTGCACCACAACGCAAAAACATTGTCTATCCATGAGTCCCCCTACATCCAGTACATCCAGTTCCGTGAACACATCCAGGAAACAGCAGTATAGCAATTGTCACAGGCAAGGGGATAAATGTAGAGACAGGATCTGAACATTATTGTAGTTTGCCTTCTTTTTCCTCATCTTACAAGAAAGCAATAATAATAGTTGATGTGGATAATATGATCGAACCTGGATACTAAAGGTGAAGGGAATCCACACTAGATCCCCGAAAACTAGCATGAACCCCAATTTTTCTGCGATTATATCCCACCTGCAATTTATACCCAGACAGAAAATGTCAGACTAGTAAACTAAATCATACTCGGATAGTAAAATTGAAAAATGTTCCTGACAAGAAAATGCAGATAGAAGAGCAAAGAATACATATTATCGGATCCACAATACCATAATCAGAAAATAATCAGAATTAATGAGATATAGACAGAGAGTGAAGTGCCAATGATTCTCAACATTATGGATTACAGTTGGGGAGACCCCATAACCAGATTCCAGTAAGTTCTTATTAACATTTCATCGTCATGCACTATGAGCTTCTGTAGGACCCAAGCTCTAGAACCACTGGGAAATAAAGTAAACCTGTCATCAACAGATACATTTTGATGCGCAAGCACTGTACTGAGGAAACAACACTGGCAATAAGAAGCAATAGCAAGCACTGCACACATCCCTAATGCTTGAGTAAGCATGCTTTCAATTTTTTATGAACAATCCACTGTTTCCACAGACATACTTTTTGCCACCTTTTAATGGCAACATTTCTCATCTCACATCCGCCCCATTCCAAACCCAAATGAGAAGGATTGCCTGGCTTTGTCAGGAAGCCAAACTTGTTCTTCCAACTCTACGATAGGGACATAAAAATTCCAGTGGTTCGGCCTTTGCTCACTGCGACACCACCTCACCACCCAATTAACCATGTTCTCTGCTTCAATTTCGAGGATATTCTTTTCCTATAAAGTCACTGGGCCTGGCAGTTCTGAGAAACGGTTGCAACTAAAAGTTGAGTTTGCAAGGAGGCGAAGCAAGAAAGGGGGCGAAAATGACCAACTAAGAAAATGAGACTTTCCCTAGAGGAAATAACATATGATATTTCTCCCACAGCAAAAAGGGGTTTTCTTCTTCTACATTATTACAGCTAGTCATTTATGAGAAGTTTCATAATAAAATGACCGAAATGTCGAGCAGATATTGCGTGGTTTTAAATTCCAAATGACCAATTTTTATACCAGTCAGTCTAGTTTAAGAAAGAATCAAGAGGGTTTTCACACTACACGTATTAACCGAAATTGGACTGTCAAGCAGGTTGATATGGATGCATATCCAATTTATTCTGTTGTGATAATGACGCAATTGCACTCTGTTGAGTTGGGTGTAATTCTTAAGAAAAACAGATCATGCACTTACGTGGAGGTCATATACTCTTCATAGAAAAAGTAGTCCATGATGTACAACTGAAAAAGAAATGTAAAACAAAAACAAATTAGTAACAATGGAAGAATCACGAATGACTACGGTAATCATTGATAGGAAACATAAATAGAAAACATGAAGAGTGTGCATCACCAAATTACCACACAAAATATCTGGTAAAGGATCATTGATTGGCTCAAGTTGGCTTCTTTAACACTTTTTGCCATAATTGAGAGATTGATGAGTAGCCACCCCATCATTCCAGCTCTAACAAAGAAAAATCTGTGGAGGTGGTTTCCACCATATTAAGAAGTAAGTAAAACATTCACAATAAAATATGACTTCCACCATATTAAGAAGTACAACATTCACAATAAAATATGACTGCAAATCATCACCAAAGGAATTTGGCTAAAGTCAAAATCTCATGTCACACATTCAACAAGAAGCATGCAATGTCGGACCACACCGTTTTATGATTATTTCACAGCTTCTTCTTTTTCTTTTTTTGACTGGATTTTTCTACAGCTTGAAAGTTGAAGCTGAGAATGAGATCATTGAGGGGTTCTCGAAAGCACAAAAAAAAAACATGTAATGACTTCGATTCATGTAGTATTTCAAAAGACCAGCTAAGAAATGAAACATGGCTAAATTGGAATATGGACTACGTACTTGAGGTCAATGCCCATTAATTGAGGATTCAGCTGTATTCCAAACCACCTTTCAGATGACAAAATAGAACACAAATGTCAAGAAGACTGATCGTATCTAGGAATATGTTGATCAGGAAATAAAACAAACAAAATGTACGCAATAATCCAATGGCAAACATGGAAAATGAACATTAAATTTTACGTGTTAAGTATTTCGACCAAAAGGTGCAAAGGAAGCGCAACACTCGTTAAACAAGGAAAAAATGCACAAAAATACCTATAATCCTTTGTACATGAAAAGGATTCACATGCTCCAAATATACTGAATGTAAAAGATATCTACGGACAAAGCATCTTAGAAGGACATTCAAGCCAGGAAATAGCATCATTTCAGTCCTGTATCAATTAGTTGTGTATTCGAAGATAAAGATGCAGTGGAAAAATTGAAAAATGCACAGGATCCATACAAGAGTTGATTACGTACTTTGCTCACAACAAGAAGTTATTTTGACGCTGCAGCACTCAGCCCTTCCTAAATGAAAACTATATATTGTTGTGCTAATGTTGAGCACAAAAGAAGATAAGCATGTAGTGCTCCCCAAGACGCCATATTAAATCGTGAGCATCTAGGACAATATCAGTCAGCTGACTGCTTATTAGGAACATCATCTTACATCAATTAACCAACTCAAGTTGCTCCATGTCATACCCAAAAAAAAAACATCTCTACTTGATAAAAAGTTATAAACACTCAAGCACCAATAATCATGTCACCTCCTATCCAACCTTGAAATTTTAACTGCACATAGGTTCTCTTCAATTTCTCATCAGGCAGTTAGACATATATTCCTCTAGAACTACATCAACATGGTATGCCTGCCACCGCCTTTCCATGGCATGCCAGAATGGAGACAAAAATTCAAAGTGATTTCCTTTTCATTCAAGGAGAAGGATCCTTAAAAGAATATGCAATCAAATCCAACAGTCGCATCTCGATTTACATATGGTACACCACGTCTGTCCACCACAAGTTCTTGTGATTGAGCTCCAATAAGTTGGAATGAAAAAAAATATAGATTGCCCTCATTTGAGACTAAATAGGCTTCTAAGAAGCGTGAGATTGGATTGTCGAAAAAAATATATGTATAAATTACAAGATTGTCAAATAATCTATCGGGATAGGAGTTTAGACTAGAAAACAGCAACTATTGGTTTGGGTAAACATGCTGCAAGCCTGCAAGTTAATTTCTCTAAAATCCGTCCACGTTGAGATCTGTAGTCCATTGAGTATGCACACAACCACAAATATTCTTATACAAGCCAAGAATAAACTTACGCAGGGGGGGGGAAAAAACCTAAGCAGCAACATCCATATTTGAAATAGTGGCCCATACTTCTATGCTATCACCCATTTAACAACTAATCATCCCACAGAAATAAAGTACCAGTCATCAATTAGGTTTCCGGTGACATGAGGCTTCAGGGATGAACCCTGATCGTGCGATCTGCGACCAGCCACATAAAGTAACAATGTTACCTGGAATTAAGACATCAAAGAACTATCAGAAAAGTGAGAACGTAGTTAGACAAAAATGGAAAGTAAGTGTATCCTTCTGTCACTAGTGGGTTTGCATAAATCACAGGTGCAATCAGTTGCTATAATCAATATTCGACTGATAGATTCTGAAATTGTGGAGGCTTGGTTTGATCAAGCCGCTGACTATATGCTTCAACAATTACCCCAATCAAATTATTTTGGGCCCACACAGTATCAATGACATCAGGGTATGTCAAGACAACAGGCTATCACGTGGTTCTACAAATTATAATGAAGCAATTATGACCAAGGAAACAATGTTGTCATAGACCCACCAAATAAGTACCACGATTATGAAATTTCTCCACCAACTTGAACACACAGTAAATATTTCTTAGATTCTCCTAATGATTACACCTATGTAGCACGGACACGGATACAAATACGGACACGGATACGGCAATTTTGAAAAAAGGGACACGGACACGGCAGGGGACACGGCAATATATATATTAATATATATACATATATATATATATATAATAAAAAATTTAAAAAAAAACTTAAAAATTGATAATTACATTTTGACCCCAAAATTTTTAAAAAATTACAATTTGACCCCTGAAAAAATTTAAAAATACAGATTGACCCCAGATTTTTTTTAAAAAAAATTACAATTTGCCCCCTTCCGTGTCCTCGCCGTGTCCCCCACGTGTCCCAGCCGTATCCCCGTCAAAAAATTCAAAAAAATTGGGGGACACGCCACGTGGCGTGTCCCATACGTATTTAGGTGTGTCCCCGCCGTGTCCCCGTGTCCCATACGGCAATACGGCACCTCCTAGGAGTGTCGGTGCTTCATAGGATTACACCATTCCGAAATTCAAACACAACCACACAACTCTACTTTATAGAATACCGACCATAGCCACACATCAAGATGCTAGTCCACCAATTGAAGTTGCCAATGTGTACCAGAGAGCTGCAACTTACGTAAAAGAATTCCAAGTAGGGCATAAAAATTGAGACTTATAATTCGCGCACGAGGAGATTCCAAGTAGGCATAACACAATTAAGACTTATAACTCTTATACGACAAGATTCCAAGCAGACCATAAGAGAAACAAGACTTACAACAAAGCTGAATATCAAAGTTGCTGACAAAAGCTCAAGCCCTTTGTCTGCTATTGCCTGCACATATAATTGATTTTTTTAGTGTCACTAGAATAAAATCAACAAGGTCAAACATTGTCTGAGTGTCTCTACACCAACACCAGACGTGGTATGGATGTGACCCCAAGAAATTAGAAAAATTACTTCTCACTGTGCATTTTTGTTCCCAGTGGTAGCCAATTCTGGGCACTACTTAGTTTCAAAGAAAAATATGCACTGGAGTGCATATAAAGACAGTACTGACAAGGTGGATGCCAAATAGCAATTAGGGGAACATATAAACAATAACAAGTCATATCCCTCCCGTTGAAACTTCCTACAAGTTTGCATGCAATTTCAGTATTTTTTTCATGTCAACTGCATTGAGAAGCAAAGGGAAAATGTAAGGACCCATCCCACATTGATGGGCTCTGGGAAATTTGAGTAATATATAAATGATTGTGAGTTGCTACTGTATAACTCGTGTTAACCTTTTGAGCCACGTGGTTAGGCTAAAGGTTAGCAGGTCAGCTGGCACAGGTTGTTGCAGAAGTGTGAGGCAGGTCCGCGAGGAGATGTGCTTGGGTGGACTCAACAAGGGAGGAGCTTGAGGTGCTTGTCATGCTTGGGCTGGTCCCAAATGAGACGAGCTTGAAGAGCTTAACGTGCTTAAGCAAGTACTTGTCTTACATTGCTTGGTGGGTGGAAGTTGTTAGACCACGGGGGCGCAACGGGAACGTTGCAATCCTAAGTGGGGGAGATTATAAGGACCCACCCCACATTTGTGGGCTCTAGGAAATTTGAGAAATATATAAACGATTGCGAGTAGCTACTGTATAACTTGAGGTTAACCTTTTGAGCCACATAGTTAGGCTAAGGGTTAGCAAGTCAGTTGGGCGCAAAAAAACTCAGGACAATACATACGAAGACCAAGTTTGTTGAAGAAAGCTGTATACACTTCAAAATAGTTTTGATAGTGGGAAAGAAAACTTGATTTTGTCTTTATGCAAATAAACAAATTTTCATGTTGATATGATTCATTTCAAATTTCAAAACAATCTCCATGTACTTGTTGACGTAGGGCCTATGGCTACTAGCAACGAGTGCAAGCCTTACTCACTCATCTTAACACATGTTAGAAGGACAAAATTCACCTTTTGTTGAAGCACCATCTGTGGACAAAAAGTAGTAACCTGTGGCCCCATTTGACTAATCAGACTACCTTGTAGAATACGTAATCCCAACGGACTAGTCATGAGGGGATTATCAATACCATCTCCCCAGGGTGTTGCACATCCATATTTTGTGGGATTGGTTATAAAACATATACATAGTCCCTCCACCAGTTGTTGATTTGAGAATAGCAAAAATTGGTCCAATGGGTAGGACTGTAAATGAACCAATCCAAGCAGAAAAATTAGTTCTTTAAGCATGGTTCAAAAACTTATTCTTCGGTAACCAGGTGTCCAGACCAGCTTACACGTCCTAAAGTTAACGACTAAAAAAAACTCTAGTGGCCTGACCTCAATATTGTTTTGCAGGGCGGGAGTCGAACCTGCAAACTAGGGGAGTGAGGCTCTTACTAGCTGTCATGCTCCCAATCTTAACGAGCTTAAGAATGTGCACAAGTTTGGTTTATTTATCAATCGACCCAACCTTTGACAGAGCTGAGCTCGAGTACTTCAACTTTTTTCCTAGAATAAAATTCAACCTATCAAACAAGGCCCACGGTCCTCCAAATGAGTGACAACAACGAAAAAGAGAGCATAGCTTGAGCACATACAGTGGGAGAAATGAAACTCATCCCAACCCCGATTCCGAGAAGCGCAACAAGCAAAATCACTGTCAACAATCCTGAAATCTCAAGACCAAACCCCAAAAAAATATTAAGAACTCATTCAAAACAACTATACACTCATTATTAGAGCACAAAAATGAAAATGTGTAATCCGGGAAGTTATGAATTGAGTGAGAGAAGGCAGGCACCGTTGCAGCGGTAACGGAGACGAGTGCCGTCGGACAAGATCACACCAGGTACAACCTTTCCCGGTAAAATGGATCCAGCAATTGCCAAGTAAGCAAAGAACCCAAGTAGCATTGTAACCTAGTTCACCAATCAGATGGATATAATATCGCATATGCATGTGTATGTATGTGGGCAAGTACGTTTTTTGACTAAGTTGTACGCATGAGCGTCAGAATATACAGAGGGTGATGAAGGGATTACTCACAGAGGTGAAAGAAGGAACCAGGGCGTGGAGGGTAGAATTCAGATCCATTCTTCTTCTTCTTCGTTACTCTCAATCTGTGTGTAAATCTTGGTCTACTTGGGTTGTAGACGAAGAGGAAGAAGAAGAAGATGCAGCTGTGATGGTCAATTGAGTCACTCTTATTGAGTCCTCCGCTCCCTGCTTCTGTGACCGACTCTGGTCAGGGTTGCACCCTCTGTCCCTTCCAAAACTTTGTTGGATTCCAATACAATTTTTAATTCAATCAATAATATTTTTAAATTTTTTTAAAACTTTATATAATAGAATTAATTGAAATCTATCAAAGTTCATATCGCACATAAAATCTGTTATAAATTGGAATATGTGAACACTTTAAAATAGAATCCGGACAGGATCAACAATTTAGGGCGGAGCGGGAGTATTGTGAAGTCTAGATTGATGCGAAAAGCCTCTAAAATTTATGGATGAGAATAATTAGTTTTTAGGTTAAAGTTATATGCCTTTTCGTAGGAGAGTATAAGTCGCGAGTTTTGCATGAATAGGTGGTTTTGATTCTTTTATTTAAAAAAAAAAAAAAGTGAACCAGGCTTCTCCGTAGTTCTGTCGAGGACTGTTGGGACTGCAGTTCCATTTTTCGGCCTCTTGTCCAATTTCATTCGACAATCGATTCCGTTTATATTGTAAGTCACGTCCTATTTTGGCTTAAAAAACAACTTTGTTAATTTTTCGTTTTATTTGATTTTTTTTTGCTTTAGTTAGTTTTGTGTCAAGTTTTTGTATATTATTATTAGTTTGCCTCGACAAGATGAATCGAAAAAGTAAAAAAATATGATCCAAACTTTTTTTTTGATAAAGACAAAAATAAGCTAAAAAGTCTGATTTTTTTTTTACTTATTTTTGGTTTTATTCAAATAATTATTAATTAGGAGTAGATATTAATTTATTTTTGTGTTCCAACAAAATATGTGATACTATAAACGAAACCAATTATCGTCCGACAAGAAGTAGGAAAAAAGGTCAATGGCAGCAGTTCTGAACTGCTATTTGTCAAATAAGCCCAGTCCTTGAAGATTGTTGTAGTACACATGACCGTATGGATGGCAACGGAGAAGTTCAATTTATGTATTGATAAAATAAAATCAAAACATATGCCTAAAACAGAAATCACAACCAAAATACATAAATTTGGTTAAAACGTAAAGAAATCATAATTCATAAACATATGCCCATATTCAAAGAAAGGAGAAACAAAAGGGGGGAAGGAGGAGGGGAGGCCAACCCTGTGGTTAAAACCTAAAGTGGTGTGTTTTTTTAGAAAGAGAGAAAAGGAAGGATTTGTGAATTCGTAAGTTTTGCGTTGCAAGGACCTTATTATTGCGGCTAAGTATTGCTACATGCCCTATTCAATTTCTCTATAAATTTGTCCTCTATCAATTATGACTAATTTAGTCTCTTAAACTTTCATATCAATATCTATATAGTCTAAATTTCAAATAAGTTGATTTGCTCAATTATAAATGACTATTGATAAAAAAAAATTAAAAAAAAAAGTTTTGCTAATCACATTATCAATGCAGTTTTATATATACATATACACGTGTGTTTCGATATCGATGCATCATTTACATATTATCGATTACTCTAAGAACGGTGTTTATCATTTTTCTTGATAATAACTTAAATTTTATTCCGGTTATAGAAACGAGAATAAATGTTTGTACATATATGCACCATCTATATATATGCACCTTACAAGTGTATCAAAATTTTATCACTAACCACCAGATATATTGAAATATTGAATATAAGGAGCGTTAATGGGGACTTCAAATTATGGAAGAATGGTTGTTATCACTTATCACTAAATAGACTGGAATTCCAAAATTAGGCTGAGTGGATAACGATTTGGAAAGTTTATGCCCTATGGGAACATGGAGATAAAAAGAAGAAAAAATGGACGAAGATAGAAAATAAAGAACAGGCAGTGTTAACAAACAGACCCATGTACTCCAAAATTTGATTCATGGTTATTTTCTCCCCTCTTTCCCTCTGAACCAAAATAAAGAGGAAGAAATTTTGTTAATTTTCCTTTCCTTCCTTTTTTTCCCACAAGTTCCAAATAAACCCAAGGACTCACCGAGTTTTTAGCCCCTCCAATTCTCATGCATGGGTCGGATCGGTTCGGATCTGGTCTCGACCCGCAGTCCAACCCGACCCGACCACACCGGGTGGGAAAATCTTGACCCATATCTGACCGAAACATCTTTATAAACCAACCTATTAGGTTCCTCCTTCCCTATGCGTAAAACACTGATTACTCTGTATCCAACGCATACATAAGCATAGTATATTGGTCGAGTCGAGTAGTACGGGTTCAAATTTTCTCCACTCGCTTCCCAAACCGAAACCTACAAATTTCACAGCTGCAGACCCGACATCCGACCAAAATGTGCATCAAAACCGCTCAAAAAGACTTGGGTCAGATAAGGTCGGTTGGGTCACACGAGTTTTTACTCACCCCTAGGTAAAAAGTAGAGTGATTTTAGTAACTTGTTTTTAGTAAAAGAGTATGAGAAATGATACTGCCAAAACCATTTTTGTTTGTGAGATTATGCCAAAACCATTTTTGTTTGTGCCAAAACTGTAGTACATAAAATGCTTGTAACTTGCACATGGCACAGGGTTTTTAAGCACTACAATTTTGGCACAAACAAAAACGGTTTTGGCATTAGCTGTTAGAATTATGCTCCAAAAATAATAATAATTATTTTCAATAAATTGTTTGACATTTTATTTTGCATTTTTGTAGATTATTATTTTGGGTAACGTTATTATTTAATGTCACATAAGATGTGACCATTAGGCCCCTTGGGTAACATTGTAGAAAGAACGTATATACTAATGGTTAATGAACCAGAGGCTAAGAGTTATGTTTTTTCAGTGCCTTGTAGACCCAATAATATTCTAGGCTATGGGTGTTGATTGAGCCTCACACCTATTATGGCCTACACTTGTTATGTTACTATAGGATAGGATGATTTACTCCATCATTGAGGTAGTGACCTTAAACAAACAAGTGGATGATATGTAACAAGTACATTCATTGAAATGATCAGTTTAAGAACACATATAGAAGGAACACTGTCAGATTGGAAAAGGTAATTCTACTACAAGTCACTTATTTTCCTTTGACCTGAGAGGCTTGTATAAATTAATTGTTTATTCTTTTAACTTTGACATTGTCAGTCGGTGATGCTGAATTAAAGGCTATATACAGACATGTTGGATTATGTGAGTGATAATTAATTTATATAAGTGCTTAACAAGGAATCCACAATTCTCAAAGTGAGAATGTATATTCAAGCAATTTTCACAATAATGTTGGACCAGAAGAAAACCAGCCGGTGTTTTTTAGTAAACTGTTTTGGTAATTTATATGTATAAATATTATACTACAAATCGAATTTTGAATTATCTTTTGGGGTCCAACTAGAAAGTGAATTAAGAATGTCATGCATAAGCTGGGGTTTTGATGGTGTGAATTTATCCATGCCTATTAGCTTATGGGAATATAAGTTGGTGGAAGGAAATTAGTGGACAGTTGTAGGAAAGGGCATCACTTGTAATTCTCTATTTTCAGGGGTTCAATTGCAATGTGTTGATGGACATTATTGTGATCGGTGGAAGCTATATAATTATCTAATTAAAAAGAATATATAGGATAAGTGTTATCCTGATACAAATAAAAGAGAAGTCTTTTATTTGTTTCCCACAACTGAAAGATAGAGATCCCTAAGGATCCCACCTAATTGCAAACTCTATCTATGAGAGTCTATTTTATTAAATGTTAGACACAAAAGATTAGCCATCAGAATTTTTGAGTTTCTCACAAAAGTAAAACACATAGAGAGAAGAGAGTTGCAAGGGTGAATCACTGAGGAGGCGAGATGCTTGGATCGCTAAGTGAGGAATCGAAGGCATCTAGACAAAAGGTGAACTACTCGGAAAAGGTATTTATGATTATGTATTCGAGTGGTGTTATTTTGTTCATCAAAAGTTTTTGATAAACAAGAATATTTTTCGCAATCCAACATTAGCACCGCCCAAAGGCCCTGTTTGATAAGAGAGATAGAGCATGGGATTGGATTACTAATCCAGTGGGCCCATTAATATCATGTTTGGTGTGCAATTTGAGGACCGGACTAGCAGTCCTATGAGACTAGCAATCCCCCATTTTCACCGGAAAGGCCAACCCAAGGAGGGTTGGGTATTATCAATCCTATCCCATGGGATTGAGTGCAGAAAGACAACTTTGTCCTCTTCCTTTTCGTTTATTTCCACAATGCGTACCTCTATGCAAATATGCTTTCCTATTTGGTGCTGCTGTTGTTGTTTTTTTTTTTTTGTGTAGGAAAAACGTGAATGTCAATGGTTTTTCTATTTTCATTATGCAGTTGTTTTTCGTTCATTTGTTTTCGCCTTTTTTTTTTGCTTGTGATTCTAAAATTGTTTCTACTTCTGGTTTTGTTTGTTTCTTCTAACAACTCATAAATCACAACTTATTACTGTCGTTGTTCAATCGTTGTATTCAAGTTACTCGTTGATTCATTTTATCTTTATTAAATAAAAAAAACCTATGGTTCATATTTTAATCTTTCTGATTTCTCATGCTGACATGAGCCAATACTCCAAAAATTAGCGCCTAACAAGCAAAACTAACATAGAGAAAAAAAATTTGATAAAGACTAAAAATAACCCGGTTCAATTTAATTGATAAAGACTTTCAAAAATTGATAAAGACTTAAAAAAAAAAAAGACATGGAAACGTGTTGTTGGGCTACTGATGAAAACGTGTTGCTGAGCTACTGATGAAACAATTTATTTTTACCCAATCCTATCCTAAGCAAATAAGGGTAGAATTGGAAACAAATTATTTTTACCCAATCCTATCATAAGCAAAACAAACATACTATTAGTAATCACATGATCTAATCATGTGTAAAACAAACATGAGGGAATAATTCATCTCCTCATTAATAATCCCACCACATTATCAATCTCAATCCCATCTCATTACCAATTTCTCTAAAATGAAACCTCATATCAAACGGGGCCAAAGAGTATTTGAGAGAAAATTAACCTTTCGCTAGGGGAGATGCTACGGGTACAGAGGCATTAGCGCAGAAAATGTACAGGGGATACTCAGGGACCCATTTTTAGCTCTCATAAGAGTGATCCGAATCGTTTATTATTTTTAAAACATTTTTCCGAAGGCCCCCACAAAAATTCAGCTCAATCGGACGGCAAAAAGTGGTTGAACCAAAGTCCCACCATTGCAATCCAAAAGTTTTAGATTGCAACGGTGGGACTTTGTTTCAATCACGTTTAACTGTCCGATTGAGCTAAATTTTTGTGGGGCCCCTCGAAAAGTGTTTTAAGAATAATTAACGGTTCGAATCACTCGTATGAGACCTAATACCTCTGCACCCGTCTGTACATTTTTTGTGCTAATGCCTCTATACCTGTGGGTTTTTCCTTTCGCTGGTGTAAAACAAGGAAGCCCGTAATGAAGTGATTCCTTTATCTCCTACCACGAGCATTAATGTTTTGCTGTATACAAAGACTCATTTGTCCTTTCTTGATCAAAAGCTGACAGCTTATATATTTCATTTCATTTTCCAAACTGCTCGGAGTTCTAAAAGACTAGTTGTCTAATTTTCCAATGTTTTGCTGTATGCAAGGAAAATGCTAACGTGTGCCTAATAGGCACACGTTAAGGTTGAAAAAGTGTATTGAAATGTGTGAAAAGTGTATAGAAATATGTGAAAGTGTATTGAAAAGTTTAAAAGGTGTATTGGAGTGTGTGTTGTTTTTGTTTGTTTATGTGCTTATCGTGTGCCTATTAGGCACACGTTAGCAAGACCCTTTTTATAATCATGCAGTAAAAGTCAAAAACTGGAACCCCACAATTCTTTTCAGCTGAAGCAAATACAATTGTAAAAGAACGAAAACTACCCATTTTTGCCAAGCTCCAATAAATAAAGATGGAGATTAGTGACCCTAACAAAGTCTTCTTTTTTTTTCAGCTTCCATTTTTTTCCTTTTTCTTTTTGTTGATACAACCTTTGATAAACAAAACACATGGTTCAAGAATCACAATTTTGACTTCACTACTCATTAAAATTGAGAAGAAAAAAACCTTCTCTCCTCATGTAGTTGCCCAACAGAAATACGCAAAAACTGCTCTTGATGTCGAGAACGGAGTTAGTGAAGTACAAATAAAAAAACTCCCAAAATAGTTAATAGCTCCAGAAAATAGTTAATAGCTCCAGAACATGTGAAAGCGACTGGTTCGTAAGAAACATAACCTAAAGCTAGAATGGTGAAAATTTGACTTTGGAAAGGATATCAAAAGCTCCGCTCAGAAAAAAGAAATGATATCAAAAGCCGCCCATTATAAGTGTAATTCTTGATTCAAGAAAGGTTACCTTGGAAAATGAAATATATAAACTGGCAACTTTTGAGTTTTGACCAAGAACGGACAGCGGAGTTTTTGTATACAAAAAAACATTAAATGCCCGCGCAAGGAGAGAAAAGAATCGTGACATTATTGGCCTCCGTAAAACAAAAGTGATTTAAATAACGAAAATAAACTCAACTTTTATGGGATTTCTCATTTTAACAAATGGAAAACAAACCCTACCCTCAAAAGATTCGAAGGGATGAAATAGAAGAAAACTGAATAGTTGTGGGGATAAAATTGAAAATTAGCCATATTACAGAAGAACCATTTTATTGTTTTTTTCTTCCAGAATGATCATCGAACGTTTCCACCCCAACTGTTTCATTTCCCTCTCCACTCTCTCTCTCTCTCTCTCTCTCTCTCGCTCTAAAAATCCGCATCACTCGCAAGCTCTCCGCCAGACGTCGATCAAATGGACTTCTGGGGTAAGTTTCTCTCTCATTTTCGTTGTATCAATGTTAGCCTATTCTCTCGTTCGTCTCGTTCGTTTGTGGGTGTTGGGGTTTTCGCGTGAATCAGGGTTTCTGCCCGGTTTCGCATGTAGTGGATAATGTGTACAGTGGTGAAGTTGCTAAAATTACGTTCGTCGATTGTTGCTCTTAGTTGTGGTCTTTCTCAATCGAGTGTACATTTGACTTCAACTTATTAATCTCCAATTACCCATTCGAAATAAGGTCTCTGCGTTTTGGTTTTTGTTTTTTTTTAATTTTTTTTGTTTATTTTAATTGTCGAAAAACAGCAAAACCTGTACAATGAAATAAAAAATATAAGAAAGCCGGAATATGTACTATTGTGCCCACAGGATACCCAGAACAACCTCTCACATACACACACCCGAACACGCGGACCACAATTTTTACGTGGTTTGGCAAATCTTACCCCACGGGGAAGCGGATTTTTTCTATTTGGAGAAGATTTACAAAGGGAACCGGGTTTTCGCTCACCAGAGCCCAAAACAAGAAACCCACCCTATATTTCTATTTACACCTCTGCTACAAATGGTTGAAACTGCAAAATTGCATTTATAATTGTAGGAGAAGGGAGAGTTTCCATTAAGCTAGACTGGTGGAGGTTAAGAGCTGCCGCATCAATGGAGGAGTTGGGAACTCCTTCAATCCTCCGGGGCACAAAGTCATCATGTACCTCCCATAACAGTCCTAATAGCGGCGACCTTGTTCCGTACCACTTGGAACTTGGGACGGATCCAGGATTCTTATCGGAGAGTGCAAACTCGTGTAATATAACAGTTATCTCTACGAACCAGTCGTATAATTTGGCTGTTTCTGAGTTACTCTTGGGCAAGGTCGCCCCTTACTGCCCCCTCATATCCATGACTGTTTGGAATCAAGAAATGTTGCTGGATCTTTGTTCAAAATTTGGTGGTGTTGGTACTGCAACAATCAGATGAAGGATATCTATCTTATTGAGACGTTTTCTATTGCAGTTATAATTATTGCAATTTATTTTTAATAGTAATACATATTCCATCATGTGAATATTGTGGTATAGAAGTCTCCATATCGCTTCAATTTAGGGTAAACACCAAATTGTTGTTCTCCATTCTAAAAATGGTGTTATTGGATGCATTGAAAGAGACATTTGTCTTCAAAGGTATGCCATAAAGTCAATCATGACTGAAGACAGGGTAAATGGGGCTCCTGTGATGTTCTTTTTACAGAATAGAAATCTCTTCAATCTTCACCATAAAGTACTTGTTTTTCTCTTTAGTTTGAAATACTAAACCTACGGTTCTGTTCTGAGTTTTTTTTTATGCAATTGTCTTTTTTATTACTGCTTACTATATTTTAGGCAGTTTGCATGTACTTTGTTGTTTGTGGAATGAGTTGGGAAACAGTTTTTAGAAGTGCTTGTAGCACTCTGCAGGTAATTAGGTTATGATTTTTTTCTTTAATCAATCATGGTGTCGCTAACCTTTGTGTGAAGGCTTGGTTATTTTTTAGGTTTATATCTTTCCTAAGTCATAGCTTCTTTGTATAATAATACTCCTTTTTCATTACTCTGACGCAAATACATGTGACATATATTTGCTAAAGCTGCCTATTAATCTTGAATACTATATGCTTATGATGTTTTGTCTATCTATATGTTTTCCCCAACTTAATAATAATGACTGATTAGTTTTTATTGAATTGCTTTTGAGCAATTGCATTAAGTTTTATGAACCTTTGGGAATTGATTCGGGGATTTTAAATGGCAATGAGTTTTTTAGTATATGAAATATGAAATTGTTTGCAAAGTGGGTCATTTGACCCCACTTTGCACTTTTTCCTCTCCGCTGCGTACACGTGTCATATGGCAGATAACAAACACCGGTTGTCTTCATATGTAGAATGGAACAATCATGTAAGGAATTTTGCTAAGACATGCTGATAACAGATGCTTGTAAGCTTTATATCTGTTGAACGGTACAATATGAATAAAATTCCTGGCTTCTTATAAATTGTGCAGATACATGAGTCATTTTTGTTGTGGTATGGTTTACCCTTTTTCCGTAATTTATATTCGGAGGTGACAAATTTTCTCCTATTTACTGGTTTGTCAAATATATTTTCTGAAGAAGTATTTTGCTATGATGACACAGGAGTCAAGGTGAAAAGTGGTGAGCCCTGCTTAGTAGAACCTGGGCAAGGCAGGACCCTGCATCTTTCCCAGGTTGTAGTCCAAGAAAAGACAAAATTTATTTTATTTATGTGATTGGTTATTTATGCATACCTTCCATTTACATTGAAGTTTGAAATACTCCTCAGGCTTGTCTTGGCGAGGTCAAGAAGGACAAAGGGAATGAATCCGTTTACCTTTATGTCACTGTTGAGGGAAAGAAGCTTGTCCTCGGAACACTTTCTTCTGAAAAGTTTCCTCAGCTGCAGTTTGACTTGTTGTTCGACGATAAATTTGAGCTATCCCACAGCTGGAAAAATGGCAGTGTCTACTTCCACGGATATAGATGCGATAATCAATCAGAAGAATATCCTTTTCTTTTCTTAACGTTTTTTATAGTTGTCATTAGTTGTAGTCTTCTACAGTCCATTCGTTTTTGGTGTTGACGTTGTTGGTGTTCATTCTTTCTGTTCTGTCTTCCTTGACCACCTGCCTCTTTTTATTATCACAATTGATGGTGACTCTGGTGAGTTTCTTAACATCAACTGCTCTTCTAGTTTTTACTTCCTTCTGTTGCCAATGCACTCATACCTATTTCTTTTTATTAGAGGATGAGTCTGAGGAGGATTTGCCTGCTAATGTTGCGGACGATGGTGTAGACTGTATTTCAATTTCAAAGTTCTTATTCAGTAGCATGTATATTTCTGGGGCATGTTATTTATTTTGCTAAGTTGTCTTCCTAGGAAAACCAGAGTCACAGGCTATGGTTGATAAACCTCCTGTGACTCAGAATGCTAGTACTGCAAGACCTGATTCAGCTGCATCAAAGCAAAATGTGAAGACAGTGGAGCCAAATAAAGTCGTGAAAACAGTCGAGGAAGATGACAGTAGCGAAGATGACTTTGGTACAGATACTTCCGATGATGAAGCTGACTCGGATGAGGTATTTTTTCAGTCAAAAGCTTCTCACTGTTCTTTTCCTCATGTTTCAGCTGTGTACCCTTGCATTACACCCGGATGTGTATTGTCCACCCATCGTAGTTATTTGGTTTCTGTATTTGGTTACATACACGTGCATATGGAATGGTGTTTTGACTTGTGCTGTGTTCGTATTGATGAAATTGGTCGAAGCGGAAATATATAGAAGTATTTTCAATGTTCTTATGCATAAGGGTGGCATACTGGTGGTTGGCTTTGGCTTAGGATGAAGATGGCGATTCTGAGAGTGGAGAAGGTGATACTGAAGATGATGACGAGGAAGAAGAGACTCCTAGGAAGGTAGATTATTTATCCTTCACAACCCTTCGACTGAGGGGCGGTTAGATGCTGCACGTAATAATTGTTTTTTTACATGGCGTATTCTTGGCTAATTCATTTTGGTTTCTTACTATAAAGGTTGAACTGAGCAAGAAGAGACCAGTATCTGCTACTGAAACACAAGGCGCTGATAAGAAGGCGAAATTTATTACTCCTCAAAAGACTGGTGTGTATTTTTCCCGTTTATGATTTAAGCCTCTTCTTTTTAGCCTCGGCTGCTTACAATTCTCGTGGATAGTGGCACAGACCTCCATGAATTTTGAGTTAGCTGGTTTAATCCATTCTGTCGGTTGATTTTTATCATTTACACCTCCTTGTAAAAATCATAAAAAGAAGAGGAAAAAGATAGTCTTCACTTGGAAGCATGAAGTTGGTGTTTACTTGTGGAGTTTCCGTTGATTTTCCAACCGATTCCTGTAGGATAAAAAAACAAGTTATAGATGATGATGATATCTTGAGTGAGGATGCAATTATTTGGAAGACTACATGAGATATTATTCTTTGTTGTTTTTCTCCTTATTGATGTTTACCCCTGACAATACTTTAAGCTCCTGATTTCGCACATAATTTTGCTGCTGGTGCTTATTTTACGCTTTGTTTGTATTCTTGGGATACAGTTTATCATTTCACCTATTTCTAAACTTAGCAAGATACATTTTAAATTGGGGTAATAATTTCCTTTGGTTCATATTTGAAACCTCATTGTTCAGACTTATGTTAGGAGATTCGGGACAATCTTATGATAAAAAATCAATCCTTATGTTGGTGCAGAAACCAAGAAAGGTGGGGGCCGTGTTGACACGCCTTACCCTTCGAAGCAGGCTGGAAAAACTCTTGCCATTCAGTCGAAACAGCAGACCCCAAAACCAGCTGGATCTCATCCGTGCAAATCTTGTAACAGGTATATATCCTTGGTAGAGTTACTCATTTTTTCTAAGTTCTGGAGTTTGTACAGTTTCTGATACCAACTTTGTGTGTGTGTGTGTGTGTGTTGATCCTCACAGGTCGTTTAACTCAGAAAATGCTTTGGATTCTCATACGAAGGCCAAACACACTCCGGGGAAGTAAGTGGATTTAAAGAAGCGGTTGTGGTGACCTTTTTTGGCATGTAGATTTGAAGAGAAAAGCCATCTATTTGGCCAAGTTTTTTAAGGTTCATCTTCGGAAATGTCATGGAAAAGTTTAGTTTTTTAGGTTGCAGATTACGTAATTAGGCTGTGGTGAATTGCATATAATGTTGACCAAAATGACTCTCTCATCTTTCCTTGGCGGTACTTCTGCTCTTGGCTTTTGAAAGTAATTTTTTCCCTGTGATTAGTCAGTTGACACGTTTGCTGTCGAAATAGAAACTCAAACTGCCACCCATAGTAATTTTTTCCCTGTGATTACTAATTTTGTTCAACATTTGGAATTAAAATAGAAAAAATAACTGAAAAGTCTTAGTACTTGTCTTCTTTCAAAACTGGGTAGGCAAAATGTACAGAGCCTGACTAGTAAATCATTGGACGCGGGAAGGCTGGGAACCGGGAGGGTGTTGTGCAGCCTATGCACAGCAGGTGCTGTGTAAAGTCACAGCCGTCCACAAATGTTTTCAATGGTTAGGATTGAAACAAACTATTTGCGCTAATAGTTTGTTTGAAATCTGGGGCGTCCATTCAAGCAACAAATGGCTCGGATTCTGTACAGCACGCTGTGCACAAGAGCCTCCCCGCAATGTTAAATGGGCTGTAGAAAACAAATATATGAAGAATCATGAATAAAAGGAGTTCTCATCTGCACAAATAATTTGAGCCAACACATGAATCCGAACCAAAGCATGCTCATCAACGAAACCTGGTATGTGCTGAATCCCAAAACAACAAACTAAGCCTTGGGCTACGAATGCCAGAAGGAATGAGCAAGAATAACCTTCTCATTCCTACTTGCTTAAGATACATAGCATAAACTCCGTTTCCCTGTTTGGTGGTTCGTTTTCACTCGCCGGTCATCATCCTTGGTTGTGTCCGGTTCTCTGGCCTAACAGTTAAGGGTGTTGCGACTGCTGTTTGGTTTCGTTGGCGGCAGCCGGTTGTGGTCGGAGGTCTTGGGCTGGGGGTGGTATTTGTAAAAGATAGCTAGGGTTTTGGTTTTGGGCCTCTTTATTTGGGCTTCTTTGTTATATTTGGTATGCCCTTTTGGGCTAAGGCCTTCAGGTGTTTTAGGATTGGCCGTTTGGGTATTCTTTTGGCTTGTCCCTTCAGTGTCTTAATTTTTCCAACCATTTGTTGGAGTGCCCTCCCCTTTCCCCCCATTTTGATGTACCATTTGTCAAGATTTCATCAATAAATTTGTTGCTGATCAAAGAGAGAGAAAAAAAGAAGAAGATGCATAGCATAAACTCTCCGCTAGTAAATCAATTGAGAGAGTGAAAAAAAAAAAAGGATCAGCCACCCTCAAGACCCATAATGTGCATGAGAACAAAGTTTATGAGAACGAGGATTGGTAGCGGAAGTATATGATTCCCATCGAAATATTAGGGCATCCACAGTGGGCTCCCTAAAAATAGCTCCTAAGTTGACTCCTAAGCTGTACACATAAGCCTAATTGGGTCCCATTTTTCACTCCTAGAACTTGCTAAATTTAGAGAGCATGTGTACACTCAATGGGCTAGCAAGAATATTCTCTATTTTGTGAAAAAACATAATAAAAAGTGTGGGCCCCATAAATTGATAAGTCTAAAAAGATTAAAAGTGTTTGGGTCCCACTTGGAGCTAGCTACAAGGCTAGTTAGATTTAGCTAATGCGTTAGGAGTCATGCTTAGGAGCTACCATTGGGAGTTTGTATTGGGAGCCCGTTGAAGACCATTATTGATCAAATGGATTGCCAAATTTTAGGACCCTCACATAGGAGCCATTTTAAGAGCTCATTGCGGATGCCCTTAGGTAACCTAAGACATGCCCATCTAAAATGCTGCCAAATTTGTTCATAGCTAATAGCTAAAACCGCAAAATTTCCTAAAAAAGAAAACACTAGGTCTCAGAGCCCCATCGAAATACCCATCTAAAATGCTGCCAAATTTGTTCATAGCTAAAAACGCAAAATTTCCTAAAAAATCAAACACTTGGTCTCAGAGCTTCCGTAGACCAAAAATTTCTTTGACAAAAAGACTCTGCTCGTGTTAAGTAACCAATTGTGCCAAAAGTTTAAGTTGTTAAGAATTGACCCTAAAAATGTACATCAAGCTATTCAACATACTCCATCACTTGCAACCTTGTCTTGCAAACAGAATACCAAATGGAGAAGCAGAATACAAGATGAACAAATGCAAACAGAGAGCCTTGAACCAAAGACCTTTCACAACCAGAACCTCCGATAACATTTTAAGTTACCAATTGTCCCCAAAGCTTAAGTTGTTAGGAAATTAGCCCAATAATATACATTAAGCTGTTTAACAGCTCCCACGATTCACCAGTCACCACAAAAGATCATTTCTCAACCAAAAAAAAAAAGCCTAAAACCACAAAGCCCTTCACAATGTTTCTACCATAGATTTCTCCAAAAAGAAGAACAACATTAAGTAGGTGGATTTTCATTGTTGCATTCGGTGTATTACAAACAATAACATAGAAGCCAAAGAACGATACACACAAGGTTTTCAATGAAAAAAAGTGATAAATGCAGAACTGCTGTTTTCAAGTTTCCAAAGGGCTAATAACTGGAAGATACAAGACAAATATCACATTGGCAAGAAACTTCAGTGAGTCATCAGTTTAAGAGCTGAGGGCTGCTTCAGTTGTTCTGCTAGCTAAACATGATGGCTGATCCTGTAAACTTGCTCTGCAGACAATTACACCAAACCTGTATATAAATATCATGGTAAGCTGCCATAAAAAAAATGAGGCTCAATCCTTGCAGCAGGAATACCTGAACCTGCAAAACTTACTGAAAATATGTAAGATCACAAGATAAATGGAAATATAACAAGGAGGATGCAATTGGGGCTCCAAAAACACCCTTCTGCAAATAGCACTTTACCGAGTGTTATCAGTATTTACCTATACCAATGAAGGACTGATAATCCATGTGGGTTGACTATCGACTTCCCTGTCATATCACCATACTGCACTTGCTTTTGCTAAAAAATAGGTCTATTATTTTACGTCTTTTGGTTAAAGTGATTTGCAAAAGTTGGGAATCCGAAATAACATTTTCTCACCAAAAAAAGAACTGCAAAGTTTGAAACTACCAAAAGAATCATTTAGCTAGTGAAATTTGAGCAAGCAACGTGTCTTTCATCGGTAAGACAAGTGCCTGCCATATCTAACGTGGAGGTGATCCCAAGTGTTCGTTCTTTTCATTGTGTTCCAGAAGCTATTTCGTTACAATCAAGCTATTTGGTCAGGCATATCTCCCAGAATTTTGATAGTAGTTCAACCAATGGTTCTGCAGAAAAATTTGGTACCACAATACAAAGATCTTGAAAATAACTTTTCTGGCGGAATATCTAAAAAAACCTAGAGACTAGGGTACACTACAGCATTCAAGTATGAAGGTGGTTCTCTCAGTCTGCTCACGGAAAATCAACGTGCAACTTTCTCTCATCTGTGGGAGGAGAAAAAGGCTAAAAAATAGTTTTTACTTTATCATAAGATAATGAACCTGTACTCCACCTGCACAGGGAAAAATTGACAGTAAACTGTCTTTTTCTGAAAAGGCAAATTTTCCTCGAAATATAAGAGAAGCTGAGGCTCAGTTTGTTTCCACGTAAAATAAATGCCCTGAAAAACATGTCTCGTGTAATGATTTTCCAAAAATATATCCTTTTTCTTTTTGCTTTTCCGACGTTTGGTTGACACTTTAAAAATACAATCTAGAAAAAGAGAAGAGGCTAAAGCCATTTCCAGCTCCCTATAATATCACACAAACACCGAAGTAAATGCGAGCAAAAGAAACTGAGGTAAACACGCAAGTGAGGGATTCAATTGAAACTAAAACATCATGAGACTCAATTTCAGCCTTGCGTTCCTATTGTTTCTTAATCTTCACACCAATAATCACCTGCAATCTGGATTGGCTGACAAGGAAATAGTAGCCAGTCAAGCAGGTGCTGAATTCTCCGCGATGGTAACGCTCAGATTTAAACCGAGAGGCATGAATGACCAACTGCTAAATACTTTCAAAAAATGAATCGGAGCATTTTTAGGATAATCATTTTGCCCAAGATGGAAAATGTTTTACAAAACAAATGTTTACTTGCTTTTTACAAAAACCAAACACCGGAAAATGGACACTGTATTTTTCAGTAGTATATTTTATGTCAAAACAAACAGAGTGGCTAAATGTGTTCCATTTCAATTCAATTTCAAGGAACAAGAGTCTGGAATCAAATCAGAAAGAGCTTGAGACAAACCAGACAATGCCACTTGGATCAGTAGTCGTAACCTCCATCCTGCTGCTGAGGGTGATCATACTGTTCTCCATTCTGTGCAATGTGATTGCCATTGTTGTCATTATCACCATTGTTACTATTACCATTCTTGTTAGCAGAGTCTGCTTGTTCCCTTTCCCGATTCCACTGTTCAATCTTTGCTCTTCTCTCAGCACTGCCTTCCCTAACCGGGCTCCTATTTCTCTGTTCCCTTGGGCTTCTGCTTCGTCCTCTGCTTCGTCCTGGACTCCTGCTTCTAGGCCTCCTCCCCCGTTCATGGTGGCGGCGATCTCTGTCATCACCTCTCCTACCACCATAACCACGGCCGCCTCCTTGTGAACGCTCCTCACGATTGTCGCGCTCACGCCCTTGTGGACTTCGACTGTGCCTTCTCCTGGCACTTCTCCCAAATAATTGCTTCCTCAGCTCTCTGTATTAGAAGGAAAAATATATATATATCAACCTACAAAGAACATGCAATGAGAAACAAGTACTCCCCTTTCTTAATCCCATTTTTCACCATAAAGAATGTCTACACTTTAAAACGTCAACAAGAAAGATGTATTTGATATTGACAACTCAAAGGGGATATGGGAAAATGTGGAAGGGTAAAATTAGAAGTCTACAAAGCACGGTATTGTAAATATGCCTCCTTAACAAATTGGATTATAATGACAGACTGCAGGAGCATTAAAATGAAAGGCAAGAAACTCACCTGCTAATCTTTTTCAGATGCATGAAGTTGCAGTAGCCACCTCTATTGCATATATCTTCCTCATATTGCCTGCAAGTGGCTTCGCGGAAATCTGTCACTGGAGAGAAGTCGACAATAATTGGATTCCCTGCACAGTAAGGAGTTCATGATGTCAACTGGACAGTGATCAGAGATCTTCTACGAGTTCTTCAACTTTGTTTTATTTTTTGGGAGAACTCGATATAGTGACAAGCATAAAAAAAAGTATCTTGAAGACTTGACTTCATTTCCTTTTATATACTCAACTTCAAATATGTCTACATGGTTCATACCTTTCACAGACTTAAACAAGCGTGGTACCCATGCTACGCACAGAAGCACAGGAAAATTAATCTATGATGTATCCTGTCCTGCCTATCCTTTTCAAAATATATATTTTTTCCCCGAACCCCACGCAAATATTAGGTTGTAATAACTAAACAACTTGATAAATTGTAGGAAAAGAAACTGCGTGGAAAAGTGAAATAAAACTCCACGGCAGCGAAGAGACTTTCGATCAACGGCGAAGTCAAGCGGCAAAGGATTGACGGCAAAGTTAGGAGGCAAGGATCGGCAGCGAATATCTTTGGCTAACTGCAGTTCAGATCGACGGCAATAGAGCTTTCAATGGACCGTGACAGCGTCGGCGATGAGAACAAAGTCTTTGGCTATTGACGGCGACCATCAACATTGAGAACAAAGTCTTTGGCTATCGACAGCGACCATCAACAAAGGTTTGGATTGTGGACGGCGATGAGAACTCTGTTCTGTAGATGAACAAAGTTTTGCTTGTTTATGCCATTACCAAGTCCAGATCGTAGATCGACAAAGATTGGACGGAGATATATACATACGTATGTATATGTATGTATTACTCTATTTGGTATTAATATTGTGATATTTTAAAAAAGGAAAAAATAATATTTTTATAAAAGATAGGTAAAATGGATAGTATTGTTGGAGTGATAAGATAGCTATATGCACTGTGCACCAGCTTTTTTTGCTCAAAATTTAACCAAGCTGCTGTTTTTGCTTTTATACTAAAATATTATTAGTTTATACATTCTTCATTCTTTTGATTGGTTATCTTTGAATCAACCATGAATGATCAAAAAGAAAGAGTGCTTTGTTCTACAGTGAAAATAGTATTATATTGTTTGACAAAGGAGCAATTCCTTGTCGCTCCTAGCGAGGTCCTGTAGCAACTAAGAAATACACCAAGCCTTTGCAGAGGCCGATGCAGGGCACTTTCTCACCTTTGGCTCATTTAAATAGCATAAAAAGCCATGTGGAGAGCCAGATGCTGATGCTCTAATAGTTGAATTTTGCAAAGCCAAGCAAGCGACACTCAAATTTCCATAAGCAATAGGACTTAAAATCTTAATTCTATCTTAAAACAATAACAGCATCCATGTAATTGACAATTGATGGGGGCATGTGCAGGGAAGGACGGGAGACACCCAACATTTGGCAATCTATGAACAAAGTGGCTGGTCTAAGAAAGTTTTACTAGTGATATAGCGCCGCCTATACGTACAGAGCCTTTATTACAATGGGAGATGACAATATCTATATGAAGGTATCCACTATCTAGGAGCTTGTTTAAACTGAAACGAATTGGATAGAAAACTATATAAAAAAAAAAAAAGGAAGTGACAAGGGCCTGCAATACAACTACTCAATAACAAGCTAGTCAGCAGCGTTATGTGGCTTACATATAACCATTTAATGATGAATGACATGTGGCTTACATTAGCCACCAGATGAGTGCTTAACATAACAACATGCAGCCACTCCATTATAAAATAAAGACAAGTGACTTAATGAATCAATAAGTGATAATTGACACATGGTTGGAAAGAACACGGTGGCATGTCGTGTACATTGCCACAAGCAAGATACTTGTCCACCTTGACGACAAGTTGCTTACAAGTTCTTTGCAAGTCAGCAAGCAACTCCTTTTGGAGGATGCGTTGCAGCCAAAATTACCACAAAAAAAAAATACAGCTATATCTCACGAAGATAGTAAAATTGTGCAACTTAAAAATCCAATTTCTTAAACCGTTCCCCAACACAAAAACAAAACGTACGAGGCAAAATTGGTAGACACTAGAGACTTATACACAGTGCCGGCCCAAGGTAAGCCTTGCAAGCCCCCGGGCTTGGGTAACCAAAAAAAAAACTTGTAAACCCAACAAAGAAAAATTTATAAACCCAAAAAAAAAAAAAAAAAATTCAGATAATACAAAGAAATATTGAAAAAAATAGTTTCACTTTGCCAAATGATCCTATAAAGGTTTAGTGATGATACCGCCACACTGGATAATAGATAACTTTCCCTCTATCTATTCTTTTAGTGATCACACCGCCACATTGGATAACTTCTCCATCTTTCTATTCTTTTACTACTTCATAAAGACAATTCCCTTGTATGAGGAGAATAAAGCGAACAGAGGTGGAAAAGATCAAGAACCTGATGAGGTATGGATTGGATCGATTAATTTATGGGGATGAGTTATTCCAAGAAAAACATTTGGAAACAATATGGCCGAGAGAAGTAACAAAATCAACTGACATCCTTGATTTAATAAGTTCTTATAGGAAAGATGGTGGTTTCCAAATGGTATGGGTTGCTTATCGAATTTTGTTAGACAACACCAGTTACAGTTGCTGATAAAAACTTACCATTTTCTAAGTTGTTGATAAAAACTTACCTTCGGACTACCACGAGAGAAATTAAGTGGATTGGTGATGATCTCAATTGAAAATGAGTACTTGGATAAGTTAAATTGTTAAAGTACCATGACTTAATTGCAGAATTTGCTTCAAAAAATGCAATGAGAAGTTGATTACTTTGAGTCGGATCGTGCTAATCATAAAGCATTATAATAGCGTTACCTTGTCATTTTGATTTTTTTTGACGTAATTTAAGCTAAAAGTATAATGTAACCTTTTTTTTCTTTTTTTGTGACTTCTATGTCTCTCTAATTTTTAATAGAAAGAGGGCAACCAAGCTTAGGGTCGGGCTTAGGCAACCCAAAAATCGGGCCCAGCACTGCTTACACACATAGAAGAATAGATAGAGGCTGACATTAAAACAAAAAAATCTTTATATACGTCAAGTTAACGAGTTTGGTTTGATTCTCTAGAATGAACCAAACATCTGCCAGGCAGATCTCCAGTACCTCACTTGATCCCATTTCAGCGATGCAATAACCAACTGAACCGTATGTACAACTATGCCTCATTTAGACTATTCATGTTTAGAAGTATTGCCAGGTGAACGATGTTTGCAAGATACTATCAGTTATCTCCCAGAAAAAGTTGTAGCATTTCATGTACCACAAAAAAACAAAGACCAACAGAAGATAATAATGTATCCACTCTTTACTTTTATGCACGCAGCAAGCATGTAGTACTACAACCATTTGTATGGTAGGTATATGTCAGGATGAGAAGAAAACTAGCCTGCATAAAATCTTCCAGTCAAATTTTGGAGTGCATTTGCAGCATGTTCTTCTTCCCTAAACTGTACGTATACATTACCCACCTGCATAAAACCACGGGAAATTAAGTGAATCAACATAATGGTACTAACAAAATATTAGCCTTCAAGATAGCAGATACCATGTGGTCAGCAAGATTGTCGCAAATATTTAGGCTCTCAATCTCTCCATACTTGCTCAACTCCTCAAACAGATCTTCGTAAAAGTCCTGCATTTGAACAAGACACACTACCATATCAATGCAGAGACAAATGGAGAAAGAACAAGCAAACACTTAGTTCAGCTACACATCCAAAATCTTAAAAAAAGAGTAGAAAAGGTGATTGCAACGTTATACTAAAGGCTGAGTTTCCACTATGGTATTTTTGGTATTCTTTGTGAGATATGGAACTACAGGAACAAGTCCCAAATGCACCAAAACTAGATCCATCAATTTCCCAATTCCTAATCAGTAAACAATCGCTGAGAACAAGCACAAGCACAATCTTAACCCCACATTCCAGCATATCACTTCCCAAAAAAAAAAAAACTCATTTCCAGCATGTCATTTGACGTGTCTCTCCATAACAAAAGGGAGAAAGAGCAAGCAAACACTTCTTTTTAGCTACAGATCCAGAACACTGAAACAAGAGTAGAAAAGGTGATTCATACCCAAAAAAAAAAAACATAACACTGAACACATTATTTGAAATATGGAATAATTGAAGAAGTCCCAAATGCACCCAATACTCGATTCATCAATTTCTTACCAGTACCAAAAAAAAACCCTAACCAATCGTCAACAAATTTATCGAACAGATGTAAATTTGAGCAACAGATAACCGTATAGGCATCTATATCTACATTTTCACATACCTCGAAGTGGTTTTGGATCTTTTGGGGGTCGAGGGGCTGGCCTTGGGGGTCGACGCCAGGAGTGATCATATCGGGGCGTTGGTACATGTTGGAGAGGAGAAGAGTAGGGCTGATTGTGGGCTTTGTGTGGAGCCTCGAGCAGCGATCTCCATGCCTACAGGCAGGACTTGAAGTAGAAAGGGCAGTTAACCCTGTCCTTCTCCGTCCCGAATATCGACGCCAAATGCTCCGCCATTTTTCCACCCCCTCCACCACCGCCACCGAGATCTCCCTGTTCGTGAACACTCAATTTAACCCACTGCTACAAACAATTTTCCCTCTCTCTCTCTCTCTCTCTCTCTCTATCTTCGTGTCTGTGTCGGCCCTGGAGTGATCTAGGGTTTCTATGAGCTGAAAAATTAAGAATTGCACCGGTTCGGTTTGGGGATATGTTAATTCCGCACAGTCCGGACAAAGACAGACCATGCACCCCGGACTATTTCAGTCCGAACAAAGACAAGTTGTCCACATCGGAACTAGATGATTGAGTCATTCAAAAAACTCTAGAGATGTCTCTCTTGCAGTCTAGCCTTTTATCACGATGTACAGCTCATTTTAAGTTGTCACTCAGACCTATTTATTTGGGTATACATTTCATCCATGCTGTCACTTTGGCTTAAATATTTTATATCAAATAATAGAGTTTCACTCGAATTAATACTACACTCTTCTGTGTTTGTTGGTCCACAAATATACCTATCTCGTCCCTCAAAATTTGTCAATGTTTGAAAATCAATGAATAAAATATGTTAATGTTACTCTTTTATCCTTGTCTTCAAATATGCAATTAACAAATCAATTATGATTGAAGAGTAAAATAAGAAAAACAAGAATTGTACAAAAACAAGAGTTTTTTTTGCTTTTATCCCCTAAACTATGCACATTTTTTCTATATGGTCCCTAAACTAAAAAACACACCTATTTCGTCCCTAAACTATTCAATTCCTTTCCATTTGGTCCAAATCCAATTGATAACCTTCCCTCTCTTTTTGGACGGAAAATGCCACACGTGCCATTCACGGGTGATCATAACTCTGATGGGAGGGGCAAAAATGCCACTTCACCCTCCTCCCCTTCTCCGGCAACCCCTCTCACCTCTGTAAAATCCATCTCTCTCTCTCTCTCTCTCTCTCTCTCTCTCTCTCTTCAATACGAAGTCCCTCTGGGATACTGCATCGAAGACATTCGCCCCAACGCTGGAATTGAGAAATCCAGATCTGCTGCCTACTCCAATGTTAAGTATCAACCACAAACATCTTTTCAAATCACAGTTTCAAAGTACGTAACTTTATGTGTGGTTTCCACTGTGTCTAATGAATGACTTTGTTTTCCTACAATTGCAGTGCGTGGGGAGGCTATCCTAAAAGGTTCTCAAAATCTATTGGCCTTTTCCGTAGGGTAGTTTTCCTTAATTTCCCTTCAGTTTTTCGCCCTTTTTCCCCTTTCCCTGAATTCGCAATTCAAAAAATTTGGCTTGTATTTGTAATATTGTGGGAGTGCTTTTCGCCGGAGTGAGCTCTTTGGACATTTTGAATGGGTGTGAGAGGTGGAGGAATGAATACACTTCGCCTGAATCCTAGCCGCCCACCGGAGGGGATGACCTGCACACGTAGACAACCACGTCAGTGCCTAACCCGGACAGTGGTGGTCCGGGAAGGCACTTCGATGGCTAAGTCAGTCACCGGAGAGAAGAATTATGCCGGAGATCTAGAGAGAGAAGTAAAATTATGAGAGTAGTAAATGAGGAGAGAGAGATCCCCATTGTGGTAGTTGTAGTTGGGTATTTATAGGCAGAGGGGGCGTGCGTCCCACACACTCGGTGCCCCTCACGCGCCCTCCATTCGTGCCCCTCACGCGCCCGCCATTCGTGCCCGGAATGACAGCTGATGTGACCTCCATCTTTGCTGCAGACGCCGCGTTTCGGCTGACGTCGTGGCACGTGGGCCTGAGGGGTCATATCACCTCGAGACATTCCCCGTTACCCACGTGACTCTGCAGGCGGCGGTGGCAGAGTAGGTGACTGCCGCATTTAATGCTCCATCGTGGAACGTGCAGTGTGCCTGACACGCCACCGCCAAATCAAGTACATCCGAGCCCCGCGTGCCGAGGTCAAATGACTTGACACGCGAGCATCCCGGCCTCTCGAGTGCTCAGCACGTCGATCGGCGGAGCCCCCGAGAGCAGTCCGTAGGCCAAGTAGAGAAAACCGTGTCCTCGGTACCCACGGGCTCGACGAATGTCGTACAGAAATCCATATTCGTCCAAACCTGGATATCCGCGCCGAACACCGAGGGAACCGTTCGTTCGGCTGGGGCGAGATGTGTCGATCTTCATTCAGTTTCGCAGGTTTTGAGATGTTGGCCCATCTGCTCTTGCACTACGCAAAGTGGGGCCTCTGCGGACCCTCATGAACCCGGTCGCTACAAATATGTTCTTAGATCAACCGCTACATGAGAACAGAGCACTACCCACAATGCCTGTTTCACCAATTGGGTTCGAGGGCTTCGAAAAGCGCCTCGAAATCACCTTCTTGGACCCACCCATATTCGCCGACCCACAAGGCACGGGTCTCAGATCCCTGACTCGGTCCCAACTCGACTCGATCCTCGAACCCGCTTATTGCACCTCTGAAAAATTCTTCATTCTTTTTCCTTCTCTTTCATCGATTTTGAGAGACAGAGATGAATTGGCCATTCAAAAAAAAAAAAAAAAACCCAGAGAGTTCTACAGAGGTGAGAGGTTGCCGGAGAAGGGGAGAGGGGTGAAGTGGCATTTTTGCCCCTCCCATAAGAGTTATAATCTCACGCACACGGCACATGAGGCATTTTCCGTCCAAAAATGGACGGAAGGTTATCAATTGGACCAAATGGAAGGGAATCCAATAGTTTAGGGACGAAATAGGTGTGTTTTTTAGTTTAGGGACTACATAGAAAAAATGTGCATAGTTGAAGGGATAAAAGTAAAATAAACTCCAAAAACAATGGTCCCTAAAAAAGTTGGAAATCCCAAAAAAGACAACAAACATGGACAAAAGGAGTATATTCTAACTTCTAAAAATAGTAGGGTTTTTGTTATTCTTTATAAGTAGTAATTTTTATATTTTATTTTATATCAAGAATTTTGAATTTAGTAACTCATCCCACCCTTGCAAATTGCAATACACATTTTAGTATGGATGATCTCATTTTTTAGTGAGATGACATCATTTTTTCATAAGAACTATACTATTTCAACCAACAAGAGGAAAGGTTTTGTTTGTCATCTTTTAAGCACGGTGAACAAAATTAAATTCCTTTTAAACTAACTAAACTTATATATCCAAACTATTTCCACAATTTTTTCTTTCATCTTCTTAGAGCATCTCCAATCATGCTTCAAATCGCCAAAATGATGAATTATAACTCCCCAACCATCCTTCCTTTTTGAATGTTCAAAATGAAAAATCCGTTTTGATTCTTTATATATGAAAACTCCTTCAAATTACGAAGAATTTTCTTCATTTATACTTATAATATAAACTATAAAACTTTTAACATTGTGATATAATAGTGATGAAATTAGCATCATTGAAAAAATATTATCAATATCTTTAAACTAAGACCCATGTTGAATACAGGAGTATTATGTAAATTTAGAAAGTTTAACATTCAAAAATTTGGAGGGAAAAAGAGATAATTGGGTTTTGAGTATGTCATTTGAAAGAGGACGATAGAAATGAAGAATTGTGATTATAGTTTGAGTGAATTGTACACTACTATTTATACTCACTTTTTGAATAAAGAATAAATTATGATTCTTCAAAATATGAAGAATTGAGTTGGAGATGCTCTTAGATAAACAACTAGACTTAAATAATGGAAAACCGCAAGGAGTTGGTCTAGTTGTCAAAAATTGGGACTGAAGGATTTGGTCCCTATCTTGTTAGTGATATAATTCGAAATGACAAGCACATGAGAGCATCTCTAGTGCACTACCTAAAAAATGCTCCCTAAAGTGTACACCTAAGCACATGTGGGACCCAATTTTGTTTGCTAAGAACTTAGTTAGCTTGCTAAGAACTTAGTTAGCTAGCTAAGAAGAAATTCACTTTAATGGGGCTCCCTAAAAATACTTCCTAAAGTGTACGTGGGACCCATTTAAGTGGGCCTCATAACCAAAAAAACAATGGCAGATTCAACCTTATAAATGCAAGCAACTTTCTCTCTCCTCTTTCTCTCTATCTCTCTCCTTAAGTTCCTCCCCAAATTTAGGTAGTCACTTAGGGCACTTTAGGTAGTGAAGAGTGCCACCTAGGATTTTATGGAGCCAAGTTTTGTGCACTAGAGACCATTTTTTGAGGTTTTTCTTAGCTAACAAGTTAGGGCACTTTAGGTAATGATTTTAGGTAGTGCACTACCTAAAAGAGTTTCCTAAAGTGTCTTAACTAGTTAACTAAGAAAAACTAAAAAAATGATCTCTAGTGCACAAAAATTAGCTCCCTAAAATCCTAGGTGGCACCCTTAACTATCTAAAGTGCTCTAA
This sequence comes from Vaccinium vitis-idaea, assembly GCA_963854785.1. Lineage (NCBI taxonomy): Eukaryota > Viridiplantae > Streptophyta > Magnoliopsida > Ericales > Ericaceae > Vaccinium > Vaccinium vitis-idaea. Next base: position 13,446,103 of record OY978220.1, read on the forward strand.
GTGACTACCTAAATTTAGGGAAAGACTTAAGGAGAGGAGAGAGAAAGAAAAGAGAGAGAATGACTTTAAGGGGGGAGAGAGGAGAGAGAAAAGAACTTTTTAGGAATAATGAACATTTTTAGGGAGACTCATTAAAAAGCATTTCTAGTTAGCTAGCTAACTAAGTTCTTAGCAAAAAAAATAGGGACCCACTTGTGCTTTAGGTGTACACTTCAGGAAAAAAATTTAAGTAGTGCACTAGAGATGCTCTAATAAAGGAGCACATATTAAAAGGGCCATCTACTCCGGCATTAGTCTCAGACACCTCATTAAAAAAAATCCAAAGTCTCAGGCTCAAAATCTCGTAGGTGGTGCAAGGACGAGCACATATATCTGTTTCATCTCCTTCTCTCTCTAGAAAACCTTTCATCTCCTTCTCCTTCCCTTTCCAGATCTATGGCTTGGGGGGGGGGGGGGGGGGGGGGGGGGGGAGGTGCCGCCTCCTCCCTCCTCCCCCTAGGCAACCTTTTCTCCCCCTCTCCTCTCCTCATTTCTCTCTCTCTCTCTTTCCTTCATCTTCTTCCACATCCCTCGTTTCTTCTCACCTTCTGCTTTTGTCAAAATCTGATCGGCAATGGTTGGCGGCGGCGGTGAGGAGGTCTTGGTTGGTGCGGCGGCGGTTTTGCGGTGAAGATGCTTGCTATTCGTGCAGGGGTGGTTGGATCTCCAATGGTTGATGCATAGGCTGTTGAGTCCCCGTTTGAATCTTGGCAGCTTTTGTGGGTCATCCGGACGCGGAGATCTCAGTTCTGTGCGTGTTGCTGTGTTTTTTTCCGTTTGTTTGCGCGGCGGCTTTCGGTGGTGGGTTTTCCCGTGCCCCGGCTTCTCCTTTCCCTCTGTCTTTCGTAGGCCGGTGCTCCCCGCCGGCCGCTACATCTGGGAGTGGCTAGCGTTTTACTTAACGGCGAGGTGTTTTGCTCCGGTGGTTTGTACGGCAGCGGTGGGGTTTGGAGTCTCTTGGGTTAGGGTTTGGTTTGGGCGGGCCGGCCCTTGGTTGGGCCGGATTTGTGGTGTGGGCTGTATTGTATATTTGGGTTGCAGTTGGTCTTTATTTTTCTTATTTTTTTGTGACTGCTTAGACCCCTAGGTGCTGGGCTTCGGCCTTTGTGGTGTAGTGTCCAACTATTTGTTGGATTCCCCTTCCCTCTCCCCCGTTTTTAATAAATTTCTATTCCCGATCAAAAAAAAAAAGGGCCAACTACTCTCAGGCATAAAAAAAATAAAAAATCGTGGATATCTGTCCAAATCAGGACTACAACTCAAGACCATGACAAGTGACAACAGATAAGTGGAGCCATCTCAATCCCCGGTTAAAGCCCCGGCTTTAAATGAACTCTCGGTAATGGACGGAGGAATTGATCCTCCAGAAATAGTTTACTCAAACACCTGCGTAGTTAACACAATAAAAAGGAGACTCGAACCGAACCCAGTTAAGTTTTATGATAAACTTAACACAATCCCAGACCAGTTAAATGCACAGCAGTTTCAACAAGTTAAAGCAAAAAAAAAACAAAAAAACTCAAGCCACATGCCCCGTTTACTAGCACTTGTAAAGTTCCATACATACGTTTTATCAGCAGTTATATGGTCTCAAACCCAATCATTCCAGTAAGGAATTTTATCCTTCACGTTAAAGAAAGTCTCATAAGCACCAATCGGACACAGACGGGTACCTACTGCAAAGAACCATTCGTTCACACCGATGCATTTGATGATGATAAATATTGAACTCATTCAAAAAGATTTGTGATAAGATCACATGCTCTACCTTCAAAAAGTTTGTCCGTTCACCCGAGCAGTAACCAGTCAAGCCTGACAAAATAAACACTAATACAAAGCCAACCACCATGGCCACAGCCTCAGAGGCAAAGCTTCTGAGTTGTCATTATTAAAAACAGGTGTCAGGTCCAATTTTTAACCGAGTAAATTCTACACCTAGGGCTTTATTACACGAAAGCCGAGATACCATGCAGAAAACTGCCATCAACGCATAGACTCCGAGTCATCTATCTAATAGGGCTCAACGGGCATGCGGTAGCTCTCTCCTGCATACACTGCTTCAGAACCAAGCTCCTCTTCAATTCGCAAGAGCTGCAGAGACGCAAAATAACATCAGATGGTTTAAAACATCTCACTTTCAATAACATCTGAAACGATACGATTGTGAAGATCCAGTCTAAGTTGAAGCAAGAACATAATTTTAATTTGCTTTCACCCTCAAACATCCTACTATAAATCAGACTACCAAACAGAGCCTGAATTGGAAGCAAAGCCAGAAAAGGCACATAAAGATGGTGAAAAGACCAAGATGTTAACCTGATTGTACTTGGCAAGACGCTCTGATCTGCATGGTGCTCCTGTCTTAATTTGGCCCTAATATAATAAAATTCAAGAACAATCAACATCACAGTGACTAATTAAACAAGAAAGAGAGAGACTACTGATAAAGCCATCTTAAACTTGAAATATAGTTACCGTTGACAAACCCACAGCGAGATCAGCAATGAAAGTGTCCTCCGTCTCTCCACTGCAACAGAATTAAAATGAAATGTCGGCAACTTGAGATTTCTAAAACTCGAGGAAACAAATGCATCGGATATAACTCTTATGTTCGTTTTCAAACCTGCGGTGACTGGTCATTACTCCCCAACCAGCATGCTTGGACATTCTCACAGCTTCAATGCTCTCAGTTACAGATCCAATTTGATTAACCTGTCTCCATAACAAATAATAAAGTGAGATACATTTATAGCTGGTCCAGAACAAAGTACAAGCACTCCATCAAACAAATAAGTGCGTTGCAAGCTTGGACCTTCAAAAGAAGTGCGTTGCAAGCTTTGTCCTTGATCGCCTTCGCAACTCTCTGCAAACATAATTGAAAATGCATTGGAACCAGACACAAAATTTTGTTGACAAACCATGAAGCAGTTCTTAGTGAAGTCCATCCATACCTTGGGATTTGTGACCAAGAGATCATCTCCCACAATCTGTACTTTTTCGCCAATTTCACTCGTCATTATGGCATAGTGCTCCCAGTCATCTTGGTCAAATGGATCTTCGATTGATACGATAGGGTATTCACTCACAAATGATTTGTAGAGATCCTTGAGCTGCTTTCCTGAAATCTTTTGTGAGCCATCATTGTTCTGCATAAACATGAGAACATAAATTATTAAATACCTCTGCAGCAAATGTCACTGCATAAAATAAACGAGCTTATAAGCACAGATTTTTGTCATTCCTGACAATTTGCGTCAAAATTATAATCCAATATACTAAAACTCAATGGATGCGTTGTTTGCTGGGGGTAGCATCGTAAAATTCTAAACTGAAATGCCACCGAGGGATTTTGGGAATGTCTCTAAAACAGACATGCTATTATGTACAAAAGGAGAAAAAGGTAAGAAACAGAAGCAGCATACAATTCCAGTTCAAGAGTAGTTGCACCATGGTCCCCATGAAAAGCAGGTACTATCTTGAATTAGTCCCATCCAGTCGCATAAAAATACAAAACTAACTTTTCCTCAAACCAGTTTCCGAAAGGTTTTCCAAATCAGTAAAGACGACTTCTTAGTTGTTCGAAACTATATATTACACAGAACCAAGGTCATCATGGAACATGATATAAAACTCACCTCTTCCTTGAAATTCAGATCATAGGTCTTGTCTTTCTCACCATAAAATTCAGATGCAGCAACATCCATTCCAATAACGACCTAAAGAATATGTGAAGCACTCAGGATGTGATCTTCTTATGTAACAAGAAAGCACGAAAAGAGTTAAGATGAGGCCTGAAAAAGACTGACCTTTCCTGTATAACCGGCTTTAGCAATAGCTGTTTTAAGCAATTCAAGGCCTTCCTTGTTCTCCTGAAAATGCACAAAAACAAAACTGTTTGAATAATCGAATGCCAGGATTTGTATGCATTGTATAATGGGTTAAGAAACCAAAACCATGTCATCGGAATGTTGACCTGAATATTAGGAGCAAAGCCACCTTCATCACCGACGTTTGTTGCATCCTGACCGTACTTCTTTTTAATCACACTCTGAATTAAAAAAGTGCATTAGCCAAAATTGAAAAGCAGTCGACCACCAGAATTGAAACAAAATCTGTGGTCATACGGAGGGGTCTGATAAAGAAGCTAATTCAGGAGTGGACTATGGTGCAATTTCCAAATCTAAATCCAACAAAAAACAAATCTTATAAAAGATGTATCCAACACAAGAGGGAGGATCCCTAAATTGTGCCGTTTATGTAACTCCTAAACCAGTGGTGACATATACTAATTGACGATATAAAAAGTGAAGATCCTCTCCTAGTGCAAGTTAAGAATCTGAGATGGGTCTCATGATGGCGCCCAAAAGTTCAACCGAAGGTAGAAAGCCAAACAGAAACAACTGCTCAAAAATATTACAAAAGTTTAATTCACAATATTTCCTAGGTAGCACCTTCAAAAGGTCAATCCAAACATATTAGATAGTCAACCCTATTATCAAGGCCAGATATCATGAACTCTGTGGATGCTACTGTAACATACTGGTACCTGGACTACTTGGATGCTACTGTAACATACTGGTACCTGGACTACTGTGGATGCTACTGTAACATACTAATACCTGGACTAAAATCCTGTAAGAACTGTTTTCGCAGGGATACCCACATTCCAAATAAGGAAAGTACCAAGCCCGAAAGAACAGGAGGTAATGACCCACCTTCAAATGGTGATAGACTTCCACACCCATTTTCATCGCCTCTTTGAAAGAAGCTGCGCCAACCGGAAGAATCATAAATTCCTGCAAATACAAGTTGATGAGAAGTCAGACTTTTTTTCTTCCCAATCAATGAGTAGTCAGATTTGAGGACTGGCTAGGGTTGTAAAATACAAAAGTTCTATCAAGAGGCATGCCTGCATTGCAAGTTTATTTCCTGCATGTGATCCTCCATTGATGACATTAAAAGCAGGAACAGGTAACACCAATTTCTTGTTTCCAGCCAGGTTAGCGATATGCTGAAACCAGAAGATGCGGTTATAACACATGAATGCAAATTATGTGATTTACTAAACAAGTAACCATGCATATAAGCCTAAGCGTTATTTCTGCAATTTCAAGCCTACATCAAACACTGGACATTGATGAAGAAGGGAAGGTATATCTAACATTAACTTAGCATCCACTTTCTACGCATGTGAGTGCACGTCCTTCTATTTGTCCAAAAATCAGGAAAATTGGAGAGAGCTCACAAAAATCAGGAAAAGTGAAAGAAGCTAAATAATGAAACAGTTGAGAAAATGGGGACATAAACATACCTTGTAAAGGGGAATATCCTTAGCACTAGCCCCAGCTTTGCAAACAGCAAGAGACACCGCCAGTATAGCATTTGCTCCGAGCTGAAAAACCAAAATTGATTGTCTTTTGTAAATCAGCTATACCAAGTATGTCAAACTGGACAAAAGCATTCTGGTAAATTACCTTTTGCTTGCACCAACCCCACTCATTTACAGTTCCATCAAGTTGTTGAACCATGAAATTATCAATGGCAGTCTGTTCTGTTGGGTCCTGCGTAGATAAATCAATACAAACTTCACTCAACATGGGGGGCCAAATTCAATGTGATTAGAACTTATCAAGCAACTATGTAATCTATGAGTACTTCCTTCTCAAATAACTCCGTGAAGTGAGACATATTCTGAGTTCTGTTAAGATAAACCTAGTCCTAGAAAATATCTCAATTCAGGAAACTTGAAAAAGGAAGTCTTATCTATTTATTAGTAGTGATATTCAAGACCCACTTTGATTAATCCCGATGATAACATGGGGAAATCTCCAGAAAGAGAGGATTTGTATGCAACAAACCTTGCCAATGAGTGCTGGGCCAATAATTGAGTTCACATTATCAACAGCCTACAGGTTTGCAAAGCAGAGTAAAATAGTATCAGCATAGGGTGTGGGTGTGAGTGAAAGAATTGTACAAGTACAAGCATGAACTAAAAAGTAGAAACTAACCTTTGATACACCCTTCCCAAGGTAGTCTGACCCTCCATCTCTTAATTCCAGGGCTTCATAGACTCCTGGAAATAAGCCAAGGTTATGAATTAAATAAGCATATGAGTCGGCTGTGTAAACTCCACAAAAACATTCATCCTTGAAAACAGAAGATGCCCTGATCTAAAAGGAGTAGTGGAATGTGGTAGTGAATCTAGCGATTATGATAGATTCAATAGAAAAGCAGGAACAGTATGGCTTTCCCATTGGGGATTTCCAAAAAGTACGGTATAAACATAGACATCCATGCACAATTTGTGTGTTTGAAATGAAGAACAGATCTTACCAGTGGATGCCCCACTTGGAACAGCAGCTCTAGCTTTGATACCATTATCTAGATGAACATCAACCTACATGCAACAACACCCACATCCAATCAATAAAGTACACACACACGCATCCAAACCACATCCAATCACATCTTCCCTCCCTTTCTCTACTGATAACCAAACAAAGAACAGGGGTCCCTTTTTACATATGCCGACTTCAAATCAAGCATTTCAACAGCATTATTTAACGAGTAGCTTAAATTTTGAATTGACCGCTTAAATATGGAATCACGGTCACCCAACAGAGAATAGGGATCCTTTTGTATTTAAGCGGATTTTAAATGACGGAATTCTTCATTATTATTCAACGAGTACCTCAAATTGAAGAAATTTACACTATGTAACAAGATTTACTCAATTTTTAAATCCTCCAAGTTCGAAACTATCGATATACAACAACAAGATCCCAAATAAATAATCCTTCAATTGATCCATATCAATCCAAATAGAGCCTAAACTCCGAAAATATTCTTCACTGATAGGAAGACATAGATTGAAGTCAGAATACAAAACGAGTCCTTGTCGCGATCAATTGAATTGCCGATTTGGCTCAGTGGGCTTCAAAGAGTTCGAAATCATACCTCGACCGTTGGATTTCCACGGCTGTCGAAGATCTGACGTGCCTTGACGAACTGGATCTTGGCCATGGATAGATGGATAGTAAAGTGATGCTCTAGACTGTGAAGAAGGAGATCTGGAGAGAGAGAGAGAGAGAGAGAGGAGCAGCGAAGTGATGTAAGAGACTGTGAGGAAGGAGCGAAGGTCCGCCACGTATTTATATGGAGTTAGGAATATGGCCGTCTCGATTTGGGCCCAAGATTAGGTCTTAAGCCTTGTTTTCGGTTTTGGGATTTTGGAATGTTAAGACTGTATAGTTTTTTGTTTCAAAAATTCCACCGTCGCAAAAATTGGTCTAAATACCAAGTTTAGGGCTTTAAATAGTATTTAGTTCAGCTTAATTTATTTTAATGTTTCTAATACATTGATAGGAAATATTTGAGGGTTCAAGGACAACACTAGACAAAAATACCCTTAATGAAGTAGGAGCAATAAGCCATGCTTGTGGAGGAAGGCAGACCCTGCTCCGACCTTGAAAGCGACATATCACGGAGATTTTCTGACCCTGCTTTGCAATTGATGTGTCATGCGTGGGAATCTACTGGAAATTTTCTAACTCACCACGTTGGAAATTGATGACCCACTTCTCTCTCTCTCTCTCTCATGCGCATGGGACAAATTCTCTCTCTTCAATTTTGGGGTGGGTTCAGGCTCTTTAGCGTAGGATATACGTAGTGAGTTTAAGCATTTTGAGTTTAGGCATTTAGGGTGCACTTTTCAATTATAGTGTTTTAGTGGTTTAGGCACTTTCATAGGGTACCCTAGGGTCTTAGACACTTTCATAAGGTACCCTGGGGTTTAGGCATTTAGGGTGCACTTTTCCATTATAGGGTTTTAGTGGTTTATGCACTTTCATAGGATACCCTAAGGTCTTAGGCACTTTCATAGGGTACCCTGGGGTTTGGGCATTTAAGGTGCACTTTTCAATTATAGGGTTTTAGTGGTTTATACACTCTCATAGGGTACTCTAGGGTCTTAGGCACTTTCATAGAGTACCTTAGGGTCTTAGGCACTTTCACAGGGTACCCTGAGGTTTAGGTTTAGGCACTTTCATTAAGTTTGGGGGTTTAGACACTTTCATTGGTTAGTGGAGGCATTTTTAGAATGTGTAGGTGATTTGTCCTCTTGGCATTAAGGAAAAAATTGATGTCCTTATTGAAGTAAAGACCCATTTACTATGTCCTTCCAAAAAACGGACCTAAAAGCCAAGTTTGGAGTTTAAAATGGTGTTTAGTCCAGTTTAACTTATTTTAATGCTTCCAATACATTGATGGAAAAAAATTTAGGGCTCAAAGACAACATTAGACAAAAATACCCTTAATGAACTCTCTTTCCGCGCCTCTTCTGTGCAATGCCGGCAATTGATGATAAAAAAAAAAAACCTGGTACAACACGCTACTTTTCCTTTGCTGCCGATAGCGATAGGTTAGTGGTCACTGTTGAACTATTAAACCTTGAAATTTCTGACCCACCTACCCGTCAGTCTCTCTCTCTCTCTCTCTCTCTCACATACACACACACACACGCATGGGTGGGACAAAATTAATTCTCTCTCTCTTTAATTTTGGAGTTGAGTTCAATTTTAGGGTTCAATTTTAAGGGGTTTATGCTCTTTAGGGTAGGATATAGTGGGTTTAGGCATTTTGGGTTTAGGCACTTAGGGTGCACTTTCCAATTATAGGGTTTTAGTGGGGAACTATTTACATATAAAATTAACAAATCCAATAATTGATTGACACGTAATCAAAAATGCCAAACTTTGGCAATTATCTGTCAATGGAGATACACTGGATTAAAAGAATACATTAGAATAAATACGATGTCGTATTATCTCTTAAAATCAAAAAGCGGTTATTGGCAGTTACAAGTCCGGGATAAAATAAAAACTGGCTTCGAAGCCATGGTGTTAACTGCTGAACACGTAAACTCCACGTGTAAACTTGTGAAACGGAATAAATAGCAGTTAGAACACGTGGAGTATTTCTTGAGAGACAATTATTTCCTTAACTCGTAATCATTTGAGTTAGTGTTAAGTAACTGTGCAGATTCAAAATAAAAGCTTATGGAAGAAGAATTAGAAGAATTCAAATTCAGACGTGGAAGAGGGAATAAACTGCCAACTCGAAGAGTAGAAGTTAGAGTTCGAAGCAAGCCAAGTTCAAATTCGTTTGAGTGGGAAGTTCAAACTGCAAGCAGCGTCTATAAATAGAAGAAGTTGAAGAGTGAAAAGCCCCCGGACAAATCTTCAACAAATAGCTATAAAAAAACTGATGCTTGGTTTGTTCACTGGCAAAGTAGTTTAGGATTTCGAACTCAGTTCGAAGTAGATTAGGAAGTAGATTAGGAAGTAGTTAGGATTAATCTCGATTGTTCTTGTAACAATCACCTGTTCGAAGTTCTTGTTCTTGTATTTGAAGTTGAAGGCAATTTCGAAGTAAGTTTACCTTTGATTTATCAATCGAAGTATCTTGTTTCTTTGTTGTTCTTTAATTTCCTAAGTATATTGGTTTGCATTTCTTCACTTGTTAAGAAAAATCCTCTTAATTGAGGTAATTGAACCAACACAACACAATTGCCTGATTATATTTGGTTTTTCCAAACTTAATCTGAGGGAGGAGATTGAAACTCTCTCTGGCACGCTCGCACTCGATTATTTTGCTATAAAGAAGTAAAGAACCACGAAATATTTTTTGGCACGCCCGGTGGGACACCTGAAAGTGTTGAATGGCTCCAAAACTTAAGAAGCAAACAGATGATTCTCAGATTGGCCAAATGCCAGAAGATGAGAATAATGTTAATTCTAAAGAGAATGAACAAGTTGAAGGCCTTCAAACAGGCCCAGAAACTCGTACTGGTCAAGATTTAAATGTGGGAATTGGCCAGACTTCTCGAATGAATACTAAGAATAATAAAACTATACACATTGATGACCCAAAAAATCCAGAAATTGGAGGAAATGTGTTATCTAGTCAATTTGCTGAAATGATTACTACATTTAAGGAACTGGCTCAAACCCAGAAGCTTATGTTACAAAAATTGGAAGAGCAATCAGGGCTTAAGAATGATCCTTTACCTTCATTTGAGAAGGATAAAGGAGAGGCTAGCACAAGCAAATTTAAATCAAGGCCTGGAAAAGAGCCTATAAATGTAGATGATATACTAGAATCTTGGTATGAACCTGCAAAAACTCATGATTATCAAACTCCTAAACCTAAGAAAGTGTACAAACAGAACACTAATGTCTCGTTCGAACCAAACTTTGATGGTTTGAATGAAGGAAAGAATTTTAGGAACAATGATTATGGGTTCGATGAGTATGTTTTTACTCCTGTAAACCACTTTAATGAAAAGGATAGGGTCAATTCGAAAAGGGCCAATCCAGAGATTGGGATTCCTAAATATTCAGGAATACCAGAGATGAGAAGGGTACATTCGAACTACCTCTATGAACCTTATGCAAGGCAGGAAGGAGGTTTCAAGCAAACTAGGCCTTTTGATGATCATTTTCAGAGGTTTCCAGAAGACCACATGCCTAGAAATGTCGTTGGGGAACCACCTGTTAACTCAAGAGTACCTCTAGGGGAACACCCAACTCTTCGAGATGAAGTATTAGGCCTCATGCAAGAAGTTTATGGACCTCTAAACCGGGGGGTACAAACTCAAATTTATAGAAAACCCTATCCAGAATGGATAGATAGACAGTTCGAAGTCCCTAGGGGGTTTAAAATTTCAGATTTTACTTTATTCCATGGAGATGGAAAACAATCAACAACTGAACATATTGCTAGATTTACTGCTCAGTGCAAGGAATTAGGTAACAATGGGTTCATTAAGTTGAAATTGTTTTCCAATTCCTTGACAGGAACAGCCTTCGAATGGTACTCTAATTTGACACCAGAGTCAGTTCCAAATTGGCAAAGGATGGAAGAATTATTCCATGCACAGTTTTATCAAACTGAACCTGAAGTCCCAATGGCTGACTTAGCAAGATTAAAGCAAAAACCTGATGAAAAGGCTGCCCAATTTATTGCTAGGTTTAAAAAGGCTAGAAACAAATGCAAATTTCAACTACCAGAAGTCGAATTTGTTAGAATAGCACAAGATGGCTTAAGTAGAGAACTTAGGAAGAAGTTCGATTCTACTGAATTTAGGGATTTGGTTGATTTAACTTATAAAGCTTCTAGATATGAATCTTTGCTAGAAGAAGATGTTGATAAGAATAACTCTTCTTATTCAACCTATTATAAAGACTCTACTTATGAAATTGATGCTACTGAAATTGTTGAACATGATCCTTGTGTGTGTGAATGTGTAGTTCAAAAGGACTCTTCTATAGCACCAAGGACTAACAAGAAGGCAATTAGCAAAGTGTATTCATTTGATGTTTCTAAAGCAGATGAAATTTTTGATTACCTTTTGAAGAAAAAGTTTATCAAACTACCTGAAAATGTTAAACTTCCAACTTTGGAAGAAACAAAAGGAAAGAATTATTGCAAATGGCATGCTTCTTGGACTCATTCAACTAAGAATTGTAATGTTTTCCGTGACAGGATTCAAGAGCAAATTAAGAAAGGAAGGATCATGTTTCCAGAAAAGACTATGAGAATAGATACAGATCCATTTCCAAAAATTGAAGAAGTGACTGCCAATACTAATGTGCCAACTTCTTTGGCTAAGACAGTTCAGGAGGTATGGCAAGACAGACGAGTTCATGTTGGGATGAACTCTATACAGTTTGGAAGAGGAAAGTCAAAGATTGGCCAACTTCGAAGTGATGATGGGAAAACTTACAAACAAAATTATGCATCAGGAAGTTCTTCTAAAAAGGGATTTAAGCAGTCTCATCTTCCCATGCTTGAAGCATCCTTTTTGGAATGCTTATGCATGGAATGCAGGGCTAATTATTTGATTTTTAAAGATTTGGATCGACAGGGGGTTGATTTCTTTCCAAAAAGGATGGAAAGAAAGGCCTTGGACCAAAATAATGAAAGAAAACCCTGGATAAGCCCAAATCATGGAAAAAATGAGAAACCTTGGTCAGTGACAAAGAGAAATGTACCTTCCAGTCTAGTTCCACCAGCTTCGAAGAGGGATTATCCTCCTTCGAAGAAGGTTAACACTGGAAAGGCCCCAATGGGCCAAGAAAATGAAGGACATGGAGAACAATTCACTTTGGTGAAAGGAGTTCCTGATTGGTTTTTGAAGAAAGTCAAACCAGAACTCTTCCAAGGGTACAAAACTCCTCCTCCTAAAATTGGAAACAAAATGGTCAAACCTCCAAATACTCCTACTGGTCAATGTGTAGTGATTAGAGATCCAAAGACCAAGACACCTCAAATGATTCCTATGTTGACAAGAACTCAGAAGAGGAAACTGCAGAGGAGGTATACTAGTTTTCAAATGGAATAATATGCTTCTAAAGAAAATCCTAATGGAGGTGATAAGTTCAATCCAAGGTTTAACAGACTTCGAAGAGAGGATTCTGAGGAATCTCTTCGAAGGGGGTTTACTCAATCAGAAAGGGAAACATTGGAAAGTTTAGCCGCAAGAATGGATGGTGAAGTACCTCAAAACAGCCCAGCTTCACCAAATTCCTTGGCAAGCTACCAATCTGGCTTATTAGAGGCCATGATAGTGGAACAGGAGGAAGGTAGAGGAACGGATTTATCTCCTGTTGAAACATTTTCCCCTATGGAAACTTCTGCGGCAGATTGTTTTGAAAAGATGGATATAGCAGAAAATGGATCAGAGCTACTAGTGCAGGAAGAAAGGACCATTCAGTTTGGAACTTTACCTGAAGTGCAAATCAATATGGTTGCTCCTTCATTTGCAAACTTTGGGCCTTTTGGACCAGATTGCTCACCAGTTCGAAGGGCATTACAACCAATGATTGCCCCTATGGAAGTCATTGATGTATCAAGTGATGATGAATATGACCTTACATACGATAATGGTTGGAATGATGGTTGGGGAGCCTTAATTTCGAAGATCCAAAAGGAAGAAGAGGAAAAAAATTTCATGATCATGGCTAATGCTTTGGAAGAGCCAGAAGTAACATCTAAGGAAAGAGCAGTGTTTGTTCCAGAGACAGAAACTGATTCTGAGTATCCTTTGATTGTCGATTTGAATTGTGCTGATATTCCTTATCCTTTCAAATCACCTTCAAATGATATGAGGCATCATTTGAAACCATTATACATATCTGCATTGTTTGATGGGATGTTGTTAAACAGAGTTTTGGTTGATAATGGTGCAGCAGTAAACATTCTACCTTCAAAGACTTTGAAGAAGTTGGGGAAAGAAAAGGTTCGATTGATCCCAACAAGTACATCCATTGCTGGATTTACTGGTGAAAGTAAAAGTCCTAAAAGAATTGTTTCTATACGCCTGAAAGTTGGCCAAGTAGGGACTGATACGGCTTTCTTTGTGGTGGATACCTTTACAAGTAAGTATAATGCTTTACTTGGTAGGGATTGGATTCATGTTAATGGCTGTATTCCATCTTCTATGCATCAATCCTTAATGATTGTGAAGTATGAAGATGGGAAAGGAGTGGGGGTTGAAGAAGTTAAGGCAGACCCACATCCCTTTAGTACTTCAGCAAATTGTGCAGAAGCTGAAATGTACAAACCTGAAATCATTCCTCTGAGTGAAATTGCACAACCTGCCACCCCTCCATCCAATGTGTTGGAAATCGGAGAATTGGCAGAGTTAAAATCTAAGCTTAAACAAGCAGTTGATTATGAATCAGACAATCCACCAGATGAGGCTGCTTGGATGTGAGTCCAAGGCAGAGTTCGAAGAGGCCAACTCACTGGCCTTAGTCAAATTTATGGCTCTAGAAATAGAGCAGAAGTTACAGGAAACAAATGATTGGGAAGAAATATTGGCTGAGAAATCTGATTGGGGGTTGAAGCCAATCAAATTCGAAGAAGCCTTTATAGGTCATGTCGATTCCCAAGATCCTTTAGAAGAAGTGGAATTGGGAGAAGGAATTGTTCCAAACATTGTACAAATCAACAAGGAACTTGATGTTGCTTCAAAAGCCAAGTTGATCGTAGTGCTTAGAAAGAACAAAGAATGTTTTGCTTGGAGTTACAAAGAACTAACATGTTTGAATAGAGATTTGGTTGAGCATAGATTACCTATTAAATCTAATTGTAAACCTTTCAAACAACTTCCAAGAAAAATGTCTCCTGAAACCATATCTTTGGTTAAAAAGGAAATTCAAAATCTTTTGAATGCTGGTCTTATTAGAACAGCAAGATATGTAGAATGGCTATCAAATATTGTTCCTGTTATCAAGAAAAATGGGAAAATTAGGATTTGCATTGATTTTAGAAACTTAAACACTGCAACCCCTAAAGATGAATACCCAATGCCTGTAGTAGACATGCTTGTGGATGGTTCTGCAGGTCACAAAATCATGTCTATTATGGATGGACATTCAGGGTATAATCAAATTTGTATAGCTGAAGAAGATGTTCATAAAACTGCATTTAGAGCCCCAGGCAACCTTGGGACCTTCGAATGGGTCAAAATGCCTTTTGGGCTAAAAAATGCTGGTGCTACTTATCAAAGAGCTATGAACACTATTTTCCATGAAATAATTGGGGGTTTTCTAGAATGTTACATAGATGACATTATTGTCAAATCAAAATCTATTGATGATCATGTAGAACATTTGAAAATAGCTTTTTCAAAGATGAGGTATTATCAACTAAAGTTGAATCCTGCTAAATGTGCTTTTGGAGTAACAGCAGGTAACTTCTTAGGATATCTAGTCGACAACAAAGGTATTCAAGTTGATAACAATAAAGCTAAAGCTATTATTGAAGCAAAGCCTCCTTCAAACAAAAAAGAACTTCAGAAATTTCTTGGTCAATCGAATTTTCTTCGAAGGTTCATATCTAATACTGCAGGGAAAACTAAAGTCTTTTCTTCTTTGTTGAAATTGAAGGATGGAGAGGACTTCGAATGGACAGAGGAGCATGATGATGCTTTCAAGACCATCAAGGAGTACTTGATCAATCCACCAGTTCTTATTCCTCCTAAAAAGGGAGAGCCTGTTAAACTATACTTGGCAGCAAACCATGACTCAATAGGAGTATTGTTGGCTCAAGACAATGAAGAAGGGAGGGAGAACAAAGTGTTTTAAGGTTTGAACGTATGATGAAAACGTTCCAAGCCCTAGATTTATACGTTGCGATGAAACAAAGCAGCGGTTCGGGTCGAATATTCGTTAAAAGTAATTGGGCCTATAATTATTTTTTGGGCCCAAGATTGAATTTTAACTTTTAATTAATAACTGTTTTCAAATTTTGAGTTATTTTGTGTTTCAAACCATTTTTATTAGTTTAAATGTCATAAAGTATACTTTATGAATTTCTGTTTATCATGAGTTCGAACTGGTTTTAAGCACCTTTAAGTGCTTCGAAAAGCATTGAGTAGTGCAGATTAAGCCATAGAAAGAACTAAAATTTCATTTAACAATAAAGAAATTACATCAGAGGAAATCCTATTACATCAGAAAAATCAAATATCTACTGATGAAGGATCAGCTGTTGGAGTAGGAATGACTTGGAAGTAATGAGGAAAACTCCAAGTTATCAAGGCATGAAACCTTGCCCAAGAAAAGTTAAAAAATTCCTTCTCCTTCATCCTAATCTTGTCTTCTTCATCCAACTTGAGTTTCTTCTCAATCAATGGTCTGATTTTCAGAACCAGATTTTTGGCTTTGATTTCAAACTTAGCCAATTTAAGAGCGTTTCTTTTGATGCGATTTTTGAATTTCCTTCGAAGCCTTTTAGAAATTCCGAATGGGATTTCGAAGGACTCTTCTTTCAAACGCTCAATCTTAGTATGAAGTTTAGTAACTTGATCATGAAGTACTTCATACTCATGGAGATCTTGGTTGAACACAAAAGCAGCAGTATTGTTCTTCATCCACATTCGAAGGATGGGAAGTTGACTCAGGAAAGAATGTATAAAAGTACCAGCCTGCTCAAATATAGTACATTGAAGAGTCTCACAAGCCCATAAGAAGTTTTTGTAAGGGATGTCTTCTTCAAGAATACTTATCTCTAGAAAAGCAAAAGCAGCCAGCAGTTCTTTGGCTTTAATAGAATCAGATTGCGTATAGAGAGAGTAAGAATAATCAGCATGGAAAATAGTAGGATCGAATTTAATATTCTTTAACTCTTCAAACCAATCTGGATTTTTTGGAAGAGTTCGAAGAGAAAGATTGGCAGGATCAATAAAATTTTCCTCAAAATGAGGCCTTCGAACCTCATTTAACCAATATATGAATTGGTTACAAGCTCTCTGCTTAAGCTCACCATAACCAGCAAAGCCTGATCTCTCATCCTCATGGACTTTAAAGAAAGCAGGAGTGAGACAAGTGGCAATAAGGCTATCAAACATTTTTATATTGGGATCACGTCGGATAAAAGGAGACAAATACCTACTCATAGCTAATGAACGGTATTTGCTCCAGCCTCTATAGCCAGCAAGATCATCCATTTTTACCACCGCTATTTCAGATGGTAAACCCCATAGAAAAGGCTTAGGAGTTGGAGAAGTTGGAGGATTCCATGGATCAATCGGCTCAGAATCTTCCTCTTGAACTACCACATAAGAGCGGTCCCTTCGAATCTCACCAATGATTGGTGTGACGGTATTTCTAGTATCAACAGGAATTGGGTCATTAAAAACCAAGTTTGCGAAAGCACTTTGGGTGTTTGAAATTTCAGCCATGGTTTAGTTGAGATAAGAGGTTAGTTTACAACGAAGATTGGTGATTAATTTTGCCAGTAATTTAAGCCATTTTATAGGCAAATTTTAAGTAGAAAACGATTCAAATTCCTGAAGATTGGGAACGTGCAAATTAACTACCCATTACCCATCAATTCCTCATTGGAAACGTGTAAGCTGCTCAAGATCACTTTGAATAACTTCCTCTTTTGAAGTATATAAGAAGTCGAAGCGGTAAAAGGCACATTAACACTTATTCAAATTCTTTGAACAACGATGTTAATGTGGGGGGTCTGTTTACATATAAAATTAACAAATCCAATAATTGATTGACACGTAATCAAAAATGCCAAACATTGGCAATTATCTGTCAATGGAGATACACTGGATTAAAAGAATACATTAGAATAAATACGATGTCGTATTATCTCTTAAAATCAAAAAGCGGTTATTGGCAGTTACAAGTCCGGGATAAAATAAAAACTGGCTTCGAAGCCATGGTGTTAACTGCTGAACACGTAAACTCCACGTGTAAACTTGTGAAACGGAATAGATAGCAGTTAGAACACGTGGAGTATTTCTTGAGAGACAGTTATTTCCTTAACTCGTAATCATTTGAGTTAGTGTTAAGTAACTGTGCAGATTCAAAATAAAAGCTTATGGAAGAAGAATTAGAAGAATTCAAATTCAGACGTGGAAGAGGGAATAAACTGCCAACTCGAAGAGTAGAAGTTAGAGTTCGAAGCAAGCCAAGTTCAAATTCGTTTGAGTGGGAAGTTCAAACTGCAAGCAGCGTCTATAAATAGAAGAAGTTGAAGAGTGAAAAGCCCCCGGACAAATCTTCAACAAACAGCTATAAAAAAACTGATGCTTGGTTTGTTCACTGGCAAAGTAGTTTAGGATTTCGAACTCAGTTCGAAGTAGATTAGGAAGTAGATTAGGAAGTAGTTAGGATTAATCTCGATTGTTCTTGTAACAATCACCTGTTCGAAGTTCTTGTTCTTGTATTTGAAGTTGAAGGCAATTTCGAAGTAAGTTTACCTTTGATTTATCAATCGAAGTATCTTGTTTCTTTGTTGTTCTTTAATTTCCTAAGTATATTGGTTTGCATTTCTTCACTTGTTAAGAAAAATCCTCTTAATTGAGGTAATTGAACCAACACAACACAATTGCCTGATTATATTTGGTTTTTCCAAACTTAATCTGAGGGAGGAGATTGAAACTCTCTCTGGCACGCTCGCACTCGATTATTTTGCTATAAAGAAGTAAAGAACCACGAAACAGGAACAAGTATCTATATTACAATACAGAACGGTTTTTGTTTTAGCCATATTTTTTGTCCCTGTTGGGGAACAAGTACATTACCGCTAAACTATGCGGCTGTATTGACGAGAATTTGGCATAAGTAATATGAAAACATAGCCATGAAATGAAGCCAGTATTTTGGAGTCCCTAGGCAATGGCCTCTTTATCTTTAAGCCTTCCCCGGGGCTGGTCCTGAATTCTGAACCGTTCTTTTTATTTGTCTCATCAAGTATGTATATCATGAGAAAATCCAGTTGATCGGACATCGGAAATGATGTTTTTTTACTGCATTTTTCATTGAAACGAAACAGTTAAAGAAACCATTGTAGGGGATTTTTTTTTTCACAAAACAGTAAGTTAAATGATCACCGATCAAATAATTACTGACGTCCGGTCAACGTGAATTTTTCCGTCGGAACTGAACGACCCCGTATTGGGAGCGAGACGTGTTCTGTACTAACAAATAAATTATGATAAAAAGGTTTCGATCATCAAAGTGGTGCCTAAAATAAGTATATTCTCGCAAGGGTGAATAAAAATATAAAATTGCTCTCGTAAGAAAAAGAAAAATGGAATTGGCCTCGTTCCCGACGTCTAAACCCACGCTTGAAAGCGAATCATCAGGCGTGCGATTTGTAGACTTCTTTCTGTATGATTGCCTAGAAAATTATTTGACTTCTGGGAGTTTCGAAATTCGAACATCTACAACTTGTCAACTACAACCAAAATCCTGATACCAACACGCCCTTGTCATTAGGTGGCACCTACACTTCAAAGTCAGTAAAAACAGTTTTTTTCAAAAATCGAGACAGATCATTCTCTCACAACACATCACATAAAAAAATCGAGAAAAGCCAGTTTATTCAAAAAACTGAGTTAGTGGAACACCCCCTAAGTCAGAAGTCACCCTGACTTGGCACGAGCAAATGAAAAACTTGGTTGCCGAACGGGTACCACGAACCCATTGTGCATCTCGGCCGTCCAAAAGTATTTTGGACGATTCAGATTTTTCCCACACTCTCTGGTCTCTCTCTCTCTCCTCTTTTTTTCTTTAAAATCTGAGCCGTTCAAAAAACTTTTGGATAGTTGAGATTGGTGCTCGGCTCCACGTGTATCCCGACCCGCTCGGCAACTAAAATTTTCCCGAGCAAATGGTTCTATTGCACATTTGCACTCACTTTTCTTTCTTTCTTTCTTTCTTTTTATTGATTTATTTGTATATAGAGTGGATACATAGAGATAGTATACTTCATACATTTTGAAAATATTGTTCGTAACACCATAGTCATTTTACATGAGATCTTTCTGCACATATATGCCTTAAGAATATGTTTAACCTCGTTAAAGCGTCTATAGACCTGTGTATTGAGCGAGAAACTTAAATTGTATTTCTCATTGAACCAATCACTAGTTATTCTGGAATCTAAGAGAGAGACAGAGTGACGGAATAATGCTCATGCCAAGATGGGAACAGACCAGGATACCCAAATTGTCAGGCTTGTGACATTTTGAAATGAAGTTTGTGACATTCTAGTTGATGGTGTGGCGGGGTTGCATTCATTTGGTCTCTATTTTTTTAGGGGATAAATTGATTGAATATCCGTTCAAACTGATTTTTAGTGTGAAAAACATATTTGACAAGGGCTACGATATGTGTGACGTGAATCATCACTCTGGGCTTCGAATGAGCACGCAACGATCCAAAACTGGACCATAACGGACAGATCACAACAGGACAGGACAAAAGCCAATTGTGTCCAACAAAAATAGTACTCCTATGAAATTTGGTTATTAATGAACGCTGCTATGGGAACCGACCACCATGCACCGACGGCGTCGGTGCCGCCGTTGTGGGCCCCAAACGATCGATCCAAGCCGTTCATCGTTCTCAGAATCAAATTCCGAGTGGGCTAACGCGGGAATCGAGGCAATCGGACGGCTGTATGACGCCGTATCTTTTCCGGTTATTAATAGTACTTTTTTGTTTTTCCTTTATTCCTGGCTACTACAATTCAGGTTCAAACCCGGGTTTGTTGGGGACTTGTGGTAGATAAAAATGTTCGCAGTGACTGAGAAACCAATGTGTCATATATATGATATGTGGTTGGTGTAGACAAGTAGTAGGTACCAGATTTGTTCTTCCGCCACAAGCCTCTGGGTCAATATTTTTGAACACGGTTGGCGTTTAATAATAGGCTGTGATTTGATGTTTTTATATATATATTATGAATCTTATTTGATGGAGTAGATCTTAATTAGTTCTATTCGACAAAACTATCAAAGTCATAAAAGACATTATAAATTGAAAGAACACATGTAATTTACACATGAAAGGCGTACAGAAAACATGACAAGAAATTTTGGACATAGAGAGTTCTATCTAAGAGCGTCTCCAATCTTGGGAATGTCATAAAAATTCAAAAGTTTATGTGGCAATTTTTTTATTTTTTTATTTTCCGAACGGCGTTTATGTGGAAACTTGATACTATCTAAAACTTTGACATCCAAAAATCTTCACTCTCCAATCCAAAATGTCAATTTTGTATTTTTCTTTCTTTATTCTTGACTTTCATTTTTCTTGATCTCTTTTATTGTGACTTTTAAACAATTGAACATCTCTCATACACTCATTTCAAAAAAAAAAACCTCTCATACAGTGGAGCCTTTTCTCACCTAACAGTATATATATATATATATATATATATATATATATATATATATATATATATATATATATATATATATTTGTACTTTTCACTTCCTTGCTTATCTAAAATTCTAAATACTGAATCAAAATGAGTGATTTGAGAAGAAACTCTAACCCTTTCTTTTCTTTTCTCACCAAATCCCTCAATCTAAAGGGCTGTCTCTGCATCGGATCCAGTAGTGATCCTTCAGCCTGCGGCGAGAACGAGCATTAGAAGTTGCGGGAACGAGTGTTTACCATTTTCGTGTTCGAGCTGAGATTTCATCTTCATGGATTAACATAATGACCCATAAATGACATAATCCAACAGTCCCTGAGAAAATGGAACCTATTATGATGCAAGGGATCCACAAAAAGAACAACTAAAAACCCTGGATTTTGAAATTGAGGGAGATCATTAACTATGGAGTATCAGATTTACGATTTCACCAGAAAACCAAGTTTTCTGTATCAATGCGATAACAGACTTCTAAAGAGGCATACCTCCTTTCCATTGTAGGCAGTAGGATTCGCATAAGAACGAAAAAAAAAACACAACAAAACAAGACTACTGGAAAAGGAAAGGAGTAACATGCACGAACCAAAGACCAAAGACCACCTTAATGGTAGCCTGGACTGGACGGTAAGACATAGCCCACTCCTCAGACATGACTCGGTTTCTTGTCTTGCCCCTCACATGCCTTTGTGGAGTGGGTGCCACATACCATCTTGTACCCAGGTGGTGTTGTGGTGACGGCCTGTCCTTACGGACAATAACTATGGCTCTAACCGGATATTTCTCAGCGGGTCAGGAGCCCCTATGGTCATGCCCAGGTGGTTGCTACGTTGGTTGTCCCCTCCCACACTTTTTCCAGCTCAAAAAAAAAAAAAAAAAAAAAAAAAAAAAAGCACGAACCAAAGAACCAAAATCATGGAAACAGCATACTCCATTTGATAACCTTTAAGCTCAATCAACATCCCCGGTGCCTTGAAGGTCAATACATTTGTACACCGTATTTGAGACTTTGAGTACCATCACCTTAGTCCATACATCAAGTACTATGAACCCATCAAGTACTACTATTGTAAAAAAGTGGCAAATTTTCCTAGCATTATTCCTTGTGACACAGAGACACATAATTTAGCCTAAGTATTTACCCCCAAAAAAATTTAGCCTAAGGCTCTGTTTATTTCGATGTAAAATATTTTACAATGTCAAATGTTTTCCATGTAAAATGCTTTTGCTGAAAACAAACTTTTTTACTTTTATTTTCCAGTGTTTGGTTGGCACATGACAAAAATATTTTCCAAAACAATGATTTTTCCTTCGTTCGGTTGTCAAAATAATTTTTAATACAAAATTTATATACTAGCCTACAAGTTTAAGTAGAAAATAAAACCTCCCAAGCATTTTAAAACCTCAAATATAAGGAAAACTAGAACGTAAGAACAAACTACCTATAAGAACCTCCCAAGCATTTTACCATTCTATAAAAGCTCATCAATAATTATCCAATCACATATTAACATCTTTATCTCTAAATCCGAAACATAACAAGAGAACAAAGGTCAAAAAGAACATAAAGATTTCTTAAACAGAGAGAGATGCTACTAGAAACAAGAACCGGCAAGTCATTCACTTCTTGCTAAAATTTTCAAGCCAAATCCTTTGGAGGTTAATGCTCATTGCCATAAATGGCTTCCCAAGCCTTTCATGCTCAACTAATAATCAAAAGCCTCATCAAAACCTTCCATCTTCATTACTTCCTCTTGAAGAGCTTACATATTGAGCCTATCCCATGTCAACCTAGTGAAGAGCTTGCATATTGAGCCTATCCCATGTCAACCTAGTAATCGCATCGGCAACTTGCACAAGCTTGTCTGAAATTGTTTTGATATCGAACTCCACGTCACAAGTATCACGACCACGCTTGCAATGAGAAAGGAATGTCGTGGAGTTGGAGTGGACTACCTACAACTGAGGTTTCCTTCCTCGTGAATGCTAGTTTAGGAAGCTTTTTTCTGAGATTTTTGTCAGAAAAATTAAGACCAATATGCTTTGCCAAACATACTAAGGTACCCTTAATGGATTATCAAACATCTAAACTGAACTACTGCAATGCAGTTGAACTTGTTTTTACACTAGGCAGCCCAGGAAGCCATCATCAACATGATAACAAACAAAATTTCAAAATGTCTTCAATAAAAAGAACCCTATCCAACACACCCTTTTGGCTGTTTATAGAGTTAGATTTCAAGTTCTCTAAGATTTGGGTGCAAGCAGAAAGACTTGCGAGGACATTAGAATTCATAATCTCTATATTCAGAAGACCAATAGAAGAAAGATGGTTCAAACCATCAAAGACAACATGGTTCTGAAAAAACCATTTGACTGTAAGAAATCCAAGCATACAAAACATGATATTGGCTGTTAGCAAATCAAGTCTCCAAACATTTATATGCACAAATTGAGGATAATATGACTTAATATGATAGTTGACACCCGATTAGATGAGCTTGTTCTAAAAGTGTGGTTAGGTCTCTGCCCAATTTCACCTCATCAACAAGAACTTCCAACAATACACGCTCCATGGGTTTGAGCACCTAAATTGTTTGCCCCTGCCTTCACTTTTTTTGCTCCTAGGTAATTCCACAAATCACATTCCATGAATAAATTCTAACCCATCAAAACAATCATAACCAAAAACTAAAAAAAGCATAAAAGCATAAAGGAGCCAACAACTAGAGCACCAAGTACTAACAAAAGAAATAGTCTCAAGCAAATATAAAGTGATCTGAACCAAAAAACAATTTAGGTAAGTGCGAATTATCTTTTTCCATTTCATTTTGGCAGATACATCATACATCTCCTTCTTTAATATGTAGATCTTCTTCTCGCCGTGCAATCCCCTTTTTGCAATTTATGTTCTTTAACTTTAAGCAGGTGGGTATGATAACGAAGAGAAAGCAGCTATGGCTTATGATCTGGCTGTACTCAAGTACGGGGGGACATCTATCACTACAAAATTTCCCCTTATGTGTAGGGATTATGTGTAGGGAAAGAAATTGCAAGTAAAATTCCTTGCAACTGAGAAAGATTTTTTTTTTCTACCAACAGGTGTATGCTATGGGCTTTGATTATTGTATTATTCGATAACAGGACTAAAAATTACAGATCACTAAGTAAGAGAAGGAAGTCGAGGAGATGAAACACATGACAAGGCAAGAATTTGTGGTCTCAATCAAGAGCAGAAGATATATACATATAGATATTTCTCATTTCTGTATATACAAGATTGTAACATGTAAACCAAGCCAAAATCTTAAAAAACGAAAGACGATTTTTTCAAAACCTAGAACGGACTGGATGATAAAGCAATCAGAGGTAATGGCCGCAGAGAACGCTGGTGATCGGTCGCCGAAGAAGTGCCGGAGAGAAATGCAGGATGAGGTAAGTTTCTCTCGCCTCCTCTCTCTCATTTTGGATCTGATGTGATTTGGGAGGAGTAGGAGCGGGATGTGTTTTGGGAAATGTTGGGAGTGGGGGGGTTTTTAAAAGGCAAAAACGACTTACGGAGAAAATTAGAGGAAAACAATTACTGTACATATCATTGGTGTCCTGCTTTTTTTTTTTCCCAACCAAATAACGGAAAATGGGTAAAATATTTTACCGGAAAATATTTTACGTCGAAACAAACGGAGCCTAAGACTCATCTTTCTCATTAATCAAATCCCGCCATAGTCAATTCATATTCCTTCATACCACAGTATTATTTGTCGTGACAATTCATCAACCAAGAGATAAATTTCCTAACTCAGATATTATCTCCATCAAAAGCGCCTCCACACACACTGACACACACAGACACCATAATTGAACATAAACCTCATCTTTCTCATTACCCAAAACCCACAACAGTCAATTCACATTCCATCCTTCCACAGTACTATTCGTTGCCACATTCATCAAACGACAGAGATTTCCTAAATCGGATATTATCCCTGTCAAAAACGTGAGCGCAGCGTGCACACACCATAATTGAACATAAACCTCATCTTTCTCATAACCCAAAACTCACAATAGTCACATTCCATCCATCTTATTAAACCTTAAAAAACAGTCATAAACCAAAACTAAACAAAACGTCAAAAAAAAAAAAAAAAAAAAAACATAACCATACCCTTAAAAGTCTCAAACGGCATTGAGCATATCCTCGGCTCCACTGTACGTGAACGCTCCCCCTTCCTCCAAATTCAACACCTTCACAACCCCATCGTCCACCAGCATCGCGTACCTCCTCGACCTCACTCCCAACCCTATTGGCTGATCGCTCAAATCGAGCTCACACCCAATTGCCTTCGTGAAATCCCCATTCCCATCACTCAGCAGCATCACCTCATCGCCTATACCAAGATCCTTCTTCCACGCCTTCATGACGAATGCGTCGTTGACCGAGATACATGCGATGGTGTCGACTCCCTTGCCCTTGAGCTCGGCCGCCTTTTCGATGAAGCCGGGGAGGTGTTTCTGGGAGCAGGTGGGGGTGAAGGCGCCTGGGACGGCGAAGAGGATGGCCTTTTTGGATTTGGTGAGGTCGGCGATTGTGACGGTTTGGAGGTCGTCGGAGGAGGGAGGGAAGTAGGAGAGGGTGGAGTTTGGGAGGGTGGAGCCTACCGAGATGGTGGCGGAGACTCTGACGGGGGTTGCTGTGGTGGTGGAGAATTTGAGGGGGGTTGAGGCGTAGCGGCGGCAGTGGAGTTTGAGAGAGAAAGAGGAGGGAGAGGAGAGGAGGGAGGCGGTGGTGGTGGGGAGAGAGAGGGGTTTGGGGGATGAGATTGAGATGAGTCTTGACATAGTTAGAGCGGCTGTGGCTGCCATTGCTAGAGAGAGAGAGAAGAAAAAATGTGGGTGAGCCTGCTGCGCGTTTGGATGGGTTTTTGGAAATTTCTGGGCGGAGGGGACGATGCGAGATTGCGAGGGATGAGATAGAGAGAGAGAGAGAGAGAGAGAGAGAGTCAGTCACGTGAGTGGATGGTGGTGTTTGTGGGCTTGAAAATGTGTACTACTATTTTTTTGGGCTATGATGTGCAGTCCCGAAAGAATAGGCCCAAATTTCAAAAGTGATGGTGATGAATATGTCATGTTTGGTGCTAATAGTGCTAAGTAGTATCTACGTGCACAAATGAGCCGAGTTTTGCAGTGTTCAAGTTTGTTTCGTTAATTAAAGGAGCTTTAAATTTGAGCTCAAGCTCGACTCATTATGAACAAGTCGAATCCGGTTCAATAACTAAACGAATCGAGCGTAAACAAACGAGCGGAGATTTTCCAAGTCGAGCTGAGCTTTAAAGTGTTGAGCTCGATTTGTTTACTACACAGTCCTAAAAATCGAGCTCGAGCTCTGCTCAATTGCTAAATGAGTCTAGTTGAACGTAAACATGCTGCTCGCGAGCAACTTAGTTCGTTTGCAACCCTATTAATATCATTTGTAAGTAGATTTTTATATGATGACTTTTTAATTGTTTTGACAAAAGACTCAAATCCAGTTCTAAATATACTAAATGCAACTTTTAATTTTTTTAAAATAAGCAATTATTCATAAATAATTGAGACCTCAAGATTACATTAGACTGACTGTTAACGAATGATAAATCTACATTAATGGATCGGTTACATATTTTAGTTCCATTTACCGGAAGTAATTTGATTCTAATTTACGGTTTCCACAGTAACTGAAAATAATTCAATACCATTTTCAATTATTATTATTTTTGTTGATGAATGAGTTTGCACATCGGTAGTAGGCGTGGTAAAAGGATGAAATTGGATGAATAATTAATAAAGGCCGTATGATCCTCTTCAAAGCGAAGTTTGTTTTGCGCTCTGTTTTTTTTTTTTTTCCATCCTTGTAACGATGTATACATCAATAGAGGTTTAGAAGGCAAATCAATAGATTAACGATCAAAGCAAATTCAACGTCTCTTCGTACATTCGAACCCCTAACCTCCCATTTGGAAACCAAAAAATACTACTAAGAATCATATCTGATATACCAAGAGTACGACTTGGATTAATTTGGTATGTTGACTGCCGTCGGTGTAGGGCACAAATCAAAATGCAATCAAAATGATCCGTGTCACAAATGTTATGGCACAATAAATTATATGAACTGGTTCCTCCCCGGTGTAGTCGTCTCCGCTGAATTCGAACCCATTTGTGTGCTTTTTTCAATACTAGTGCTAATCCAACGTGCAACGCATGTTTTGTTGTGCCCATTGCTCAAGTATCGTGCTCACTCTCAAGTTCAATATTTCCAATTTTTCGAGTAACGTCCTTCTAAGCAACCCAATTTTTATAAATGAAATTGCAACGCAAGTAACTTCCCTTCCATGACTAAAGCCAAGTTGGGGCTCCTTCAGCATTATCCTTTTTCGAATTAAACGTCTTTAGCCTTCTCCTCCTATCATCTTTCATATATTTGGAGAACCATCATCGGAAATGGCTACAATACACACCCCTTATTTGGATGTACCATATGCACCTATTGTGTGGTCCAGATTGTGCCACCTCATCAGCAATCGTAACATTTTTTAGTTTTTCGTAACTTTTCAGCAATATGATTCGTAACATTTTGGTGTGTCTTGTAACTTTTATAAAAAAATTCGTAACTTTTACAAAAAAATCGTAACTTCTACAAAAAATTCGTAACTTTTACAAAAAAAATCGTAACTTCTACAAAAAAATTCGTAACTTTTGTAGGGGTGTGTATGATACACACCCAAACAAGGGGTGTGTATTGTAGCATTTTCCCCATCACAAACATATTACAAATGAGGAATGACTCAACTGTTCAAGAGAACCAAACCAATTTTCTAGCTACAAGCAATCAATCACCTTGTTTGGTTGAGTTTTCGAAACCCGGTTTTGAGAACCTAAATTTGACCATTTGAAAATAGTTTCAACTTTCAAAGTGGTCCCAAAATCTGGTATTAGGTCTGTTCCAACTTTAAGCCTAGAAAGGAAAAAAAGGACAGAGGACGGGTTGGGGAAACCAAACAAGGACCGGGTTCTCAAAACCCGATTTGAAAACCCCAACCGAACACCTATAGTGCACAAAGAAAACCACAATCTGTCTTACCAAAATTAAATAAAAAATGTTCGATCAACAAGAATTCAGACAAGGATAATTCTGTTCTTTTCAAGCTTCAATAAAAAAGAGTATGATAGCCAGGAAGATTGGTAATTCAAACCCCTACCAAAAACAAAAAACCAACAAAACAAACAAAACCATACAACAAATTTGCCGCACAAACCAAAACTTCTGAATTATTCGTTTCACACATTCCTTCTCTTTCAGTGCATCCGGAAATCAGCTTGAGCATCTTATCCAAATAATAATGGCGAATGAATTTTACTCAATTATAGGGAATGGAAACAGGATCAATATCAATATGCAACTTTTGGTTACGTCTTAAAGACACTATCTTTTAGTAGAATTATACCTGTAGGATACGTTACCAAGATTTTGTAGTTCAGCACTACCTCTAGGATACGCCATCACAATGTTCTCAAGAACTTCTTCAAATAACTGTGTTTTTGAATCGGGTACTGTCAAAGATTGCAATGCCCAAGTTTTCAACATACCAATTCTTGGTCTACACTTGGTGTTTGGTGGAGGTGCGATGCCTGTGGGTGTGTCGGTGGAGTTGCGCTTGGTGTTTGCTGCTCGTGGAGATGTCGGTTGGACTGCTGGTCCGACGATGTTGGGTGGTGTTTGAGTGCGGCTGTTTAGGGTGTGGGGTGTTTTCTTTTGGTTTAGGGTTTTGGTTATTGTGGGTTGGCTGCTCTTTTAGGGCCTGTTTGGGGTTTTTACTTTCCCGCTGGTTTGGACTCAGCCTGTTGGGCCCAAATCGGTTTCCTCCATGTGGGTAGGAGATGAGGGTTTCGGGTGGTCAGGCCGGTGTACCCGAGATCCTATTAACTTTGTACTTCGTGTTATGAGTTAATAAATTTCTTTTTGCTGATAAAAAAAAAAAAAATCTTGGTCTACACTCTCTAGTTACAGAGGGCCAAAGGTCAATAAAAGGACCCATTGACAGAAGGTTACAGAACTCCAAAACCTAAAGGCAAATTTCCATGAATAAGTTTAAAGCCTACGAATTCAGATGATATCCTCGCATTCCCTTCAGACATGTACTTTGATATGTACATCAAATTTGTAGAAACACACTTACCAGTCATTAGCGGATCCAAAAAAAAAAAAAAAATTTCTCATCCTGTAATTCAACTTCCAAACATCCAAAGAAAAAGAAGGGCAATGTTTCTTTTTCCGCGATAGGTCATTACAGTCATTAAGCCCCGCAAACCTGACATAACCATTATGCTTGGTTAAAAGGCCTTTTCACATCTATGTGTGTGTATGCGTCTGTGTATGCACATACACAAAAAGCCCATGATTATCTGAAATTCAAATTTATTAGCCAACACTATCGACTCATCAAATAGCTGCTTTCTCCTTCTTTTCCTTCCTCGTGGTTGTTCAATAGGTCGCAACTCAACAGGTGGCGTTAAAAGAATTGTCAATCGAGGTGAGTCGTGCACTGTAACACAAGAAAAAACCAGATACTCGACAAACAAGGTTGGTCTTAGCCTGTACCCAATAACAAAAAATTCTGCACCTACCCAATGCAACGTGCGAGTAAAAAATGTCATGAGCCTGGTTTGATGGAGCAGAATTAACCGGCTCTCCATGATGCAGAAATGGGGTTGATTGCCCGCCAGATAGTAATATTTCTTCTGCAGCAGGTTTAGGATTTTCCTTGTCATTTTCTCACCTAGTCTTGTTGGGAAAAGTATCTTCATTAGTCTTTCAACTCGCTCGTCTGGTTAGTAGGACCAGGATATTGAATATCAACGCCAGCAACTACTGGAGGTGAAGGACGGATGCTGTAAAAAGAAAACTCTTATTACTTTCTCACGATACAACGAAAACAATGCGCTTCGTGATGTATCCAAAAAACATACTCTTCCTCCATGGGCATGGCTTATTGGTTCCTTGATCAGAGGCATCTTCCAGATGTAGTGAATCCCTCGAAATGTCCTATGAGAACAGACACCTCTGTTAGGCAATATTACAGTTTGTATTTCTCCCAAATCAAAAACAAAATACGAATACAGGTAATCTTTTTTGGTAAGTGAAATCAGATAATCAAGCTACCTTATTCAAATTAATGCTAATATATGGATCCCGTCTAGTTGGAATTTGGTCTACAGCATGACACATTTCAATCATTTGCCACTTTTTACATAAAAAAATTCAAGTAGAGTGCAATAATTTACGCATATCAACTAAAAGAAAAAGCCTCCAAAGATGACTGTCCTCAGACATGAGAATTTGGAAGCCATGTGTTAAAAGAGAAAAGAAAAACACAAGTGCAGTAAGTTGCCCAAAGATTATCCCTCATAGTAAAAGTCTTCATCCAATTTCAAGGCATCAAGTTCGAATGTGTCAGGCAAAGTGACAGAGTGAAAAGGTGCATGAGTTGCATCATCCGGTAGATTAATTTCTTGATTTAGGTTCTTTTGTAGTCTTGGCATAGATAATAAACTTTCTTTGGCTATATGCCAGCAAAAGATGGCCTAGCATTCTCAGTGCAATGGGAACTTCTGGATACATGATCCTCCCTCGGAGATCCATTCAAATTGAATTAGCACAGAAGACAGTCAAAGAAATGATAAAAAAATAGGCTATTGCATGTCATTCTATGCAAGCTAAAGGAAAGTTTTAGACAAAGAATGGGAATGGCCTGAATTACATCGGAAAAATAAGCAACAGAATCCACATATCACCATAAACTCTAGATGTTATTGTTTATTGCTTTTGCAAATGCAATAAACAATATGAACTTTATCTTACAATCTTTCATCAAGCTTGAATATAATCCTTCCCTGGTAGATATTATCATCAGGGCATCCCTCTTGGTGCTCAAATATTCCATAGGAGTAGAAACCTGAGCAGCCAAGCAACATTATGGATCTGGAAACAGGATTCATATAATCAGCATAGTTAGTCTCATAAGAATTGCAATGCAACAAGATATGGGCAGCCACGCGGCATTATGAACTTGCAAACAGGATTCATATAATCAGCATAGTTAGTCTGATAAGAATTGCACAGGATATCTGTTTGGAAACAAACTCCGCTGATTATTATCAGCACAGTGCAATTATTCTCAAAATTATAGCTTAAGAAAACAAAGAAGAACTCACATGCCACATTCCACCAAGATGTTCTGGTTTTCCCAAACGTCCCAATACCTACAATCAATTAAACTTAATTAAAAAAGTTCAACATCTTACCCAATAAGGCGGTAATATTATATTCTTATAGGCAAGTAAATGTAGTACGCTTTGTTTCTTTTTCTATTTGGTTCCAGTACCTTATCAATCCCATCATATTTGATTCCCGTGACCATTCCCTGAGGGGAAGACAAGGTGAAATTGACAAGGCCATTTTCCATCACAACCTGGGAATTAGAGACATGCACTATGAGTAGAAGCTACCCAAAAAAATTTCAGCTAAGTGACAAAATCACTGTAGTTTTACATGCTCATCCATTATATGCAAATAGACTGGAGTAAAGACCATTGGTTCTTGGTAGTTGGTGCTTCTTGAAAAATTTCTGTAATCAAACCAACCAAAGATTAAAAAAGAAGGAAGATAGAAAAATTGGGAGCAACAAGTTTAGTGCTCGTGTGTTTCTGTCTCTAAACTTCGCAAAGGTATGTACTGAATTGCATAAACCACGACTTAAACATGTTCAGATATTGAATTTGACAAGGGAAAAATGGACGGAAAATCAAGTTATTTAGAGATGTATATACCTTTAGGGGAAACTGACCAAAACAAAGGATTTTATGAGAATACCTACTCACTCCTTTTCTGATTTCGCAATCGAACCAAACAGAAAAACAAAACTTTATTGTGCTCGATTTTTCCACTCCTTATCCTTCTACCCACAAATCCAAGAGCCAAGCATAAAATAATTCAGCTCAAATGAAAAAAGCAGCAAGAATGGAATCCTATTTTTGTTAGCAGGATTAATTATTGGGGTAAATCAAGGATTTTCATTAATAAGAAGGGAATACAATCAGCTTTGTGATTACATTTATGTTACCCTATTCAATCCATTTCTTGTTAATCATATGAGAGAATAGAAATGCACTTATTTTGAAAGATAATCATCAAACAACGCAGAGTATTTGTTTTTATAAACTTTCTGCAGAACTGATACCTTGGAGCATGATGCAGTGCCTTACCAATGCTCCACTCTCTGTCCATTTTTTGTTTGCTATATTTGATTTTTCCATGTTGTTTGAGTTCTAGAACCATAAATCGCCCTGGTAATAGCGTTGTTTGATAACATAGTATCGGATTCAATGAAAGGCAAAAAACCAATGGGGGTGAAAATGTAACCGTATTAACAACAGCTACTTGTGTTGTGGGACTTTCATGAAAAGCATTCCTTTTCTCATCAAGAATGTGCTCAAGAGAAAATCCAAACTTGTGAGTATTGATGCAATCATCTTTATTACTGGCCTTTTCGCAGATATTCTGATGCACCATCCATTCTGCACATCTTTGCAAGAATCCCGTTGCTTGGTATTATTGAAAGTTGGCAACTGCACTACATCAACTTTTTGCTGCTGCTGCTAAAATCTCCAGAATTAAACTGATCCTCGTAGCAAACCTAAGAAATAAGAGGTATAGGAGTGAAATAAGAGGTATAGGAATGAGAGCAACAAATGTAAGTGGCGGCCGAACCTTGTTGTTTATGTTAATACAGAAGGGAACAAACAAAACACATTTCATGTGTTGCTCAGCACTTGGTTGAAGCACAAAATCCATGCATAGAACTCACAAGTTCTTTGACTTCTTTCTAATGAATATTTGGACTCTTAACACATAAGATAATGCATAAAGAAAAATGGTTAGATCCTTGCTTTGCTGCAAAATACATGAAAAAACGGAATACTGGGGCATTATTCCAAAAAACTAAGATTGGGAAAGATAGCTCAAGCAGCTTGAGATTGGAAGCCTAATAGTTAAACTAAGGGACATATATCATGTGCAAGGGACATACATATTGGTTATCAAAAAAGGGACATACATATCATGTGCAAGACAACTTTAACCTGATGAGTGATGATGCCCAAGTTCATGAACCGCAAAATACATGAACAACATTTCTTCAGCGATGATGCCCAAGTTCAAGTGAATCTCGACCATCAAATGGCGATTCAGCCCCATTTCTTCGTCAAAATTGGTTGATCCTTCTTCCTCTCTGTAAGTATTAACTTGATTTCGAGTTTTATTCAAATTTTGTGGTAGTTTCGAGCAGTTTTTAAGGAGTTTTTCTGAAATTTTGTCACTGTTGGTCATGGAGTTTCCGGCGACACACACCGGTGCCCCACCGTTTGTTTCCACTGTCAATGGTTCCATTGTTGGTCATACTGTCCAATGGTCAGGTCTGTTGGCTGGACAACGGCACATGCGCTCACCCACGCACTTCTGTTCAGGAAAAAATGCTGCCAAACAAGTACTAGAGAAAGGTGGACACTCCCAAGAAGATGGAGGGATCAGATTGGATTCCTATGAATCCGAGGACCGAATTGCGAATCACGGTTCCAAGAAAATGCAATCCATGTCCGGACCAAAAGTCCTATGGTCCGGTCTCATTTCGATCCGTGAGTCCGGGTTTGTCCTAGTTTTAACCACAGATTACATTCTACATCCCAAACAACAACCATCAACCAAATTCCGCATTACAATAAACAGTAAACAACCACAAAAAAAGCCAAAAAATAAAAATAAAAAAAATGAATGAAGCTTCCAGGTTCAAAATTCGAAGTTCAAAGCTTTATCCAAGCATTACATCAAAGCTACCAGCTGTTGATGCCTAATGGTTATGACTGTAGGGTTTGGTAGAAAACTAGAAATAGACTGAAAGGAGTCTACAGATTGTATACACTGTTTTTTTTTTGCCTTTCAGGAATAGAATTACACTCACCCTCTTAGGTTTTATATGGATACATTATATCACATTAAGGTAAAATAGTTAAAACTAATTTCTAACAATAGGTAAAATTATAATTATTTAATAAATGTTCCATACCTATATATATTTGTATTTTTATGCATTATTTACATATATCTCACGGTCCGGTTCGGTTATCTACGGTTTCTTAATAAAAAAAACTTGTGACCCAAACCGTATCTCACGGTTTCAAATATTGAATACGTGTCCGGACCATATCAGTTTCACCGGTCTGAACAGATTTTTTGAGCAGCCCTAGGGAGTGGTATGGGATCCCCCCGGGGTCGACCTTGAATTGCTCCATCAAGGATAGAGGCCATCAGGCCAACCACCGACACAGAGCGTCTCGATAGGATCTTCATTCCAATTGTTGCGATTGTGGAGGGTGGGGTTTGGTTCCATTGGACCTCCTGATAAGGCGGGTCATGTTCTAACTTTGTATCACCGCTCTGTCACTTTCTTCTGAATGGTGAACGTTTATAAATTGATCTCCGAATACCATTTGAACCTCACTTTCACAAACTGTGGGAGTGCTATCCGGTCAACTTTAACACCGTCAGGTCAGTAAAACCTTTCGATCTGTCCAAAAACCGAGCCACTGATCACAGGCATGCCCGACAAAGACAAATACATTGAGGGCCCGTAGATATTGAGAGGGGAGTACGACTTTACTATAGCCGGGAATGACCCATGATCCATCCGACCCCTCGCGTCTTCGGCAACCTTGGTGAGTTCAACTCGTGAATTCTGCGATTTTGACAACTACGAATAAAACATATATTTCTATCATCCTAATGTTTTCCCGTGCATCTAATTGTCATGTCACTCACTATGGAGTCTTGCCAAATTCAAAAGAACTCACTTCTAGTGTAACTCAAAGGGTGGTTTGGTTTAATTTTACAAATTTTTTTTGTCAATAGATAACAAAAATTGTTCTATGAATGTATCGAATGAACAAAGCTAGTAATCTATAATGACCAAGTTCGCAGAACATACTAATCCTCCCAAAAGTCCAATGTGCTAGGGCATAGTGCTGGGAGGATAATTTCCCCCAATAAAGCTATGCGTTATTTTAACGAAATGGTTGCCCCCGAAATCAAATCCCGGTTCTCTCGCTACTCGCTAGGCACCCCGAGCTTTGCAGCCTATCGACAAAACACATTAGACAATATAAACAACATAATGAGGTCGCCAAGGCTTAAGTGAGAGATTCTCCAGATTAACCGAATATTATAGAAGCCCAAGGACAGGCATATGACAAAATCCAGAGCAGGAGTTTCTAAACATCCAACTAAGACATTTGCAAGGTTTAAACCAGGAGTTCTGATAAGCAAATTGAATTTCAAACATAGGAAAAGTTTGCGGATATAATCACACATTTCCTATATATGTTGGAATCATGCACAAATCTAGAAAATTCATACACTATGTCATGGAGTATTCAATGGGAACTATGCCTTACATCAACTGTCCATTGACATTGCATATGTGTGCAAATGCAAGACAACTAAAAGTGACAGGTTGAATAGATAACATAAAAAGATCCAATGATCTAGCAAAGACTACCAAGCATATACAAATACTCTGATCCAGGTTTTCAAATTACTACCTTCCATCGTATCTTGACACCCTGAGCTGGATCAAAGTCAAAACATCTCTCCTCTACATTTTCGCCACAGCAGAGAGATCCTCATTCGTGCACCAGTCATCTACTCCTTTAATGCTCATTTCTGACAATATATGTTGGGCCTCTTGCAAACTTCCCTGCTTTCTAAGGCCAGATACAAGCTCATTACAGCTACTGATGTCTGGCTGGTAACCATTCTCAAGCATTTCTCTGTACAAAACATATGCCCCACCGAAATCCTTATGATTGCAATGCCCCTTAATCAAAATGCTATAAGTGTCAGCTTTAGGAACCAATCCTCTAGTCTTCATTTCATCAAAAAGCACCTTTACTTCCTGCACTTTCCCCTCTTTAAAGCGGGCTGCAATTAAACTATTGTAAGTCATCTTGTCCGGCTGAATACCACAATCTACCATCTCCTCGTACAAAGCAAAAACCTTTTGAACATCTCCATGATCTGAGTAACAACGAATACATTCATTGTATATAAGTCGATCGGGAGTCAAGTTCATTTGCAACATTTCTTGAACCACTTTCTCCATTAACTCCACCCCAACTTTGCTGCACACACTAATTAGTGGATGAAATGTATATAATGTAGGTTTAATGCCCACATTCTTCATATTCTCATACAACTCCATTGGCTTATCAGTGTTCCGTAGGTCAGAATAACCTGAAACTAGTAAGTTGTAAGTGATAACATCAGGTTTTAAACCTTTGCTCTCCAGTTGAAGTGCCAACTCTTCAGCTTCCACCACCCTACCTTTTTTGCAAAGTCCATGAATGAGTGAATTGTATGTCACAATTGTTGGAACAATCCCGGACCTTGTCATCTCATCAAAAAAACTGAAAGCATCTTTCATTTTCCCTGCAGTGCAATTACCATCAATGAGCATGTTATATATTTGTGCATTTGGCGACACCTCTCTACTTATCATATCCCTGAGGGTTATTTCCGCTTCAAGAAGCCTACCGTCTTTGCATAACCTATTTACAAGGGAACCATAGCTTACAACATTGGGCTTTAACCCATTACTTTCCATTTCCTCAAGAATCTGGAAACAACTCTCAAATTGGCAACTCCTTCCATAACCGTCAATTAGAATGTTGTATGTCTGCAAATCTGGTGGAGCCCCTCTCCCCTCCATCTTCTTAACCCACTCCGAAGCCTCAGCCATATTGCCCAAATCACAAAACTTGCTGATCAGAGTATTGAATGTGACGCAGCTTGGCTTCAACCCATGAATTTCCATCTGTTCTAGGATCGAAACAGCTTTCTCCATTTCACCAGCACGACAATGCCCATTCATAATGGTGTTGTATATCACCTCCGTTGGAACCAGCCCATTTTCAATCAACCGCCTCAAAATTTCCTCGGCCCTATCCACTCTCCCTTCCTTGCACAACCCATTCAACAAAATGCTACAAGTATAACCATTGATCTGAACACCTTTCTTCACCACCTCATCAAATAAATCCACCGCAGCGTCCACATTACCACACCTCGAATGCCCATCAAAAAGTATACTATAAGTATACCCATCCGGTACAAACCCACAACTTTCCATCTCCTCAAACACTCCCTTCGCTTCCTCCATCCTCTTCTCCTTACACAACACACTTAGCAACGTGTTAAATGTAACAATATTCGCCTCGACATTCTCATCCTTCATCCTTTCTCGAACCCTAAACGCCTCCTCCAAGTTCCCCACCTTACAATACCCATCAATAAGCGTATTATAAGTAACCCGGTTCGCCACCACTCTCCTCCTGGTCATTTCATCGAACAGCTGCCTTGCATCCTCTATCCTCTTCTCTTTACACAACCCTCCTATCAACACATTATACACAAACCCATTAGCCCTAACTCCACACCTCTTCATCTCCCCAAAAACCTCCATACCCCTTTTCAAATCCCCCAACTTCACTGCGGCCTGCACTGCCTTCCCATACGTGAACGCATCAACCCTAACCCCACTTTGAACCACCTCCTCAAACAAATCAAGGGTCTCTCTAAACCGACCCGAACCCACCAACGACTCGAGAAAAACATTGAAACAAGACAAATCAAGAAACACACCTTCTTTCCTCATTAACCGATACAAGTCCATGGCTTGATTATTGGGTAGCTTTGATTGAGCACAGAGGGATAGGAGCATGTTGGAGAAGGAGTTTTTTTGGGAAGGAGAGGAAAGAGAGAAGAGAGAGAAGAGGTCGGAGGGGGAAGAGAAGAAGGGGGAGGAGGGGGAGAGGAGGAGGGTTTTGAGGAGGCGTTGGGCGGTGGCGGTGTGGTTCTGTTGGAGGAGTACTTGGAGTTTTCGGACTTGTTCTTGGCGGTCGGCGGCGGTTGTCTGAGGTGGGTCTGGAGGGGGTTCGGCATGGTGGGAGCAAAGGGATTTGGAGAAGCTGATAGGGTTTCGGAGGTTGTTGAGAGTGTTGGCGGGGAGATTTTTGGGAAGAAGGTGGAAACGCTTCATTGTTTTCTACTGTTGTACTTGCCAGACTTCAGACGTTTATAAACGAGAACAAAGTGACAGCCAAGTATATAAACAATGTTAATTGCGATGGAGGTGGGTTTCGGGGGAAAAAAAAAACGCAGAACTAGTTTTTTGTTTTTGTTTTGTTTTGTCTTTACTTAAATTTTTGGTTTTTTTATTTTGTCTTTATTCATTTTTTTTTTGCATTTGCATTTGCTAGTTTTGTGTCAAATTTTTATAATTTATGAATTCGTCTTTGGTTTATTTTTGGCTTTATTCACAAAAAAAAAAATTTGTTTCGACTATAATTTTATACTTTTATAGTACTTTTTGGACACGAAAATTTGACGCAAATTAACAAATGCATTTTTTTTTAATAAAGACAAAACGAAAAAACCATTTTTTTTTTTTTGCCAAAGCAAGGAGGCCAAACCCTTGTTTGATGTAGTAATTGCTATGGATATGTAACACTTTCGTGTATGTGGTGTCCTAAAAAATCCAGCGAACCTTCTTGAACGATTCTTGACCCGAGTGAGCAGCGAGTGGGTGGTGAGTAATCCTCTCAAGAACACCTGCACACTTAGCACACGCCGTTAGCACCCAACCTGGCTGGAATGTGGCCAGGGAAGACACTCCGACGATCTAGTAAGCGATCAGAGAAGAAAGATGTATTAAGAGAGTAGTTGTAGAGAGAGAAAGTGTTGTGTGTCCCCCTTTAGGGCTTCCTTGCTTTGTATTTATAGGCTCCCCAAGTACAGGGGTAGATCGGTCATTCTGGCTCGGATGACGTAACCGAGCGTCACGAGCCAAATCTGTAATCATCGCATGCACGCGTCCTCCAATCAGAATTAGGCACGTAGCGTAACCGCTTCGGGTACTGTCATGCTGACATAGGGACAGCTGTCACATGCACATGTGCCTTCCCAAGTTTGTTACGAGCATTAATCGGCTTGGGTGACGTCACAGAGGACGTCACTGATATCTCGGATCATCCTTCCGAGCCATCTCGGATATGACTCGTCCGGTTTATAGTTCACCTTGGCCAGGATACCGGTATGTCTCGGATGGGCCACTCTCGGACGACCCATCTTGTTTTATTCCTCAGCTGGGCTTGATGATCATCTTGGGCCTTATCCCTTTCGGGCTTTTTCACCGAGCCCCATTAACTCTGCTAGATTTCAGCCCACTACAGTGTACATAAGTCTAGCATAAATATTCCAATCATGTCAATTTGTTCAAATTTTTTGAAAAGGTCATTGTAAAAAATTAGTTCTCCTGGATATCGGTAAGTGTTTGATTCATCCTTTTTTTTTTTTGTCTGTATGATTAGTGATGGAAAAAAGAACGCATGGATCAAGCAAAAGTAATTTTTTGCAAGGGCCTTTCATTTTTATTTTTTATTTTTTTACAAATTGAATGGCTTAGATTATTTGTGTGAGACCTTGAAAATGGTCCAACACAAGTATAGACTAAGAAAGGGCCAGTCTTCGTCCGGGGTTTGGTTCGCTATTAGTACCCGAATTGCTTATCGTTCGGAGAAGTTAAAGACCCTTGCAAATATTTTATACCATCCAACACCCCATTGTTATCTAGAAGAATGCCTAGGAATAAAACACCAAGTTTTTTTCACGAACTTGTAACTCAATATTGAGTAGAATAATGTCTTCTAGATTTAGCCAATTTCGTAATAAACCAATGCCTATTGCCTAATAATTTCTAGGTCTGTCCAACTTATTAATCTTGATTTAATAACAAAATCGAACGTTTGTCTATGGCTTTCAAATATATTCTAAAATTTTGTTAAATCATGGATTGTTTCCATTGAATTGCCAAATTATTAGAATTTTAATTCATAGCAATCTCTTGTCGTAATTTTAATTCAAACTTTTGGGTTGTCGGGTTAGTCGCCTACTTCTGACCTTGCGCTCTCGCGAATCTTTATATTGATATTTTTATTGAAGACGTTTTCATGCTCGCGCTCTCGTCGTATTAGCCTAGATCTATTGTTCCTTTTGAGATTTGAGGACGGTCACGGTAACCACTTCGTGGAGTATATTGGGCTCCAGGGGCTCCAGGGCCATGGTGGCCCATTGAAGGTCCAGCTGCACATATCAATTGAAGGATAACCAACACCCAAGTGTGGCGTTCTCCAAGGCCAGCTACTTTCTCATAGCCAAGGCCGGCCCAACTCCAAGGTCTAAGAAGCCTGGGTTTGGGCATCCAAAAAACCCAAAAAAAAAAAAAAGCAGGGACACCCCATAATTTTTTCTATTAAGCTTGAGAAGGGATAGCCCAATAAGAAAAACAAAAACGGACCAATTTGATTTAAAAAAAGAACTAAACAAAAAGGTCTATTAGGCCTAAAGGACCAAAACAAAACATACAATAAATTAAATTTTACAACTGATTCATTAGGCTTAAAGGCACAATATAAGACCATAATAAAATAGAAAGGCAGCTAAAATAAAAGGGCCCACTTTAGGAGTATGACTCATTACAGTTTACCCCAGTTGGCCAATTCCCAGACTTCAACGCCTCATTCGTCTCATTTGTTGTAGAAATTGTTGCTGTAAAAACTTAAGAGTAGGACTCATTGTGATTATTACTATAAAAATTATTTA
This sequence comes from Vaccinium vitis-idaea, assembly GCA_963854785.1. Classification (NCBI taxonomy): domain Eukaryota; kingdom Viridiplantae; phylum Streptophyta; class Magnoliopsida; order Ericales; family Ericaceae; genus Vaccinium; species Vaccinium vitis-idaea. Next base: position 13,486,700 of record OY978220.1, read on the forward strand.
AGTGTTTACTCTCGGGGGCACAATTTTGCTGTAAAAGCTTAAGAGTAGGACTCATTGTGATTATTACTATAAAAATTATTTAAGTGTTTACTCTCGGGGGCACAATTTTTAGATTAGGCCCTGACGATAAAAACCTCTGGACTGGTTTTGCTCATAGTAGGGTTAGTTGTGCCGTGATATGTTGCCATTCTAGATTTTTTTGCCATTCGTTAATCCTAATCTACTCTATCCTAGGGGACCTGGGGAGGGAAATTGGTGCTTACGGGAATCGAACCCTGCCCATGTGCACAGGAGTATAAGGGAGGCACCAACTACACTCCACATCACTTGCCAACATAGAGATACAAATAGAGTATTGTGTTGTTCTTTATCTCCAACAACCCAATACCGGGGAGAGAGAGAGAGAGAGAGAGAGAGAGAGAGAGAGAGAGAGAGAGAGAGAGAGAGAGAGAGAGAGAGAGAGAGAGAGAGAGAGAGAGAGAGAGAGAGAGAGAGAGAGAGAGAGAGAGAGAGATTTCTGTATTTCCATAAAGTTTATTCCATTTGAAACAAACCCAACGAGAACCTAAATAGGAGGGGGAAAAAATACAAGCCACTATAAGTGTTACAATTTGATACAAACCATTTCATGGTACATATATTTTCTCTATATGCCTAAGACTAGGGAATCCATGTTCTGCTTTTGCATCCTTGTTTGCTTCTTCCCGAATCGACATTTAGTTCTGTAATTGATTCGGATTGGGAATATACACAAACGAATTCCTTATTTATCTGTTTCTCAAAGCTAAAAGAATGACAAGCTTTGTTTTTTCTTACAAAGATGGTAAAAGAAGAATCATGAAAAAAAAAACCCGAGGAAAATTGCTAAAGATGGCACTGACATGTGATGCCGAATTATGATAAACACACGGTGCGATGAATGAAGAAACCAACTATGAAGGTGACAATCAACTTTTTTAAACCTGCGCGCTATGAGTTGGGCACAAAGGTGCCTATGTAACCGAATCCCATGATGAAGAAGGCGGTGGCTTGGACAAAAAGGTAGATGAAGTAGTGGTTTTTACCAAAGGCAATGTCGTAGCATCCACAGAAGAAGAGGTAGAGGCCCGTGCCAAGTTCCAACAAATGAATTCTGTGGAAATTCAGAGAAGAATAAGATAAAGCAATAACACAAGGAATGCTAATGTGGGAATTCGCAAAGCAATCACTATTGTAACTCATAATTTGAAAAATACGCACTGCCATCTCATTCTGGATGTGTTTTCTGCAAATGTGTTGTGTTTGAGAATTTGTACCTTTCTCCAATCTTGAAGCGAGGTCTTTTCGGAGCTTTAGCTCCTGCTTTTGTCTTTAGGGCATCACCAAGTTTCTCGGTGACTACCCATTCGTTAACTCTCCCCGCTTCCAGAAGACCGATGAAGGTGGCCTTGGTCCGGTGCAGTGACATGACATTCTCATATAGGATCCAGAAGACCAATAAGTGGAGTGACCTGAGGGATCAAAGTAGGGTACATGAAAAAGAGAATCTCCCAAATAAACTTCTTTGACACAAATAGACACCTAAGATTTTGTGTCAAAGTACTTTGGAGCAATAGTTCCAAAAATTTGATTTACAGAATGACTTTCAAGATAAATCTAAACAATGCCTGTTCTATTTACAGCATATATCATTCAACCTTAAGTAGGGCATTCTTTACCTGTGTCTCCTTCGCTTCACATTCGTTTTGTTTGTTCTTTCTTTGCAACTTTGGTAACGCAACGATGAAAAGTACGAAAACAGTCGTCGATTCTACATTGTTTATCTTCATGTGAGAAAATTGTTCTCCGGTATTTAGAAAGGGTCTTTTGGTGCTTCTGAGAGTCTTGTTACTTTCAAAGAGTTTTGTGTGTTTTTTGAGAAAATGAAAACACTATGCAGAAAATGAAAACACTATGCAGAAAACAAGAGTGACAGAGATCGTGCCCGACTAGCTTGTATTTGTCTTCGCTGGAGGGGATTTGTAGTGGGCCAACCCTGAACTCGGTTGGGCCTGCTAAAATGGGGCGGCCCAGAGCTCACAAAAGGCTTGTGGGGCCGGACGTGTGCGGGTTGAACCGATGGCCCACACGTTCTATACCACCCAGCACATTGGGAAGTCCATCTAGAATCAGCGGGTTGGGCCCGGGCTGAAAGGGACCCCGACCCGTGAGCTGACCCAGGAGACGGTTGGAGGGATCATGGGTGACGCGTGATGAGCACGTGGGTTCGGCCATGTGCTTGCTGAGTGTCATCCATGACGTCACTCACCAAAGCAGTTAGGGGCGATGTCACGTGCTCGTGCCGTGCATGCTTGGCTTGGAGGACAAGTATAAGATTGCCTATAAATACCCTAGGATAAACCCTAAGGAGGTACGCCATTCCACATATGAATATTGTTTTTTACTCTCTCTTCTCCTCCTGGTGCTAACTTGAGCTTCAGAGCGCCCTCCGGCGTCTTCGGCTGGAGTGGCACTACCTGTTGCTTTGTTTTGCAAGCACGAGGAGCTGGAGGGGAAAAGAGACTGAACCGTTCTGAGCAAATCGTGATCCACCACACCATAGGATTATACATGGTATTGTCCAAAATGCTGGTGCTTTAATGAGCAGAAGCGGGGAAACAACCGCATTTTGAAGTGTAACAAGTAAATTCCCAATGAACTAGTCAAGAAAGGTTTAATCGAAATCTTATGCTGGTTCATGCTTGTGCAAAAACAAACCTTGAATTTCTACAATGAAAGGTAAGAAGGTAAAGTAGGAGTAATGTGCAAAAAAAAAAAAACATACCTTGGAGTTCCAATTGCATTGAGAATGGTAATGACAGAAGGGATATAAACAGCTGCCCACTTTGGAACCTCAACCTCCGGTACCAGCACAGTTGCCGGTAGTACAATGCAGTAAAACACAAACGTGACAATGTGGGCGACAATCTTCCTAACGAAAAAGAAACTGTAGATTACATGCACCTTCTTCCACGTCGTTACTCTCTGCAATTAACCAACAACCAAAAAGATAAGGACTTGTTGTAGTTTTCAGCAATTGGTTCGAAGAATAACCGTAGAAATGGAGAAACTAACCTTGTTTGTTACAATCTCCATTACCATTTTCCTGAAAAGATTGGCAGGGCCACAAGACCAACGGTGCTGTTGGTAACGGTAGGCCTTGAATGTACTCGGCAATTCGTTTTTCACCTATGATATAGATAGAAATGGAAATTACAAATATGAGACAAGAATAATTTACATCGACGGGCTTTTACATAGGAAAACGATTATTATCCAAGTGTACCCTTAGAGTTATGCTCAATACCACATTTTATTGCAAACCCAATATGGTTTTGCACTTTAGTAAACCCGGATCAATGAAAATATACGCAAAATGCATTGTAAAACCCAACTACCCAAGACTAAATCCAAGAGAGTAAGCGAAAATAGAAAACCTTCAAAGAACCAAGGTAAAGGAATTTCCAGCCTTTCAAACTGGCTCGGACAGCTAGATCCATATCTTCAACTGTTGTCCGGTCCTTCCACCCTCCAGCCTCATTAATCGCGGCAATTCTCCACACACCGGCAGTCCCTATAATTGCATAACATGTTAATGTTTCTTAGAACTAAAAAAACAGTTGACGAAGACGTAAGGATTTGAAAATTATTGATGCCAAGTTCATCACATCACATGGCATTTTCCCATAAAACCAAAAAAAGACAAGAAACTATAAATTGGGGTCTTGGTTAGAAGACAGCAACATAAATAAGGTTCGAATAATTTCCAAAAAAATTGATGTGGTCCATGGCTGAAGCCTTCTTGCAAATTTACTTCTCATTTTTTGAACTCTAGACATTGAATTCAAATCCTCAATTATCATCTCATAAATTGCTTCATTCGTTCTAGCTATAGGTAGTAGACCAGAATTCAATGAGCATTTTACAAGTAGCACACCATGAATTTAATGACTTCTGTTGTGCAGCATACATTAACTGCAGCCTTACACTTTACAGGGCAATACCTAGACACAATCAATTAATGTCCAAATGCATGGAGTAATGCGGATCCGGACCGTTGATCCCCGATCGAACCGCCGAGGGAGCTCACCTTAGTGAGTCCCCCACTACAGGGCCCTCGGTTCTGAGTAATGCACAATAGTTCCTCTCTATCTTTACCATTCATTTAAGGTGATAACATCACGATTCAATTTTTTTTACCCATAAAGAATATACGTCCGTCCTAGAAAAGATTGTCCGGTCCGCATAAGTAAGGACAGAGAAATAATGCATTCCTAGAAGAAAATTTTAAAATTTTTGCCTCAAGTTACTACAATGAGCTTTTTTAATAACTTACCCAAAAAAATTGTCCAGTCTGCCAAAGCCGAACTTAAGAAAATGCTTGAGAATGTATGAAAAGTGCGGAATTTCACTATTTCCACTTTCTTTTCCAAGGTACAATAGTGTTTAACATGACACATACATACTGTAAGGAAGAAAGCACAAAAAAAGTTCTAACCATTGAAACCAAAGAAGGCATAAGTGGATGAGCCCACTTCTTGCTCCACTGTGAAATGGTAGTCCAGTGACATCTCTTGCATTCTTGTCATCAAACATTCGTTTGCGTTCACTGCACACAAAAAAAAGTCTCAAATCACCATTTCTACTTCTTTACCAAATCATGTACTACATAGGATTCAGGTGGACCGGACTCTGGTCTCGACCGTAGGCTCGTTGTGGGTGTAAGCTAATGTGTATGATTCATCTCAAACATTTTTCTCTCAAGTCTTAAAAAACGGCTTAAGTTTGATACGATTTATGGATCATTTGTAGTCTTTAGTGATCATCGAAGTGAGATCCGTATGACTTCTTGAACCGGCCTTGACTTTTCGGGAGCCTAAAGTGGAGTAAAAATGGGGTTCTTTTTTCTCTTTAAGCATCATAACGGGTACCGAAAAAGGAAAATTTGTAAATTTTCGAGGCCCATAGTGGTCATACCTCGAGTTTTGGCTCAGGACCGTGTGAAGGATCCATCTCCTAACTGGGTGGTTGCCAGAAGATTTGTGTAATTGTACATGTGTCGTGGCTTATTTGCATTATGAATGCAACTATGCAAGATGGTCCACCAGGCCATAATAGCACATGGAACTGTTGGTTAACAGTTTTAATAGAAGTAGGTGGGCACAAAGGACAAATATACCCTTGTATGATTGAATATAACTCCAAATAAACCCTTCCTTTCAACTACTCAAGTTGAGAATGGAAGATTTGTTTGACAGATCTTGCTCCCATAAATATAGCACTTGCTAACCAAGCAAAATCCTAAAGGAAGTTGTCAGCTTTTCCAGAAAACAGAAGGTATGGGTCACTAGCGTAATTCTACCACAAACAAAAAATCCCCATTGCAACAAAAGAGAGAGGCTATTTACAGGTTTTCTTCCTCTACTTCCAGGACCATCCAAACTGGACAATAGAGTCGGCCCTGACTTTTCGGGAGCTAAAGCAAAATATAAAAATGAAAACATTTTTGTTGGACTTATAAGGGGTTTCATATGAGGGTCCATAACATTCAATAATTTTTCGGAGATCTAAAGCGGCTGCAACTCGAGCAAGTCAGTTGGCGTTGTAAACAAACTGACTTTCCACAAAGTAGCAATAGTTTACCTGAAAAAAGTAGTCCTTGAGAAAATTTTCAGAGCCAAGCGGGCACCATTCTACGTGGTGCCCGAGCGCACATCACAGCCGTTCATCTCCACAATCAATGGTCCATATTTTAAATAAACTCTTCCAATAGTTTATTTAAAATCCAGACTTCAAATACATTTTTGGACAGTCAAGATGTTCGCCGGATACGTCACGTGGTACCCGCTCGGCAATGAAAGTTTTTTCATCTAGAAAACATGCTTGTACCAAACAAGATAACAAAGGACGTGTCCCAACCCTTCTGGAAAACTGAATTGCACCTTTTATATATGGACCATTACATACATACCCGTGTATGTATGGCACCGACAGTTTCTTAATGGTAATTAGAGCTAACAAAACTAGAGACAAAGTTAATAAAAGGACCCACGGTCTCGCAGTGCAACAAATGTTAGTGTGCTTCGGTGAGGCATTTCGAGATAAAATCATTTGTAAAGTAATAAATCAAGTTAATCGAACATTTCGAAAATTTGACGGACTTCATAACATGAATGGTTCAGATTACGATAAAATAAGGGCGTGTTTGGGTGGTTTAGGAGGGAGGGACTTTACCGAACTTCCAACGGGCCTGAACGAGGGCGAGTTCGGGGTTGTGGGCGAGGAAAGGGATAGTCCGCCAGAGGAAATCGGGTTCAGGTTGGAAATCTGCGTCGAAAATGGCGACGTAATCGCAATGCTTCACATAATCTCGCTTCATGCCTTCTTTCAGAGCCCCTGCCTTGTACCCGTTTCTATTGTCTCTGATTTCGTACTTTATATTTATCCCTTTGCTTGCCCATCTCTGGCATTCCATTTCCACCATATCCTACAAACAAGAGACAGGCCTTGTTTGGATGAGAAAATAAATAATAATAAAAAAAAAGAAGCAACCAGTGGTCTTTCAATTCCCTCAAATCTACTGTACCCCAAAAATACTTGAAAGTACTTTTCAACAATTGATATTAGGTAGTTCAATGACTGAAAATGCAGCCAAACACGAAAATAGGCCATTTTTGGTTAAATGATTTTGGGAAGTAAATTGAACAAACAACGGCGATACATACACTCCCTGAGAGCCACTCCCAGCCACACCCTCTCACACAAATGGAGAAATTTTTCAATGTGTTAGGCATGGTTGAGCGCGAACCTGAATCATACAAATGTGTGAGGTCCACCCCGAGTGTGTAGACTTCACCCAAATGTGTAGTTCAGGTTCATGCTAACTATGCCCTGAAAACTACTCTGTACAACTGGGAAAGAAGATACACCAACAGAGGCTCTGTTTGGATGATAAAAATAACGTTGCTGGGGATTAATGTGAGAAGCAATGATAAAGCTTTGATTTTTTGAGAAATTGAAGAAACGGGTTTTGAAGGGGATTGAGGTTTTGAACTGGGTTTTACACGATTTCGAGAAAAGAAAAGAAAAAAATCTGGGTTTCTTTTTGTCCTTTTTACCTTGATAATGGGGTCGGTTGAATCGTCCAGTACTTGAATTATGATTCTATCAGAAGGCCAAGAAAGCCCACATGCAGCTCCAATTGATAGCTGATACACCTGTACGCATTTATGCACATAATAAGTGCAAGATTAACAGCCACAGAAAAAAACAAGTGTTCGGGCAGGGGAATGAGAGGCAACGGTGGATTCTAGAGAGAGAGAGAGAAGAGAGAGAAGGGAGGATTGTGTGTGTGTGTGTGTGTGTGTGTGAGAGAGAGAGAGAGAGAGAGAGAGAGAGAGAGAGAGAGAGAGAGAGAGAGAGAGAGAGAGAGAGAGAGAGAGAGAGAGAGAGAGAGAGAGAGAGAGAGAGAGAGAGAGAGAGAGAGAGACCTCTTTTTCATTGTACATTGGAATTTGAACAAGAACCATAGGGTAAGCTGAATTGCCGAACTCAAGATCGTCCTTCAATGGCTCCCATTTGTACCTTTTCTCTGGTTTTCGTCCGAAGAACTTCACAAGGGTGATCACAACGGCCATGTAGACCCTCTCAATGAACAGCATTAGGGACATTATCAAACACAAGAAAACAGCTAGTTTCAGGAGAGGGACGATCAATGGAGCTTTGATCTGGTCCCAAATCAGCAGAATTTGCTGCGTAATGTCGTCCCTAGCGCCCGAAAAAGAGTCGGGAATTAGCGTCGTCGTTGAAAGACGATCCATTTTCGTGTATTTTTTGTTGTTGGTGACAGGAAAAAACAGAGGAACTAAACGAAAAAAAGAGCAAAACAGAGGTTTTTAACGAAACCCAACAAGATCTGTTTGTGTATGTATAGGCTTTCTTTAGGGACAAAGAGAGAAGAATAATTCTTTTGCGAGATTTTGCTTCTGGGTGAAGCAAAAAAGCAGAGGATTTTGCAAAGATAAAGCCTAAGAATGTAAAGGTTTATGTGCGAAACATCTCACACAAATGCCCTGTGATGTTGTTTTTGCAGGGAAACCAAAGTGTGTGAATTATGAAAGTCCTTTGCTTCTGTAAAAATGTGAATGTGTAGAGAGAGAGAGAGAGAGAGAGAGAGAGAGAGAGAGGGGAAGGAAGAGAAATGTTGAGGAGAGAGAAAAGGGAGAGAATGTGTTTTGGGGGGGGGGGGGGGGGGCGGGGGTCCTGGTTTGAGGTGTTTTTTTTCTCTCTCTCTCTCCTCAAACTTTTCTAATTTGTGTTTGAGTGAGAGAGAAAGCCACATAAACCCAACCTGTTGCAACAAGAAGTGTGAGGCTCATATATAAACCAAAAGACTTAAATTAGGTGACAAGTGACAGCCCATCCGTTCGCCGGCGGTCACTGCCGTAACATACCGGCGGCGACTTGGGCTTTTTCATCTCTGTCATTTTCACCTCTCTCCTTCTCTCTCTGGATATATGTATGTATGTATGTATTGTCATTTGTGGACATACTCTGACTGGATTGTCTACGTGTAGAAGCGTATGTACAGGTTAATATACCCTGTAAATTTCAAAAAACAATTAGCTGCTTTTTCGATATTTCTGATGGTTAAGGCCGAGCACGTGATATAAATAGTCTGATTTTATGGACAGTATTTACAGAAATACTCTCACATATGTCTCAATAATGCGGTAGTTTCGAGTTCGAGTGAGGACCCGATATTATCCTTTCTAGCCTCATTTTGCTCCTACACTACAGGGCTCCTTTGGCTAAAAAAAATTAGTTTGGTTTTTTCGTTTGTCTTTATTCAATTTTTTTTTTGTATTTGTTAGTTTTATGTCATTTTTTTGTAGTTTCTTGGCTTATCTCGACGAGAGAAATCTAAAAAGTATAAAATTATTAAAGAAATTTAAAGTTTTGATTATTTTTTGTCTTTATTCACAAAACTTTAAGTTTGGCTAATAATTTTATACTTTTTAGATTTCTCTTGTCGAGACGAACCAAGAAATCACAAAAAATGACCAAAAACTAACAAATGCAAATTTTTTTTGAATAAAGACAACAAAAAACCAAAATGATTTTTTCACCCAAAGGAGGCCAGAGCAATCATACACAATCTGTTTCAGTTCAAGTCGAACGATGGAGGAAGAGCAACTTTAACCCATCGTTTATTTCATATTTTCCCTCTATTTCATTTTTATGGAAATGAATAGTGATGCAAAGTTTTCCATCAACCTTCCAAAAAATGGAGGGATGCCCTCTATATTGGGAGGAAAAAAAAAAGGGTCTCCAACCCTTCAATTTGGAGGATTGATGGGACACTTCATGTCCCTATCCATCGTCGTAAAAGTGAAATAGGGGTTAAAAGGTGGAACAAATAATTCAAAAAATAGATTTGAAGGGAAAAAATAGAGATAATGAGGGTAGGTTGGATTTCAAGATTTGATTTAATCCAAAAATCCCTCATCACTAGAAAATGCTTAGGCCAAGTTTCCCAAACGATAAAATCAACATTAGATAAAATCTAACACTTGATTTTATCAAATGAGGAAGACATGTGATTAAATCAAAGCAAAAAGACACTTGACAGAAATACCATCACAAAAGTCTAATTTTCGGGACTACCTTCATGGAAATACTCTCACAGAAGTCTCAATAATGTACCACTTTCGATTTTCGTCCGATGACCCAATGTTATTCTTTCTAGCCTCATTTTGCTCCTACACTTAGGGTTTGTTTGGGAGGCTATTGTTTTTCAATAAGTCTATTTAACACACCCTCTCAAGCACACCCGGAACACACTTGCCAACGTGGTGTTGCCACATAGGACTGGTGGGCCCCGCGCCCCTTAACTCCAAAAAAAAAAGAGGGCCAATTTCAACCCATCTCTCTCTCCGCCCTTTGTCTATTTCCCCAAAACCCACTTCCCTCCTCCACCTCTTCCCACCACCACCGCCGCTCTTCTGCCGTCAATTCCACCTCTGATCCCGATCCACCCGCAACACCCCCCTCTCTCTTTCGATGTTGGGACATACATACAAAGTCTGCTGGTGTTTTTGGCGCCGGTTTAAGCTCGACGTCGCCGAGGCTCTGGCAGATATCAAGGCATTGTTTGATCTGCCGGTGTCAATGAAATATCTAGGTAGATCACAACGTGTCCATAAAGTAGATGGCGAAGTTTGGGAATGCATTCTATAATTTTAATCTGTGGAATGTTTGGAAGATATGTGCATAATAAATTTTGTGACAGTATAGTATTTAGGAGTAATTATCAAAAAAATATTATGATGAAGTTTTTTTATTATCTAGAATGCAAAAGTACCTCCAGGGCTGATTATCAAATTGTGCCTCCATTGTATGATTTTGGGAATGCATTCTATAATTTGGCTCCCAGACATAAAAAATGCAAAATGGATAATCTAAAAGTTGGCTTTCAAATGGGCTTTTAGAGCATTTCCAATCCACCATCTACTTCTTCAAATATTAAGGAAAAACAACTACAACCCATCCTCTATTTCACCTTTTTCCTATGTTTCATCTTTATAGAGATGAATAGTGACACGAAGTTTCCCATCACCCCCTAAAATGAAGGGTAGGACTCCGCCACCCAATGTATTTGGAGGATAAACCTTGCACTGGGATGAAAAAAATGTGTCAAACCCCTCATTTTGGAGGTTAATGAGACACGTCGTGCCACTATTCATCTTCATAAAGGTGAAATAGAGGTTAAAAGGTCGAATAGATTATTCAAAAAGTAGATTGGAGATGTGGATTATAGGTTGGAGATGCTCTTACAAGATTTGATTTAATCCAAAAGCCATCATCACTAGCAAATGTTTAGGGACAAAGCTACGATTTAGAAAGAGGAGAGGCCTGAACTTAGAATATGAAATTTCAACTGTTACTAGGGGTGGAGGGTAAGAGGACAGGGGGAGGAGGTGTCACATGCCACCCCTTGGTTCAAAAAAAATATTTTTGTATTGCAAGAACAATGTTATTCTTCAAAATGCGTGCGTTATTATTTATATTAAACGTATTGATGAGTGATTAATCGGTGAAAATGTGTAATGCAGGCGGCTGCCATGTGGTAAGGCAGCCAATGGCTGCCTTGGGATAAGCGCCTATTTGATAGGCTTCTATGGGGTTTTCCCCACTTCGTGCAATGCAGTCTGTGCTTGCGTAGGGTGATTTGATCTAGAAATGTCCAGGGATGTCTCCCTAGGGTTTTGAGGTACTCTAGACGTCGTGGCAGCTTCAGTTTTTTTCAAATTATGCTCCGAAGGCTAAGAAACACGACCATCTGATTTTCGGTTGAATTGGAGTGTTGTAAACGATCTAATGCCGAAACGAAGTTTGATCATTTCAGGGAGCTTTAGAATGGATAGAATGAATTTATAAATGGATTAGATTTCAAAAATTGGGTTCCGATGTCCATGATCATGGAATCGGTCGTCTTAGGAAGCACAATATCCTTGAAAATAGTAAACGAGCTCCGAATTGCTCGAAACTTGACATGAGACTTAATTTCATCACATGAAGCTTAAATATGAAGTTTGGTATGAGTTGGAGTAGTACAAACAATACCTGGGTCTTGTGGCCCTGTTCGTTTATTTTTACTTTGTAAAAGTAAACAAGGGGTGATAGTTCAACAGTCAAATGTCCTCCGATTTTGATGTGGCCTAAACCGATCATTCAAAAATGTCAAAGCAAGTGTATCCAACAATTTTGATGCCTCAAAGATAAAGTTTGCTTGTTGGCCCCAAAACGAGCTTTTGGGAGATGATTTTTGACAAAATAATGGAGGGAGGGGTACGGTCTCCCTAAAATGGCATGTTTGTCATTCAAACTATGCATATATAGATGTTAGATGATGTTTGATATTTTGAATTGATATTTGACTTACTGCGGTAATAGTACTGTACGTACCGTGCCGGTTTACTTATACCAGGAATCGCGTATTCTACAAGGTAAGGTTGTTTATGATTTCTGATGATTCGACATCTCTTTCCTGCGAGTGTCGACGTCATCAATTTAAATTGTTTTGACAAATATAGGTGGGGGGAAATCTGGTGTCAACAGTAACATTAATATTTTTTTTGTTACAATAGTAATTTTGGGATAACATTATTAGATTTTGGAGTGAAAATTGTAAATTTTGAGCGAGATTAGTAACTTTTGGAGTGGTATTAGTAATTTTTGGTATACAAATAGCTTACCCAGTAATATAGGTTAACCCACTTATTTTACACTCATTCAAGATTAGTCATATTGGGTTAGGACCCATTATGAATGGTTAAACTTTGATCATCTATTGCTTTTTCGAAAAATACAGATGGTCAAATGAAGTTGTGATGAGTCTAATTTAATGTCACATCTTAAGGGATAACATGGGACTGGGAGACACTCTTCAATGACTCAAATGATAGAATCTTGACAAAAGTCAATTTTGCCTAAAAGTGTTAAAATTGAAGCGTTAAAAGTCATTTTGTTTCTCATTAGCTAAAAGTCAATTTTTTTTTTCTTTCTAAAAGTACTAAAAAACCACCTGGGATGCTTTTAGCAATAGGAAATTGTAGTGCTAAAAGTCGTTAATAGTTTACGGTAATAACAACAACAAAATTAAACCTGCTAATTTTCTTAATTTGTTGTCGTTTCTTTATGGTTGTTTATTAAAATAAATGGAAATTATTTCACACACTCATTTTTTTATTTTTCAATTGTTTTTCGTTCTTTCTTTATTTTGCAATTTTTTTTTCCAGAAAGAAAAAGAACTTCAACAGATGAATAAACAATTTGCAGGAGATATACAACGAAAAAACGAGAGCTATCAATAAATAGACAATTCTACATTAGTTCTACCCAAAAGATGTTCTCTTCCTGTAACCGGATGCTGCATAAAAGATGACAAAGCCCACTTTGCCAAGCATTGGATATGGTCAATATCCTTACGCTGAGCTTTAGAAATTCGACAATAAGAGAGCTTGAAAATCTCATTTTTAAGATTGCGCAACAAAAAGCATTAGAGTGGTGATACTCAATCTTCCTTGCAATTTGCATAAAACTTCAGTAAAAATATATGCAGTATAATTATGAAGAATGAACCATTTGACAGCTTCTAGAATTGCAAGAAGCTCAGTTTGGATTGGGTAGGAGCTGAAACATGAGATTGCTACATCGTCAACAACCAAACCATTCGAAAGACTAGCAAGTGAAGCCCACACCACTCTAATGACACCCCCTTTTCCATGCACCATCAACATGGAGATTAACCAGACGTTGGGGAGCCCAATAAGAAGGATAAGGTTGGATAATGAAGGATGGAAATTTCCCGTAGGGGCTTTGCATGTCATCCTTCCTTGCACTTCTAGCAAACCATAAGGATGATTTGTTGAATGCATTCAACTTGTTGTCTTTTAGTGAAATTTTTATGTGTAATTGTTCCGCTAAGAGACAAGAAAAAGAGTACATTTATATATAATTAAAAAAAGAGTGAAGAAATCATTACCCAAGATAAATTCAAGAAGAAACATAAAGTGATGGAGGTGTTCCACAAACTGACTTATTAACATAAGTTAGTGAAATTGGCCAATTGAGTGAAATTGAATTAATGTATTGTGAGATAATGAATTATCTCGTAAAGTGTAATGAATCAAATTTAAAAATAAGTCAATTTTCTAGAACAATCCCTAAATATATGTCGACATGAGTATTAGATAATTTTGAAGTACACGTGAAGATCTTAGAAGTGGTGCTACAATGAGGCTTTTTATTTATTTTATCTTTTACCATTTTTAGTAGTTAAAATGTTGCTAATTAGTAAAAGTGTTGCTATCTCATCAATTCACCAACAAAGAAAAGACCGCAAATATAATGCATGATGAGGAAGATATGGAACACCTAATGGTCAAAATTCAACAAAATTTTAATTATCACATATATAATGAGCAAAGGGTGTACCGTAGAGCCAAAAATAATATGAGTCGCAAAAAATCATTAAATGAACCACCAAAATTCGTAAAATGAGCCAAAAAAATTCCTAAAGGAGGTGTATATTGAATACTTTCCCAATTTTTGGGACCAGACTTCAAAAATAAAAAGCCGAAAGCATCCGTGGGCAAGCCCAACAAGGCAACAACAAATATATATGGCCTACAACAAGCCTCAATAAATGGCTAGGTAAAGTACACATGTGAATAGTAACTTAACAAATCCAGCCTCATTCACCATCGATCTATCTCTTATTTTATAGTTATTTTCACCCACTCCCTCTCTCCACACTATCTATATATATGGATAATATTTTGTACATAATATTTAAAAAGGAAAATACAGTATTTTGACATTGGATAGGTAAAATAGATGGTATTGTTGGAGTTTTGAAAAAGACAGAAGTAGGTATAGTAAAAAATATACACTATTCACTAGTAATTTTATCTTAAAATTTACTGTGCCTGTTAGGGATGCCCTAATGTTATCAATTCCCATTTGAAATTACAAAATATAAGTTACCTAGTCATGTTACGGTATCGGAATAACGACAAACAATAATTGTGGATTGAACCCAACGCGAAGTTAAAGGGTTTGAATTGACTGCTATTTTGACATAAACACGTATATGATGCGATGCGATAACACGAAAGCTAAACCGGTTGAATGCCAGTTGGACTCGATCACATAGTTCAAAAAGGACACAAATAATAATTTAAATGTCGTTCTCGACCCCCTAACTTGAATGACAGCAGAGCATTATGCCTACTTCTTTAGTACTACTCTTTTCAGTTAATAATCTATATTGAAAATATGTTGTAGTTGTTAGTGCTCTTTCTTGTTTTAGGTAAATCTACTCTAATTGATTTTGAAATTTATGTCTAGTTATTGTTTAAGGCATTTTTAATGTCTTGATTTGGCTATTATTATTAGTCAATTTATTTTGTTGATTTTGTAATTTATGTGATTATGATAGCATTGAAGATGTATTCTTTTTTGGTACTTCGGAAATATATATTACGAATTAAGAGCTAGAGTTTGGCTGCATCAGAGGTGCAATGAGTTTAGTACAGCAAGACATAGAATCGTAAGACATAGGTAGCAAAAATAGCAGACAATAAGGCAAGGCTAGTCAAGGACTTGGCGAATATTAAGCCTGTCCCTTGTCTTGAATTCATGAATCTCTAAAGGTGGGATCTCGGACACCACCAATTCTTCAGATTGTTCAGCTCCAATCCTAGCCAGAAAATCCGCACACTCGTTGGTACCACGGTATATGTGCGTTAGGGTGCTCCTAGTGCGGGCCAGCAAGTAGTGTCCATCATTGATTATATTGCTTTGAGGGTGGGATGTGTTTGCTCCTTCGTTGAATAGGATGACTGCCGTTTGTGAGTCCGATTCAATTTGAGAGAAGGATTTGAAAACTCGAAAAAGAAGATATATTTCCGAAGTACCAAAAAAAAAAGAAAAAAAAGATGTATTCTTGTTCATTATGGGACTGAACGATTGTCCATGTGTAATATCGATACGTGTTACGTGTACGATTTTATGTATTTTTCTTAAAAAAATTCAACTCGAAAGTAAACAGTACCGATCTGAACATGATACGATTTTAGCCGGTTGGGTTAGTATTACCATGAATCACATGTTCAAGTTAGCATGTATTTTGACATGAACCCAAAAATGACTCGAAATCTGAAAGAACACGAGATAAACACAATGCAACATGGCACGATGCCCACCCCTAATTAAGAATCATAATTATGGAGAGAGGTCAAAAGGGTACAATTAATATTATTAATCAAACCATAGTTCCATGTCTTTAAATTTCTATAATAAACCATAACCTTTACGCGTGCATGAATTCCTCACAAACACTTTAAGTATATATGAGATCGACATTTTTCTGTGTATGAAAATAATTTCTTTGGTATTTAGTGTCACATAACCAAAGTCTCCGGAAACAGGTTAAAACTATAATTTAAATTCCCCAAGTGCGTTGGTTAAGTTTATTTTTCATTTTCGACACCAAGACAACTGAGTATATTTTTAATAACTGGGTGTCCGGGCCAATCCATGTGGACTTCAACTAATTCTGGGGATCAATTTGCGCCCACCGAAGAGATTGACAACACCTCACTTTGTAAGTATGAACAGAGAGATGTACATACAGATGATCACATATTGCACCCCCCTCGCGTGAGGTTCACTGGTTTCCGGATTGGTTTCCTCAAATTGGCTTGGACCTTTGTCCAACCCGTGCGCGCGCGAGGCCTCCCTTGGGCCTAGCTCATCAATAGTCCATGCCTTCACACATATAAGGAACAAAAATGTTTTCTAGTTAGCCAATGTGAGACAAGTGTTTTTAAAGAACTCTTTTGAAAAATACACAACCCCAACAGAGACTCTCAAACACCGCATATAATCATATATTATTTCTTAGAATTAAGTATGACAAGAATAATGATATCATACCTCTATGTTATTGTTTGAGATTATGTCACGCCCTCGATTTTCAACTCAAATAAATAATCATTTTTTGACAATACAACTCCATAGTTTCATATATAATCATTCACAAGCCAACTCACATCGTCCCAAGTTCATTACATAATAATAAGTCTAATTCGGGGCTCGTATTCCATGATGAAAACATAATTAAAAGGGTCAAATACTTAAAGTTATTAAATTTCCCAAGAATTTGTCAAAAAAATCAAAAGAAATATAGTTACAAATCCACCTAACAAAAACAAGGTTTTTATGAGATGAATGTATAACTCCTCCTTGAATGCTCACAAAATACAATCCACACGCCAGTCTATGCTCCGAGGTTTGCACCTGAAAATGACAGGGTGAGCCATACTAGCTCAGTAGAAAAACTTTCTACAATTTCCAAATAATTATGAGATGATATGTGCATGAGAGATAAAGACCACATGAAAGGACAATAAAAAAGGCATTTCAAACTTTTATGAACCGTAAATAAAGAGTTATGGCATCACCACATTCACAAGCTTCATTTCCATCGATAACATTTATTTTCTTAAGCTCCTTTGGCAAAAAAGTTTTTAATTGGTTTTTTGGTTTTTTCGTTTTGTCTTTATTCAAATTTTTTTTGCATTTGTTAGTTTTACATCAAGTTTTTGTGGTTTATGGATTTGTCTCGACAAGATGAATCCAAAGAATATAAAATTTTGGCTTTATTTTTTTGCATAAAGCTGAAAATAAACCAGTTTATTGGTTTAATTTTGGCTTTATTAAAAAAAAAATAGTTTCCTTCGCGAAGAATGTGCTTAACCCATAGTGGCCATTAATTAAGGCCTTGCATTCCTTGATCAACACCAAGTGAGGCGAGTTCTCGGGATGCTCCTCGTTGATCAAATCAATTGATGCAGTTGAATCAGAGTCTATTTCGACAGCATTCAGCCCTTGGCTATGTATGAGTTCGAGCCCTCTAAATAATCCCCAGAGCTCAGCTTCTGAGCTCGAGCAATCTTCAAGTCTTCTCAAGTATCCCAGCACCCAGTATCCAAAACATTTAATGTCTTAAATTTTCCCTCCCATAAGGGCATTATTACACTGTGACCTGTGGGCAAGCCCCTTCCCATCCTTTGCTGGTTCGTGAGGAGTTTCCCATGCATGCAAATTTACAGAAAATTTTTGAGCTTTACTGGGATTTTGAGTTTCTAGATCCAATTCCAGCGAAAAAGAGAATACGGTACACGGAATTAACAGAGTACTGTTACTGGTAAGAGTCGAACAAGGGGTGTCGTTAACAATCGCCACTTTAGGGATCAAGGCATTGAGGCTGTTCAGCGGATCATCCGATCCGCCAATCCGAACCATCCGTTGATCCATCCGTGAATGTTCAGTTCGGTTCCGGATCGAGAATTTCTTATCTGGCGGTTCCGGATCGGATCGGATCCGCTCGATCCGCTCAATAATCCTTCTTTAATCTGTCAAATCCGTCCGATCCGATCCGTAACCGATCCGTGAATGTTCGGTTCGGTTCCGGATCTTAAAAACTACAATCCGCTCTGAGCGGATCGGATCAGATCCGTATCCGATCCGTCCGGATCCGATCCGTGAACACCCCTAGAGGATAGTACTATGGTAAAGGCCTCCACTTTGAGGTGATCAGAGGAATCATCAAAGGGTTTTCAAATCCTTAATCCATGATCAACAAATGATAACAATGTATTCTCTTTTTTCTTTGGTGCAACTTATTTCTACGATTACTATTCAATATCGGGAAATAAGATTGATAAGTGAGTTGAACGAGACAAAATTGGTTGTTTAAAAATTTAACGAGCTTTAAAATTATATTCAAATGAGCCGAACGCAAGATAATTTCGAGTAGTTCAATTTTTTTTATGTCATGTCCCAAGCAAGTTGAGTAGTAGCTTATTCGGGAAGCCAGTATGTCATTAATTGGTAAGTTAGATTACTATGACCAGGGCCGGCCCTGTGGGCAGGCTGGGTATGGGGCCCACCAAAAATAGCCCATTTTTAGGGCCCAATTAGGTATATATATATGTTCATAACAAGTAATAAATATATAATGTTGTGTTACAAGAAATAGAGAAACATTTGGTATAGTAGAAAGGTTTGTGTGTTTCCTAGTAAATGCTAGGGTTCAATTCCCATGAGTCCTACTTTTCCTTTTTCTACCTTCTCTTCGCTTTTCTTTTTTTCTTACCATAGTTAGTTTCTACATTCTTTTCCCTTTTTTCCCCCTTTCACTACATCCTTATCATTTGGTAAATTTTTTTTTAAAAATTTACCGGTGTAGTAATTAGGGAAAAAATAAATAAAACACTTCGTGCGTATTCATAAAATGTTTGCATTGCCCATTTCAATTGATTTTCTAATTCTTGCAATAAGAATAGACAATTATGACCAAAAACTATTTTTTATATACATGAAGACACGAATTACAAAAAAGATAAAATATGGAACACGGTATTTATCATGTGAAATAAATATTGGTTCTTTAATTTTTTTCTCCTGGAAAACATAGGGCCCTGGTTTACATTATCATCTGGGGCCACGAAAATTCAGGGCCGGGCCTGACTATGACTTGGCGACGCTGCTCAATCGGTTCGAATCCGTAACCTCACTTTTTACCTCCAACCAAACGTGGGAGAAAACTACAATCCCATTCTAAGCATCGCCCTCAACACTTCAAAGTGATCATGACCAAACCATTGTTGGAAAAAATACGATGATAACATGAAATTCTAAAGAACATGTGGGAGGCGCTTCGCCGGAATAACCTCTTTTAGCTGTCTGTTTCGGTATGGAGAGTGGGGGCAAGACTGAACCTCACTAGAACCCTAGAAGCACGCCAAAGGAGGAGACCTGCACAAGGGAGTAACCACGTTAATGCCAAGCCCGAACGATGGTGGCCCGGGAAGGCACTCCAATGGTCAAGTCAGTGACTGGGGGAGAAGTATAGTGGAAAACTTAGAGAGAGAGAGAGAGAGTAGAGTTAAGAGGGTATTGAATGTGGAGAGAGAGAGAGAGAGATCCCAAGTGAGGTAGGTGAGGGCAACCTCACGCAAACTGTCCGTACCGAAGTGACGTCTAGAGTGAGAGGACGTTTGTCGTTGAAGGGGCGCCTCGGCCGCTGCCTTCCCAGAGAAGTCAACTGACCTGGGAATACTCCTCGGTCAATCACGTGGTCCTGCAGGAGTAGCATGCAGGGTGGTTGACTGCCACCATTAATGCATTGCATACGGGGTGGTTGAGCCCATTAATGAGCCGCTCAGACTGTGATAGGCGCGTAATATCACGGATATAAGCGCCTAAGTAGGGCAAATTAGCGCATTAGAGGCGCGTTTTATTTCATTTTCCACTTGATGCGGTGTTGTTTTTTGTTTTTGGTGTTGGTGTCTATTTTGTAGGAAACAGGTCAGAAAAGAGCGCATAAAGTGGACACATGGCGGTCGGGCATGTGGGGCATGGTGGGACCCAAGCAAGGACGACCACACAGCTGGAAAGTCATTTTAGAGGAGGCGGTATCGATACAGGAGAAGTCCTGTATCGATACCCAGGTCACCAGCAGCGAACAGAAGCTACGGGTATCGATACAGGACTTCTCCTGTATCGATACCGAGTGCCTTAACTTGTGCCGTTTGACTTGCCACGTGTGTTGACTTCGGGGGAGCATAAATACTCCGATTTTAGGTCAAATTAGGGTTCGAAACTTTGTTTAATTTTTGCTTTCAACTAGTAGCCGTTTTTGCTCTGGAGATTCCACTTTCCGGAGGCTTTTCCATTGGAGTTTTTGTTCTGTTCGTTGTTTCAAGTATTTGCTTCGGTAACTTCTATTTTACTTTCATTAGAATCTTCGTTCGCGGGAGTTTGTCCGCGCTTTGTTTTCGGATCTCGGTTTTAATCCATATTTAGTTATTCAAGCATGTTTAATTTCAGAATTTTGATATTTGTTCAATTAAATATGAGTGAGTAGTTCATTAGGTATGGTCGCGGGGTGATTAACACGCCGTGGCCAGGGCTGGTTATGTTCTCGCTCCTATTTCCAGAATTAATAAAGGAAAAAGCAATTTTAGGTTATTAAAGAGCTTCCGTTAGACGTATCCAGGCATTGTCGGAGCCCATGTAACGCGAGGAACGAGGGACCAAAACTCGTTCTTCGCTGTACATGGGTAAACGGCGACCACGAGGATTCGCATCTTTCGGGGTACCTTTTTCTCTCTAAAATCAAACGTTTTGTAGAACACCAAACGGAGCGGAATTATCCGGACCTGGTCACCGTGTTATGAACCCTACGACTGTACTTCCTTTTAGTTAACTAAATCAAAATCAGCTTTTCTCCTATTTCAGTTTAATCACCAATCAAAATCACAAGGGTGGCTACCTAAGAGCCGCGTTAAACTAGCATCCCGAGTTTTTAGTTAAGCACTTTCCACCTTCTCTGTGGATTCGATTCCGGTCTTACCGGGTATTGTGCTACACCGGTCTCCGCCCTACGCTTGGGGCAACCAAGTAATTTAGGCATAGGATTTCGGTCAAGCAGACTGTCAGGCATGCCTCGATCGAGCCCCTGACATCGGAAGCGACCGTCCAATACCGAGGTCAATTGACTCAGTTAGGATAGTTCTCGAGGGTGGGACCTCCCAAACAGCCGAGGTCTCGACTGGCTTCTTTGTCCGGGCACAGGTCCGTGAGGGGATCGAGTCCCATCCGAGGCAAGACCTCCCATTCTGCCGAGATCTTAACAGATCTCTTCGTCTAGGCACAGATCCCTGAGGGGATGGAAATTTATCCGAGGTCACCGAGGTTGTGATTGCGCCTTCGGTAACCAAACCCCATTACTTCGTCATTCATGCAGGCCCTCCCCGGGAGACCGCTCGGCAAGGCCTAGGGGTCTGGCCTCCTTGAGTTGTTTTTACGGAGGTCCCCTGGACCCTTCACCTCGTCGGGGAATCAACCGAGGTCTCTGAACCCCTATGACCCCGGCTGCTACAGAACAAATTCCATTATAGCGATAAACAGAATTACAAATTGTAGAAACTAAATAAACAGATTACACGAACCGAAAATCGACAGATTTGCTGCCTACCGAGGGTGTTAGGTTGCATTGACGTCTGTCGCCCCAGATAAAATGGCTGAACAACTGCCTTTGGAACACTTCCGAAGACAGCCTTGGCGAACTGAACCGGCATCTGTCTCTCTCTCTCATGCAAAGAACGGTGTACAAGAAAAATGAGGAACTCGAATCTCTGGTCCTTGGAACAAAAACGGGATGGTTCAATATAAAGAACAAAAAGGATCCTTGAGTTGCTTTCTGACAATCAATACATGGAATGGACGAATTGGTTTCGAGCCATAAACTCCACCTCATGAGTGGTATTAACCAGACGTAACTGCTGGACCCTAGAGTTGCATTGTCTGGATTCAATGAATCCGAAGGGACCTTTCAGTTACCTCGTCAGACCCTCCGAAAGCCCCGGTTGCATTCATCATATTTCCGTAAATTTCCAACAACCATATCTATACTGAATGTCAAAAACCCCATCCTCGATCGGGTGATGACTGTCATGACTCATTGACTCATGAGTCTCCAACTTAATCAGGTAGAAAGGTAATATAGAAAGGCTTGGTCTGCACTATGCAGACAAGGAAAATGATGCTGGTCTAACATGTCTTCCAAATTTCTTAGGTAAAGATGTTGAGATCAATGAGAGATACATTAGGATTAAAAAAATAAAAAGGTAAAGGGATTCAGGTGAAGCCTTAAATCCCAAACTGGAAGCCATATCTGATGGGTCATACATTACCTATCTAGATATAGATAGCTAGAAGGGGGAAAAAAACAGGAAGAAAATGATATCATACTTGATTCAGTAAAAAATGGGGTTTGACTTGACCACCAGCCGACACTTGAAGTTGCTATGGATGGCTATCTAGCTGCCAACCATTTACACTTCACCAAATTCTTTTCAAGATCAATCAAATTAAATAACTTACAGAAATTTGATGTACTCAATTTGTTTGCTGGTCTTAAATGAGAATGATACCCTTTCTAATGATTAGTGACGTGGTTTAATGTGATCCTATAATATTCTTGCTAATAGATTCTTTACATTTGGCATTAACAATATCAAAAATTTGGAGAGATTTAGAGTGAGTGTGACTCCCGCCACGAGCGAAGCCAGGATTATAAGTTAGCTGGGTCAAAAAATAGATTTATATGCAAGTTATTTTTCCTATTTGCTTATGTACGATAGTCTCATTTGTAATGTTACCAACTCTCGAAAAGAAGAAAAAAATTCTGTGAATTCTAAGCAAGTTGGGGCAAGTTATGAAATTTTTTGCGAGGTTAAAATTGTAAAATTTAACTTAAAACTATCGAAAATTCTTGAGAGAAATTAAAATAGAAGTGGCCAAGTAAACCATTTTGTCCCTTAATCCTTAAGCCCATGACACCAGCAAGTGAATATGGGGCCACAGGAAGTGTTGGTGTAAGACAAGCACTAAAAATAAAGAGTAACGGAACATTCAGTGGATGCGAATAATATTCTATTGCTCATGAGCTGCGCTTGCAAGTAGCTGTCTTGTTTGCCCTTAAACAACAAGGGAGGGTGAGACTATTTAGGTTATGCCGTGTGTCTAAAACGTATTGGTAAATCCAGGGGTACTGACCCCATGTACAGACCATGTACGGATCGGTTTTGGGGACTCACAGGGTGTCTCCGGCGCCAGTCGGTGCACCATCCCATCTGTACAAATAACACAGTTGAAAAAGTATAGCGTTTCATATTCTGACAGTGCCTACATCCCGGGATATGAAATCAGGGGGGATTCTGTATCCCCAGCTCCATCACGAGCTTTTAAATGTAACTCTTTCGCCCTTTCCGTTTTGTCCTCATGTGGTTTGTATGAGGATAAAATAGAAACTTCATCACGAGCTTTTAAATGTAACTTTTTTGCCCTTCCTGTTTTGTTCTCACGTGGTTTGCATGAGGATAAAATAGAAACAGAATCCCCCCATCCCCCGGTTGTCCTCATGTGGTTTGCATGAGGATAAAATAGAAACAGAATCCCCCTCCGCCCCCCCAAGAGCTTGTACATGTGACTCTTTTGCCTTCCCCGTTTTGTCCTCATGTGATTTGCATGAGGATAAATATTAAAATGCTTGACACAATCCCAACCAAAACAAAACCACGTTTTTATTTTGTGTGTGTATGTGTGTGTGTGTGTCAAAGGAGTTTATATCTCACGCATATCCTTAGAATTCTATATCCCATCTTTTTATCTCTAAACAAACGAGCCCCAAAGGAATGGGTAAAATCATGAGCGGCTCCAAACCTTTCCTTTCAAAAAATTACACTGTAATTTCTTTTTCTTTTTGCATATTATTTGATTTCAGAAAACATTTTCTGCACTATATCATTGGTACAAGTACAAAGTAAACAAAAATTAACTTATATTTGTAAGTTGATTATATCGCTCAATAAAACAAAATAAAGTAGGGCCGATACATGTTTAAACAAAATCGTTACTCCATCCGTTGTTGTCCGTTTTTCGGCATAGGTGTCATTTTTAAATTATTTATATCTTTCGCTTTATAATGTTTTTTTTTTATAATTTTGAAAACTTTGTTTTATAGATTCAATCAAGATCTATCAAATAAGATTTATATTGCATATTTTAAACCTTATATATTAAAGAATATAAGTAATTTTTTGAGGTGTCCGGAATAGTAAAAATGGACAAGAAATTTGGGCAAAGTGGGTATTTTTTATATAGTATTTTTGTGTAAAAAAATTTGTACATATTTTTATCACCACTGAACTAAAATCATAATTGTGTGTGGATCCCACGTATATATGTGAGGGGTTATGGATGGGGTTGTGGCTGGATGGTTGTGTATGCAACATCTCTTTTTCATTTTCAATCCTATGAACTAGATACCCAATATGTACTATTCATTGGCAAGTGGTAAGGCTAGAAAATATGAGGTGCCAACTAACTAATAAATGTCAACAACAATTTGTAGTACCAAAAATAAAGGGAGGTCAATTTGTTTTTAACTTATGAAAATATATAATGACCAAAGAAACTAGAATTTGTAAATCCTATTGGAGTGCACTCTACTAACTCACCTGTTAAATGATGTAGAAAGGTAACAATGTACAGTTTTGGAGCTAATTTTTGTAAACTCGGCCAGAGATGTTTTAATAATTTGTAGGAGAATTCAATTAGAAATTGGTAAGCACATAATTAAATTACAATTTTTGGTCCAGATCAGCATATGAATATCGATATACTATGTATATCATCAATATCAATGAGGTTCATATAATAGAGAAGAAACTTGAATTTTGATAAAGTTCATTACAAAAATAGGAGTGGGGAGGATTGAATCCAAAAGATTTTATTAGGGAAAAAAAATTGGAGTATCAAAGTAAGGTATTCCTTTTTTCTCTAAAATGAGAGCCTTTCACTTTAGAAACCAAAAACCCTTCTTTCCACTTTTCCTCTACCCCTTCCCCCCAGGGTCTGTGGCGATGGAAGCGGAAGACGCGTTTCCTTTCATGCTCTCCTATCCTCTCCTCTATCTCCCTCCCCCGTTCACTCACCTGTCATTCACTGCTTCATCTTCCCCGCATCTCTTTTCTTTAGTTGCATGAAGCTAGATTTGGTCTTCGGCAAATCTTTGATGTCAAAGTTCTCGAGTGACCTTGGTGTGGCTGTCGTTCTGGTGATGTGGGTTTGCTTTAGGGTTAGTGATGTGGATTACGGTTGACTTGCAGGAATTGAGACTGTGGCTTTCGCAGGTGGTTTGGTGTGTACTTGATCGGCTAGTTGGAATTGGAATCTACAAATCTTTGCCTTTATTGCTACGTGTCTTTAGTTTGAGATGCTTCTGCGTGATTTGTAGCTTGTGGCCGGGAATAAGGCGGGTTTCGTGCCGACGGGGAGTTTATTTTGTTTTAGTTTTGATTTTTTTCTTAGTGTTACTTTATCTGTTTTTAGCTGGTTTTAGGTTCGGTTCGGAGTTTTCCTGTCCCTATGTGTATTTTCCCATACCCCTCGTGGGTACTACTCGTTTGTACTCAGTGTATTCCCTCCCGATTCATATAGACACCGCAAAATGTTATGGATTATCGCGAACACCTGTTCAATCCTACAACGCCCCTACGGATCTTGGGAACAATGAATCACAGAAAAGACAAGCAAATAAGTGCGTAATGAAAACCGGAAAGAAAAACGAGACACAAGATATACGTGGAAAACCTCAACGTGAGGAAAAACCACGGGAGCCACACCAGTCCACTATGAAATCGAATCAAAGAGTACAAGTCTTCTCACAATCTCTCTGAGATTGGTTTTCTCTTGCCTCTCACAAATTTTCACGCTCTGAAAATCTGATACACAACATAATACCTCGCAGCCGGCCAAAAACCCTAAAAGAGGCAAAGGCATATAAGGCTCTCGGTAGCACTACAGGGAAACACCTGTAGCGCTCCAGAACGCTCTGTTCAGAAATTAGGTCCTAGGTAGTGCTACACCAAAACCTTGGTAGCGCTACAAGTCCCTATTCTGACTGCTGCTGAAGGTTGTCTGCACCCCAACACAAAAGTTGTGGTATTTCTTATCCGGATCCGGGGTGGGTGCTATGCGAAAGGTGTTGTGCGCCGTGTTGTACGGCAAAACGTAGTTTTGCTTGATTTTTGTGCACACCTCCAAAGTTTCCAAGGGTCTTGTTTGAAGGAAGAAAAAACCACTACAAAGTGCCTAAACACAAAGTGCCTAAACCCTAAACCCGAAGTGCCTAAATCCAAGTGTCTAAACCCACTATACCCTACCCCAAAGAGCCTAAATCCCCTAAAATTGAACCCCAAAATTAACTCTCCAAATAGGGCCCTTGGATGCACTAAGAAAATGAGCAAAACGATGTAGTTTTGCCGCACAACATGGCGCATAACGCCTCCCTCTTATCCGGATCCAACCTAGGGTTCTGGATGGGGGTTTGTTTAGCCCTTTGGGCTATTTTTTAGTTTTGAAATTATCCCCCTTTGATTAAAAAAAGATTTATTATATTCGGTTAAACAATAAAATCATGTCACTATAAGTTGACACTATTCGTGAGCCACATCATTTTATATATAAAAAAAACACAAGCATAAATTAGATAATTCCTAAAATGTTCGAGCCGATTATATACGAAAAAATTATAGTAGGTCAATGTGATGTGATGATTTATGAGTCGTGTAAAATTACATATCGCGTGATTTTTCACCTTATAAAAACTTGCAATCATAGTGACTCGTGATTTTTAACCTTAAGAGTTTAGTTCATGAAAGCACCATTTGATTCTTCCCAACAACTTCTATGGTCAAAACTCATGATAAGACATAGGCCAGTCAGGCCACAAAAATATAAATAAATAAATAAATAAAAATAGAGACATGACCAGTAAGGGACCAGCAGGGGCAAATTAGTCTTAACATTTTTTCATCAGGAAAGTCTCCGATACACACTCATTACAAATTTTTTGTGGCTACTTTTATGAATATTTATGGCCTGTTTTATTTTTGGGTTTAACAGTACAAAGTACCTTACGAATTTTGTGGCTTACTTTACGATTTTTTGTGGTTGTTGATTCACGAAATTTTGTGGTTACTTTTAAGAATTTTATAGTGTTGTTTACAAATTTTTGAGGTGTTTTGTTTACGAATACTTAGTTAAAAAAAAAAAAAAAGAGGCTCAATGTCACAAAAGACGGCTCTAAGGTACGTATGGATTTTTGTGGTGGTATGAATTTTTTCCTAAACGATAAAATGTTAGTATGTTAGTAGAGTTAGATTACTAAGACAAGCCAACATTGTATTTTCAATTTGAACCTTAGACCTCACATACACGAACGTAAGTGCCTGATCAGCTCTGGCTTCTATTAAGTGTATTTTGTTCATTATCCTTGGTAGCTCTTTACATTACCATTGCTTTCCCCTGTTAGTTACCCGTCACGACCCAAGCTAATTAATAAGTAACACCATTGACATGAGCACAAAATCATTCTTTACACTGTCAGTGTAATTTAAGGACGGAGCTAGAAATTTCACTACGCAGGGGCGAATATTTTTTCCGTATTTCTAAGGGCGAGCCTCTGTAATTCATAGGAAAATTTTTGTTTTCCTTATGCAATAGTAGAGGGTTTTTTTCTCTTGCAGGGGCGGCCGCCCCTACTGGCCCCCCTCTGGCTCCATCCCCGTGTAAATCAAAGTTTCCTCCAAATCTATGACAATGCGCCATGTGTCCAAACAGTGATTCCAAAACCAAAAGGTAGAACATGGACACATGACGCAATATAATCGATTTGGAGGAAACTTTGGTTTACACCGCCGGTGTAAAGAATGGTTTCTCCGTTTTCTGATGCAATATATAATCTTCAACAGGAAAATGAAATTGACACAACGAATTAGAATATACTCCATTTCCAACCCCACAATAAAAAATAAATGTTGGGGCCCAAAAATATATTCTCTCCCTGGTAAACAATGATAGACTGTTTTTATTTTTATTTTTTTATTTTAATTATTTTCGGGTTGTGTTTCAATTTTGGTGGAAGGGCATTATGGTAATTTTGATTTAGTTGGTATTTGAAAAGGTCAAAATAATCTTCCATATATATAAGCCAATAGTCCAAAGCAGGTGGATTGTTTAATTTTTGAGAAGTACTGATTAATTCAATAATTCGGATTATTTATTTTGCAAAAACAGCCATAATTCGGTAATTCCTAGTGACACGTGGTTCCTTTGTCTTAGATATACCAGGAGCACTGAAAGACTGGAGATTCTGAAATTAAGGATGCCCATGGCAAAATTATGTAGTACATTCTAAATCTGGAATGGATACACTTGATGATATGAATCAATAGGAAATTGGGTTAAAGAGTATCTAATTTGAAAGGACAAAAGTAAAACTGATGACTCTTTGAGATGCCAAAATGCTAACTTTTCCTTTGGTCAAACGTATACAAAGGTAGTTTTTGAGTTGAAGATATACTCTTTTTTTTTTTTTTTTTTGAACTCCGAAAAACGGTGCTCTAGTGGAGGCTTCATTGCACCGTTAGGCAAGGGTCCCGGAGAAATCAGTTGAAGATATACTTAAGAATCAAATTTACAACCGAAGTGATTGGTTTAATGAATAAATACTTGAGAGTACTCCTCGCAGGCTGGGGGTGTTCCATTAATAAAAAATTATTATTTTCAAACACCGAGACATGTCATTTTCTCACAACACATCACATAAAAAACCGTGAAAAATTAATTTTTTCAAAAAATTGAATTAGTGGAACACCAGTGTGTAGGCTTATTCTTCATAGCTGCTTAGTGGGGGTTGACATACTTTTTCGTGCCGTTATCATGTAGTGGACACTTAACTTCGATCCCGACTATGTTGTGTTTTGTACTCCTTGGCAGATAAGTGGAGTAACCCATATACATATATATATATAGAGAGAGCGGATCCAGTCAGAACTCCCGCATTTTAATAAAATCCGGACCTCCCTCTCCCGGCCAAATGGTCGGGATCTGAATCGTTAGATGTGTTTAAAATGTGTTTTCAAGGGCCTACGCGAAGATTCGGCAAAAAAAATGACCGGGAAGGGCTTCATCCGAGCAATTTTCATGAAATATATATCTTACAGTTTGTCATGGAAACTGCTCGGACGAATCCCTTCCCGGTCATTTTTTTTGCCGAATCTTCGCGTAGGCCCTTGAAAACACATTTTAAATACATCGAACGGTTTGGATCCCGACCATTTGGTCGGGAAATGGCCGGGAGAGATGAGGTCCGGATTTTATTAAAATGCGGGAGTCCTGACTGGATCCGCTCTGTATATATAGATATATAGGGTCAAGAGCCAGTCAGGACTCCCTGACCAAACTTTATGTCCACACCACCCCCTTCCCGGCCAAATGGTCGGGATCCGAACCGTCCAATGTGTTTAGAATGTGTTTTTAAAGGTTCACGCGGGAAATCAGCAAAAAAAATGACCGGGAAGGACTTGATCCGAGCAGTTTTTCATAAAAACCGTTATATACAGTTTTTATGAAAAACTGCTCGGATCAAGCCCTTCCCGGTCATTTTTTTTGCTGATTTCTCGTGTGAACCCTTAAAATCACCTTCTAAACACATTGAACGGATCAAATCATGAAAATTTGATCGGGAAATGAAGGTTTGGACGTAAGGTGTGGATATAAGGGTGTGGACGTATATATAAATATAGGTTCCACTTCTAGTCCGGACTCCGGACTTCCGGACCTCCGTGATCCGAGCAATTTTTTGACGATCCGATCAATCCAATGTGTTCAGAAGGTGTTTTCAAGGGTCCACGCGGAAAATCTTCAAAAACAAATACCGGGAAGGGCTTGATCCAAGCAATTTTCGCAAAACTGTAAAAATACTATTTTGCGAAAAACTGCTTGGATCAAGCCCTTCCCGGTATTTTTTTTTTGAAGATTTCCCGCGAGGACCCTTGAAAACACCTTCTGAACACATTGGACGGTTCGGATTTTCCAAAAATAATTTGCAAAACAAAAAAAATCATTTTTTCTTATTCTCGGGAGGGTTTGGACTAGAAGATTTTCCTATATATATATATATATGCGCTTATGATCTGTTTTTTCTAACCAAAAGGAAGTGGGGGCTCTATAGTAAGGATCTCACTACAAGGTCGGCTCTATTCAGCCGTTCGATCGGCAGTCCAGATCATCTTACGCTTTAAATAAATTTTTGGTTAAATTCCTAAAACACCCCCTCATCTTTTTCATTTTTCCTAAAACACCCCCTACCCTTTAAAAACGTCTAGACAGACTCCCTCATCTATGCGAAATGCAAAAAAACCCTTACTCCGTTAACCAAAGTAAAAAAATGACAAGTTTACCCTTGTAAAAAATTTCTGAGTTCAAAAACCTCCTCTTCTCTCTCCCTTCTCTTCCCTGTGACACCTTTCCCACCTCTCTCTCTCTCTCTCTCTCTCTCTCTCTCATCCATTCCTCATTCACTCCAAAATATTGTGGAGCAAATATATATATATATGTATATCCGATCAAAAAATTGACCAATTTCTTCTCTTGGCCCCATCTATTTTCTCTCTCTTTCTTAAACCCTAGCCGCAGCTCCCATTCGAACCCCAGCCGACTGGCCCCAAGTCGTTGGTGCCCCGTCTAGCAACTGGTGGTGTGATCGGCGGGGAGTTGCGCCGTCCGACCCGAGTCATGGACATCCGGCAATGGTCGACAGGAGAGGCGTTTTGGGCAAATCTGGGTCGTCTTTTCTTGTTTTTGATCTTGGTGTGGGTAGAGGTAGAAGATGTCCGGCGATGGACGGTAGGTGCTGATACTTAACTAGATTTGAGTTTGCAAGAAGAAAATCTAATTCGGTATACTCCTTTGATATTTTTTCTGCTTTAACCCAAAGAGTAACGATCGGATTCCCACGAGAAATGTCTGACCAGATTTGATTTTTTTTTTTTAAGTGCTCAAATAAGAATTTTTTTTGGAACAGAGGTCGGTGGTCAATAGAGTTCTGTTGGGTGCATGCAATTTAATTTGAGTACTATATAACCACAATTGATTTGTTTCGTATAGGGCTTGATTTGGGTTCAACAGAGTCATACTCGATTTGGGTTTTTTATTTATTTATAAACTGCAGAAAATTCTGAGGAGAAGTGCAGTGAGAGTTGCAAAAGAAGGAGAGGGGTTTTTTTTTCTTTTCTTTCTATAAGTTGTTTTTTAAACGAGGGTGAAATAGTCATTTCCCTTACTCCGTTAACGGAACTTTAACAGAAGGGGTGAAGATGGGAAACGGTGAAAGATGAGGGGGTGTGTATGGACGTTTTTAAAGGTTATGGGGTGTTTTAGGAAAAATGAAAAAGATGAGGGGGTGTTTTAGGAATTTAACCTAAATTTTTACATACTCCTTCATTTAAGCCTCATTTATCCGGACCATCGATCGCCGATTGGTTGCCGAGCCGAGCTCACTACACCCTTTACAGGCCCCCCAATTCCCAAAAAAAATGAGGATGAAATTTACAATTTCTCATATGCAAGTCACTAAGTTCTGATTAACTGTGACAACCCAATTAGTCACAGTTATTGGATTTCTAATTCGCAAGTCATAAAATATGACCAACTCATCAAATTTAGGTACCCTCAAGGCCAGAGCTGTCATCCACTGATCACGTACGATGGTAGGACAGGATTCGCGAACCTGGACAACATCAACAAATTTCTTCCGAAAAAGACTGAAAAAAAAAAAAAAATGGTATGTGTCGGTGCTAAGAATGATCAAAGGGAACCTGAAACACATTGGTTGTGTTTGGTTTGGTTTTGAGTTTTGGTTTTTGTAATGATTAGAGGGAGAAATAGGTATAATAATTAAAAAATAGGTATTAATGATTGGAGAGAGATAGAGAGAAAAATAAAAATAATATTTAAAAATAGAGTTAATAATTGAATAATAATTGAGAAAACCGGTTTTTGGAAACCAAACCAAACAAGGCCTGCCAAAGAAAATAATCACCTTTTTTTTTTTCTTCCATCAACATGATAATTCAACTCCAAGAGGCTGACTTGGTGATCTTGGCCTGTGACGTAAGGGTTCGGTTTCTCTGAGATTTTAGGTTTGAATCTCTTTGTAAGCATTTCATGGGACCATCTCATTTTCACGCGTAAGCGTACAACATGGTTGTGATAAGGGCTATAGGGTTAAGTCCGACGTACGTTCAAACTGGCATGAAATATCCTGCATTATAAAAAAAAACTAAAAAACCTGATTATTTAAACCTTCATTACGAATCTTCTCGTTTCAATTTCTTTGACATTTTGTCCTAATGCAATTGTTTTATGTGTCCTGTTTCCGTTTGACACCGATGTCTGCGTACACTTGAATTTATAACCTTGATCATAAATTCAGGACCACACATTAACTACTACTTAAAATCTGTAATGAACCTTTCGGCCCTTTTGTCGGAGGAATAAGATTTTGGGTGAACAAACAAGAACGGTGGATAAGAGGGTGGATAAGTAAGAAGAGGGATGTTATAAATGTGGGTTCCACGTTTATAGAAGGAAGATTAGCATATCCGGTGTTCGTTTTTTTTAATTGATAAAGGAGGATATGAGTGGCGGATAATAGATAAATGTGGTTTATTCCTTTTTGCCCTTTGTTAATTTTGGGAAATGTAGAAATTGTTATTTAGTATTTTTAACACAACAAAGATATTAAAATATAATTGGAGTGGGATAAGCTAAGACTCCAGCAATCCGGGTGAGATAAGCTCCGGGTTCAAAATAGAAAGCAAACACTGGATAAGGGTGGGCTTGGGTTAGCTTATCCCCTCCCTCCCTTATCCCCCTCTCTTGTCCCATTGACAAACATGCAAAGGTTTTGAAAAATGGTTTTCAGAGCAAGTTTTAAAAAGGAGCCCAGGGTGGGTGTTGCCCAACGTGTTGTGCGAGCACGATGTCGTTGTGTCGGTGTTGTGTCGACAATCAAAGACGTTCACTGCGTAGAACTCGTCTAGTTCTATATGAGTACCAAAAATCAACTTGATTGAATATCGATAAGTACCTTATCGGAACACATATAACTTGATGCAATGGTTTTGATCTAGCGTTTCGGATCCATTCGGAATCATGCATTTCAAGATAATAATATTCTGATGAGGCACCTAACGATATTCAATCGAGCTAATTTTTGGTGCACTTGTCATACTCGACGAGCTCTACGCAGTGAACGTCTCTGATCGTCAGACTGACACCGACACGATGGTGACGACCGCCGCACAACAAGCGGTTGCACAACCAACGACCCTCTCTCTTTGGGGGATAATGATTATGAGGTTTTCAAAAACCCTCTGAAAACCAAAATTCACAAACTATATAGTTTCTTTTACTAGTATTGCAAGAGCAATTTTTGACATTTTTACGGTGTCATTGTACCCTACACTCTTCATAAATCAATCGTTGTATGTAGATCACACCCTGTACCACAAGGGTGAAGCTAGTTGGTGGGAGGGGGTGGCACGTGTCACTCCTGCTTTAGATAAATAACCCTATTTTAATGAAGATATAAAGATGGATTGAAGATATTCTTAACGGCTCGTTTGTTGGGCGGATAAGGTTTTGGATGGATGAAGAAAAAGGATAGATAAGAAGTGAATGGATACAAGGTGCTACCACTGAGTTACCACTCCACTTGTGGATAATTGTGTCTTAATGAGTGCAAAACTGCATTAGCTATATTTTTTTTCCTATAACTCAGGTGTCCAAACTAACTTATTATGTGTACTTCGACTAGTTCTGGTGGCTCAATCCCACCGCCCACTAGCGAAAAGCCCAATTTTTTTTTTTTTTGACAACCAGATGTCCGGGCCAGCTTTCGCGCACCTCGACTAATCCTGGGAGACCAATCTCACCGTCCATTAGCGGGGGCCCCATTTAAAGGCAGAGCAAAGCTTTGTATGGATTAGCCCCAAAGGAGTTGATAGAACTAGGGCTGCCCAGCGGATCATCCGATCCGCCAATCCGACCAATTCGAACCAATCCGTTGATCCATCCAAGGTATGTATGGATGGGTTGCGGATCGTCCAACACATAAGTTCACGGATCCGGTTAAAACCGATCGGTCCGTGGCCAAATTAAAAAAAAAAAAAAGAGAGAGTAAAAAACAGTTCGCTACACTCGCTACACGTGTACGGTGTACACCTAACCCAGTAACCCTAATCTCTAACTCAGCCTCTCAACTCAGCCTCGCCACCTCCATCACTCCACACCGGCACATCCTCATAAATCTAATCGATTCTCACTCACTCCCTCTCTACTTTAAACGTGGCATGTTTTGATTATATCGCTCAATAAAACAAAATAAAGTAGGGCCGATACATGTTTAAACAAAATCGTTACTCCATCCGTTGTTGTCCGTTTTTCGGCATAGGTGTCATTTTTAAATTATTTATATCTTTCGCTTTATAATGTTTTTTTTTATAATTTTGAAAACTTTGTTTTATAGATTCAATCAAGATCTATCAAATAAGATTTATATTACATATTTTAAACCTTATATATTAAAGAATATAAGTAATTTTTTGAGGTGTCCGGAATAGTAAAAATGGACAAGAAATTTGGGCAAAGAGGGTATTTTTTATACAGTATTTTTGTGTAAAAGATTTTGTACATAGTTTCATCACCACTGAACTAAAATCATAATTGTGTGTGGATCCCACGTATATATGTGAGGGGTTATGGATGGGTTGTGGCTGGATGGTTGTGTATGCAACATCTCTTTTTCATTTTCAATCCTATGAACTAGATACCCAATATGTACTATTCATTGGCAAGTGGTAAGGCTAGAAAATATGAGGTGCCAACTAACTAATAAATGTCAACAACAATTTGTAGTACCTAAAAGAAATGGAGGTCAATCTGTTTTTAACTTATGAAAATATATAATGACCAAAGAAACTAGAATTTGTAAATCCTATTGGAGTGCACTCTACTAACTCACCTGTTAAATGATGTAGAAAGGTAACAATGTACAGTTTTGGAGCTAATTTTTGTAAACTCGGCCAGAGATGTTCTAATAATTTGTAGGAGAATTCAATTAGAAATTGGTAAGTGTAGACACCCCGATTTTGAACCCAGGATGCACTCGAACTTCCCCGATGATGAAAATGCCTAATGAGGACACACAAGGCTTGATCGAAAACTTGAAAAACCTCTCCAATTACCTCCCATCAAATCACCAAAACATCCCTTGGAACTCCGGAATGGCCCAAAACCTTGAAATACATGCACCTGGATTGGTCAAGTCCAGGTGCCTGGAAGGGGTTCAGGCGCCTGGATTCCATGGTCCAGACGCCTGGATTCAGTTCAGGCGCCTGGAAATGCACAGTCCAGGCGCCTGGATATCAGTCCAGGTTGAGTGTGTTTTTTTGGTTAGTGGGCGGGAACGTGATCTTGGGGGATTTTGCTGCAGAGATCAGTTAGAGAGAACATGGGGGAGATCATTGCACCTATCTCTCACCCCCTAGGTGATCCCTTACCCTTTTGAAAGGTTCAAGTGGCCCTCTTTGGACCCTTGTTTGCCTATAAATTAAGCCCCTCTCTCTCATTTTCAGGGGCTGAAGAACCATACTCCTATTCTACTGTTACTCTGCCAAAACTTCTCCAGAAATTCTAACTCTCTCTTCATCACATCTCAAAACCCATTCCCCACTCCAAAAATCACCTCTTTTGCTTCAACAATCCATCATCTACCCATTTCCATCAACTAAATTCCATCAATACATCCACAAACTATCCTTTTAGTTTAGTAAACCAAAGAGCCAGAAGCCACATTCTTACAAAATCCATTCCAAAAACTCATTTCAAGTCCTTGATCAAGCCTAAATGGTAGCTATCCTACCAATTTGTTCAAAAAGGCCCTGAGGGGGACTCAATCAAGCTCTCTTTGGTCATCTATACCAGTAGAGGGTTTGAGAGAGGTCTAAATATCATCAAGAGAAGCAATCAGATTGTGCATCAGAAACTCAATCCAGGCGCCTGGATCATCACTTTCTAGGCGCCTGCATTGAGTCCAGGCGCCTGGATTCCCTCCGTGCAGGCGCCTGGACCCCTCTTTCACTTTATCATGTTTTCTATTTTCTTTCACATTCTGATCATTTTCAGTATATCACTTGCATGCCTAAATCTATGGTTCTTTACATGTTATGTTTTGATTCTCATTTACATGTTCATTTTAAGTATTTTGAGTCTATAATCATACTTTAAATGGGGGATTTTATAAGAAAGAATCATCTAAGTGGGCTTATGCATTATTCTTGAACTCTGTTCATTTAGCTTCAAGGTTTCACTTTAAGATTTCATGTGATACTTAAGCATGAACTCTCATAAGTGTCTAAAATAAACATCATCATGTTCTTATTGTTGCATTTTGAGCATTATTCCATTGTATATGAGTCATATTCAAGTTTCAAACCTGCTGCTGTGTAGCTAAACATTTTCCAGAATGCATGAGAAGTTGATTAGGACATCGAATTTGCTATTTTTTGCAAGAAATGAGAGTTTAAGGTTTCTGTCTGGATGGCAATCCAGGCGCCTGGATCGACTCCTTCCAGGCACCTGGATTTACCCCTTCCAGGCACCTGGATCCTGTCCAGGTGTGATGTGTTGGACATTTGTGATCAATTTCTGAGTCATTTTAAGGCATTTTGGGGTCATTTTAAGGCATTTTCTGTATCTTTTATGTATAAATCATCCGTTCACAACACTTTACATAAGCATGCATTCATATTTCATCAATATTCGTGATATATTTATTATGCTCTCACATGAATTTGAGTTTAAAAGTCCATTTAAATAACATTTTCAAGATCTTCTAAACATTTAGTAGAGACCGGTAAATATGCCGGGCGCGTGGGGTGCTTTGAATTCCTTCCCCTCGCGTAACCTAGCTCCCGGACCCGAGAAATCTCATTTTAAAGACCGGTAAAGTACTTTCCATTTCAAGGGCAAAAGAGTCATTTTTCAAATGGTTTCTCGGGTAAGGTCCCTAAATCCGGGTGGCGACTCTATTCAACCAATCAAATCATTTTTCGAAATCAAAACCATTTTCGTGGACATATCGCGCCCCCGCGGGGTGTTCACAGTAAGCACATAATGAAATTACAATTTTTGGTCCAGATTAGCATATGAATATCGATATACTATGTATATCATCAATATCAATGAGGTTCATATAATAGAGAAGAAACTTGAATTTTGATAAAGTTCATTACAAAAATAGGAGTGGGGAGGATTGAATCCAAAAGATTTTATTAGGGAAAAAAAATTGGAGTATCAAAGTAAGGTATTCCTTTTTTCTCTAAAATGAGAGCCTTTCACTTTAGAAACCAAAAACCCTTCTTTCCACTTTTCCTCTACCCTTTCCCCCCAGGGTTTCACCCCTGTGGCGATGGAAGCGGAAGACGCGTTTCCTTTCATGCTCTCCTATCCTCTCCTCTATCTCCCTCCCCCGTTCACTCACCTGTCATTCACTACTTCATCTTCCCCACATCTCTTTTCTGTAGTTGCATGAAGCTAGATTTGGTCTTCGGCAAATCTTTGATGTCAAAGTTCTCGAGTGACCTCGGTGTGGCTGTCGTTCTGGTGATGTGGGTTTGCTTTAGGGTTAGTGATGTGGATTACGGTTGACTTGCAGGAATTGAGACTGTGGCTTTCGCAGGTGGTTTGGTGTGTACTTGATCGGCTAGCCGGAATTGGAATCTACAAATCTTTGCCTTTATTGCTACGTGTCTTTAGTTTGAGATGCTTCTGCGTGATTTGTAGCTTGTGGCCGGGCATAAGGCGGGTTTCGTGCCGACGGGGAGTTTATTTTGTTTTAGTTTTGATTTTTTTCTTAGTGTTACTTTATCTGTTTTCAGCTGGTGTTAGGTTCGGTTTGGAGTTTTCCTGTCCCTATGTGTATTTTCCCATACCCCTCGTGGGTACTACTCGTTTGTACTCAGTGTATTCCCTCCCGATCCATATAGACACCGCAAAAGTTGTGGTATTTCTTATCCGGATCCGGGGTGGGTGCTATGCGGTAGGTGTTGTGCGCCGTGTTGTACGGCAAAACTACGTTTTGCTTGATTTTTGTGCACACCTCCAAAGTTTCCAAGGGTCTTGTTTGAAGGAAGAAAAAAACCACTACAAAGTGCCTAAACCCTAAACCCGAAGTGCCTAAATCCAAGTGTCTAAACCCACTATACCCTACCCCAAAGAGCCTAAATCCCCTAAAATTGAATCCCAAAATTAACTCTCCAAACAGGGCCCTTGGATGCACCAAGAAAATGAGCAAAACGACGTAGTTTTGCCGCACAACACGGCGCACAACGCCTCCCTCTTATCCGGATCCAACCTAGGGTTCTGGATGGGGGTTTGTTTAGCCCTTTGGGCTATTTTTGAGTTATGAAATTATCCCCCTTTGATTAAAAAAAGATTTATTATATTCGGTTAAACAATAAAATCATCTCACTATAAGTTGACACTACTCGTGAGCCACATCATTTTATATATAAAAAAACACAAGCATAAATTAGATAATGCCTAATATGTTCGAGCCGATTATATACGAAAAAATTATAGTAGGTCAATGTGATGTGATGATTTATGAGTCGTGTAAAATTACATATCGCGTGATTTTTCACCTTATAAAAACTTGCAATCATAGTGACTCGTGATTTTTAACCTTAAGAGTTTAGTTCATGAAAGCACCATTTGATTCTTCCCAACAACTTCTATGGTCAAAACTCAAGATAAGACATGGCCAGTAAGGTCACAAAAAATAAAATAAAAAAATAAAATAAAAATAGAGACATGACCAGTAAGGGACCAGCAGGGGCAAATTAGTTTAACATTTTTTCATCAGGAAAGTCTCCGAATACACACTCATTACAAAATTTTTGTGGCTACTTTTATGAATATTTATGGCCTGTTTTATTTTTGGGTTTAACAGTACAAAGTACCTTACGAATTTTGTGGCTTACTTTACGATTTTTTGTGGTTGTTGATTCACGAAATTTTGTGGTTACTTTTAAGAATTTTATAGTGTTGTTTACAAATTTTTGAGGTGTTTTGTTTACGAATACTTAGTTAAAAAAAAAAAAGAGGCTCAATGTCACAAAAGACGGCTCTAAGGTACGTATGGATTTTTGTGGTGGTATGAATTTTTTCCTAAACGATAAAATGTTAGTATGTTAGTAGAGTTAGATTACTAAGACAAGCCAACATTATATTTTCAATTTGAACCTTAGACCTCACATACACGAACGTAAGTGCTTGATCAGCTCTGGCTTCTATTAAGTGTATTTTGTTCATTATCCTTGGTAGCTCTTTACATTACCATTGCTTTCCCCTGTTAGTTACCATTCACGACCCAAGCTAATTAATAAGTAACACCATTGACATGAGCACAAAATCATTCTTTACACTGTCGGTGTAATTTAAGGACGGAGCTAGAAATTTCACTACGCAGGGGTGAAGATTTTTTCCGTATTTCTAGGGGCGAGCCTATGTAATTCATAGGAAAATTCTTGTTTTCCTTATGCAATAGTAGAGGGTTTTTTTCTCTTGCAAGGGCGGCCGCCCCTACTGGCCCCCCTTTGGCTCCATCCCCGTGTAAATCAAAGTTTTCTCCAAATCTATGACAATGCGCCATGTGTCCAAACAGTGATTCCAAAACCGAAAGGTAGAACATGGACACATGGCGCAATATAATCGATTTGGAGGAAACTTTTTGTTTACACCGCCGGTGTAAAAAATGTTTTCTCCGTTTTCTGATGCAATATATAATCTTCAACAGGAAAATGAAATTGACACAACGAATTAGAATATACTCCATTTCCAACCCCACAATAAAAAATAAATGTTGGGGCCCAAAAATATATTCTCTCCCTGGTAAACAATGATAGACTGTTTTTATTTTAATTTTTTTCGGGTTGTGTTTCAATTTTGGTGGAAGGGCATTATGGTAATTTTGATTTAGTTGGTATTTGAAAAGGTCAAAATAATCTTCCATATATATAAGCCAATAGTCCAAAGCAGGTGGATTGTTTAATTTTTGAGAAGTACTGATTAATCCAATAATTCGGATTATTTATTTTGCCAAAACAGCCATAATTCGGTAATTCCTAGTGACACGTGGTTCCTTTGTCTTAGATATACCAGGAGCACTGAAAGACTGGAGATTCTGAAATTAAGGATGCCCATGGCAAAATTATGTAGTACATTCTAAATCTGGAATGGATACACTTGATGATATGAATCAATAGGAAATTGGGTTAAGGAGTATCTAATTTGAAAGGACAAAAGTAAAACTGATGACTCTTTGAGATGCCAAAATGCTAACTTTTCCTTTGGTCAAAAAACTGTTTTTTTCAAACACCGAGACAGGTCATTTTCTCACAACACATCACATAAAAAATCGTGAAAAATCAATTTTTTTCAAAAAACTGAATTAGTGGAACACTAGTGTGTAGGCTTATTCTTCATAGCTGCTTAGTGGGGGTTGACATACTTTTTCGTGTCGTTATCATGTAGTGGACGCTTAACTTCGATCCCGACTATGTTGTGTTCTGTACTCCTTGGCAGATAAGTGGAGTATATATATATATACAGAGCGGATCCAGTCAGGACTCCCGCATTTTAATAAAATCCGGACCTCCCTCTCCCGGCCAAAGGGTCGGGATCTGAACCGTTAGATGTGTTTAAAATGTGTTTTCAAGGGCCTACGCGAAGATTCGGCAAAAAAAACGACCGGGAAGGGCTTCATCCGAGCAGTTTTCATGAAATATATATCCTACAGTTTGTCATGGAAACTGCTCGGACAAATCCCTTACCGGTCATTTTTTTTGCCGAATCTTCGCGTAGGCCCTTAAAAACACATTTTAAACACATCCAACGGTTTGGATCCCGACCATTTGGTCGGGAAATGGCCGGGAGAGAGGAGGTCCGGATTTTATTAAAATGCGGGAGTCCTGACTGGATCCACTCTAGTCCAAACCCTCCCGAGAATAAGAAAAAATGATTTTTTTTGTTTTGCAAATTATTTTTGGAAAATCCGAACCGTCCAATGTGTTCAGAAGGTGTTTTCAAGGGTCCACGCGAGAAATCTTCAAAAACAAATACCGGGAAGGGCTTGATCCAAGCAGTTTTTCGTAAAAACTGTATTTTTACAGTTTTGCAAAAATTGCTTGGATCATGCCCTTCCTGGTATTTTTTTTTGAAGTTTTTCCGCATGGACCCTTAAAAACACGTTCTGAACACATTGGACGGATTGGATCGTCAAAAAAATGCTCGGATCACGGAGATCCGGAAGTCCGGAGTCCGGACTAGAAGTGGAACCATATATATATATATAGTCAGGACTCCCTGACCAAACTTTACGTCCACACCACCCCCTTCCCGGCCAAATGGTCGGGATCCGAACCGTCCAATGTGTTTAGAATGTGTTTTTAAAGGTTCGCGCGAGAAATCAGCAAAAAAAATGACTGGGAAGGACTTGATCCGAACAGTTTTTCATAAAAACCGTTATATACAGTTTTTATGAAAAACTGCTCGGATCAAGCCCTTCCCGGTCATTTTTTTTGTTGATTTCTCGTGTGAACCCTTAAAATCACCTTCTAAACACATTGAACGGTTCAGATCATGAAAATTTGATCGGGAAATGAAGGTTTGGATGTGAGGTGTGGATATAAGGGTGTGGACGTATATATATATGTGTGCGTGTGTGTGTATATATGTATGCGCTTATGATTTGTTTTTTCTAACCAAAAGGAAGTGGGGGCTCTATAGTAAGGATCTCACTACAAGGTCGGCTCTATTCAGCCATTCGATCGGCAGTCCAGATCATCTTACGCTTTAAATAAATTTTTGGTTAAATTCCTAAAACACCCCCCTCATCTTTTCCATTTTTCCTAAAATACCCCCTAACCTTTAAAAACGTCCAGACAGACTCCCTCATCTATGCGAAATGCAAAAAACCCCTTACTCCGTTAACCAAAGTAAAAAAATGACAAGTTTACCCTGTAAAAATTTTCTGAGTTAAAAAACAACCTCTTCTCTCTCCCTTCTCTTCCCTGTGACACCTCTCTCTCTCTCTCTCTCTCTCTCTCTCTCTCTCTCATCCATTCCTCATTCACTCCAAAATATTGTGGAGCAAATATATATATATATATATATATCCGATCAAAAAATTGACCAATTTTCTCTTGGCCCCATCTATTTTCTCTCTCTCTTTCTTAAACCCTAGCCGCAGCTCCCATTCGAACCCCAGCCGACTGGCCCCAAGTCGCTGCTTCCCCGTCTAGCGACTGGTGGTGTCATTGGCGAGGAGTTGCGCCGTCCGACCCGGGTCATGGACATCCGGCAATGATCGACAGGAGAGGCGTTTTGGGCAAATCTGGGTCGTCTTTTCTTGTTTTTGATCTTAGCGTGGGTAGAGGTAGAAGATGTCCGGCGAGTCTCCGATGATGGACGGTAGGTGATGATACTCAACTAGATTTGAGTTTGCAAGAAGAAAATCTAATTCGGTATACTCCTTTGATATTTTTTTTGCTTCAACCCAAAGAGTAATGATCGGATTCCCACGAGAAATGTCTGACCAGATTTGATTTTTTTTTTTTTAAGTGCTCAAATAAGAATTTGTTTTGGAACAGAGGTCGGTGGTCAATAGAGTTCTGTTGGGTGCATGCAATTTAATTTGAGTACTATATAGCCACAATTGATTTGTTTCATATAGGGCTTGATTTGGGTTCAACAGAGTCATACTCGATTTGGGTCTTTTTTTTTTTTTTTAACTGCAGAAAATTCTAAGGAGAAGTGCAGTGAGAGTTGCAAGAGAAGGAGAAGGGGTTTTTTTTTCTTTCTATAAGTTGTTTTTTAAACGAGGGTGAAATAGTCATTTCCCTTACTCCGTTAACGGAACTTTAACAGAAGGGGTGTAGATGGGAAATGGTGAAAGATGAGGGGGTGTGTATGGACGTTTTTAAAGGTTATGGGGTGTTTTAGGAAAAATGAAAAAGATGAGGGGGTGTTTTAGGAATTTAACCTAAATTTTTACATACTCCTTCATTTAAGCCTCATTTATCCGGACCGTCGATCGCCGATTGGTTGCCGAGCCCAGCTCACTACACCCTTTACAGGCCCCCCAATTCCCCAAAAAAATGAGGATGAAATTTACAATTTCTCATATGCAAGTCACTAAGTTCTCATTAACTGTGATAACCCAATTAGTCACAGTTATTGGATTTCTAATTCGCAAGTCATAAAATATGACCAACTCATCAAATTTAGGTACCCTCAAGGCCAGAGCTGTCATCCACTGATCACGTACGATGGTAGGACAGGATTCGCGAACCTGGACAACATCAACAAATTTCTTCCGAAAAAGACTGAAAAAAAAAAAAAAAATGGTATGTGTCGGTGCTAAGAATGATCAAAGGGAACCTGAAACACATTGTGCCAAAGAAAATAATCACTTTTTTTTCTTCTTCTATCAACTTGATAATTCAACTCCAAGGGGCTGACTTGGTGATCTTGGCCTGTGACGTAAGGGTTCGGTTTCTCTGAGGTTTTAGGTTTGATTCTCTCTGTAAGCATTTCGTGGGACCATCTCATTTTCACGCGTAAGCGTACAACATGGTTGTGATAAGGGCTATAGGGTTAAGTCCGAAGTACGTTCAAACTGGCATGAAATATCCTGCATTATAAAAAAAAACTAAAAAACCTGATTATTTAAACCTTCATTACGAATCTTCTCGTTTCAATTTCTTTGACATTTTGTCCTAATGCAATTGTTTTATGTGTCCTGTTTCCGTTTGACACCGATGTCTGCGTACACTTGAATTTATAACCTTGTTCATAAATTCAGGACCACACATTAACTACTACTTAAAATCTGTGATGAACCTTTCGGCCCGTTTGTCGGAAGAATAAGATTTTGGGTGAACAAACAAGAAGGGTGGATAAGTAAGAAGAGGGATGTTATAAATGTGGGTTCCACGTTTATAGAAGGAAGATTAGTATATCCGGTGTTCGTTTTTTTTAATTGATAAAGGAGGATGTGAGTGGCGGATAATAGATAAATGTGGTTTATTCCTTTTTGCCCTTGTTAATTTTGGGAAATGTAGAAATTATTATTTAGTATTTTTAACACAACAAAGATAGTAAAATATAATTGAGAAGAAAGAACACAAAGTAGAAGAAAAAGAGGGTATAAGAGAGCATCCCCAACAATAACTCTCCAAAAAGATTTGTGAACAGTGCACATTTTTTATTTTAATTACTCACATCTCTTTTAACACTTTCAATCCTCTCTATTTTACCTATTTTTCATTAAAATATATTATTCTAATGAAAAGGGAAAAAAAAGAGAGAGGGGAGAGAGAAAAAAAATTAAAATAATAGGTTGGTATTGAACAGTAGATGAACAAATGAGGCTTTGGATAGGGAGGCACTGTTCACTGAGGGATTTTAGGGAGCCTTTTATTGAGCCTGTTACGATGAAGATATGGACTGCTTCCTCTCTAAGTTACCGAAAATTGCAATATGAGGACGCTGTTAGGCTTGCTCTAAGTTACAAATCTCCCCTTAAAATGAAGAT
Organism: Vaccinium vitis-idaea; assembly: GCA_963854785.1. Lineage (NCBI taxonomy): Eukaryota > Viridiplantae > Streptophyta > Magnoliopsida > Ericales > Ericaceae > Vaccinium > Vaccinium vitis-idaea. Next base: position 13,531,428 of record OY978220.1, read on the forward strand.
TTGAAGAAAAAAAAAAATGAAGATATGAAGATGTATTGGAGATGCTCTTAATAGCTCGTTTATCGGGCAGATAAGGTTTTGGATGGATGAGGAAGAATGATGGACAAGATGAGGATATGTTATAAGGGGAGATTAGTTATAAAAAAAATGGTAATAAGTTAAGAATGAGTTTGTTTTGTCGTTGAAATACATTGATAAGAGTGGGTGGATAAAGAAATAATGTAAGAATTTACTTAATTGTCTCTTGTAGTGAGAGTATACAAAGACTTTGGAGAGATTTAGAGGGCAATGGTGTCATCATATCTACACGGATAAGCTTATCCTAGCAAGGTGGTGGAGTGGGATAAGCTAAGACTCCAGCAATCCGGGTGAGATAAGCTCCGGGTTCAAAATAGAAAGCAAACACTGGATAAGGGTGGGCTTGGGTTAGCTTATCCCCTCCCTCCCTTATTCCCCTCTCTTGTCCCATTGACAAACATGCAAAGGTTTTGAAAAATGCTTTTCAGAGCAAGTTTTAAAAAGGAGCCCAGGGTGGGTGTTGCCCAACGTGTTGTGCGAGCACGATGTCGTTGTGCCGGTGTTGTGCCGACAATCAAAGACGTTCACCGCGTAGAACTCGTCTAGTTCTATATGAGTACCAAAAATCAACTTGATTGAATATCTATAAGTACCTTATCGGAACACATATAACTTGATGCAATGGTTTTGATCTAGCGTTTCGGATCCATTCGGAATCATGCATTTCAAGATAATAATATTCTGATGAGGCACCTAACGATATTCAATTGAGCTAATTTTTGGAGCACTTGTCATACTCGACGAGCTCTACGCAGTGAACGTCTTTGATCGTCAGACTGACACCGACACGATGGTGATGACCGCCGCACAACAAGCGGCTGCACAACCAACGGCCCTCTCTCTCTGGGGGATAATGATTATGAGGTTTTCAAAAACCCTCTGAAAACCAAAATCCACAAACTATGTTTCTTTTATTAGTATTGCAAGAGCAATTTTTGACATTTTTACGGTGTCATTGTACCCTACACCCTCAATAAATCAATCGTTGCATGTAGATCACACCCTGTACCACAAGGGTGAAGCTAGTTGGTGGGAGGGGGTGGCACGTGTCACTCCTGCTTTAGATAAATAACCCTATTTTAATGAAGATATGAAGATGGATTGAAGATATTTTTAACGGCTCGTTTGTTGGGCGGATAAGGTTTTGGATGGATGAAGAAAAAGGATAGATAAGAAGTGAATGGATACAAGGTGCTACCACTGAGTTACCACTCCACTTGTGGATAATTGTGTCTTAATGAGTGCAAAACTGCATTAGCTATATTTTTTTCCTATAACTTAGGTGTCCGAACTAACTTATTATGTGTACTTCGACTAGTTCTGGTGGCTCAATCCCACCGCCCACTAGAGGAAAGCCCAATTTTATTTTATTTTGATAACCAGGTGTCCGGGCCAGCTTTCGCGCACCTCAACTAATTCTGGGAGACCAATCTCACCGTCCATTAGCGGTCCCATTAAAAGGCAGAGCAAAGCTTTGTATGGACTAGCCCCAAAGGAGTTGATAGAACTAGGGCTGCCCAGCGGATCATCCGATCCGCCAATCCGAACCAATCCGTTGATCCATCCGAGGTATGTATGGATGGGTTGCGGATCGTCCAACACATAAGTTCACGGATCCAGTTAAAACCGATCGGTCCGTGGCCAAGTTTAAAAAAAAAAAAGAGTAAAAAACAGTCTGCTACACTCGCTACACGTGTACGGTGTACACCTAACCCGGTAACCCTAATCTCTAACTCAGCCTCTCAACTCTCGGTCTCTCACCCCGACCCTAATCTCTAACTCAGCCTCTCAACTCTCAACCTCTCCGCCTCCATCACTCCACACCAGCACATCCTCCTAAATCTAATCGATTCTCACTCACTCCCTCTCCTCATTCGGCGACGTGACTCAGAGCAGCCTTGTCTGATCGCGATGTGACTCAGTTGTAATGTTTGGACTCTTGGCTTAGGTGTGGAGACAGTGGAGTAATGATAACACATAGGTGTGGATTTGAATTTGTAATGTTTGGACTCTTGTTTTACGATTCCTAAGTTAAAGAAAATGTCTACTCAATTTATTGTTACACCAGCAAATTGGCCCATTTGAAAGCCCAAACCACCAAATTGATCCGGAACCAATCCGCGAAATCCGTAACCGATCCGATCCATCCGTATATCACCTACGGATGGTTCTCGGATCCTAAGAACCCAAATTCGTTCTGATCGGATCAGATCGGATCCGTATCCGAACCGGCCGAATCCGATCCGTGGACACCCCTAGATAGCACCTACGTGGTTTCGAACCTGAGACCTTATGAGAGAGCAAACCCCTAAATTCCAAGTCTTGACCACTAGGCCAACCCCTTGGGGTTAGCGGAAATCCCAATTAAAGTCGAAACAAAGCTTTTTATGAGTTAACCAGAAAGGAGTTAACAGCACTTGAGAAATTTTGAACCTGAGAGTCTGAGACTTTAGACGGGAGCAAAATGAGGTAAATAAGTCCACTTGTATCGTCAGCTCTGAGACATCAGCCCCGATGCCTATCTTGGATATTTTATTCATACTGTCCTATATTGCTTTCAAGCCCAATGGCGGTATTGAACTCAAAAAGGCCCAAAGTATTGGTTTCTACAGTATATGTTAAAAATGGGTACGTGTAGAGGTGTCAATCGTGCTTCGTATCGTGCCGTGATGCCCGTTTACTAAACCTTGTCGTGCCGTTTCTTAATCGTGTCAGCCCGTTCACTTAATCGTGACACGTCGTGCCGTGTCATTTTGTAATCGTGGCGTGCCCGTGCCAGTCACATCTCCGAGTTTCGTCGAATTTTTTTTGTATAATCTAGATGAGTTTCATCGAATTTTTTTTCTCTAATCTAGCTGATTTTTTTTTTGGTATAACTACAGTTATATTGACTTATTAAAAAGTATATAACATATAATTTGAATTTTTTTTTGTATAATCTAGCCAAGTTTCGGCGTATTGAAATTTGCAAAATATTTGTATTGACTTGTTAAAAAGTGTATAGCACCTAATTAAAAAAACCATCATTAAAAATTAATTTTTTGTACATTAAAAATTATTATTTGTTGTGCTGTGCCATGGGCCGTACCCCGTGCCGTGCCACGTGTAGCCCACTTCCGTGTTGTGCTCGATCCAATTCCGTGTCGTGCCCATCTTAAATCGTGCTCGTACCATGCCACAATTAAACGTGTCGTTCCGTGCCCGTGCTGGCTCAGCCCGTTTGACATCGTACGTGCAATTACACATTTGCCCAATGCCTTAATGGATTCAATTTTTTTTCTTAACTCAATGCTACTTTTTGCATAAATTATTTATTTTTACAAAAGAAAAATGCTAAGCACCGCCAGATGGATATCCTCGTTTACCAAAATACATCAATTCAACTCTGCGCAGATATTTGGTAACAAGGTATGAAAAGTATATAAATCAGTAGAAATTCTCAAAAAATAAGCGTCATTGCCAATGGAGATGCGGGGTATCGATCCCCGTACCTCTCGCATGCTAAGCGAGCGCTCTACCATCTGAGCTACATCCCCATCGTTTTCAGGTTGCATGAGTTCGGAAATTGAAATTAAAGTTTGTTTATATTCGTAAGTGGTGAGTTTTGAGGTAATATCTTTACTTCGGAGGGGCCAAACTACTAAAGAATTTCTTCCTTTTTTTTTTTAAATGTAAATTTACTAATCAAGCATTTAAAGTCAATTTTTTTTAAAAATAATTGAGTTGTCCGGGCCGCAACTCGACGAATCTCAGGGTCTATGTACGTCCCGCCGCACAAAACCGATACCCCATGAGATAATGTGGAGGTGGCGCCCCCAAGAGGTTAAGAAGAGTTGAACTCAAAGAGGATAAATAAAAAAAAATTGTCACTACCAATGGAGATGCGGGGTATCGATCCCCGTACCTCTCGCATGCTAAGCGAGCGCTCTACCATCTGAGCTACATCCCCATCATATGTGTGGTGTATTTCAATTTTATAACATATTTAAATAACTATTTTCAAAAATCTGCTAAAATCGTTTGGACGGCCCTCAATCCAGTCCGGACAAAAATTTCTGCAACTCAAATCTCGCCGAAATTCAACAAACACGCTTTATGTTCTCACATTACTCACATTCTGTGTATGTTTCGGTGTAAGCTTCCTTGCGTATTGCATTTTTCATTCATTAAAGGGTAACTTTAAACTTTTGGGTTACTATAAACACTAATACAAGAATCCATTCTATTATCTAAAGATGAATTTTTATCGAATGATACATATTTTCCTTCAGTAGATTGAGAATGAGTTATGAACGGAGGTTTCCGCCTCCCATTGTGGGTCCCACCGCGAGTTCATTACTGTAATCTGAACCGTTCATCTTGTAAGATCCGATAGTAATGTATTCACTCAAAGTTTCAAAAGTCCCTCTCTAGAACATTAAAAAAAAACAAAATTAAAGTTTTTCCTGCCCAGAATATTTACCAAAGCTATATATTTTGAACCCCATTGATGGACATTGAATTGTGTCTCCAGATTTTCAATTGGGCATGCATGTATTTTGAAATAAAATTGTGAACTTAGATTTGGTCAGGTACATACGATCTTCTTCCCGAAATTATTACAGTACTTGAAACTTGAAACCCAATGAACCGGTCAAAGAGTAACGAAGCATCAAACCAAAGTATGCCAAACGGTTCATTTCTCAAACCCTGAATTAATTCAGGGGTTTCGTTAAAATGTGCCCCGGCACATGATAAGGTTCATTAAATGAGCCTAATTAAATCTATTTTTATAAAATAAAAAAGTAAAAATAATTGATATATTTAGATTTCCCATGCAAAAAGTAGTAAAAGAGTTTGTGCATATTATTTATAACTTAGATTTCCAAGGCAAATAAAGATTTAATTAGACTCATTTAATAAACCTTATCATGTGACTGGGGGCACATTTTAACAAAATCCTTAATCCAGAAGTCGAAAAGTTGAAAACCTCTGCACTATATAAAACCATGCACTTCATCTCTTTAACATAAGCTGTTTTACAAATAATCTCTCTGTTACTTCAATTTAGTAGTCAAAAAATGTCCGGAAAGCTCCGGAGCTTGAAATCCAAAGCCGTCGTTCATTACCACAGCAGCGACGATGGTACCGACGATGATGAAAAAGAAGAATCAGGAAATGATTTAGGTTTAGGCTTTTCATTGGAGAAGCTAAACCTGGGTCCAAGAAAGAAACTTCTTGTTCTTGGCTTAGGCGGGGTCCTGGTGCACCGCATGCACCAACGTGATCACAATACTAGCGTTCGAAACTATCGTCGCCCTGATGGGATTGCTGGAAATTTTCAAGGTGAATTATACAACTGGAGTTCTTATGTTACTCCTAGTAGTTTATTGAGCATACCTTGTTTTATTTTGATATATTATGATTTCATTTTTTTCCGGTATACTTTCGTTACTAATCTAGGTTTTAAATAGCGGTATCGTTACGTATCGGTGATATGGTCAAATATCGGCCTATATCGGTCAATATTGGCGTCGGTCCCTTGAAAAACCGATACGTATCTGCCGATATCTACTTTTGTTTACCATGTGACATTTTTTTCTTCTGCTTTTTGATTCTCATGTGACATTATTCTCAACTCTGTCTCTCTCCCTCTCTAAATGTACAGTGTTCAATAGGCCTTTCTGCAATGAGTTTTTGAAGTTCTGCCTTGAAAGATTTCAAGTAGGAATATGGTCTTCTGCAAGGGAGTATATTTTTCCCCCTATCTGCTTACCCCTATCTGCTTATTTTAACCTGTGTCCTTTTAATTACTATAACTTCTGTTAAAATTGACAGATGGAACATCAATAATGGTTTGAGCACCATCACTAGAGGATTGAAAGACAAGCTGCTATTTGTATGGGTATGAATTTACGTTGGATTTTTTAATTTTAACCAACAATATATACATCGGAGTGGCCGGTTATATGGAAATATGTGAGTAACAAACCAAATAGGGTTCGATATCTCTCTATAGGCTCGAATCCCAGACCCGTCCCTTGAAAACTAAGGGGCCGGTATTGCCTGATGATTTAAGAGCTAGCCACATCTTATTTATTTGTTGGTTAATGGAGCCCACCTGCAGAAATCATAGTAACATGGATCATATTTTGTGAAGTAGTATTATTTTTCGGCTCCAAAAATATGCGAAAAATAATTGGGTGCTCCAATAACCTCCACTAGTCCACCATAACATAACATAATCGCGTGGGGTCCCAACACTTAATTATGGACCACAATTATGCCAATTAAGTCACTTATTTTGTTTAGGTTTGACCCTTTTTAGGATCAAAAGGAATGCACCGATTCAGGGTTCAAGAGCTTGGAGAAGAAAGACAAACCAATATTCCTAAAGGAGCTGAAGAAACTCTGGGAAGACCGTACTCTGCCATGGCGTCGCGGACAATACTCTTCGTCGAACACACTATTGATTGATGATGACCCCTACAAGGCCCTGCTCAATCCCGTAAATCCTAGAATCTGCTTCATGTCAATTTGCGATTTATAACGACATCAAACCAATTCAGGAAATAATTGGTTTTGTTTTCTTGGTTTTTTGCAGCCTAACACAGCAATTTTCCCCGAGTCGTACAAAGTTGACATTGAAAACGACACCGTTTTAGGTGAGATTGTTGCACATCAACTCTTTACAGTGACACCGTTTTAGGCGTTATCGTATCAATTTAACGAACATGATCTTCTTAATTTTGGTAATAGGTTCGAATGGGGAGTTGCGGGTGTTCCTGGATGGCTTGGCTGAAGCTGCTGATGTTCGTTCTTATGTAAAAGAGCACCGAGTTGGAAAACCTGCGATAACCGAGTCTGATTCTAATTGGGACTACTATTCGAAGATCGTTCGTCGTTTTCGTTAGGAGGAGCTGATGAAAAAGAAGATCCGTTTTGGTTTTTGATTTATGGAGATCGAGTTTCAATGTTTCTTGGTGTAGTTTTTATGAATTTTGGATACACATGTAGTGCCCTGAATTGGGTGAAGGCTAAGGTGTCTTATGTCTTAGAATTGACTCTTGGATGTTCCAATTTTATTTTTAAGATCAGTACAATATATTTCTTTTTAAAGGTTGGGTTTGACTTAAGGAATTTTAGCTAGTGGAGTCATAAATTAGATCCATGTACAGTATCTTCTTATTTGTTGATCCAAGGAAAGAGGGGAGCCCTACAGTATGCATCGTTACGTATTGTTTTGATACTTGTTACATTTGATTTTGGTCAAGTTACAAACCATTATGGAAGGACGGACGCAGGATTTGAGTGTGAGTTGGGAAAACAGTATAACGTAAACTATATAGTACTATATTTATAAGAAATTTAAAACTTGGGTAGGGCGGCTACCAATGCTAGCCCGCCCTTGCGACTGTCTACATCCCTCATTACGTTTTGGTACTTGTTACGTACATATGATTTTGGTTTAAGTTACAAACCATTATGGAGGGACGGACACAAGATTTGAGTTTAGGTTGGGCAAAAAGTATTAACATAAATTACTACTATATTTATAAGAACATTTGAAACTTGGGCAGGGCGGTTGCCAATGCTAGCCCGCCCTTGCATCTGTCTTTACGAGCATTATGAATTTTTAAAAATTTATTATTCATGTTACTATTTATGGTTACTTTGTTATGTATGGTTTCGGTACTTGTTACGAATTGTTATGGATTTTTAAAAAAAATTTATTCATGTAAATATTTACGGTAACCTAGTAAAAAATACGTGACAAGTACCAAACATACTACTACGCCCCTTTTCAAGGGGACGTAGATAAGGTATATACTACTAAATGTAATTTTACTTTATAATTGGTCCCAAACAAAGATATCATATTTTAGTAGAATGCTTGATATCCACATTCATAATAGTAATGACTCAAAATTAAGAGGACAGTTGGGTTTTCTATACCTTCGAAGCAAGTTAAGATAAATTAATTTTTTATGGTCAAAAATAGAAATATCTAATCTTAAACCAACAAATATCATTTTGAGAAGTCAAAGTGAAGAGGTCAAGTGGGGATTATGATAATCTTAAACTAAAAATCATGAAAAACTAAGATTAAAATATCTAATCTTAAACTAACATAAACTTGTGGGGATTTTCCCCCTACAAAATATCTAATCTTAAACTAACAAATATCCTTTTTAGTTACTTCGTTTGATTGTAAGACTTTCTAAAAGAATTTTTAATTTGTAGGGGGAAAATCCCCACAAGTTTATGATAATCCGGAGTTAAATTAAAATGCAAGGAAGAAAGCCCGTGTCACGCACTCAATACTCGAAAAGTTGTGGGATCCGTGTTCGACACATTTAGTTGTTTACCACGAACGGTTCACGCGGATATTTTTGTTGTATTGGTATGAAAATTAGACGAAGTGGACACTTAAACACTTACCCGCACCCGCTACCCGTACCAGCCACGTAAAATAGCAAGCCACAATCAAATAATAATATCCCACCAACTTCCTAGGAAGAACCTGCCAAAAACGAAGCATCAAACCAAACGGTCCATTTCCCACATCCCACTCAAGAATCACAACCAGTAGCATTAATTAATTTAATGCAGAATTCCAAAGGTTGGCAATCTGTGCACTCAACTTCTTGGCCAATTACATGAACCATTTATGAAGTGTTTTTTCTTTTTAACCATTTCTGAAGTACTGTAGGTATGATAAAAATATGGCTGCAGGAAATCCGACGAGTCTAAAGTTGAAAACTGCTGCTGCTCATGAAAATAGCCGAAACAGGGATGGAGATGCAGGAGATGACGGTCGTGTCCTTCCATTAGAGAAGCTGAGCCTTGTTTCAAGAAAGAAACTTCTTGTTCTGGACGTAAATGGGTTGCTGGTGCACCGGGTGTTTCGTTTCGATCCCGACACCAAGGTTCAAAATTATCCTCCTCCTCATGCGATTTTCGGACCCTTTCTAGGTGAACTTTTTTCCTCTTTGTTGGTGTATTTCAGTTTGGGTGCTTTCTTGTTTTGACAACTAGGTGTCTGGGCAAGCTTACGCGCACCTCCTCTTCTGTTTGTGTACTTTGTTACATTTTTCTAACTTTGTATTTAACTCTCTCTCTCTCTCTCTCTCTCTCTCTCTCTCTCTCTCTCTCTCAATATGTTGACAGTGTTCATAAGGCCTTTCTGTAGTGAATTTCTGGAATTCTGTTTTGAAAGATTTGAAGTGGGAGTATGGTCTTCTGCTAGGGAGTAAGTATTCTCAACATGAAATTACATTCTTCTATCTTCGAGAAAGCTATCGTATGCCCCTTGAAAAGGGGAGTATGGTAGGCTCCATTACATATGACTTTAGTACTATTTGTTATGTATGATTTTGTGTTTTGTTACGGGTATGTTGTGGTAGATTGCTGTGAATAATGACGCGAACAGTGAATTTTTTACAATCCTAAATCAAACGTAACAAGTACCAAAATTATACGTAATGAGAGGTACAATAGATATTCCCCTCTGGAATAAATCCTACATAAAAATTCAATGGGTTGAACCGGAGTCAGGATCTCCATCCAGGAGGGCCTTGAAGGAGATATATTTTCTATCAACAAATATACATTCGCATTGTTATATATTCTTTCTTCCCTTCTAAATAATACATTGTAAATACTCCCTCCGTTCCAAAATAATGGTCACTTTTGGATAGTCGTGTCACTCAAACAATTGTCTGTATTTCACAATTTATAACATTTTTTACAGCATTACTATTTATCATCTGACGATTTTACAAAAGATGTACAAATTCAGGGGTGCTTGGTCCCTGCAGACCCCGGCTAGCTCCGCCCCTAGATTGAACATTCGTAGATCACATGCATTTTTTTCATTCTCTATTGCATCGCATAAACGCATAACAATTATGATACCACAAGTATACTATTCTTTTTCAAAACACATTGTGACGGTGTCCTATCAACCCATTTTTTTATGTTGATAATCTCCTCGACAGATTCTACAAAATGAACAATTCAGAATATCAACATTACCCCACAGCGGCCTAACTAGACAGCCTAGTTCTTTTCAGGACAAGAGAGAACCTTGTCCCTTTTTAGTATTCCATCTTTTAATTATGTTGCAGTTTTGTTTATTTCCTGATTTCTTTCTAATGCATTTTTGTGTTTCACTGGCCAATCAATAGAAAGAACATAGACACCATTTTGGGCACCATAAAAACAGGGCTGAAAGACAAGCTGCTATTCGTATGGGTATGTATAATTCATTGGGAAAGGTTTAGAATCTAAACTTACTCTACAAAAGAAACTAACCTCATTCTCCCTAAATTTTTGGTATTTTTCACAACAATGATACATGTACAACAAAAGTCTCCAACACACTCATATGGTGCGTGGAACCCACACTCACTTAAGTGTGAAGTGTGTGTGGGCTCCACACACCATTTGAGTGTGTTGAAGACATGTTGGAGCTTACACACTTATCATTTTTGTATTTTTCATTGTGATATTCTTGTTCGTCTTTTTTGAATGTTTGTAAAAAGTTATGCTATATTTTCTGGATTAATTATTCGTCTTGACTAGAAAGGTATAAAAGATAAAAATTATGACTAAAATAAAGAAAGTTTCCCTAAAGACGAAAAAATACCAAGTATTTTTTGTATAAAGTGTTGTACTCCCTCCGTCCCTTTTATGTGATCCCTATCGGAATACGTACAATTTCAAACCCCTAAAAACATATTTCTTTATATACTTTTAAATTTTTTTGTACCAAATTAAAGTGCTCATTGAGTACTTTAATTTGGTGCCAAAAAAAAAATTAAAAACGTTCTACGGAAGTACATTTTTTAGCGTCCACAAAATACACGTTTCCCAAATGTATCACTTAAAAAGGGACAGAGGGAGTACGTTTTTTCCTACTTCGATCAACATTTTTATACTTTTACAGTACGATTTTGTTCGTGGAGACAAATGGTTAATCCTAAATTTAAGACCAAAAGTAGACAAAATATTACAAGTAAAAATATAGAAAAAATACGAGACAAAATTTAGGGAGAATGGAATAAGTATACTAATCCCACAACTGGTATTTTAGGACCAAGAGAAATGCACTGATTCTGGGCTCAAGAGCGTGGAGAAGAAAGACAAACCAATATTCCTAAAGGAGCTGAAGAAACTCTGGGAGGACCGTACTCTGCCATGGCGTCGCGGACAATACTCTTCATTAAACACATTATTGATTGATGACCACCCCTACAAGGCCCTGCTCAATCCTGTAAGTCCTAAAAGCTGCTTCTTGTCAATTTGCGATTTCTAACGACATCAAACAAATTCAGGAAATATTTGGTTTTGTTTTCTTGGTTTTTTGCAGCCTAACACAGCAATTTTCCCCGAGTTGTACAAAGTTGACATTGAAAACGACGCCATTTTAGGTGAGATTGTTGCACATCAACTCTTTATAGTGACACCGTTTTAGGCATTATCGTATCAATTTAACGAACATGATCTTCTAAATTTTGGTAATAGGTTCGAATGGGGAGTTGCGGGTGTTCCTGGATGGCTTGGCTGAAGCTGCTGATGTTCCTTCTTATGTAAAAGAGCACCGAGTTGGAAAACCTGCGATAACCGAGTCTGATTCAAATTGGGACTACTATTCGAAGATCATTCGTCGTTTTCGTTAGGAGGAGCTGATGAAAAAGAAGACCTGTTTTCAAAATATATGTTTCTTGGTGTAGTTTTTATGAATTTTGGATACACATGTAGTGCCCTGAATTGGGTGAAGGCTAAGGTGTCTTATGTCTTAGAATTGACTCTTGGATGTTCCAATTTGTTGGTAATGTTACCTCAAATTGGAGTCTCACCTCACTCCCATGAAAAGTATCATACAGTAGTAATTGGTTGAACACACAGCTTTTATTCGGTTAATGAATTTGTTGAAGCTGTAAAGTTTTCAATTCACATCCACCAGATCTCCTCTTCCACAGATTACCTTCGGCTACGGCCAGTTGTTGTAGCCGTTTGACCACCGGCGGCGGATCCAAATCTGCCACATTCACCGTCGCATAAATATTCTCTCTATCTCTACAACCCACCTTTCGTTCTGATCTTGATCCGCCCACAGTCCCTCTGTTTCTTCTGATAATTTGTTTCATCTCTCTCTCTGATCCAATGGAGTTAACAAAAGGACCACATGCACTGCAAGAGTGGTAGTTCAGGGACCATTTAAAGGATTCTGAAAGTTCAAGTACGAAATAGAGAAATGGGTGATAGTTTAAGGGATGTTTCGAAAAAAAACTCTTACATTCTTCTATCTCGAGAAATCTATGTTACGCCCCTTTGAAAAAGGGAGTATGGTAAGCTCCATTACGTATGACTTTGTTTTTGTTACATGTGATTTTGGGTTTTGTTACGTATGTTGTGGTAGATTACTATGAATACCGACGGGAACAGTGAATATTTTACAATCTAAGTAGTAACAAGTACCAAAATTATACATAATGAGGCGTATCATAGATATTCCTATCTGGAATAAAATTATGATGTTCATTTTGCCAGTTGTAGGGTATCAGGTCTACCAAATAATCCTATGTGAAAAAAATCAATGGGTTGAACCAGTGGCAGTTATACATTGTCTATAATTATTCTGTTCTTTACTTTTAGTAACACACATACTTAAATTTGATAATGTTTTTATGAAAAAACAAGAGCAATTTTTAAGGAACACAGTAGATTTAGTTGAATCAAGAATCAAATTTAATTTTATCCATAATTCTAATGTCATGTTTACATCATCGCTCTGTATCATATGTAGATTTTACAAAAAAGATAAGAGTATACAAATTCAGGGGCGCTTGGTCCCCGCCTAACCCGGCTAGCTCCGCCCCTGGATTGAACATTGGTAGATCACATGCATTTTTTTCATTCTCTCTTGCATTGCATTGCATAAACGCATAACAATTACGATGCCATAAGTATACTATTCTTTTTCAAAACACATTTCAACCCATTTTTCTGTTGATAATCTCCTTAACGGATTCTACAAAATGAACAATCCAGAATATCAATGTTACCCCACAGCGGCCTAACTAGACAGCCTAGTTCTTTTCAGGACACAAGAGAACCTTGTCCCTTTTTAGTATTCCATCTTTTAATTTGGTTGCAGTTTTGTTTATTTCCTGATTTTTTTTCTAATGCATTTTTGTGTTTCACTGACCACTGTTCAATCAATAGAAAGAACATGGACACCATTTTGAGCACCCTAAAAACAGGGCTGAAAGACAAGCTGCTATTCGTATGGGTAAGTATTATTCATTGGGAAAGGTTTAGAATCTACAAAAGAAACTAACCTCGTTCTCCCTAAATTTTTGGTATTTTGCACTTTATGGGTTTCCTTTCTTGTTTCCAACCATTTCTCTTCTTTCACTCTCGACAATCTCATGGTAAATTCTGAATCTGAAAGTCATTTGATTCTTCACATAAAATGCATTTATGTGATGTTGACATTAAATTCTGAATCTGAAAGTCATTCTATGATTGCCAAACATATTGTCATTAGGATAGAGAATGCCAGGAGAACATTTTTTGATGTACATTTTATAGTTTTCGACGTACTTTCACATACTTCTATGCATTTTCCACATAAACCAACTCTTTCCAACTTTGGAAGCCAATTGTTTTGGCATTGTTCTGAAAGTCATTTTGGTGTTTGTCGATGGTATAAGCACCCGGAAACAAACACATGGTATACTATCTCCTTCTATAAACATGGACCCCACAGTATATAACAATCCCCCCTCGTACCACATCCACCCTCTCATCCCCCTTCTTCCTTATCCCCTTAAACCTTATCCGTCCGACAAACAAGCCGTTAGGTTCCTTCTCTGGTTCGGATGCACGGTTGTGCACTCAGACAGACGATAATGTGAGGGATCAAAAAATTGCGACACTCGGCAACAAAGGTAGTTTTCTACAACTTTTGCAAGCTTAAGTTCGCTACACCAGAGCTGGAAAAATATCACCAGTTCAGTTCCTCAAAACTGAGATGATTCTCACTGAGAAATCCCCTCTCGAAAGATCGAAACATAAAAAGGACCACTCAACAAGTAAATGAAGACAATGTAATTCTGCTGACAAATATGTAATATTGATTTCTCTGATGAATGAATTAATCATGCAAGAGAAATAGAAGATGAATTTGTTACCTTAGAAAAGTCTTTCCTAATATTAGTGTAACAAGAGTTGAAGTTAAGATTAGGACCGCGCTACTGATCATACTGTCAGCCTCTGTGAGTCAATAAAGTAGATCTAAAATTGTCTTTGAGATTCAACAAAACTCTCAACATACGCAAAAGTGAACCAACAAAGAACACAAAATGCAACCGTACCTTACTCCTACTCTACCGAGACAGAAATATTGATGTCAGGATATGGTGTCTGAGCCGACGCAGGTTCTGAGCCATTCCATTCACCACTATCTGGTGATGTGCCATTTGGGTTCTGTTCATTAGGTATGTTGTTATCTGCTTCTCCTTGGTTTTGTGTTTGTAACTGAGATGTTGGACTCAGAGCGACGCTGGCAGCAGGTGCTGCTAGGGAGATTGGTGTTGCTTCCGTCACCACATCTGGAGTGGTAGCTGTTCTTGGTTCGTAATGGTGCTTTCTCTTGTGCACCTTGAAACCATTTGGCATGAAGCTCCCCACGACAATCTGGAAAGAATCAACCAAAACCACATCATTTTGCTGTACAAATGGTTCTGTTTGGCTGAATGAGGTTTTAGCTTCTGAAGCAGTTATATTGAAGAGAGAAAGAGGAGAACGACATAAAGTACATTATCAACAATAGATTACTTTGGGTTTCTCCATTTCATAAATCGCCAAGATTTAGCAAACTCATGGGAGTTGGCATTAATGTGAATCAAAGCATGCGAATATGGGTATATAATTGAATGGCCCCAGAGTGCAAGAGTATTGTGGCTGTTCTTTACGTAACTACATTTATACAAACAACATGGAGAAAACAGCACCAAAACTGAAACTATGATGATTGATGGGAAGAGATCATCCAAGGCTTTCCTTGCCAGGGAAAAGAAAGGATCATCCTACCATTTTTTCTGGCGGGGAAGAAAACAGGGAATTAAGTACTTTTTTTCCTCCAAGTAGTTGTATTGACTAGTATTTTTTCGGTTTGCAAACCGTTATTCGAATAGACGGGTGTAATTAATGTGCATCGACTATGATGGATCTCATCTTTACAGTAGTTGTGAGTTGCCCATCTAAGTAAATTCATATATTTGACGCGAATGTTATTTTGATTACAATAGAGTGGGCTTTGACCTATGAAGCCTTGACACTCTTAACTGCTTGCCATATCCTTGTCGGATACCCCACAGAAACGTGACATGTATGGGACAAGTTAGGTGGTGTGTCCATTAATTTTAAATTTTTTGAACAGGAAGACACTGGGGATTCCATGTCTCAAGTTGGAAACAGATGGACGAATGACAGGGATCAATTTATAATAATGAAAACTTATTTCGGGGGCATGACATCTCAAAGATATGAGAGAAAAAGTAAGCTGGTTATTTATTCTCTGCTGATTAACAACTTCCAAGCTTGTTCATGCCCTTCTTAATAGTCCGCCCAAGTGACGAAAGCGTAATTTTGCTTTTTCTACATGTTTACACAGATTATATAGCACAAACCCATGATTTGAATTGGACCTAGAATAACCACCATGCTGTCATGTCCCAAAACTCAACATATGCTCTGTGAAGATTCTGATTTCTTTGTATTTTAAGTACCAAAGACGAAAAGATAAGAGTACAAGAAGTAGAATCAACTTGATTTGCACCATAGCAATGCAGAAGAACTGTACTTTAGCATGTGGAATTTCTCCTTGAGCACTTTAGAATGTGTCAATCCTAAATGCAAGTACAACGCAATATGTACATGATGATTCATCATCTTATGTAACAGCCAGCAGAACAATGCTAAATTATCATATCTAGTATGCAACCGAATGTAATATTCATAAACGATGTAAAAACTCCATTCAATAACACTTATACCCTTACTTGGATTGGGCTAGCAGCAATTACTGAACCAGCAATGCCACCACCAACGACCCGGCCATCAGGACCAGCCAATGACACACTTAATCCACCAGTCCTAGTTCTCATTCCACCATTTTCAGAGACCGTAAATGACCCTGTTAGAGACAATATCTCAAACCGTCCCTGCGTGCATGAAATTAGAATAATAAAACATGTCATAACAAACCAACCCCATCACAATATGCATTACAGAGAAGTAAACAGACAACAATAAAGAGAAAAAAGCCATGGCCCATGAGCTACATTGGAGATTATAATTGGTGGTTTGAGAAAAGGAGGTTAGTAACAAAGCATAATAAGTAAACTATACCAACATATCAACCACGGGTTATTATGCTAATGTAAATAGGCAAAACACTATGCCGTTAAAAACCCTAGATCTACGCACATTGCACTCCTCACATCTTCCACGTCTGAAACAGAGTCCAAAGTCGGAAAAGAATGCTACTGTACAGAGTAGCCAAGAGGGAACTATGAGGCTGTATTTGGATGAGGGATTAGTGGACGGAAAGGAGAGATGAGGAGAAAATGGCTAATTACATTCTTTTGGTTTTCCCTTGATAAATCCCCCTCCTACTAATGCATGAACAAATTCAACCTAATTTTTAGTGGTTCTGCTTTTCCATTTTAATTCTGAAAATTAACAAATGATTAGCCATTTAGCATGCCATGCAAAGCAGGAAAACTCAAAATAGAGCACAAGATAGGGGTAAAAAGAGTGAAAATAATCAAATTATACACAAGTGAACTTGTGCAAATAACGATGATCAAACAAAACATGAGCACAGCTGCACATAAATAGCAAGAAAAAAAGACTAGAGAGAACTCACATAGCCAGGGGGAGAAGTAAGATTAATTGCAATTCATTCCTAGGGTATAGGTAAAAAATTGTTGAGAAAAAGAAATGAAAAACACAGTCACACAAAACACCCGAGATTTGCATGGTTCACGCAATGCAACTGTTTTACTATACTGAAAAGAATGAGAAAATTATATCGAAGGTTTTACCACTGCGATATAAATCTAGGGTAACAGCCTTGCACAATTTGGAAGATACAAAACGAAAAGGGTAGTGGCCTATGTATACCTCATATGTTAAGAGCCCGCCAGAGGTACCCGGCTGCCTAATAGTGACATTAGAAACAGCTCCATTGGCAGCGAGAACACATATTCCTCGAGAACCCTTGACAGAAAATGAGAGAATTTTCGCAGCAACATCCTGCACTTATCAACAAATATAATTCCCCTAAGGTACACAAAATTGTCTGAGATCTGCACAAAAATTAGATATTCCATGGCTTTAAGTCGAGGAATACGAAATTCCGTATTCTGAGATTACCTCTCCTGTATGTACAGTCACAACATGTGGTGTGAAGTCCCCTCCTGCTGTGTTTGCAAACAACCCACCTTCACAGATCAAATGCTCCAATGTGATGTAAATTCAAAGGAAAATAAAAAAGAAAAAAAATAAAACCCATTTCTTTGATGTAGTTTATCACCTATGGAATACCACAACAATGTCTTTCAAGGAAAAAAAAAAAAAAAAAAGGCACTCACAATTTCATGTATAAATGTTTTAGAAGATTAAGAAAATTTCATCGAAATTGAAACTTCTGTTCAAAGACAATAAGTGCAACCCCAGTCGATAGTTTTACTCCCAAATCTTGTGGTTACATAAAACAAAAACCCCAAATCGGTTTAGCCCCAAAAGCACATGAACCTGCACCCTAAACCTACAAGTGAAAAGAAAAAAAAAAAAAAAATCCAACTCTAATGACGACACTGTATGGTATTGCTTCCTGTTTTACATTTTTGCTCAGTGTTACCCATTTGTAGAAATCAAGGAAAATATGTTTCTAGTTTTTGGCCAAAATAAGTTAAAAAAACAAAATAAAAATAAAAATAAAACCATGAAGTAGCTATTTTCGAATAAGGTGTTTTCCAGAGAAATTCAAGAGAATAGTTTGACGGAAAATATTTTTCTAGTTTTTTGCCAAAATAAGTTAAAAAAACAAAAACAAAAACAAAAATTTTGTTTAGTGCATTCATAAAAAAAATAAAAATAAAACAGTAATAACTACGATAAATAAAATCCAAATTTTGTTCTTATTACTGACACAACTGAAACACTAAAATAGAATTTTTTTTTTTTTTTTTTTAGTGCATTCATAACAAAAAACAGTGCAAAAATCATTTTCCAAAATAATACTATGAGAATGAGTATTTGATAATAGTGTGTTGATCTCTTGAATCTAGGGCTTGATTTGTCATAATCTCACCTAAAGAAGCAAGCAGCTGCCAGTTACCAGACCCAGTTGGGCGCCCTCGGCCCCTTTTACCAGAAGAGAAATCTGACGGAGGGGGCGAGAGGAAAAACGCCGACGGCGGCGGAGATTTATACTGCACTCTCAAGTTACCATCTGCGTCATACTTCCTCGGCCGCCCTCTCTTCTTCTTACCCGATAGATCGCCACTTCCACCACCACCTCCGCCGCCTACGACGGCGGCATCGGGGGCGGCGACGACTCCTGTGGTCGTGTTGAGATTCGTGGTCACTGCATGTGGAAGCATTTCGCCACCGCCGCCGCCGGTGGCGAGTCTCACCGGCGGCGAATCTCTCTGGGAGTAAACAGCCGGCGACCCAGATAGTGAAAACTCCTTCTCTTCCATAGCTAGGATTTTTCTCTTTTTTTTCCTCAACAGAAACGGAGTGAAAAAGATGTTTGTTGAGAGAGAAAGTAGAGAGAGAAGGAGGTTGGAGGAGGGAGGATTTTTTTTGAAAAAAAAATTGTTTCTTTTTTTTTTTTTCCTTTTGATCCGTGAAATGGCGCCAAAGTGGAATCTCTATCTATCTCTCTCTCTCTCTTCGCTCTGTGTAATCTGTTCCCTGTATTAAATTCCAATGTACTTTGTTGAACGAGATTTCTAAAGTAGAGTTCGCTCCATTAATGGACAAAAAAGACAGAAAGAGAAAAACTGATTTTTTGTCTTCGTCTCGACTCTGTTTTACTGTGTACGATGACTGATGAGAGAGAGAGTTACGAGAAAAAACCCAGTCCTTTTTATTCCCAAATTACCCTTTTGAATTGTTGGAAATTGTGGATTGACATTTTTTATGCTCGCATATCCTGAAATCACACTGGTTGGATGGCAATGGGCGGGTTTTGTGATCTCGGCAGGGCCGGCCCTGAGCTAAGCCGAGTAAGGCGATTGCCTCAAGCTCCCGAATTTTGGCACAAAAATAGGGCCTCGGATAGGTACACTCAGGTACATAATATATATTTAATCTATCACATATTCAATCAATGAGTTAACTAGCCTAGTGAAAAAGTTTAGTTGTTTTATCCAATAGGTACATGGTTTAATTCATAACCCTCTCTTTTCCTTCTTCATAACAATATTTTTTTCCCTTTCACAAACTCACAATTGCAAAGGGATATTTTTTTGATTGGTGCGAAACTTATCATGTCAAAAAAACTAGTTTATTCGAAACAACGAAACGAATCACGGAAAAAAAAAAATGGGACCAAGTAACTACATTATTTTGAGGTTAGTTTTATTTATTTCTTTTCAAAAAAAAAAAAAAGAATACATAGGGCCCAAATTTACAAGTTCGTCTTAAGCCCCGAAAATCTCAGGGCCGGCCCTGAATTTCGGGCTTGATCCTAAAACTCTCAAACGACCCCTAACTTGCCCTTAAGAAAAAAAAATCGATCGGATAATTTATGAGTACTCTTGTACCCACCCCTATCAGGTAACGGGTTTACCTGCTTCGCCCCTATTTTTATGTATCAAGAAAAATATGTTTTAGACTCCAAAAATAATGAGCAAAAATAATGAAAAGTTTAACTATTACAACTTAACCAAAATCTACTATTTCAAAGGAAAATGAAAAATAATTACAATATGATATGGTATTTTAGTTGTAAGGATAAAAATATAAGAATAAGAATAAAATTTTATGCATTGAGAGAGAAAATGTAATTTCATAATCATATATGTATTGGGGCGGGGTGACCGTTCCCCTGCCTCTACCTTAACCCTGATGGGTTTTTCAAAATCACCTCCTACCCTTACCCGTTACCCAAAAATATTGAAAAAAAAAACCCTATCCTTTCGGGATGGGGCAGGGCGGCGCAAGCCGATTTGATTGCAAAGCCTAGTAAAGTACAAATTTTGAATATCTAAAATGCAAGTATTGCCCGTTTCGCAACCTGACTTAAGCTTCGCAAAGGCGCGTTAAGCCCAATTTATTCTATAACAAATACACACGCTCTTAAGTCTGCTTGTTGCTGACGTTAACTTGTGGCATAGTGTATAATTTGAAGTGTCAAATGTCTAAAATGCCCATAAGAGTTATTAGAGCTTATCAACCCATCTGATCACACTTCTCAGTTCTCTCTCTCTCTCTCTCTCTCTCTCTCTCTCTCTCTCTCTCTCTCTCTCTCTCTCTCTCTCTCATCCTTCTCTTTTGTATCTATCTAATTTTAAGTATTGTACGTAATGGATCGCTACACTCGTACACGTACCATGTTGTTATCGGGCATTTCACTGTGATTTTTATTATTGGGTTGCATTTTTAATGCAGGACAATATACCAAGGGTTTTAATGTATGGAAACGTTATTTTAGTAAAAGATTAATTTAGGATATTTTAATTTTCTGTAACTTGTTTTGGCAAATTTTAGGGAATTATATTAGTAGCAAATCTTACTTAGTGCTGCCTGTTTAGCACAATTCTACTTTGTTTGGTGACATCGAGCCAGGAAAAATCCGCTCTGATACCACTTGATGCAGCGGAAAGAGAATAGTTAGCGGACTACGAGATATTCTTGAATCCATAAGAAAAAGGGAGACAATTCTCAAAGTTTGTTTATTAATTGGAAGATGAATTATGTCATAGGCTTACACCCTTATTTATACTAGTAAGACTACTAATAAAAAGGAAATTACTTAGAGTGGAGACCAAGCAAATCATTACTTGGAAACCAGGACTATAAGAAAAAGGAAATAAAAATAAGGAAATAAAACTCTAGAAAACTAGAAAATAGGAAAGTAGAACTGTGTTAAACAGACAACACTAAATAAGATTTGCTACTAATATTATTCCCTAAAATTTGCCAAAACAAGTGGCAGAAAATTAAAATATCCTAAGGGAGTGTTCCACTAACAAAAAACTGTTTTTTCCAAACACCGAGACAGGTCATTCTCTCACAACACATCACATAAAAAACCGTGAAAAACCAGTTTATTAAAAAAACTGAGTTAGTGGAACACCCCCTAAATTAATCTTTTACTAAAATAACGTTCCCATACATTAAAACCCTTGGTATATTGTCTTGCATCAGTCTCATTTTCTTCAAAAGAACTCAACCTCGAGTTCTCATTAGGAATATGCCATGCCAAATAAATAGATACTTGGAATAATTCGACCCCTTTGTTTCCTTCCAAAACAACATAGAAAACAATATTTGCGATAACTTCTCTGCGTGCTTCAATTGATTGATGAGATCCACTAAATGAATATTCGAAATCCAATCATTTTGCTCCACATCAAGAAAATCAACAACTTCAACTTTATGCTGAAATTGCAGGTTTTCTTGATTTTGATCCATTAGAGGATTGATTGGTACATCGCGTACAAATGTTGTAGTATTAAGAGTATTTGTACCAAATTCACCATCAAGCCCAATCATACCTCCAAGGGGTTCACAAGGCTCAACACTGGGGAATACATCGTAGTGTTGAGAAATTATGGGTCCCGATTCAAGACTTTCCTCGCTCTTTGGTTCTTGTTCCTAATCAGTTCTTGCAATATTTTCATCTTCTCCTCCAATTACCTCATTGGTTGCTCCTCCATCTGAATCAAATTGTTTTCCTAGTACCAGGACACTCAAAAATTTCTCTTCGTTATCAACTTCTTCTTCGTCATCAAGTTCAACTCGATCTCCTTCCTCTTCTGCAATCTCATACCCATCATAATACCCAAGATATGAGAGAGATTTGAAATCGAATGAACTTGATTGGTTTCTTGATATTCGAAAAGGCTTGATTGATTCAAATTAAATAGCCTCAAAGATGTATCCCTTGAGCTTTCTATAACCGCAAACACATAATAATTATTACTTGGAATGGAATTACATTGCATAAGGGAAAATATTGTCATAATTTTTATAAGTCAGTAACCAATCTTAAGTCAGTAGGACAAGCTGGCTTAAGCTTGCTGACTTAAGCGTCACTAAAGTCATGTTGGCTTAAGTCAGTAGTTGTGGAACAGATATAGTAAGGAGATGATAACCAAATGTAGAGATTTTTTAAAATAATTAGGACGATTTACAGAGATTTGCTTAAAATTAGGAAAATGCTAACTGCCACCATTTGGTTCGTGAATAATGTGTGTTTTGATATCCGTTAATATATTTAAATATTCGTGATGTAATAGTAATTGGAAATGATTTCCACTCTCCTCTTATTCCTAAACACTTCCTCTCTTTTTTTTGTCTTTATTCACTTGAAAGTATCAAATTGTGCTTCATATGAAAAAAGTGACTTATGATGTAAGGGTAATTTTATAATTTCAAGGTGAAATAAAGACAAAAAGTGAGAGTTTGGGGATAAAAGTGGGTGTGAAAATCATTTCCTATTGTAATCTAACTTATTTTTTATTATATGCATATTATCCACCGTCTAATAGATGATGATTATCAGAACCATAAAAATAGTAAAAAAAGTAAAGATATAAACCAAATTTGGAAAGATTTATTTAGAAATTAAAGGCATCTCTAGTGCACTACCTAAAAGTGTTCCCTAAAGTGCTCTAATTAGTTAGCTAAGAAAAACTTAAAAAATGGTCTCTAGTGCACAAAAAATGACTCCTTAAAATCGTAGGTGGCACCTCTCGCTACCTAAAGTGCCTTTAGTGACTACCAAAATTTGGGGAGAGACTTAATGAGAGAGAGAGGAGAGAGATAGAGAGAGAGAGAAGGGAAGGAGGAGAGAGAAAAGGAGAGAGAGAGGAGAGAGAAATGGAAGACTAAAAGTTAATGAACATTTTTAGGGAGCCCCATTAAAGTGCATTTCTCCTTAGCTAGCTAACTAAGTTCTTAGCACACACAATAGGGTCTTACATGTGCTTAGGTGTACACTTTAGCAAATATTTTTTAGGTAGCGGACTAGAGATGCTCTAAACGGAGGATACATACAAAATGTTGAGATTTGTTTAGGAAGAAAGATTAAGGATATGTATCTGATGGAAATAGTTATATGCACACTTTGAGAAAAGTAATTTGTTTCGGAATGATCAAATCACTAAATAAGTGACCAAAAAAAGTGAAGACAAAAAACAAAGTGATAGTACTAAAATAAAGTGAATTTCATTTCTTTTGAGACAAAAAAGTAAAAATATCGCCAAATAAGTTAAAAAACAAAAGGGAATTTTTTTTTTTAATACTCCCCTTTTTACAAATGGCAATCTCATTTTTTTTTATCTTTTAGTATGTGAATTTCTAAAACTACCCCTCAACGCAGCATAGTTTTCACCAAAGGCATGGGCTATTTCGTAAATTCAACCATTAAAAGACAAAAAGGCGATTGCTAATGGTAAAAATGGAAATGTTAAAATCGCATCTCAAACAAAAAGTTAAGTTATCCAAATTGGTCATTTGGCATTAATAGATACAGTCGTTATTAGGAGATGCCGAGCCCAAAAAGAAAAGCTTCATTAATTTCAAATAGGGCTTGCATACTTTAAGGGCTCCTGCACCAAGTTCAAAGCTGATTAAAGTCCAGCATGCATTTTACTAATCATGAACCTATAGTTTAATGAACATAAGTTTTTTTTGTATAACTTAATGTATGGACCAGCTTGAACGCACTTCTAGAGCCAGCTCAAGGGTTTTGAGTGTCCAAGTCCTATTCCAAAAAATGTGCCCTTAAGATAAGGGTGTAAATGAGTTGAGCTTTGAAGTGTTTAGATTCGGCTCGCCAAAAATAGAGCTCGAGCTCGAAACGTGCTTCTAAGGCTGAGCTCGAACTCGACTCAAAAACTCTGCAAACAACTAGAGCTTGGCTCGCTCTAGCTCGAGAGCTGTGCCACACGTTGATAACCTTGCGATGTGTAGCGTAAGTGAAATGAGGAGGTACAGCTCTTAAATCCAACATTTTCACTTGAGTGAACAGCCAATGTGGGACTAAAGCATAAAAGAGAAGAATTATCCTTTTGGCTGTGTGAACCATTTGGAACAAGGAAACCTTTTGTCCCACGTTGAAAATCTATGAACTCACGAGGCATCCACTCCCTCTATAAATAATCTCCTACACCCACTGTTTCTATGAGCGCACCTCGACTAGTTCCAGAAACTTGGAGATAATGACCAGACATAACCCCAGTGGACCCCTAAGTCCTAAGTCCAGACCACTTTGCTAACTCTTGAGATTTAATAAACGTAAGTTCCTAATAAGTAAGTTTGGTTAGCACATTATACCGTAGTTTTTTTTAAATTTTTTTATAATTGGGTGTCTGAGCTAACTTACACACATCTTAATCTGGGACAATCAGTCTCAATTTCTACTAGCTGAGATCCCAATCGAAGCCACAGTTGAACTCCATATATATTAACTGGCCCAAAAGAATTGATCTTAAATTCTAGGCTAGAACGTTTGCTGGAAACAGTGACCTAGCTAGCAAAATGCAAAAGAAGGTAACAAATTTATAACACTATAATAAATGTGACATCATCAAATAAGATAATTCATTGAACAAATGTGAAATTATGAAGCTCATAAAGAAATTTAATTAAATATGATAAATTTTGTCAGACATCAATGGAGTATCGAATTGATGAAATTTGAGGAAGAGCACAATCTCTAGATGACCATTTACCACGTCCACAAATTTACGGCAACCATGTCGTCAACTAGTTTTATGATCAAATCGATTATGATTTTATTTTAGTATTTGAGAATGATTATCGTCCCATTTTATGTTACAAGTATGAAACAATTAAAAAATTGAATTTCAAATTCCTCAAAAAAATAGAAATTACAAATCCTTCCATTATTATTCAATTATTAAATATTTTCTAATTAATTTATAAAAAGAATCCCCTCAATCACTCTGCAAAACTCAAACCAATTTGAGTTCAAATAATATATCAACCTATAAATTACATAACAATAGGACGACTCTTACAATTGGGATACTAAGCTATGCAGGTCCTCTATAACGAGGGCGGTCTTCTTGCGCTGGTCACACCTCCTCTATTGATTCGCTCATTGGTACGGACCTTTTTCCATGATCGTATCCCGCTATTAAAGATAAAGAAGAATAAAACCACTTTTGTTTGCGCCGCATATCATGACCGAGTTGGAGCGAATAAGCAGATGGGTTAGTGACAAAAGCAGACCCGGTTCTAGGGTCACTACTCTGCATAGTTCTAGCATTTTATTTACCTTGAACTAGGGGTGAGTAGAAAACCCGTCAAACCGTGAATCAAGTCCAAACCAATCCAAACCAATTGGTTTGGTTCGAATTTTTAGTAGCGTGGTTTGGTCCTGGTTTAAAAAAATTAGAATCCGTAGTCAATAGTTTGGTTTGTGGATTTACGTTCATGGTTCCAATTCCAATCCGATCCGAACCATTTATTATTATTTATATATATATATATATATATATATATTATATAAGCCATAGTCAACTAACTTCCTAATTTAATTTATTCATTATTCCTTCTCTAACAAGATTTTATTTTGCCTAAGATTCACGACTTATTCCCCTAATTCTAATACACCAATAGTGGTTTAGTCATAGCAAATAAATTCGGTGATGAAATTCTCCATTCTAATTTTGATTCCACAACATATTTCTATTTTTTCAAATTTCTATACATGATTCGGTCATAACTTATTCCTATTCCATGATTTCCTTTATTACCATGATTAATTATCCTAAATTTCTATATATGAGGACCTATTGGTATTCTATATATAAACCTAACGTAGTAAACCCAAATTTTAAGTACTCTAAATATTTTACGAAAATAATATCTCAATTTTAAGCAAACCATGGTTCGAAACCGAATCCGATCCGTATTTTAATGGTTTGGATTGGTTTGGTTCGATGCCTTTTGTGGATTGGTTTGGTTCGATGCCTTTTGTGGATTGGTTTGGTTCGCCAAATTCATAATCCGTAGGTAGTGGTTTGGTTATTAGTTTAGTACAAATCCGAACCAATGGTCCATGCTCACCCCTACCTTGAACCATCTACAAATAAATACAGTTCTCTAATTTAAGTAAAAGGCCAATATTTTAATTGTTCTAGTCAAGTCCAAATCAATAATTTCTGGTCAAGGTCTTTAAAGTCATTTCGTCAATCAAAGGGTTATTGACTATTGAGTAGTCATTTTAAGAGCATGAGCAACAATGTCTCTATAAGGGCATCTTGTCTATTTTGACTACCAAAATGAGATAATTACCTCTGCACTAGTCTCTGTCTCTCTATACCTCACGGTACTTTACATTTTCTCCAAATAAGCTACAGTACATCGCCAAACATACCGAAGCACTATTCATCAGGTACTCCTTTTTTTTATTACTTTTTACTCTCTCTCTCTCTCTCTCTCTCTCTCTCTCTCTCTCTCTCTCTCCTCCTCTCCCTCTCTGTTTAATTTTGTTTCATTTTTAATTATTATTTTTGCTCTCTCCTACTTTTTACACTTTTATAACATTTTATAAGGATAGAGAAAGTAATAGAGATGATTGTTGGAGTGTTGAAAGAGATGTAACTAGGTAAAGTAAAAAATGTGAACTGTTCACTGGGCTTTTTTACTCAAATTATGCCTAAGCTGTTGTACATGCTCTAAGTTCTACAAAGGCTTCCTAGTTTTTAGTAGTCAATTATCTTTATTTTCATTAAGTTCTATTCTTGAAAATGTAATTTTATTTTACCTATGCTTTGAGGGATGTTTCAAGTGGCGCATAAATTGTGTTGCTATGAATGAATTTGGAGGGATAGTAGAGTCAAATTGAATTAGACTTTGGACTTGTGAGAAGATTAGATCTTCTTGTTTACTCTTAGCCTTCGGTGGATTCGAATAGATGTCGAGTTTAATTAGACCTTGTATGAGTCCTAGAGATGTCAAACGGGTCAGGCTGGCATAGGCACGATTTTAGATGGGTACGGCACGACACGATCTAGTGGGCACGACACGGAAGTTGGCTAAACGCGGCACGGCACGGGGCATGGCTCAGGGCACGACACAACAAATACTAGTTTTTAATGTACTAAAAAAAGTAATTTTTAATGATGAATTTTTTAATTATACGTTATACACTTTTTATAAGTCAATACAAATATTTTGCGAATCTCAATACATCGAAAGTCGGCTAGATTATACAAGAATTTGAATTATATGTTATATATTTTTTAATAAGTCAATATAGCTATAGTTATTAGATTTACAATTTTTTTCTCAGCTAGATTATACAAATTTTTTTGAATTATATGTTATATACTTTTTAATAAGTCAATATAGTTATAGTTATTAGATATACAAATTTTTTTCCGATGAAACTTGGCTAGATTATACAAAAAATTTCGACGAAACTCAGAGATGTGCCGGCACGAGCACGGCACGATTAAGTAAACAGGCTGGCACGACACGACATGACACGATTAAGAAATGGCACGGCACGGCACGAAACACGGTTAGCACGAAACACGGTTAGCACGAAATCAAATGGGCCGAGCCGACACGGCACGGCCCGTTTGACACCTCTTTATCCCTTGTTAGAAACCTTGAGTGGTGATTTATCTGTATCCCTTGGCGTCCTATCTCGGATTGTGAGCTTATCCCATTTTTATCTTTTTTATAATTTCTTTTTTTCTTCCTTCCCATTTTCTAAATCCGGTATCGGCTCTAACGCTCTTTTTATTGGCATTCTGCTTAAGGCAATTTAACTTCTAATAAAAATCGCAAACAGACCTAATTAAAAATGATCATTTTGCATGCTTCGGAAGTTATATATGAACAAATCTATCTACCTGGCAATTCAATAATTTCTACTATGTATTACGTAAAACGGCCATTTCGCTCTCTCTCTTTCTCTTTTGAACCGGGCCGGGCATTTGACCAAATACAAGCACAAAGAATTATGTTAAAGTATCTCTCTTTTGACTATCAATAGTAAAAAGTTTCAATACCATACTGATGATCAACATGTGGGGCAAGGTGGCATATAAAAATGAAAAACTCTATCATATTCAAAATACATTCTGATCATACAAAAGGCAAAAAAAAAGAGTTAAAAATGAAAAATTGAAAATGAGTCTCCCAAACACCCTATAAGCTCTTCTATTATATAAAAGTGGTAATTTGTTTCAGTCACAAAGCCATTGCAGTAAAGGGCCACTGTATAAGCAAATACAAGCAACAAAAAGATTTCAAGCACAAGGCTGTTTGTTGTACCCTTTATCTTGTCTTGGATAAGGAACGTGTGGGTCAACGGGGCATAAAATCCTTTAGTTTTTAGGGGTATGCGAAATGCCACGCACAAAGAAGTTTATAGCGAATCATACACAAAATGTGAGTAATGTGATAATATGAAGTCGTGTTTTGCAAACACGTTTTTAAAAATGACTCACATTCTGTGTATGGTTCGGTGTAAACTTCCTTGCGCATAGCATTTTTGGTTAAAGAATATGGGAAAAGAAAATAAGAAATCATAGACAATATTCTTATTTAATGAGGAGAAAAAAATAAGTGTATTTAACTAAAATTAAGAAATAGGTTTTTTCTAACATGCCTTGATAAAAGTAGCAGCTTAAGCATAATTTAACCCTCTTGCGGAGTCCCAACAAAAAGGAAAACCCAAATTAAATAGGTACACATATCTTTAGGAAGAAGTGAAGCCCCATGTGCTTGTCAATTGTTAAACCAAGAATCATAATGACTTGTGAGTATTTAATTACTCCTTATTTTGATGCATTTCTTTGTTTCTTTATTGTGAAAGAAGAAGGAGGGAAGAGTAGAGGACCACAACAGAGAAGTTAATGGGTTTTTTTTTTTCAAAATGAGGAGGCATGAAAATAAAGCTGCAATGGTGATAATTAAAGTGATATTCAAGGAATTCATACCTTTTTTCGGCTTCTTACCCATGTGATTTGATTCCGGTAATTTGCACGTCTCTAGATTCCGCTTGCGCACATCTCGACTAATTCTCGGGACCCCATCTTACCATTTACTTGTGAGGAGGCCTCGGAGGAGCTAATATATAGCACCTCAAAGGTTTCGAACCTGAAACCTTAAGAGAGAGCGAACCCCTAAATCCCAAGTTTTAACCACTAGGCCAACCCCTCTGGGCTTCATTTCTAAACTATGTAATAAGAGAGACATCACTTGAGTGACTAACCATTGAACGATTTATTTTTTATTTTTTATAGCCCAGGTATTCAGGCCAATTTACGCGTATCTCAACTAATAATCAATAACGTTACTTATCAAGATAAACGATTAAATATTTCAAAATAGTGTGTATCAATAAAAGTGTTTATCTACAATAATGCCTATGGTATTTTCAACAATGTCTGTGCCATTCGAAGGGGATGTCGACAGGGCCGGCCCAAGGGTTTTGAGTGCCTTAGGCCTAATCTAAAAATAGTGCCCCAAAATTTTTTTCAAGAACAATCACAATACGAGAAAGGCAAAACAATATAGAGCTCTACTAAAAAAATAAGCTATAAAAGTGAGTCGATTATCAAAAAATATTGTCGAACATGACACACACTGTCATACATGATACACTGATGCACACACAAAAGCCGTTCAAAAAAAAAAAAAATGGTACACTGATAGTCTCATACACACAACACATTAATCAATAAATATAAATTCATATACATAAAAAAATTAGCTACTGTTGTCTATTACTTTTATTGTAAAAGATAAAAAAAAAAAAAAGAAGCTATGGATAAAAAATGTCATTTTCATTGAAAGTAAGTGAAAGTTGATAGTTGTTTATTACTTTTACTATAAAAAATAGTGAATTTTTATAGGATCTTGTAAAAAATCACCACAATTGAACATTGGTAATGGGGTTTTTTTTAAAGAATCCTCACCCCATATCCGATTGAGCTAATTTTTTTGAGTAATCCTTAAAAAAAGAATGGTTAGAATCATTTTTTTAGGAGCCGAGATAGTCCCCACAGAAAATGTTTGTTACAAGAAACAAAATCAGGTACACTAGAATTAAAGATATTGAAATGAGCTAATCTTAGTTTTATTGTGAAAATCAAATGCAACAAAATAACGTACATGCCATGTATTTAATGGTTCCATACATGTCTAAGGCTCTAGCATAATCAACTTAAAAAATAAGCTACTATTTAATAGTGTGAAAAGCAATTGTATAGTGTGTTTATTTGTTCTTTTTTTGTGTTTGTCGCAAAAACTGGTAGTCCCACATCCCCCAACTTGGGGAACTCACTACTAGAGGATCCCATATAAATAAAGAACTCATCATTTAGACATTTTGGGCTTTATTATCCTATTGGGCTTAAAAGACTCCTAGTCAAGTCTAGTAGTGAAAATCATGAGTGTGCCCCTCATTTCTTAAGTTTTTGGAGTGCCCTAGGCCCAGGCTCAACCCAGACCTTGAGCCTGGGCCGGCCCTGGATGTCGTTATGATAAAAGAAAATGCGTATCTATTTCTCTCTTTATTTTAGAAGTAATAAGGGATATTAACAGTACTAGTTATGTAACCCTTAAATTTTAAACAAAAAACAATATCATGCGTGCATTATCAATTTTATTTTATTTTCAGCGAAAGTCATAATGTTAGTTGTTGTTAATATGTAGGTTATTTATTTTCAAAATTGATAAATGATTATATTCAATAGCACATGATGACCAGTTTGTAGCACGTGCCCGACACTATTTATTTAGAAAACAATACTTAGTTTCTATGCATTTTTCTTCATTCTGCTTGATCGAAATTCAATAATTATTGTGTGGCTTAAATAAAGCCAACTACAGTTTGTGTTTTTTTTGGGTTGTCTTATGTAGCATTAGTGGTAGGTAAGTTAGATTATAGTATTAGTAAGTTGAACGTAGCTCCATCTACTTGAACTTCAGATTTCTCCTATGTGCACTTAGATTCCTCTCCATGCCGTTCAGCCAAAGATTGTTGCCCATAATTCTATAGGATGATAACACCAGAATTTTCCAAAGCTAACTTGAACTGATTGTTTTAATAACACTTTATTAGAAAAAATAAATGGAAAAATAAATCATTTTTTTAACAAATTTGCAGAAAAATAAGCAAGGTATAGAAATTCAAATTGGGCTAGCTTTCAACCCTCCGTTCCGTTGTCAAGAATATTGTGCAGAAAAGTAAATCCTGAAAAAATTGAATTGAAGTGAAGTAAAGGAAAAGAAAATCTATTTTCCTGTGAGTGTTCATTTGACAAAGGAATTATGTAGGAAAACTAAAATTTAGTTGTTCATTTGCCAAGAAAAGAAACTTACGGGAATCTTATTTCAATAATTATTTTGAATAAAAGTTATTTTGGGAGCTATTTATCTGGGCAAAAAATAAATACATATGAATAGCTTGCTACCTTTGAATCATCAGGTAACTCTAAAATCAGTCATTACAAAAAAAGAAATATTTAGTTTGGTTATTAAGCCAGTTGACTCTCTTTTTTTTTTTTTTTTTTTGTCTCTATTCAATTTTTTCATATCTATTTGTTTCACACCAATTTTTTTTGTGGATTATTAGTTCGTCTTGACGAAAGAAATCGATAAAAATAAAAAATAATGATCGAAACTCAAATTTTTTAATAGAGATAAAAATAAGCCAAATTTTTTTTAATACTTATTTTTGTCTTTACTCAATTTTTTTTGAGTTTTGATCATATTTTTCTCCTTTTCGATTTCTCTCGTCTAGATAATTGACAAAAAAATGACGCAGACTAACAAATGTAATTAAAAATTTGAATAAAAAAAGTCAAATAGCCGGCTTATTTGGATGCTTAAAAGATAAATAGATAAGATAAAATAAAACCAATTTTAACCAACGGTAATTAGTTGGTTGGTACAAATAAAACAAAAGATTGATGACAATATTAAAAACACACATCCATAAAACCAACATATTGATTATGTTGCCTATATTTATAGGAAAAAACAAAGAAAAAAATAGAGAATTGTACGAAATAGAAGAAATAAAGGAGTGAAGAAGAACGTTGGTGGAAAAAACTTGAGAATGAAGGGAGGATAGAACTTTCCCGCCACGTTAAATTCCATATTTTGCAAGACCAGTTTTAAGGGAAAGTAAGTCCTAGTGGGAAAATCAATTTCAAGGATCCTATCATTTTCTTGGTAATTGAACACTCAAAAATATGTGGGAAAGCTTTTCTTGACAACTGAACGGAGCCTAGTTGTTGAATTTTTTTTTTTCCCGGTGAAATAACTCTAAGTGGTTGAGTATGAACGAACTTTAAGTTCTACAGACCGAAAACTGGACTTGGGCCGTAGGCACTCTCTGTTTTCATTTCAAAAAAATTAGCTTTGCAAAAACACTGCTACAAAACTTGCTTTTGAAAACAAAAACACCCATTTACTAAAATCAACCCATTTTAGCAAATAGAAATGGGTTGATTTAGTAAATAGTTTCCTCATTTGCTAAAATCAACCGTTTGATTTTATGGGATTATCATTTTAGTAAATGAAAAATAAGGCCTTAGTTGTTTATGGTAGTAACAAATTGCGTAGAACACACACCACTGGCGGCTCCACCCTATGGGGTGGATGGTCACATGACCACCCTAAAAAAAAAATTGTACTAATAATACATGTAAAAATTTGTACAAATTTTAGGTTAGTTCATGTTCTGAACACCCAGTCGAAATATGAATGAACACCCAGTGCAAAATTAAATGAACACCCACCAACAAATCAGTCTACTTTGAACAACCTAAATTACATCCCGTTATAGCCCAATCATAGGTGGCACAACATATAAGAAAATGTGGTCAATTGAACACGCTTTTTTATTTTGTTGTTATATTGCATCTAGTAATTTCATATAATATTTTGTTTGAACACTTAGTCATATACTATAAACAACACACACTGCAATTCAAGTGATTTACAATTGAATACTTAATATATCATCTCAAAAAAAGATAGACATCTTAATGACAAAAAAATGGAGAGGAAAAAATATCTATTGATATCGTTATGGTGTAGTTTTTCTTAGAGCAGACAATCTGAAAATAAAAACATATGTTTATAAAGATCCGTGCAAACGTATTCGCTACATAATTTCCTAAAAAAAATAAGCATATTTATGCTCCTGTTTGATTTTGCTTTGATAAAAATATAAAAAAACTGAAAACAACTACAACGTTTTAAGTGTTTTTGTATTTTTGAGGTCGCATTATACACACTAGTATATGAAATTTTGTGAAGATATGACTGATTGGTTAAGTTAGTAGAGTTAAAGGTAATTTCTGAACACCCTGTTAAAAATTCCTGGAGCCGCCACTGACACACACTGTACACACATGTAAAATTTTCTCCACAATATATATGAGTTATTTCCGCACAAAAAAATCCTGAGAAAAAGTCTCCTAATATGTAAATTTTATTTACTTTACGTGAATCAAACATCAAACTATCAACATACTGACTCTCTAAAATTATCCAGAGTGAGTGAAAAAAATTAATACACCAATTTTTAGCCGGAACCCCTCATCTGCGGATGCCAGCTTTCCGATCTTACTTTTACTTTCGACTAATGATTTCCACACTCCCTTTTTTTAATGCTGTATCTTTTGTCTTTTAGTGTTAACTTTCCTGTAATTGAAAAGATAAGTAAATGAGCGTATTCATCAAAAAATGAGTGTGAAAATTATTTCCCATAATAATAATAATAATAATAATAATTGCTTTTCTGACTCTAGAGCCTACTGGTATAATTTGCTTGCACTAGGGATTGATTTAATTGAATAATAATGAAAATAACTGGTAGCATACTCCAAGAACGTTGACCATAAATCTAAGTTGTACTCGTACATCTAGGTTCAATTATTTCAGCTCAAAACTTTGTTGGGTCGAGATGAATAACAGTACTATGCCCTGGGAATGAATAACAGTACTATGCCCTGGGAATGAATAACAGTACTATGTCCTGGGAATAGGGATCAAGGATTAAAGAGCAATCTACCAAAATAAAATAGCCAAAAAAAAAAAAAGAAAGAAAGAAGAAAACCCCTGAAAGGCACTGAATAATCAGTCGAAGGATTTAAAGCACCATGTGGAGAAGGGCCAAAAATGAGGGGGATGAGACTTGATCCCGAGCATCCAAGAACTCTACCGCATGATTCATCACAAAACAAAATAGTGGCTTCCACATACTACAATAATGTGTAGTACAAAGCAGGGGCGGATAGATGGGGTGTATGTGAGTGCTTGAGTTTACGCACACCTCCCAAGTATCCCATTATTGGTACTATATTTTAGATTTTGTTCTTACAAATTATGAAAGAAGGTCCCTTCAAAATTGTTATATCAGTATATATGATAAATATTTTGTTAATTTATAAATACACGTGATTCGGGGCCCGCGCATAATGAATCCTACATCCGCCACTGGTACAAAGAACTCTACAGGGCCAGCCTTGAGAGCTAAGGTGAGCAAGGTTGGGCTACCTTAAGCCCCCGAATTTTGGCCTAAAATTAGGGCCCTGGATAGGTATATATACCAAAGTATATAATATATATTTAATCTATTGCTTATATAATCAATGAACTAGCTAGCTTAGTGGAAAACCTTAGTTACTTTATGCAATAGGTACATGGTTCAAATTTTTGGACCTCATTTTTACTTCTCCATGACAATATTTTTTCCCCGCTCACCAACTCACAGTCCTAAGGGATATTTTTTTGTTTGGTGCAAAAAATATTATGACCAAAAACTAGTTTTATTCTAAACAACGATAAGAATCATGGGGAAAAAAATGTGACCAAGTAACTATATTTTGAGGTTAGTTTTATTTTTTTTAAAAAGAAAACATAGGACCCAGATTTACAAGATCGTCTTAAGCTCCGAGCCGGCCCTGCTCGAGGCTGTACATCGTATCCGGGGGTGCAGGTGAACCCATAGGTTCCAAAAATTCAAAGGAAAAAGAAGAAGAAGAAGGTATTTTCATATAACCTCAGGCTTAAAAAATTCAAATGAACCTCCTGAATTTATCATTTGTACCCTCAGCAGCCCAAGAAGAGCCCAATCCATTGTTTTTTTATTATGTAAGATAAGATAACCCATCCACTCTTACCATGCATCCACTAATTTCAATGAATAATTCATTCTTTAGTAACGTATATACTGAATAACATATTAAACATTGTTGATAACGAAGCTATATTGGAAATCTTGTTTTACAATTTGAAAATCGTGGAGAAAAATTATGAAGCTTCACTCAATTGAAATTACATTATAATCACCCTTGTAATTATCTTGTATAATTACATTACAATTTCCCTAGGATGTTTATTTTTAGCTTCTAGGTTTATTAGAAAGAGGGGGTAAATATTGTTAGCTGACTGTTATTTTCTTTATTTATAGAATTAGAGTAATTGTATTACACTGCTAAGTCGCTGACCGAAATTTCTAGAACCGCTTTTGGCCCAATATTTTTAAAAACACTAAATAATAGCTAGGACATCTGTTTTGTCAACATATGAATTTCCCTCAAATTATTTGTATGGGATTTCATCAAGTAATTGTAGACACTCCAATTTTGATTATTTGTAATTCCTAAGCGAGAATCCGGATGTGTTCCCAATGATGAAAACATTAACGATGTCAAAAATTCATTTTATTAAATTAATGCTTCGATTAATTGGGTTTCACCATTTACCCAATCCATTAAGCCCATTCTAACATTTTCAAGCCCAATTACTGTTCATAAGCTCCACATAAAAACCAAGGCCCTAGAGAAGCCCAAAATAGGCCGAACAGAAGTCAAAATTGAGGGATTTACCGGGTGGTCAAAGACGCGGCCCATATTTATGTCTAGGTCCAGAAAAAAAACGGATTTGCACCGGCAAGGTAAAAACATCTTCATATTCTGAAAATACCCCAGCTTTAATGCATGCGTCTCTCTCTCTCCCTTCCATTCGTCCACTTGCTTTCCTTGGGATTCATAACAATGAATACAAATTGTGTTTCTTCTCATCAGTCTCATCTCTTCCGACTCTCTCTCTCTCTCTCTCTCTCTACAACTGAGGTTCTTCTCCTTCCCAAATTCCCAAATCACTCCCCATTTCCCAACTAAAAAAATCCACATAAACTCCACATTCGGATTCAACAATGGGCAAAAAAAATCCTGAGATTGGGTGGTTGCAGATCCTTGTCCTCTCTCCCTCTCCTTTATCTCTCTCTCATCTTCGTCAGCGGCGGGCAGAGCGGCGGTCGAAGGTCCATGAATTTTCTTAAAATTTGCAAAGGTTTTCAGTCGAAACAAACCAAAACTTGCTCGTGAAGTCGTTACATGTGAATTCAGACCATTATTTGAACCAGATCTGGTACTTGGCTGAGCGGAGTTTCAGAAATACGCACTGCGAATTTTTCCAATTTTTTAGAAATTCGCATTGTGATTTTTTCCAGTTTTTCAAAAATTCGCACTGCGAATTTTTTCAACCTTCAGAAATTCTAGCTCCGATGGGAGCGTTGCAACTCATGATGGTTCATATTTGTGTATTTTGATAATGTTCGGTATACTTCATGAAGGATTGCTCTCGCCCCGCTGGATTTCTTTTCTATATTTGTCTACTTCTTGGTCCAAGATTCCCACAGGTTTACCTATATTTTGTTTACATCAACTTATGTTTGTTTTGTGAAATTTATTTTCCAAATTAGTGACTGGAATTTGAAAAAATAGTCAAACTTTGAAAAATTTTAAAAATTCGCAGAGGTTTTTCCAGTTGATTTTTGAACGAACCAGATCTTGCTAACTGAATTCCTCCGTGTGTGGCTGAAATCACTGAGTTGACTGGGTCTGACCAAATTTGTGAGGTGTAATCACTGCGAATTTTCAAAAATTCGCAGGTACTTAATCTGGCTGAGAAACTTCTGCCTCTTCTTCTCATAAGAAAAAGTGTTCAAATACAACTTCTTGCTGCTAAAACTCTCTGTACACCTCGCAGTCGTCGGACAAATTCGCAGTCGCCGGAAAATTTCGCCGGCCGGAAAAGTTTGCCGACCGGAAAAGTTCGTCGGCCGAAAAAGTTAGCCGGCTGGAAGTGGATGGTGGGTGGAGTTGGGGAGTGGGAGGTGGAGTAAAGTGTAAATATGTGTTTCAAGGGTAGAACGGTAATCTTAATAATGAGATTGTACTTAGAGGTAATTAAAAATTGAGTGTATCCTTAGTGGGAATTAAGGATTGGTTTTCTAGACCTATTGGTAATTTTCTGGTCAAAATTTGGTTCAGAATCTAAAAGTGGCGGCCACCAACTTTATTTTCATCACCAAAAATGATGGCCAACAACTTTATCATCACAAAACACATCAGGCGCCACTTTTGTAATGGTCCAAAATTTTGAAATAGTTTTATTTCAAAATTTTATTTTAATTTGTAACGGAACATTTTATTTGGGTATTGTTATTAATTTTAAGTTAAATTCCTATTTATAAACTTAGACTTTTAGGGGCATAATCTTATTTAGTCAAATTTGTTAGCTAGTCAATTTGTTAGTCAATATGTATAGGTATATGTATGCTTATACAATACATATACCATCACCTCACTTTACATCTACCCTTTCTATACATTATCTACCTCTCCCACATGTTTTTACCTTCCAATTTACCAAAATCCAATAGCTAGGATTAGTCCTCACTTACTACAAATCAATGGCTAGATTTAAGTTTTACCTACCAAATTTCAAGTATAAATAACCTTCATTCCTCCTCATTCTTTCATACCTTCACCAAGCTTCTTATAGCTATATACTCTCCTAGTCTTTCCACTTGTATTCGCTCATTTTTATCCTCATTTTTCGTCCATAAGGTTACTACATTTCATAAAATTGTAGAAGAGGGAGAGAAAGTGAGGACAGATTGTACACTCTGTGAAAATCGAAAATTTTCTCCTAGACGGATTCGTTTTTAGCCTTTAGTGTCTTCTGCAAAGTTGTAGAGGGCTTCGAGCTCTTCGTTTTTCATATAAGAATCACCCAAAACAGTTTAGAAATGATCCCGGTATCGCAGCCCGAAGTTGCTGTTCGGATATTCTCGGGCAGCATATATAGTTACTCTGTCCAAATCTCTATTTTTCACATAGTTGGAGCGAGTTTTGGGCTTAGACTTCTTCAACAAAGTTGCAGAACACCTCGAGTACTAAATTAGTCAATTTTTTTAGCTAGTCAATTTGTTAGTCAATATGTATAGATATATGTATGCTTATACAGTACATATACCATCACCTCGCTTTACATCTACCCTTCCTATACATTATCTACCTCTCCCACATGTTTTT
Organism: Vaccinium vitis-idaea; assembly: GCA_963854785.1. NCBI lineage: Eukaryota > Viridiplantae > Streptophyta > Magnoliopsida > Ericales > Ericaceae > Vaccinium > Vaccinium vitis-idaea. Next base: position 13,570,139 of record OY978220.1, read on the forward strand.
ACCTTCCAAGTTACCAAAATCCAATGGCTAGGATTAGTTCTCACTTACCACAAATAAATGGCTAGGATTAAGTTTTATCTATCAAATTTCAAGTATAAATAACCTTCATTCCTCCTCATTCTTTCATACCTTCACCAAGCTTCTTATACTAGGAGAGTATATCGCTATAAGACCAATTTTAGTATGAAGTTGTTTCATACCTCGAAAAATTATTAAAGCTGTTTCTTCTTTTTTTTTTTAAACGAAAAAATGGAGGGAAGATGGGTTACATAGTTTGATGACACACACACACACACACACCCATATATATATATATATATATATATATATATTTCCTATGCAATAGCAGGAATTTATTTATTTTTTACTTGTAGGGGAGGACAACAAATTAACCCTACTAGCCTCCTGGCTCCATCCTTGGTATTTCCGATGCGATAAAAACATGGACTAAGGATGATTTTAGTTTTTCCCACCTTGTATCCGTCCTGCATTTGATTATTTATTTTTTCAATGTTCTAGCAGGATTTTTTATTTTTTTAAAAAAAATTGTAGGGGGGACAAGCCTCTACTGACAGCCCCCTGACTCCATCCTCGGTATTCCCAATGTAATAAAGATATGGACTCGGGATGATATTAGCTTTTCCCACCCTGTTTTACCTGCCCTGCATTTGATTACATTGATTAATGACTTTGTATACGTCTAAGTAGATTTTATTTTTTCATATAACAATAGTCAAATAGCTGACGAGCTCTTAGCTCAACGGTATGGATCCGGGGTGGGTGCTATGCGGTAGATGTTGTGCACCGTATTGTGTAGCAAAACTACGTAGTTTTGCTTAATTTTTGTGCACACCTCCAAAGCTTCCAAGGGCCTTGTTTGGAGGAAGAAGCTGCAAAGTGGCTAAACCCTAAACCCAAAGCACCTAAACCTGAAGGGCCTAAACCCACTATATCCTACCCCAAAGAGCCTAAAAATCCCCCAAAATTGAACTCCAAAATTAACCTTCCAAACAGGGCCCATGGATGTACCAATAAATGAGCAAAACGACGTAGTTTTACTGCACAACACCTACCACACAACACCTCCCCCAGATTCCAACGGCATGGCCTGCCTTCCATGGTGGTGGCCAGGGTTCAAACCCATTAAGGGTGCGTGGTCTTGTTACATTAAGTTAATCCAATTTCATATCTCTAAAAATTTGGAAAATGCTACAATACACACCCCTTATTTGGGTGTGTATGACACACACCCTTATAAAAGTTACGATTTTTTTTTTATAAAAGCTACGATTTTTTTTATAGAATTTACGAGACACACACAAATGTACGAATCATAGAAAATGTTACAAATCATATTGCTGAAAAGTTACGAAATAGTGAAAAATGTTACGATTGCCAATGAAGTGGGTGCATATGGTACACTCCTTAATGGCTCTGTATTGTAACCATTTCTCTCTAATTTTTCTAATTTCCTTCTTTTTAAAACTCATCCCTCAACAACGGTTTTCCCTCGATCGAAGATTCGAAATCCAACCCAGAGAACAAAGTCAGTGGAAGTTGCAACGGTGTCCTCCCACCTTTTCGATTTTTCCCGCACCATCCGCCCAAATGAGAAACAAGCAGGTCAGGTGTCACAAATTTGCCCCCAATATGTTTTTCAAGATATACTACCAATAGATCAGGGGCAGTCCAAGATTTTTATCTAGCGTTGAAAAAAATACACAACATATTTATGATGAAAAACTGTATGCAAAAAAGTCGTTTGATTCCCTTCAATTTTTTAGTGCTTCATAATTGGGCTAGTCTTATTTTGTTTTGTTAGCGCTATAACAATTTGGTTCAAAATTTGTTGGAAACATTTATTTTAAACTCAAACAAGTAACCCAGCGATGACAATAACAAAGATAATTTAATTTATATCTAAATTTTAATTTTTTTCAGTGTATTTTTTTAAACTTGCTTGACCTCGCTGATGCAATGGTGGAGTCGCCAGTGGCAACGGCTGTCTTAGCTGCATTGTAGCTGCAGTAAAATTGTGATTTCAACTCATACAAAGAAGAAATTGAGACTCTAGTCAATGAGCTAGGTAGAAATTATTTAATAATAAACTTTTTAGACTCGGGTTGACTATCATCTAAATCGCAACATTTTCGGTATTTTTAGAATTTTTGTCAGTTATTTATAGTGTGAAAAGTCATTCTCCTTATGTGTATCACAAAATACTACTTAGCGGAAACTAAACTCATTTTTACTATAATGGAAAGAATGCATTTTTTAAATAGAAACCACCCTCAATAAGCTGGAGAAAAATGTCTATCTATTTTTAAAGGTTTTAGGATTTGGAATTAGGGTTTCTTTTATTTTCCATTAGTTAAAATGAAAAATCTCATGAAAGTTGAGTTTAGTTTGGCTGTTAAATCATTTTTGTTTCCCATTAGCTAAAAGTTAAGTTGCTAAAAGACAATTTAATCTCACATACTCGTTTTGCTAAAATTAAGGTGCTAAAATCACTCTTTTTTTTTTAGCAAATGAGAATTGGGGTGCAAAGAAAACTCGAATTCAGGGATCCTACTGTGCATCTTGTAGGGCGTGACTGTCAATCCACTAATGCACCCCAGCACTACTGGTCTTAGGGTCTAGAAAACTCGCCTTATTTTGGGAATCAAATTCTCTGTTTCAAAAATTCTCTATTCCTCTGTTCTCGTACATTTTTGGCCATTAAATCACATAAAAATTTTAAAACAAAAATTAAAATACATACAATCTAACGATCCAAAACACTTTGGTAAAGAGGAACACCATTTTTTCATATCTCAAACGCTTTATTTTAGTGGAGGAAAAAAGAAGAGAAATGAGCATATAGGGAATGTTCTTAATTATCGCGAACGACGCTGGCGGTGGTGCGCACATTACAAACCGACACACCTTCCAACGCTGCTTTCCTTTCTTCGACTCTTCCTTTTTCGTCCCCCACTCTCTCTCTCTCTCTTCCCTGCTCGGCCAAAAGTTCTCTTCGCCTCCAAGGTATGGAATTCTTGTGTGTTCGTTTTATATTTGTACTTATTTTGTTGCTGCATTGTTGTTCTGAAGTTGTGATTCAGATAGAACACGTCAAGTACACTCTGTTTGTTTGATCAGATAATTTAGTGAAGGTGAAAAGAAGCAATGGGCTGTGAATAGCTTTGTTATTTGATGCTTCAATTATCGGTGCATCATAGGTGGCAAATCTTAACGGAATAGCCGTGTGTTGGTGGTTTTTGGTAAAGTAACCACTGACCAGTGATTGAAAAGGAATGAAGCTGTAAATTTGGTATTTGATATGCTTTGCAATTTGGAATTCATATTAAAACATCAAAATTGGGCGTAATTAGGCTTCTTTTGCTTAGAATGGTCGATATTTTCGTACATTTTTTTGGCAACAATATCCTTGATGGTCTTGTTTTGTCCTGCTTCTCAATGGGGACATTTCTCTCGTCAATTTTATTTTCAGTGCATTTTAGCTGCAAAGTCATTTCTTAGGGAGAGAGAGAGAGAGATTGAAATTTTTACTGTGGTGATCTACAATTGATAAGTCATGGAAGATTATTCCTATATTGGTTTTAATTGTCGTTATGTTATTTTTGACACAGGAGCTGCAATATGTGTTGAGGTTTGAATTCTGACATATTCTTTTAAGTACAATGGGAGTTGAGACAGTCGCAGGGTCATGGCTAAGTAGTATGTGGAGAACTTCACGTAAGGGCAAAGTTTCGGAACCTGAAAAGGCCGAGATTGGAATTCTGGCATTTGAAGTTGCAAGTTTGATGTCTAAGGTGGTTAACTTGTGGAATTGTCTAAGTGATAGGCAGATTGTTAGGTTGAGGGAAGACATATTGAACTCACTTGGTATTAGAAAGCTTGTATCAGATGATGACGATTATCTAATGGATCTTGCACTTGCTGAAATAATTGAGAATTTGGGATACTTGGCAAAATCGGTAGCACGACTTGGGAAAAAGTGCACAGACCCACTATATCACCATCTTGAACATGTTTTTGACGACCCAATTGCTATTGATCTCAAATGGTATGGGTGGGAATACAAGTCGAAGAAGATGGCGAGGAAAGTTAAGAAAATGGAAAAATTTGTTGCAGTTACGGTGCAAATGTATCAAGAGCTTGAAGTGTTGGCTGAGCTTGAGCAAAGTCTCAGGCAAATGCAATGCACTATAGATTTAGATCAAGTGAAATTGCTTGAGTTTCAGCAGACGGTTATGTGGCAGCGGCAAGAAGTAAAAAACCTGAGAGAAACATGTCCGTGGGTTCGGACATTTGATTACACCGTCAGGCTTATGCTAAGGTCTCTTTTTACAATAGTCGCAAGAATCATACATATATTTGGGATTAATCAATTGACATCTGTTGAAGAGAACAATAACACTGAACACATTGACCCTAGTTGTCTGGTTCGCAGCCATTCCATTTCTGCTCGGATGCATACTTTAGTTCATCCATCAGAAAATAGCTTGTCTAGGTTTCATTCTGGACCTGTTAGCAGGTCAGTTTCAAATCTGGGGATGGGTGCTGATCAGATTAGATCAAAAAAGAAGCAATTTCAAACTAATCACCAAGCAACGACCTCTCATGGTAGGCCTCTGTCATTGAAAGCTAGAGGATTTGCTAATGTTAGACCCTTTAAAGGATGCATGACAGGTGGACGTGACTCTCCTGTTCTGCAAAGCTGCATGCTGGCAAGCAGTGGCTCTCTGAGGTCTACTGCTTCTTTTTCGAATGACATTAACAAAATTAAAGGTACCAACAGGATGCCACTTCCTTGTGGTAACCTAATACACACAAAGCACAAGTTACTGAATGGCCTTCCATGCACTCTTGGTGCTGCTGCTTTGGCTCTCCACTATGCAAATATCATCATTTTGATAGAGACGCTAGCTTCATCTCCACATTTGATAAGCCTTGATGCTAGGGACGACTTATATAATATGCTACCCACAAGTATCAGAGCCTCTCTGAGCGAAAAGCTGAAGTTATTTACTGAATCTTCAGTCTCATCCACTTACAATCCTGCCCTTGCAGCAGAGTGGAGTCTCGCATTGTCAAGAATACTAGAATGGTTGGCTCCGCTTGCTCATAACATGATAAGGTGGCATTCCGAGCGGAATTTTGAGAAACAACATAAGGTTCCTGGGACAAACATGCTTCTGGTCCAGACTCTTCACTTTGCAAATAAAGTACAGACAGAAGCTGCAATTATAGAGCTTCTTGTGGGTCTGAATTACCTCTCGAGGTTGGGAAGGGAAATTGATGAAAGGGCTTTTGTGCAGTCTGCTGGTAGAAGTGCTTGTGGTGATTATTTTGGCCAAGGATAACATTGTCTGCAGTAGATGAACAAGAAGAGATCTCTCACTAACTAACAATTGAAGGAGTATTGCTTGGTCAATTGAGTGGTATATTTTCACTCTTCTCAGTTCTATGCTAGTAAGGCATATTCCATTTTCAGCAATCCGTCGAATCATATTTCATTTCAGGTTTGCCTCTGTTGTGATAGCCTGATAGGTTGTGTATTTGACATCAACAAATTCGTTTATAGTCGATATATTCAGGTCTTACAGCTAATTCCATGAAAAGTGCACTTCGTGTGTCCATTGTGGTTTATATGTTATCTTCACAAGCCTTCGCTCCATGACAGACACCTTTTGACATTTTCTTGATCTCAATGAGGCGTCATTCTGATTACATATAAACTTGAATTAGAGTAGTAGGATTAGAATATTTCTTAAAGGCATGTGATACTTGTCCAACAAACTTTCTGGAGAGTGTAATGCAAGTGTACTTTATGCTCCTTGGTAACTTACATATAGTTACGGTTCAGCCTGAGGCTCTTGCTATCATTTCTTGTTTTTAGCTACTGTTTTCTCCCTTTCCTCAATAATGCAAGTATCGCATTTAGTTTTGGAAAAGACTTATGAATCTTCTATCTAGTTGAGTGTTTTCTTTCCTCGTTGTTTGGAGCAACTTGCCAGCTAACTGAAAAATTTTCGGGCATATGTTACAGTGCATAAATGGTGTTAAGTGATGATTTTCTGGTAATTGCCCACTAAAGTTTTACTTGCACGAGAACATCTAGAATTTCTACTTTCAACAGCATCCAACCTTGGTGGCTTTTTATCAGTGTCTATGATATTTTACCTTCTTTGTTTCTTATTTCTGTACTATGATGTGATAATACTTTTCCACCCAGTAACTCTCAGCAGCTGAGGCTGATTGTTTGCCCTTTTTTTTGTGTTGCTTATGAATTCATTGCTTTCATGCGTGATGAAATTTCAAGGTGCATATTCTCTCACTGATCATCAAAGCAACGTATGACTTTCAGTGATAAATGACAATCAGGCACGAATCACAACATACATTCTCTATATCCGAGGAGAGAACATTATGAGGAAAGGTGGAAAGACAAATAAAAGCATGAGCAGATTACAGGAGATAATTTGAACTTATTTTATGAGGTGTAATTGTACTTTGGATATTGCGGAAAACTGTGGCGTAGGGTGCAATCTCCTAATAGAGAGACTCAAGTTTTGAGTCCTTTGAGCTTACCTATTACCTCAGCTTCAAACCTGACATACTGTACTAGCAAACTAAGTAGGCAAAGTATGGCCTGAACTTCCATCATATATAGGGAAGCAAAAGGGTTTTAGCTAAGTTTTTTTTGGGGATTAAAACGAAGTTACCTAAGTTAAACCTATCAATTTTGAGATCAAGATTTTAGATTGGACATGTAGCCATCTAGGTAAGTAGGCTTCATTACGCTCTACGAAGGCAGATGAGAAATATACTTATCTTTAAAAATTTCGCGTTGTTTCATACAGATATTGTTGATCTTTCTAATGAAATGCTTCTTTAACAACAAATAGCTAGGCTGAGATGACGAGCTATAGAAGCAACTGTTTTACTTAATCCCTGATTTGGTTATACCTTGAGGAAGATCTACAGTGATGCTTAAGTTTGGCAACTCAAGGGGAATTTGGAACTCGAGTCTATTTGTATGTAAATTCAGCCTAACCCATGAGCATATCCCCAAGGGATTTATGAACCTAATTGATAGTTCTGCTTGCAAACATGTGAAAATTTGCTGAGGCTGATAGCGGCATCAACATTTGGTGACGGCACGAAGAAATGCTCTGTGGTGGGAGTATACAAAAGGTTAGTAATAGTCTATGGAACTTAGTGGACTTGTGTTAAAACAGAAGTACTAATTGCAAATGCATAGTGAAACCATACCCAGTTATTGAATCTGAAGAGTTGCATAGGAAAATAGTGCTACTGAGGTATTTTATGATTCTTGGACAGCACTACTACATAAATAGCACAAATTGTTTAAAGCAAAGGTGGGCGTATCCCAAGTATGAGGAAAGGGTAGGTTTATCCAACAATATCATAGAGGATGCACCAAGTTTTTCCATGAATTAGACTATAGTTTCTGTAACCTAGGTGGTCACTTGTACGGAATTTCGCTTTGTAGGTATGGCTTTTAGTGGTACTAGCTTCCGCACTGATATCCCCATCCTTTCTGTCATGTCTGTAATTCCTGGAGAGAGAGAGCTGCTCACCTCCCAATCAAAAGACTGTATCAGGGTGGCCAGAGCAAGGTGAACCACTCGCTGGGCTAATGCAAAGCCAACACATATCCTTCTCCCAGATCCGAATGGGATCAACTCAAAGTGTTGCCCTTTGTATTCAATGTTCTTGCCCAGAAACCTCTCGGGCTTGAAATACAAGGGGTCATCCCAGGACTCTGGGTCCCTTCCAATTGCCCATACATTCACAAATACTTGCGTATTCTTGGGTATTTGATACCCCATGAAGCTAGAATCTTCAATTGCATTCCGTGGTAGAAGGAATGGAACTGCAGGGTGTAATCGGAGTGTTTCCTTCACCACTGCTTGCAAATAAGGGAGATCATCCATATTCTTCTCTTCAACTTTCCCATAGATTCCAATGATACTATCCATCTCTTCTTTAACCTTTCTCATTGAATCAGGGTTACGTAGTAGCTCTACCATTGCCCATTCAAGAGTGCTGCTTGTGGTTTCTGAGCCACCAAAAAACATTTCCTGCACCATGAGCGTATTGATTAAAAAGTATGGTTGGAAGTCACATGCACCGGAATGATAGCTTTATTTTCCGAAAATATTCAATTGAATCACAAATACACAAAGAGCGATAGAGGATGTTGTTACCAGTATAATAATAGTCACATTTCTCTCTGATATCTTGTCTGGCCCTTCTTTGCCATCACCTTCATACTCCAACATAACATCCAGGAAGTCTTTGTGCACCTTCTCAATACTCGAATGCTTCTTCTGCTGAATCCTCTCAGTCACGAACTTGGCTGCAATCGTCATGATTCGTCCCATATGCCGATCCGCATTCCTTTTGATCCCCATAGGGTCCATCCATTTCAGATACGGCAGGAAATCTGCTACATTAGGCTTCCCTGCCAACTCCATTACCTTGCTCATTGCATCGAAGAATTCATACCCTTCCACTGACTGCGGTTCCAGAAGATCTTTTGACAGCATGAGGTTGCCTACCACATTGAAAGCCATGAGGAAGAGGAAACGGCTTAGCTGTACCTCACCCAATCCTCCGCATGCACGTGATGCCAGCGAATCCTCCTCAATCCACCGGATCATGTTATCAACACATTTCTGCCTGAGAGCAGCTGTACCATTGACTCGTTTGTTGACCAGGAACTCCGAGGAACATAGTCTCCTTAGTATTCGCCAATATGTGCCATAGTTACCCACAGCCATTGATCCTTGGTTGTAGCCCCATGATGTTAGTGCATCGGGGCATTTTCGGTCGCAGAAAGTTGAGTCGTGGTTCTTGAACAATTCTGCTGCTGCCTTAGGTGATTGTATAACCATGGTGTTTATTGATCCAAGCTTTAACCAAAGTACTGGTCCATATTTGGATCTGAGCTTGTACAGGTTTTGGTGTGGCGTAATTCCAAGATCAAACATATTGCCAATCACTGGCCATCCAGTTGGCCCTGGTGGTCTCTGTTTGGTTGCACTGTTCCGCGTCTTGGTCCAAATGAGCAGAAGAAGAAGAGGAAGCAGAAAAAGAGGAAGTGTTGGTGAAGCACCCAACCAGGTAAGTGAACACCAAGTGCTCTCCATTTTTGTGTTTCAGGTCTTGTTTTTTTGTTAAGACTTTTCTCCCTATACTTTGTGTTCATGTATTCTATCTATATATATAAGAAAACAACTTCATCGCATCTGTGAGTTGGGTTTTTTTTTGGTAAAAAATTGAAAGACAGTTGAAAGATATATCATTATGACATGTACAAAACTTAAAATGTGATACGTGGGTCTGATAAAAAGAATCATTAGTATTATTTATGGAACTCCTTCCTACCTTTCTATGTTTTTTTTTTTTTGGATCACTTACCTTTCTATGTTCAGTCAAGTACTTTGATTGTATGCAGGCATTGGAAAGTAATGTTGATTTTATCGCTATAATAAATTACGCCTCATTGGCCAACCCATTCCATCATCGAGTCGATCTGCTTCATTATTGCTATTGAAATAAAAGTTGAAATACAGTTGAACGATAAGTAATTATGTGTATGTAGGGTTTTTTGGAAATAAAAGTTGAAAGACAGTTGAAAGATATCTATCATGGAAAATTCTAAACTCCGCTCTTAGGGCGGAGGATAATGTGTAGAAGATGTATTGATACCCGAAAAAAGTATATTAATATCCGTGAAAGTGTATTGTTATCCATGAAATATGTATAGAAATCGAACTCAGTTGTCGTTTATATTACTCTCTGCCTAGTGGCGGAGGTTAGCAAGACCCATCTATCATCACTCGTGATTTATTTTGTGTTCTCTAACAAAAATTTGAAATGCGATGCATGGGTTCGATGATGCATGGGTTCGATGAAAAGAATCACTCGTGATTTATTATTTATGGAACTCCTTCCGAGCTTTCTACGCCAATGTAGGCCCAATGATCCAGTAGAGTACTTATTTGGGAGATGTTAATGCAAAAATCATTTTTGTTAATATTAAAACTTTTATGCATAAAACACTTATACCGTGTGCAAAGTTTAATGTTCTCATGAATAGGAGTTTTGGCATTAACAAAAAGTGTTTTGGCTTTATCATTTAGGAGAAAGATTTTGGCTCTCCCTTTTCTTATAATGACACTCCAAAATTTGTCTTTTAGTACAAAAAATATGCGCAACACAAGTACTAAAATACAAATTTTGGATTGCTATTATAAGAAAGTGGAGTGGCAAAATCATTATCCTATCATTTATCATTTTTATGCAGGCGTGAAAAAGTGATGTTGAAGGCTAACATCTTACGGTCCCTGATCCATAGGATTTTAATTTTATTGATTTTTGCTAAAATTATTGGTCTAAATTGGAATTTTACTCAATTCCTTTATCGCTTATATTATTTACCAAGGCCGGCAATTGGCATAGAGCCTGAATTTTATTTGATTTTTTTTATCATTAATATTACTGACCAAGGTCGGCACTGACCTATAGCCATAGGTGCGACGGCTTTAGGCTCTTAATTTTTTGTTTTTAAGTTGAGTATGAGTAATATTAATATATACTCCTGTATTAGAAAAGAAAAATGCTGAAACTGTTTTTTTAAACGTCAAAATCCTTGCTCCCTGATAGTGTTAAATGAATGCTCAAATTCTAAACTTGGGTGGCTTAGTTTAATCTAGAATCCTCGTAAACAAAACTACTTTTTGAGACTTGAGTTTTGTTGAAGTGCAATGCATAACATATATCTTAAATTCTTGTAATGTTACATGTTTGAATTTATATATTAAAAAAAAAAAAAAACTAACCCAAAAGATTCTATCTCAATGTACATTTGATACTTCTCAAAACATTTCGTACATATCTACGCATTCTTGAAAAATATTTTTAAACGTTTTGCGAACATATAGAGGCTAGCAGATTTTCCTTGAGCGGCTAGTATTTAAAATTTCATATGTAGGAGGAGCTTGGTTGGTCCCGGGTGCTTCAGTCGCGGAATCAATCCAATATCCCCTTGTGTAGTTAAGGATGCGTACATTTGACCCTTTTCTAGACCTTGCTGTAGTGGGAGCCTCGTAGCCTTGAATTTGAACTTCTGATTTAGAGATTATTCTAACATACCCCAGAGTGGTATTAGGGCATGGCTGCTCCAAAATATATGGACATTATGATTGAAAAATTGGTAAATAACAGCCGTTAGATTAAAATCACTCACAAAAAGTAAGGTGGATTTGCTAAAAACGAGATGGTGTTTCGATTTCTTGTGGCAAATCATTATTTTACTTGCCAAACAATTGGCTTTATATAACGTTTAATATGAACACTTTTACTACAATATTGGACTACATTTGGTACAATGTGTGACTACACTTCCTACTAGGGGTGTAAGCGAACCGAGCCGTTCGCGAGCTCGGCTCGGTAAGAGCTCGTTCAAGCTCGGTTCGTCAAATAAACGAACGAGCTCGAGCCCATATTCTGGGCTCGTTAAATAAACGAGCCGAGCCCGAGCTATGCAATGCTCGGCTCGAGTGGGCTCGCGAGCCAGCATACATGTATACATACAACATATATATGTGCTCTCACGTGTGACATGTGGCAGCCCATGAGTGCACAAGCCCATTGCTTGGGATGTAGACAAGTATTTATAGAAGAGGAATGGTCTTGGGAAGCCTAAATAGGCGATGTGGGATTTGGGAAGGCAAAGAGTAAATGGCAAAGAAGAGGGAAGGTAAGGAGTAAAGGCTGGGAAGTTGTCCCACATCGCCTGTTGAAGAAAATTTTCTCCACAAAGACTCTATAAGTGGAGCACTACTTCCCCTCCAAACTTTGCTACGGCTGGGCAATGCTTTTACCGAGCCAACTCGAGCCGAGCTCGAGCCTCGAAAAATGTTGGCGAGCCGAGCTCGAGCCTCGAAAAATGTTGGCGAGCCGAGCTCGAGCCTAGTTTTTGTAGCTCGACTCGAGCTCGAGCCGAGCTCGAGCCAACATATATTTGGTCGAGCCGAGCCTGAACATCTTGAAGCTCGACTCGGCTCGGCTCGATTACACCCCTACTTCCTACTATAGGTTAGACAGGTAGCAGGTTAAATAAAGCTAGTTTATATATATATATATATATATATATTAGAGGTGGCAAATGGGTGGGTTGGGTTGGGTTTGAGTGGGTTGGCATGAGTTATAGGTTGAATATGGGTTGAATATGATTGGGTTGAATATGGGCAGGCTGAATATAGGTCAAGTAAAACCCAACCCAACCCGACCCAACCCAAACATATTTTTTTCCCAATTAACAGATTTATAAGTAATTAATTCGAGGTATTTCAATTAAGTCCGGAACTATGTGAACTCGAATTTGCTAAATACGTTTTGAATTAATTACTAAGTTGTTTTTGTAATCAATTTTCCCTTTCGTTTTTTAATACTCTCACTCTAGAAACCAAAGAGATAGTATTGAAATTTTCTCTATTTCTCAAAAAAAATAAAAAATTATAGGAGTAACATTGAAAATCTCTCACTCTAGAAAACCCACTTTTTGGATATGAGAGAGAGAGAGAGAGAGGTAGAAAACAGAGTAGTAGATTGAAAGAAGAAACAACAATCTTGCTCAATTAAAAAATTGATCCACGTGAATACGTGATACCAGGCGTTGGTTTTGTGCTGATCACTCTGTATTTCCCATTGGGTTATACACCTCAATCGAAGTAGTAGTAGTAGCAGCAAATGAAACAGACGAAGAGTGAGAGTTCTGTTTTTGTTTTTTGTTTTAGGTGCAACCCATTTTGGACCCAATTTAACCCCATGTAAATTATCTAAGACGACAAAAAGAATCAAAATGTTAAAAAAAGAACTCAAATCTCCATATTCTCTCTCTCTACAATTCAAGAACTAATTAGCAAAGAGAAGTGAGGAACGTGACTTCTTTTTTTTTTTTTTTTTTTTGACTCCAACCCATTTTGAACTCATTTTTAACCCAACCCAACCCATGTAAAAATGGGTTGATATAAGTTCAACCCATATCAACCCACATCAACCCACATTATAATATGGGTAGGTTGGGTTGAGTTTTAGGTGGGTGGATTTGGGTGGGTTCATGGGTTGGGTTCAAAATTGCCACCTCTAATATATTGTTCCAGTCCACTACTCTTACCATCCACACCGTCCACACCTTTCATTTTCTGATCAAATTTTGATGATCGGAACCATCCAATGTGTTTAAAACGTGTTTTTAAGGGTCCCTATGAGAAATCATCAAAAAAAAAAAAGACCGGGAAATGCTTCATCCGAGCAGTTTTCGATAAAACACGATCATCAAAATTTGATCGGGAAATGCCTCGTCCGGACAATCCCGGACCGTAACTATCCCTGACTAGATAGTTACTGATATATACAATCCGGATCTAGTCCGGGATCCCTAAGTCCGGGACTCATAGTTCTGGATCAAATTTTCATGATCCGAACCGTCCAGTGTGTTTAAAACGTGTTTTCAAGGGTTCCCGCGCGAGAAATCATCCAAAAAAAAAATACCGGAAAGGGCTTGATCTAAGCAGTTTTTCACAAAAACTGTATGTACAGTTTTTGTGAAAAACTACTCGGATCAAGCCCTTCCCGGTCGTTTTTTTTTATGATTTCTAGCAGGGACCTTTAAAAACACGTTTTAAACACATTGGACGGTTCAGATCATGCAAAAACAATTTTTAAAACCTTCAAAACACCCAAAAACCTTCAATCCGAGATCCTTGACTGGATCACTGGTGTATATATATATATATATGTTTTGAAGGTTTTAAAAGATGTTTTTGCATGATCCGAGCCGTCCAATGTGTTCAAAAGGTGTTTTCCAAGATCCACGCGGGAAATTTGCAAAAAAAATACCTGGAAGGGCTTGATCCAAGCAGTTTTTCGCAAAAATTGTATATTTACAGTTTTGCGAAAAACTGTTTGGATCAAGCCCTTCCCGGTATTTTTTTTTTGATGATTTCCCACCTGGACTTTTGAAAACACCTTTTGAACACATTGGACGGTTCGGATCATGAAAATTTGACCCGGAACTATGAGTTCCGGACTTAGGGATCCCGGACTAGATCGGGACTATATATATATATGAAGAATTATTAGAACAATTATTTGAAAACAATAAATTTAATCCCAAAATTTGTATTTATTTCTAAATATTTTTTTGAAATATCTTTAATTAACTTGCAAATATCTAAAAATTTGTAAATATTCTAGTGAAAAAAAGGTATCATTTATTATTTTAATCGCTTACAATTTGACTCCATAATTCTTCTACAAATACACGCTACCAAATTGTTATAATAAAATTCATCAGAAAAAGTTAAACCAGTAAGTAGTAAATATTTAGTAGGACAAAGAGCCTCTTTTTTATATGTAAGTTCCCTTAAAAAGCGTCATTGTATATAGTTTCGGTGTTAGTTTTTGAAAGTGTTAGTTTTTGAAAAAACTGACATGGAATACTAATTTTTTCACGACATTAAAATTGATCAGGTAATCATATATAATTTCTATGCCAGTTTTTCAAAGAATCGACATGGAATACTTATTTTTTCATGTCACTTTTCTCTTAAAACCGACATTAAAGTTGATCAGGTAATTGTATATAATTTCTATGTCAGTTTTTCAAAGAACCGACATGGAATACTTATTTTTTCATGTCACTTTTCTCTCAAAACCGACATTAAAGTTGATTAGGTAATCGTATATAATTTCTATGTCAATTTTTCAAAGAACCGACATGGAATACTAATTTTTTCACGTCGTTTTTCTCTTAAAACCGACATTAAAATTGCTCAGCTTATGCTACAAGTATTTTTTTGAAAATATAGTATAAATATTTTGTTTGTCTTTTGTCAACAAGAAGTGTGCTAGCTTAATTCGTAACATGCGCGTGCGAGGAGCTCAAGGTCTCAAGTTCGAGTCCTGGGGCAAGCAAATATTGCCCGCTACGGGTAGTGCCACTTGGGCTCCACAGGGAGGGCCACGGGGCCACGCATGAGCCTTGTCAGCTCCACGTGTTCGAACTAGAATTGGGGTTTTTGTTGGAATGGAGGATAAATAATAAGATGACGGTTATACTCGTCATCTTAGAGATTTAATGACACTTTAACACCATCATCTTTGCGATAGAAGATGAAAGTTTTAAAGGGTAATTGAAAGTATAAGATGACAGTTTTAAATTGTCATCTTATGTTTCAATGACACTTATAAAGCGTCATAAACAATTTAGACTTTTAATGTTAGCTCCATAGATGACGGTTTCAAAACCGTCATCTTTCACGTTTAATGACGTGTTTTGGCCGTCATCTTTTAGCATTATTGTAGTAGTGTGTATAGTGACTGAATTCTGATAATCGCAAGTGTTGCTAACAAAATTATTCGATCAGTTAGTGTCAGAGTGACGACCACCGGCAACAATAGACAAATGATTTGATTAAGAGCTTGAAGACCATTTTAAATTGATTAATATGACATGATTTTCAAACTGAATAACTAATAGTGGTGATTGATAGTAATCATAGTGCATCTATATAATTGGCTAAAGTGAATTGATTGATTGTTTAAGAGTTTAACACACTGATCAAACCAGTTGGATTCATCAATAACATCATTTGCATATGTGTCAATAACATCATTTGCATATGTGATAGTTAACAATAATGTTTGATATAGTGATCAGTTAGGATTGAAACAATTGACCAAAATGGATTGGATAATTTCTTTAGTTGTTTAACCAATTGGTTGATTCCTTTGCATCAATCAAGATATGACAATGAATTTGGAAATTAACCGTCATGGTGGTTAACTTTGATTAGTTGGCTACTGTAGGAACAACCACTGAATATTGATCCACTAATTTGAAGTGTTCAATTCAATAAACGTTCAATTTCATTAATCAAAATGGTAATACACTTAGATTTTATTAACTATAAAGTTAATGCTGTGTAGACCTAAGTCACATTAAACTATTGAAGCAAATACCTTGTTAACTACCCTTATTATTGTGTATTAATGGTGATACATAAATGTGTACCTACTCGTCACCCATATTAGACTTACCATAGAATAAGGCTATGGATTAACCTGATCATACTTACCACCAGAACTATAACATTGAACACACTGATCCTAGTTTTTTTTTTTTTTTGATGACCAGGTGTCCGGGCCAGCTTTTGCGCACCTGGACTAATCCCGGGAGACCAATCCCACTGTCCACTAGCGGGGGCCCCATTTAAAGCTAGAGCAAAGCTCTGTATGGACTGGCCCCAAAGGAGTTGATAGCACCTACGAGGTTTCGAACCTGATCCTACCATATCTGCTCGGATGCGTATTTTAGTTCATCCATCAGAAAATAGCTCGTCTAAGTTTCTTTCTGGACCTGTTAGCGGGTTAGTTTCAAATCTGGGTATGAGTGATGATAAGATTAGATAAAAAAAAAGAAGAAGCAATTTCAAACTCATTACCAGTCAACGACCTCTAGTGGTAGGCCTCTGTTATTGAAAGCTAGAGCATTTCCTAATGTTAGACCCTTTAGAGGATGCACAACAGGTGGACTTGAGTCTCCCGTTCTGCAAAACTGCATGCTGGCAAGCAGTGGCTCTCTGAGGTCTACTGGTTCTTTTTCGAATGAAATTAACAAAACTAAAGATACCAACTTCCTCTTTTAATCTAATACACTCAAAGCACAAGTTACTGAATGGCCCTCCATGCACTCTTGGTGCTGCTGCTTTGGCTGTCCACTATGCAAATATCATCAATTTGATAGAGAAGCTAGCTTCATCTCTATGTTTGATAAGCCTCGATGCAAGGTGGCATTCCAAGCAGAATTTTGAGAAACACAAGGTTCCTGGGACAAACATGCTTCTGGTCCAGACTCTTCACTTTGCAAATAAAGTACAGACAGATGCTGCAATTATAGAGCTTCTTATGGGTCTGAATTACCTCTCGAGGTTGGGAAGGGACATTGATGAAAGGGCTTTTGTGCAGTCTGCTGGTAGAAGTGCTTGTGGTGATTATTGTGTCCAAAGAGATAACATCGTCTACAGTATGTGATGAACAAGAAGAGATCTCCCACTAACAATTGAAGGAGTACTGCTTGGTCAATCGAGCGGTATATTTTCACTCTTTCGTGTTCTTTGCTAGTGGCAAGGTATATTCCATTTTAAGCACTCCGTCGTGTCATATTTCATTTCAGGTTTGCCTCTGTTGAGATAGGTTGTGTATTTGACATCCACTAATTCGTTTATAGTCGATATATTCAGGTCTTATTGCTAATTCCATGAAAAGTGCACTTCATGTGTCCATTGTGGTTTATATGTTATCTTCGCAAGCCTTTGTGCCATGATAGACACCTTTGACATTTTCTTGATCTCAATGAGGCGTCAGTCTGATTACCCATAAACTTGAATTAGAGTAGTAGGATTGGAATATTTCTTATAAAGGCATGTGGTACTTGTCCAACAAACGTTTTGGAGAGTGTAAAGTAAGTGAACTTTATGCTCCTGGTAACTTATATATAGTTACGGTTCAGCATGAGGCTCTTGCTATCTTTTCTTGTTTTTTGCTACTATTTTTGCCCCTTTCCTCAATTGTGCGTGTATCACATCTAGTTTTGGAAAAGACTTATGATTCTACTTTCTAGTATAGTGTCTTCTTTCCTCCTTGTTGATTGGAGCGACTAGCCAGCTAACGGAAAAGTTTTCGGGCCTATGTGACAGGGCATAAATGGTGTAAGTGATGATTTTCTGGTAATTGCCCACTAAAGTTTTACTTGCATGAGAACATCTAGAATTTCTACTTTCAACAGCATCCAACCTTGGTGGCTTTTTATCAGTGTCTATGAAATTTTACCTTCTTTGTTTTTAAATTCTGTACTACGATTTGATAATACTTTTCCACCCTAGTAACTCTCAGCAGCTGAGGCTGATTGTATACCTTTTTTCGTATTGCTTATGAATTCACTGCTTTCATGCACGATGAAGTTTCATGGTGCATATTCTCTAATGGATCATCAAGGAAACAGCAACCTATGACATTTGGTGACAATCAGGCACGAATCACAACATTCCTTCTCTATATCCGAGGAGAGAATATTTAGAGGAAAGGTGGAAAGACGAGAAAAACTTGAGCTTATTACAGGAGATAATTTGAACTTAGTTTACGAGGTGGAATTGTACTTTGGATAAGGTTTTCCCATAGGGGACAACCTCTGTGGCATAGGATGCAATCTCCTAATAAAGAGACTCAAGTTTGACTCTTTTTAACTTACCTATTTCCTCAGCTTCAAACCTGACTATTCTAGCAAACTAAGTAGGCAAAGTATATATAGGGAGGCAAAAGGACTTCAGCTAAGTTTTTTTTGGGATCAAAATGGAGTTACCTAAGTTAAACCTATCTATTTCGAGATCAAGATCTTAGATTGGACATCCAGCCATCTAGGCAAGTAGGATTCTTTACGCTTTTCGAAGGCAGATGAGAAATATATTTATCTTTAAAAATTTCTGCGTTGTTTCATAGAGATATTGTTAATATTTCTAATGAAATGCTTCTTTAACAACAAATAGCTAGGCTGAGGAGACATGCCATAGATTGCAACTGTTTTAATTAATCTTTGATTTGGTTATACCTTGAGGAAGACCAGCAGTGATGGTTAAGTTTGGCAACTTAAGGGGAATGTGGAACTCGAGTCTATTTGTATGTAAATTCGGCCTAATCCACGAGGATATCCCCAAGGGATTTAGGAATCTAATTGATAGCTCTGCTTGCAATCACGTGAAAATTAGCTTGACGCTGATAGCGGCAGCAAAATTTGGTGATGGCACAAAGAAATGCTCTGTTGTGGGAGTATACAAAAAGCTATAATAGTCTTCAGAACTTAGTGGACTTGTGTTAAAACAGAAGTACTAATTGCAGATGCATAGTGAAACCATAGCCAGTTATTGAATCTGAAGAATTGCACAAGAAAATAGTGCTGCTGAGATAGTTTATGGCTCTTGGATATGTGCTACTACACATTTAGCACAAATTGTTTAAGCAAAGGTGGGTATCCCAAGTACTTGGAAAGGGTAGGTTTATCCAACCATATCATAGAAAATTTGCCAAGTTTTTCCATGAATTAGACGATAGTTTCTGTAACCTAGATGGTCACTTGTACTGAATTTCGCTTTGTGGGTATTGCTTTTAGTGGTACTAGTTTCCGCACTGATATCCCCATCTTTTCAGTCATGTCTGTAATTCCTGGAGAGAGAGAGCTGCTGACCTCCCAATCAAAAGACTGTATCAGGGTGGCCAGAGCAAGGTGAAGCACTCGCTGGGCTAATGCAAAGCCAACACACATCCTTCTCCCAGATCCAAATGGGATCAACTCAAAGTGTTGCCCTTTGTATTCAAAGTTCTTGCCCAGAAGCCTCTCGGGCTTGAAAGACAAGGGGTCGTCCCAGGACTCTGGGTCCCTTCCAATTGCCCATACATTCACAAATACTTGCGTATTCTTGGGTATTTGATACCCCATGAAGCTAGAATCTTCAATTGCATTCCGTGGTAGAAGGAATGGAACTGTTGGGTGTAATCGGAGTGTTTCCTTGACTACTGCCTGCAAATAAGGGAGATCATCCATATTCTTCTCTTCAACCTTCCCATAGATTCCAATGATACTATTTATCTCTTCTTTAACCTTTCTCATTGAATCAGGGCTACGTAGTAGCTCTACCATTGCCCATTCAAGAGTGCTGCTTGTGCTTTCTGAGCCAGAGAAAAACATTTCCTGCACCATGAATGCATTGATTAAAAATTTTCACATGCACCGGAATGATAGCTTCATTTTGCGAAAATATTCAATTGAATCGCAAACAACAAAGAGCGATAGAGGATTTTATACCAGTATAATAATAGTCACATTTCTCTCTGATATCTTGTCTGGCCCTTCTTTGCCATCACCTTCATACTCCAACATAACGTCGAGAAAGTCTTTGTTTGCCTTCTCACAGCGTGAATGCTTCTTCTGATAAACCCTCTCCGTCACAAACTTGGCTGCAATCTTCATGGCTCGTCCCATGTGCCGATCTGCATTCCTTTTGATTCCCATGGGGTCCATCCATTTCAGATACGGCAGGAAATCCGCTACATTAGGCTTCCCTGCCAACTCCGTTACCTTGCTCATTGCATCGAAGAATTCAAGCCCTTCCACTGACTGCGGTTCCAGAAGATCTTTTGACAGCATGAGGTTGCCTACCACATTGAAAGCCATGAGGAAGAGGAAACGGCTTAGCTGTACCTCACCCAATCCTCCGCATGCACGTGATGCCAGCGAATCCTCCTCAATCCACCGGATCATGTTATCAACACATTTCTGCCTGAGAGCAGCTGTACCATTGACTCGTTTGTTGACCAGGAACTCCGAGGAACATAGTCTCCTTAGTATTCGCCAATATGGGCCATAGTTACCCAGAGCCATTGATCCTTGGTTGTAGCCCCATGATGTCAGTGCATCAGGGCATTTTCGGTCGCAAAAAGTTGAGTCATGGTTCTTGAACAATGCTGCCGCTGCCTTGGGTGATTGTATAACCATGGTGTTCACTGATCCAAGCTTTAACCAAAGTACTGGTCCATATTTGGATCTGAGCTTGTACAGGTTTTGGTGTGGCATAGTTCCAAGATCGAACATATTGCCAATCACTGGCCATCCAGTTGGCCCTGGTGGTCTCTGTTTGGTTGCACTGTTCTGCGCCTTGGTCCACACGAGCAGAAGAAGAAGAGGAAGAAGAAGAAGAGGAAGTGTTGGTGAAACACTCAACCAGGTAAGTGAACACCAATTGCTCTCCATTTTTTGTGTTTTCAGGTCTTTTTTTTTTTGTTAAGACTTTTCTCCTTATACTTTTTGTTCATGCATTCTATCTATATATAAGTAAACAAACTTCATGCAACTGTGAGTTGGATTTTTTATTTTTTTTTTTAAAATTGAAAGAAAGTTGAAAGATATACTTCTCATTATGGCATGAAGAAAACTTAAAATGCGATACGTGATCTGATGAAAAGAATCATTAGTATTATTTATGCAACTCCTTCCTAACTTTCTATGCCAACGTACGTAGGTCCAAAGATTCAGTCAAGTACTTGATTGTATGCAGGCATTGAAAAGTAATGTTGATTTTATTGATAAAATAATTGACCAATTAAGGCCTGCATTGGCCTATGGCCGGAGTTTTATTGAATTTTGTTATTGCTAATCGACAGTTGAAATAAAAGTTGAAAGACAGTTGAATGATAATCATCTGTGATTCTGTGAGTAGGGTTTTGGGAAATAAAAGTTGATAGGCAGTTGGAAGATATCTATCATGGAAAATGCAAACTCCGGCAGATGATAATGTGTAAAATATCTATATTACAACGGAGAGCGGTTTTTGTCCCAGTCACATTTTTTGTCCCAGTCATCATAATACTACATTTTATCTCTGACCCACTACTCTCTCTCTCTCTCTACCCTTTTCCACCACTGACCCACCACGTAAAATTTCAAAACACATTCTCTCTCCTCTTTTCAAAATTCAAACCACATTCTCTCTCACTATCCTCTGAAATTCAAAGGACCATAAAGAAGGGGTACGGGCACGTGTGTCAATTGTTCAAACCGCGCCTTCAGGCACGAGCACGGGCATGCACTAGCGTATCGATATCCGAAAGAAGTACTCCCTCCGCTCCTAAATAACTCTCTCTCTCTCTCTCTCTCTCTCTCTCTCTCCCTCTTGCCATTTTTCAAATCAAAAAATTAAGTGCTTCCTTGTATTATTTTTCGAATTTTTGACTTTTCATATTGGATACTTATTTAGAAATGGAGGGAGTCAAATGCGCCAATGCGACCTCCGCACCGGGGAGGGATGGAACAAGAAAAGACAAGCGGATATAGCCAAAAGCAATGGTCTTGACCCGAGCTAATGCTTTTTTTTTTTTCAGCACCAGAAAAATGTTAAAAAACAAAACTAAAAATGTGGCCGTGGACGATGTTGCTGAACCCAGGCCATTAACACTAGACCTGGAATATTTGAAAACACTTAATATCTGTGAAAGTGTATCGTTATTCGTAAGATGTGTATTAAAATCTGAATTCATTTGTCTTTATGTTCATATTACTCTCCGCTTAGTGGGCGGAGGTTAGCAAGACCCAGCTGTCATCACTCATGATTCACTTCGTGAACAAAAATTTGAAATGTGTGCATGGGTTCGATGAAAAGAATCATTAGTGCTATTATTTATGGAACTCCTTCCTAGCTTTCTATGCCAATGTAGGTCCAATGATTCAGTAGACTACTTATTTGAGACTTGAGAGATGTTAATGCTAATACTGTTTTTGGTAATATCAAAGCTTTTTATGCATAAAACACCGGTACCATGTACAAAGTATAATGCTCCCATGCATAGAAGTTTTGGCATTAACAAAAAGTGTTTTGGCATTATCATTTTAGAGAAAGATTTTGGCACTCCATTTTCTTATAATAGCACTATAAAATTTGTCTTTTAGTGCTAAAAACGAGATGGTGTTTTGATTTCCCGTGAAAAATTGTAATTTTACTTGCCATACAAACTAGCTTTAATTATCTACCAACATTTATTATGATAACTTATAGTACATTATTACAATGTATGACGTCACTTACTACACTAGGTTAGACAAGTAGCAGGTTAAATAAATCTTGATTTAAAATTTATTTTGTACATGAAGAATTATTAGAACAATCATTTGAAAACTAAAAATATATTCCCAGAAACTGTATTAATTTCCAATTTTTTTTTGAAATATATTTAATTAAATTGTTAATAACTATCAATTTATATATATTTTTGTGAAAACAAGGTATCATTTATTATTTTGATAACTTACAATTTTAATCCATATTTCTTCTATTAATACAAGCTTCCAATTTGTTATTAGTATAAAAAAAATCCAACAAAAAGGCTAAACCAATAATTGATAAATAATATAAATATTTAGTAGGACCTTTCTATTAAATTAATGAAGTTAATACTTAATGAAGTTATACTATTCAATTTGATTTAGATACTTAACAAGTAATTGATTCGTTTTATTCGATCGAGATGATATAGTGACTGAGTTCTGATAAACGCTATAGGTGCTAACAAAAATTAATAGATCAGTTAGTGTTAGAGTGACAGCAACATTTGACTACAATAGACAAATGATTTATTTGAGAGCTTAAAGTCCATTTTAAAATGATTAAAATGACATGATTTTCACATGTAAGAACTAATAGTGGTGATTGATAGTAATCATAGGGCATCTATATAATTGGCTAAAGTGAATTGATTGATTGTTTAAAATTTAACCAACTGATCGAACCATTTGGATTGGATTGATCAATATGAAACTACTAGCATATGTGATAGTTAACAATAACGCTTGTTAAATAGTATAAATATTTAGTAGAAGTACCTTTCGATTAAATTAATGTCAATACTTAATGAAGTTATACTATTCAATTTGATTTAGATACTTAACAAGTAATTGATCCGTTTCATTCGATCGAGATGATATAGTGACTGAGTTCTGATAAACGCTATTGGCGCTAACAAAAATTAATAGATCAGTTAGTGTTAGAGTGATGGCAACATTTGACTACAATAGACAAATGATTTATTTGAGAGCTTAAAGTCCATTTTAAAATGATTAAAATGACATGATTTTCACATGTAAGAACTAATAGTGGTGATTGATAGTAATCATAGGGCATCTATATAATTGGCTAAAGTGAATTGATTGATTGTTTAAAGTTTAACCAACTGATATTTGGATTAGAATGATCAATACGAAGCTACTAGCATATGTGATAGTTAACAGTAACACTTGTTATTTAATTGTTTAACTAATTGGTTTATTCCTTTGAATCAATCCAGACGACAACAAATTTGATAATTAACCGTCATGGTCATTAACGTATTAGTTGGCTAATGTACGAGTAACTTACAATGCACGCTACCAATTCTTCTATAACTATACATCACCAATTTGTTATTAGTTAAAAAAAAATTCAACAAAAAGGCTAAACCAATCATTAATAAATAGTAAATATTTAGTAGGAACGTCTATAAATATTTTGATTACTTACAATTTTAATCCGTACTTCTTCTATGGATATACGCTACCAATTTCTTATTAGTATCAAAAAATTTAACAAAAAGGCTAAAACAATAATTAGTGAACAGTAATATTTAGTAGGATCTTCAAGCAAATTAATGTTAATACTTAATCAAGTTATACTATTCAATTTGATTAAGATACTTAACAAGTACTAATAGATTCGTTTCATTCAATTCAGATGATATGGTGATTGACTTCTGATAATCGCTAGTGGCGCTAAAAAAAGATTAATAGATTAGTTAGTATTAGAGTGACGACTACCGGCAACATTTGATTACAAAATTTGAAAATTAACCGTCATGGTCATTAACTTATTAATTGGCTATGTTTGATTGGCTAATGTACGAGTAACTTACAATACCGTCATGGTCATTAACTTATTAATTGGCTATGTTTGATCAGTTGGCTAATGTACGAGTAACTTACAATATACGCTGCCAATTCTTCTATAAATATACATCACCAATTTGTTATTAGTACAATAAAAAAATTCAACAAAAAGCTAAACCAATCATTAATAAATAGTAAATATTTAGTAGGAACGTCTATAAATATTTTGATTACTTACAATTTTAATCCATAATTCGTCTATGGATATACGCTACCAATTTGTTATTAGTATAAAAAAAAGTAACAATAAGGTTAAAACAATAATTAGTGAATAGTAAATATTTAGTAGGACCTTCAAGTAAATTAATGTTAATACTTAATCAAGTCATACTATTCAATTTGATTAAGATACTTAACAAGTACTAATAGATTCGTTTCTTTCAATCGAGATGATATGGTGATTGACATCTGATAATCGCTAGTGGTGCTAAAAGCAGATTAATAGATTAGTTAGTATTATCTGATCAAAAAAAAAAAGATTAGTTAGTATTATTAGAGTGACGACTACCGACAACATTTGATTACAATAGACAAATGATCTGATTAAGAGCTTAAGAACTAATAGTAGTGATTGATAGTAATCATATAGCATCTATATAATTGACTAAAGTGAATTGATTGATTGTTTAAGAGTTTAACCAACTGATCGAACCACTTGGATTGATCATTATGACATCATTAGCATATGTGATAGTTAACAATAACGTTTGTTATAGTGATCAGTGAGGATTGAATCAATTGACGGAAATGGTCTTTGTAATTTTGTTTAATTGTTTTAACCACTTGGTTCATTCCTTTGAATCAATCAAGATCACACCACGAATTTGAAAATTAACCGTCGTGGTCGTTAACTTTTATTAGTTGCCTAATGTACGAGTAACCACTCACTATTGATCCCGTAATAATCCAAATTTTGAATTATTTATTTCCTAATTATGTCTAATTATCCTTAATAAATTTTAATTACACTTAGGACCCCTAGATTCCTATTCTTACACTAAACACCATAATTACCCTTTTTCCTAACACATATATGAAATTCCTGCTTCGGTGCAAATCAACCACAAAGCAATAAGTAGGGAATGAATAGAAAACACGAAGAATACCGAATATATGTGGAAAAACACTAAACGGGAAAAAACCATGGCAAGGAATAAAGCACCATAAAAAATATTCTACAGTTACAATTGCACTTACTACACAATTGAGAATCCTCACAATTGACTCAAGAGCGATCGCCGAATCCTCATTCACCGTACCTCGTGCTTGACTGCCGCCGCCTCGAATCCTCAAGCCTTCCGATTACCCTTCAGGAAATTCACCGGAAGTAACTCAATAGTAAAGATTGAAAGTGATTTAAACTTCTTGAAGAATATTTGGAAGATTGAATCTCCAAGACACAATGAACTAGAGCAAACACGATATTTTTCTCTCTCAAAATTGTCGCCTGTGGCTGCTCTAAAAAATCGTCACCTGCTGATGCCCTAACACGTTATATTTATAGGCTTTTGATAAAAAAAATGTTGATTTGGCTCGAGCCATCTCTCGGGCCGTGAAACAGAAACTCTGTAGATACTGGTCTTGATAAATGGCTCAAGCCAAATACTGAAAAGGTCAATTGAAGTCTTTAAATGCCTTTTTGAACGCCACAACCCTTTTCTAACGCTTAACAATCGAACCCTCATTACATGACACACCAAATTCCTTCCACTTCCTATACAGACACTCTAAAAAGATAAAGGAAAGAAATTAAAATGTAATAAAAAGGGATACATGTGAATGTGCGTTTTCGGCATGAAAGAGCTAACCAAAAGGGAGCTCGGCCTATGGAGCTTACAATCTTCATCTTTGGCACTTCCCTGACAAAACACATTATAAAAGAAAATCCTATCTCTTTGAATAAGTACTGGCCACCTGGTACGCTGAAGCATACCACTTAAGTAACGCCCACATATTATTAGTACTCTCCCTTTTTGTCATGGAATGACAAAGGTTGAGGAAGGGTTAGTGATAAACAAACCAGACATGGAGCATAGGAGTAAGCAACAGTTTAAACTAGCAATATTAGGAACAAGAACCAAACTCATCAGTCAATAGGCAACTATTAAACAAGTGCCATAATCCATAATATTAGAGTACCAAAAACGCCACCATAAATAGCATGGCAAACATGCCAACTAAGCCAAACGTTAACCAAAAAACTAGCAAGATAACTTAAGTGCCAAAGAACCAACTAATGAATGAAAAGAAGCTACCAGGCAGGGCTAATTATGAAACAATTTGGTGTAGCCAACTGGAATAAGTACCAACAAAGAAAAACAAGGTAGCAAAGTACTAAACAGTAAGAGAGTAGCATAAAAGATCGGTAATCGAACCAACTACTAAGGAGTGGGAGGCCTAAAGAACTGGCGGACTTCAATTATAAAATCCCCAAAATTGAAAATTAGAGAAAGGAAAGATTAGCCCTTGACCTTTTTGGCTGTTATTCTACTCAAAAGGAATCTGAAATAACCTTATTCTGCAAAAATAATCGTAAAGAATGGGTTAAAAAAGCAAAAAAAAAAAAAAATCTTCTAAAGCGTATTGTAAAATAAATTAATCAATCATAACGATCACAATTTAGAATTCAAAAATTTAATAATTATAGGTGAAGTTGTAAGTACTCACAAAACTATTAAAGTAAATAACTATTAAAAGAAAAGGGAAGAAATTGAAGAGTAAGAAGACAAACATGAAACCTATTCTTTAATAAGAGGAGATGCACCACTTCAAGAAAAAACTACAAGCAACTAGGACTTATAGTGGTATTTACATATATTTATATCTATCAAAATAAAAGAATTATTTTGATCGGGCTGGGTTGGGCTTCAAGTGATTTTCCCAAACCCACCCCATTTAGAAAACGGGCTTAAAATCTCAACCCAGCCAGCCCTATGGGCCTAAACATTTATCTCGAATCCTAAAAAAATGGGTTGGGATGGGTGGGCTGGACGGACTTCCGTGCCGGTAGCACCCCTAAACATGAGACAATTGTCATCCCAATGTATGTCATGCCTAAATTCAACCACATTGTGCATGAAGTATCACAAAAGAGCATATCCACAAATCCAAACCAATGCTAGAGGGGAGTCACAGGAAACAAATTTTTTTTTTTTTTTAAATTTTGAATTACATGAATATTTTTGGATTTTCTTAAGAATAGATTTTAAAAACTAAAAAACCATCAATAATAATCACATGAAGTTTGATAAGAAAGACAAGAACACCAAAATAAACAACTCAAACCAGAGCTCTAGGTATAAGATAAGTAATGAAAATCAACCTAGACTATGGATGCATCACAAAACCAAGCCTTTAAAAGGCAAGGTCAACTTCTCCGGATGATCCATTGTCATCTAGAGGGTTAGTAGATAAAATCACTCGAGGTCTCAAATCTGACCTCCTCACTCAAATAGGTATAGTTCACGTTCTCAACTTTTTCAACATTTTTAAGCAAAAATCTAATGTTCACATTTATATTCTTTTCAAGTGGAGTCACCCTACTTCTAGGCTTTTGGGTTCTACATTTAGCATAGTAATATTGTGAGGGAGCATTGGGGTACCCATGAGTTGAAAACAATTAGGTCGGATGAGACCCTTCACACCACAAAAATGACACCTAGGAACAAACTTGACATAATTATGAGAATGCACTAACTGTGTGTGAAGTTTTTAGCACATGCGACTTTCTACAATAAGGTCTAGTGTGACCTTTGGCTTGACAATAGTGGCATGTAGGAATAAATTTAATTGTATTAGCTTCCTTAATATCATGGGGTTTTTCAGCAATGTTCTTAACAATATTTATGGTTTGAGGATTTTGAGTTATCTATTTAGGTTTCACTACATTCACTTTGCTTCCAAATGACGAATCTCCATGGAATCCTAGTCTTGACCGATCACTCTTTGACCTTTGAATATCAAGAATGTGGTCTAACTTCTTCGAACCTATATTTAAACGCTAAAAAATCTCATTAGCACAGGTCAGCTGAACTTGTAAATCATTAATTTTACTTACCGTTAGGTTATTTTCATTGGATAAAACTTTGTTCTTCTCTTTGATAATCCCAACCTCCTTTCTAAGTGGATTTCTTTCACCCGTAATGTAAGGACCCATATTTTTGCATAATTTTTCCGGAATAATGTTGGGTAAATGTGAGGAATTGAATTTTGATAAAGAGAGGTCAATGTGATAGCGGTAGAATGCATTTGGGTGTGTTTAATATACATTTGAAAGTCTAGGGGTGAAAGTGTAAAGGGTAGGGGTATATATACATGAGTTAGTCTTGTATTTTTGCAAAAATCAGCCCCTTTCTCTTCCCCAAACAGCTGACCCTCTCTCTCTCTCTCTTCTCCTCCATTTTTCTTGCTCAAGAGCTCCAAAATTCACCAAACCTTCAAGCCCCCTTCAAGAACCCCACCTAAAATCACCTCCTCTACGCGTATTGAAGCTTGTATTGCGTTCGTTTCACACCAAGAACTCACTTTTCGGGTTGAGCTCGTTTTTGGAAGCTAGGGTTTCGGGTTTTGTGGATTTCAAGCTCAAATCTTGAGGTAGGGGAACAATTTCTACTCTCTCTAGTTGTATCTATGTGATATGATGCATATATCTTGGTCTTGTTCATCCAATTTATCAAAATCATGATTTTCTTCCTAAGTGGGTTTGTTTGAATTTGATTTTGTGATCTATGATTTGAGTACTTGTTTGATGCAATTGATGGTTGATGTGCACTCCTTTGATGTCCATTTGTTGTTCTACATACCTAATTTTTGGCCTAAATCATCATATATACACTTGGGTTGAAGTTTGATGTTTTGAGAAAAATTCGCAGAAAATCTGGGTTTCCCCAACCAGTCGTGCAAAAACCTCCAACCGGTTGGGCACTTCTGAAAATTTCACACGAATCTGCCTCTGCCCAACCAGTTGGGCAAAAACCACCAACCAGTTGGGATTTTCTGAAAAATTGTGCTTGTTTCTGTTTTGGTCCAACCAGTTGGGCAAAAACCACCAACTGGTTGGGAAATGCTAAAATGTTGTATTCGTATTCTCCGTTCTTCCCATGATCATTGGATGTTTTGTTCCTTCCTCCGACACATCTTTTCATCATTCGCGTTGTCA
Organism: Vaccinium vitis-idaea; assembly: GCA_963854785.1. Taxonomy (NCBI): domain Eukaryota; kingdom Viridiplantae; phylum Streptophyta; class Magnoliopsida; order Ericales; family Ericaceae; genus Vaccinium; species Vaccinium vitis-idaea. The sequence continues at coordinate 13,599,919 of OY978220.1, forward strand.
TGCGAGGTTGTGGGTGAGACTCGTGGAGGTGGTTAACGAATTTGAATAAGGACTCTTGGTTGTTTATACGCGTGAAATGAACTTGGACTTGAGTTGTGATAAATTAAAGAAAATGGATCGGGATTTGATGAGTGAACCAATATGGGTACTTATGAGATACATGGGCATTGGTGGAATGTTTGAGAGACATGGGGTATTTGAGAGACACGAGGTACTCATGGGTATTGTGGGACATGTGAGAGAAACTTGTAGAGTACATGTGGGACACGAGAGTGTTTGTAGGATCCAATAAGGCACTTGTTAAATAGTTAGTTGACACGTGGGTACTTATGGAATACGAGGACACACTAGTTGTATGTTGTGTGATACGTGGGAAGAAATTGACCATCGGCATGGTACCAAGTATATTAAGCATATGTACACTCGCACACATATAGAAATGAGATACGATAGGTTAATTATTGATGTGTTGAGTGGGCACGTGGGTAAACCGCTGACACGGTGTGGTATTGTGGTACTTATGTGAACTTGTAGTATGTCTTGGCACGTATGGGACACATTGAGACGTATGTGAGTATTAGAGACACGTTGGTGCTTGTGAATTATGTTGATAAGTGTGTAGGCAAGACGGGGTGCGTGGACTCGCGGAAATATTTAGATTAGCTTATGACGAGTGAGTATATATTAGAGACACGTTGGTGCTTGTGAATTATGTTGATAAGTGTGTAGGCAAGACGGGGTGCGTGGACTCGCGGAAATATTTAGATTAGCTTATGACGAGTGAGTATATATGTATATGTAAGTAGGTGTGAATGTTTGGGGACGCGATGAGTGGTATGTTATAACGAGTACTTGTATGTACGGTTTGTTGTGTGGCGAGAAGGATATCCATTGGTAAATTGTTTGAAGTTTGGATTGTGGAAGTGTCCTCGGGTGATGAGTAGTACTTTTACTTCAAATGGTAAGTGTAGAAACCTACTTGTAAATGTTGGTTTTGCTTTATGCTCTTATTTGATACATGTTATTTATGCATATTTTCTTTTTAGAGTCTGAAACCCAAAGGGGACACCTACTGGGCGAAGTGTATGCTCACCCCTTTGCTGTTTCAGGTTTCGCTTGAAGTGCAAGATGGAGTGCATGGTGTGCATGACATAGTCAAAGCATGGCATGAAGGATCATTTGAAACATTGTAACCTTTTTTCCTTGTAAAAGAATGACATCTTTAATGTAAAATCCGATGGGGGATTGGGTGTCAAGATTGAGATTATAACAAAAATGTAAGGAAATGTTGCAAAAGTGATTTTGCATTGCACTATGAGTTCTTTTATTAGAAATTTCTTAACAAAATGTTCATTTATTTGTGTTGAAAATCGAGGGCGTGACACGTAATAGTGTTCAAAGACCCTTGTAGTTCTTCTTCTTGTATCCTCACAACAACTAACTACAAGTTAGACTTCTTATATTTTTCTGCTAGCTCGAGATTGGTCTCGACGATTTTCACACTTTCTTTGTACAGTAGGTCATACTTTTTCCTAAACTCATGTATATCCATTGCCTCATCTGCTTCCTCATCCACACTTCCATTTGAGGATTCACGATCACTTGAACGTGACTATAGGGATGCCCCAAACACAATGAAATTTGAAATATCCTCTTTTTCTTCCTCAGACTTGTCAGAATCACTATCATCGCAAATTATATTTTCCTTAAAGTTCGTCCTCTTTTCAGCTTATTTGTACACTCGTACTCCAAACAACCATATCCTTGACATTCATAGTATTTAGGTTCTAGAGGTGCCGTTTTTCTTTTCCAGAGGAGGAATTAGCCCTTTTTTGTTGTTGGTTTTGTTAAAACCTAAATCATAGGTAGTCCTATTCTTTTTGACCTTTTTTTTTTGTGGAAGTTCATAGCTTTAGTATCATACCCATCATCATCATCTTTGCAATCTAAATATGTATCTTCAATTTTGAAACTTTTAAAAGCAATCGATTTAGTCGAAGGTTTAGTTTTGATTTTGCTATATTCAGATTGCAAAATATCTTCTTCATATGTTTGAAGTAAGCCAAGAATTTCCTTAATAGATTTTTCTTTTAAGTTTCCGCTTACCTTCAAGCATAATGACTTCTGTTTTAAAACATTCAGGTAAATATCTTAAATTTTTTTTAATGACACGAAAAGAATCAATAAGCTCACCCAAAGTGTTGCATCTGTTTATGATATGAATCAATTTTGAGTAGAATTCGTTAAACGTCTCATGCTCTTTCATTTCGATCATTTCGAATTCAAATGTGAGTCTCTGTAGCTTCGATTGTTTAACTGTATCTATACCCTCATGATAGGTAACCAAGATATCCCATGCTTCCTTTGCGATCTCGCAATTCGTAATTTTTCGATGTTCAGTCAAGTTCACAGCTCCAAATAAAATATCTAAAGCTCGGTTATTAGCTTACAGCTCAGTGTTTTCAGCACATGATAATTTAGAACTACTTTTGCGCACTTCCTCATTCTCTACCGTCTTTGTAGGGTACTTTTAACCCTTAACACATGAGTTCTATAGTTTTTTCATCAACTGAACGCATAATAGCCTTTATTCTCGACTTCCAATAGTCAAAGTTTTCACCATCTGATATAGGAGTACGATTCGAAGGAACATTCATATTCATACTCATGTTCGTCGTATAAAAAGGAGCCGCTCAAGAAAAAACTTTCTTAATCAGAAGAGTGACCCACTCTGATACCAATTGAAATTCGTACTTTGATGCAAAACAACCACAAAGCAATAAGTAGGGAATGAATAAAAAACGTAAAGAACACCGGATATACGTGGAAAAACCCTAAACGGGAAAAAAACATAGGAATGAATCAATCGCACTTACTACACAATTGAGAATCCTCACAGCAATAGACGAATCCTTGTTCATCGTACCTTGTACTTGACTGCCGCCGCCTCGAATCCTCAAGCGTTCCGATTACCCTTTTGGAAATCCACAAAAGCAACTCAATAGTAAAGATTGAAAGTGATTTAAACTTCTTGGAGACTACTTGGAAGAGTTTTGATTGATTGAATCTCCAAGACACAATGAACTAGAGCAAACACGATGTTTTTCTCTCTAAAAAAAAGTCGCATGTGGCTGCTCTAAAAAATCTTCACTTGTTGATGCCCTAACATCTTATATTTATAGGCTTTTGATAAAAAAAAAAACGTTGATTTGGCTCGAGCCGTCTCTCAGGCTGTGAAACAAAAACTCTGTAGATACTGGTCTTGATAAATGACTCAAGCTAAATGCTAAAAAGGTCAATTGAAGTCTTTAAATGACTCTTTGAACGCCACAACCCTTTTCTAACGCTTAACACTCAACCCTGATTACATGACACACCAATTTCCTTCGACTTCCTATACAGACAGTAAAAAATGATAAAGAAAAGAAATTACAATGTTATAGAAAGAAAAGAAATTACAATGTTATAGAAAGGCATACATGTGAATCTGTGTTTGCCAAGTGGTGTGATTCTTGCTAATTTGTAGGTGCTTTAGTCATGTGTTGTTGAAGCCTTGAAGGAAGGATCTGTATGTATGTGTTGTATAAATGGTTGTCCATAGGTGTTGCTGAATTATTTTTGGCTTTTGATATACAGTTTGAACTTGTATAGCTGGGCTACCTGGTTTTCTTGCTTGTACTCTTGGTTTTGGTCTGATTCGGGGTATGCCCCATGACTCTGTATTCTTTGTTCGGGCTTTCATATAGGAGAGGAATGTAAGAGCGTTCCAACAGAAAGTTATGATTACTAATCTCTTCGTCCTTATGTTGGTGACTGCCATAAGAGATGCCATGAGCTCTTTGAGGAGGGTGAAGGATAGCAATGAGAACAGGATGCTATGTCAAGTTTGGGGTGTTCATATTGATTCTTCCTTGATTATCCTTATGAACTGGTGTCTTTCTTAGTTTTTAGTTTTGCTTCTCTCATGATTTAGCTTTTGAACTTGTTCTCAACTATGTTGTTTTCTGTCTTGGAGATGGATTGTAAATTGTGTAGGTTGTTTCTGATGTTGCGAATCATGTTAGCTGATTACTGTGTCAGGGGTATGTGTTCTTTTGTTTTCTTGTTTGGGCATGAAATGAATTGAGTATCTGCTGGGAAAAAAGAAGTCTAGCATGCAAAAAAACAGCGTGCATAGTACTCTACTCTGTTTTCTCTTTTTAGATCTTGCTTTGCTCTCATATTTCCTTTGTTTTGTTCTGCAAGGATCAACGGTTGACAAGCAGCAGCTGGTATCTTCTTCCTGAAGATCTGTTATTTGATCAGATCCTCCCTAGATTGCCGGTCAAATCTCTAATGCGATTCAGGAGTGTTTGTAAAGGATGGCATTCTCTTCCTACAAACCCTAGCTTTATTGCCTCGCATCTCAAACATAGTAATACTCGTAATACGCTGGCCAGTTGGAACGGTAACAGCGGTCTCATAGTTGGGCATGAAGGCTTTCACTCATTCAACGTATCTTTTAGCTGCTTTGACTTCCAATCTGTGGATCTTAATTTCGGGTTTGACAGGAAACCACATTCAATTTTGGGTCCCTGTGACAGCATATTTTGTCTATCCTGGAGGTCTCCTACCAGTTACCCCAACATTTCAAGCGGACTTGTCGAGTGGCTACCAATTATTGCGCTATGGAACCCTGCAACCAGGGCATTTAGCATTCTCCCCATGTCCAAATTTGACGCCCCACAATATAAGAAGGTGTTTCCTTGCCTGGTTGGGTTTGGTTTTGATCTCACAACTAAAAGTATAAAGGTGGTTAAAGTTGTATGTCTCTGCATTGGTGAACTTAAACTAGATGATTACAGAGGAATTAACCTAGATGATTGCATCATTTGTGCTGAAGTTTACGATTTATGCTCTGTTTTGTGGAGTGTTATCCACGTGCATGGATGATACTGTGCAAAATGTAATCGTTTCCGATGATCCAACCCATGTCATGTACAATAACAATGATGGCGTTTTTCATTGGCACCCTGCGCAAATTCCGTGGATTCGTTGATCATTGGACTGGGCCAGTTCTTTCATTTGATTTGGCATGAGTCGGGAGTTGTTCCATGTGACACTGATGCCCGAGAGGTACAATGTTCGGATGAGCCCCTTTCTCCCATTCAAGTTTTGCTGCTTCTCATTGCTAAGGGACTCCCTTGCGGTAAATTTCACTTTCTTCGAGAATCGCCACGAACCCCACTCGACAGTTGAACTATGGGTGATGAAAGACTTTTGCCGCGTGGTTGAGGCTGGGGAATCCTTCTCCTCATACAGTTGGTCTCACGAAATGGCTGTGGAACTGCCAAATAACACTTTCTATGTCTCAATGGGTTTCTCGAATGAAAATGAGCTTCTGCTGTGGAAATTAGTCCGCAAGAGAGGTGGAGAAAGCCCATTCTTGTATGACAGCGTAACCAAAGAGGCTAGGGATTTGTGTGAGCTGAATTTCCTATACAGAGAGAGCCTGGTTTCCGTTCACACCACGATATTGGAAACAAAAACAATCAGTATATAAATACAGTTTTGAAAAGTTGGTCTCGGTTTTTCTTTTGGCTGGGAATACACAAATGTAATAGGCTACAAATGCAGGCATATATAGAATTGATCATAAGGACAGCTGTCAATCAAACTTTATGGGCACTTCAATGCTGTATTATTATTCATGCATGTATATCATAGCCCAGATTACCACACAATGCTCCTTTTTTAACGGTTCTGTTAACTGAAGCCTACCGGACTTTCGTTAAACACAAGAAAAGACAAGAAAAACACACCCCTCGATATACTTTTTACACTTCCAAATACACTTTTATCCACTTTTAAAACATTTTAATACACTTTTTAAACTTTAACAGAGCTTCTTTAAGCATTTTCCTTTTTTTAATACTCCAAATAAATGCTTGTCTAATATCCAAAATGCAAGCTTTTACATTTTCTACAAAAACTAATCATGAAACCCACTGACCGAGAACATAATACAAATAGTCTAAATACCTCACGGATACCATAGTCAAATATTACCAACGAAAAGACTCTTAACACTATCCAATTAAATACTTACGATATCCAACCAAAATTAGATCATAACACAAACTGGGCTCCTCTAATTCCATGTATAACAGAATCTGTTCATCTAGTCCACCTACCATGTGTTCAAGAAACGAGCAATTTCTCAGTGCCGGGAGGGTACCCCTTGGCGCATTTAGGTCGTCTATTTTGATTTTGGGTGATCCGAATTTGGAGAGAGAAAAAGGGAGAGAAAGAGGAGAGAGAGTGAGAAGAGAGAGTGTTTTAATCTCGGCCGTCTAAACACTTTTCCACGGTCCGGATGCAATGTTCGGGTACCACGTAGGTTTGGCCACGTGGTACCCATTAGGTTCCCAAATTTTTTCAAAGAAACAGGCAAACATTTATGAGCTTTGAACCGTTAATGGCCGAGTACAGACTTCACGTCAAAGTAGGTGAAAATTACTATGAGTAAAACTCAGATTGCTACTTTCAAAAAAGAAACAAAACCCTTTGAACGTATATTGTTGCTTTAAAAGGTAGCCATTAGCTTTTCATAAACCTCCTCGTTGGTATATAGAGAATTGTTTTAGTTGATCCCAACAAAGAGGTTTATAAAAAGCTACTGACTACCTTTTAAAGCAATAGTATACGTTTAAAGGGTTTTCGTGACTTAATATTAAGTGGACAACCAAACTAGGGATCGGGCTTGGGCAACCCTAAAGTCGGGGTCGGAAACTGTCTGCTGTTGTAAGAACATCTCTAGTGCACTACCTAAAAAATATTTGCTAAAATGTACATCTAAGCACATATGAGACTCTATTTTGTGTGCTAAGCACTTAATTAGCTAGCTAAGGAGAAATGCACTTTAATAGGGCTCTCTAAAAATGTTCATTAACTTTAAGTCTTTCCTTTCTCTCTCCTCTCTCTCCTTAAAGTTATTCTCTCTCTCCTCCTTCCCTTCCCTTCTCTCTCTCTCTCTCTCTCTCTCTCTCTCTCTCTCTCTCTCTCTCCTCTTTCTATCTCCTCTTTCTATCTCCTTAAGTCTCTCCCCAAATTTAGGTAGTCACTTAGGACATCCACAGTGGGCTCTTAAAAAAACTCCTAGGTGAGACTCCTATCATTTAGCAATTCATTTGCTTAATTTTGGTCTTCAATGGGCTCCTCATAGAAGTTCCCAAGGATGACTCCTAGCACACTAGCTAAGTTTAGGGACGGAGTTGGGAATGAAGAGAATAGAGAGAGAGAAGTAGGAGGGGGAAATGGGGGACCCAATTACATTTTTGTGTCCATAAATCATCTTAGGACATAGTCTAGGAGCCAATTTTAGAGAGTCTATTGGAGTGCTCTTACACTCCTAAATTAGCAAGTCCTTAACAAACAAAATTGGACCCCACTTTTACTTATGTGTCAACTTTAGGAGTCATTTTAGGAGTCAAATATAGAAAGTCCACTGTGGATGCCCTTAGGGTACTTTAGGTAGTGAGGGGTGCCACCTAAGATTTTAGGGAGTCAATTTTTGTACATTAGAGACCATTTTTTGAGTACTAGAGATGCTCTAAAGAACATGCACTGCTGGCTTTTTTGGTACTAGTGATCAAACTAAATGGAAGGGTGAATGAGTCTTTAATGTGTGGGAGAAGGCCAATGGAAGATGTCAGAGCCAAAACTTAGGCAATGACAAGCTCGTCTAGGTAGTAATGGAGTTATTAGTAGAGAAATTTATCTTCTCTCAGAGTATGGGCTCATTCTTATAAAAATAAAGAAACGGCAGGAGTGAACTGTTTTCCTTAGAAGCAGTTCCGATCAAAACGAACGCACTAATATTTCACCACCGCATGTGCCAAGAAACTGATCTGCAACTAAATCATTAGACCTGAGCAAAAATCGTTTTTTGGAATTCAATTTGCCGATCACACTATCAAAATTTGTTTTAAGCTTGCTGGGAAAATCACGGCAAATACATCAAATTTCAAAGAACAATTTCCATCATATCGAATTAGTAATTACAATTATAGACAAACAGTATTGGAGTATTCGAGTGCCAGTCCCGTGTAACCACGGTCTCTTTAAAACAAATTTGCCGCCTATCGAGAGTGTTGTAGGTTGAACCGACGTCTGTCTCCTAGGATAAAACGGCTGAACCACGAGCTTCGAAACACCTCCGATGAACGCCTTGGCGAACTGAACTTTGCCCCCCTCTCTCTCTCTCACACAAATATATACTAATATGAGGGATGTATATACTGGTGTGTGTATGTATGTATGCCTCTATATGCTTCTATCTATATATGCACGAAGTAGCCTTATACATAAGGCCGGTGGCAAGTCACCAGAGGTGACTTATCAGCTTATCTCAAATCAATAATACGCCCACCAGAGGTGATTCATCAGCTTATCTCCAATCAATAATGCGCCACCCTCAACCTAACTATTCTAACTTCATTCATTGAATGCAAATATCCAACATAAAGGAAAACTTCATCCGTATCTATCGTTAAATTATCCACATAAACAGAGATCAAACTTGAATCAAAACAATCTTCAAACTGGTTTTTTTATATCCCACCATTGAATATCTTATTCTTGAATCTGAGCACCATAGTCCACCAGGACCACCACAGTTGAACTCTGCCCCAAACAACTGGTATTCCGACAACCTGCCAAACAAGGACTGGCGAAACTGAGACGAAACAGCTGTGGCTATGGCAAGGGAACAGCAGATTAAAGGGGGTTCATGTTGGTGGAAGAGAGGGAAATGGGAGAGATGGATGAGTGAAGCAACAGATCTGGATAAACCGAGAAGAGGGGAGAGGGAAAGGGGGAGAACGATGGGGTGATGGGAGAGAGACGGCATGCGACAGAGGATGGCGCAGGAAGAAGGCTAGGTTACTACATGTCGGGAGAGAGGAAGACATCTCATGACGGAAAGAAAATGGCCCGTTTCGGTTCGATTCTGTTAGACCGGTTTATTTTTGTTATCGTTTGTTACTCATGCATTTTACAACAAGAAAAAGGAAGCAATACTATATTAAAACCAAAGGAACATTACAAAGTAGATTTAGCCACCCCATGGACAACACTTACAAGTTGCAACTCCTCTGGACACTACTATTTTACTAAGACACACAAGGAAAGTAATTCAAACAACACATATGATAAAAACATCTTAGATTCCTGTCACAAACTTAATTCTATAGTGTAGGATAACGTTTCTATCATAGCCACACATAGATATGTTACAAATCCAGTCCGGTCCGGTTTACACCAGTTTGGATGGTGGCGAAACGGACCAAACCGATAACCTCTAAAAACCAAACCAAACCACCAGTCTTGTTCGGTTTCGGTCCAGTTAACTGGTTTATTCTTTCACAGTTTCACCCCTAGTAGTTATTGTAACCTAGATAGTTGCTTGGGCGGAATTTCGCTTTTGGGGTATTGCTTTTAGTGGCACTAGCTTCTGCAATGTTATCCCCATCCTTTCACTCATATCCGCAATTACTGGGGAGAGAGAGTTGCAGACCTCCCAATCAAAAGACTGTATCAAGGTGGCTAGAGCAAGCTGTACCACTCGTTCGCCTAATGCAAGGCCAGCACATATCCTTCTCCCAGATCCAAATGGGATCAACTCAAAGTGTTGCCCTTTGTATTCAATATTCTTTCCCAGAAACCTCTCGGGCTTGAAAGACAAGGGGTCCTCCCAGGACTCTGGGTCCCTTCCGATCGCCCATGCATTCACAAGAACTTGTGTATTCTTGGGTATTTTGTACCCCATGTAGCTAGAGTCTTCAGTTGCAACCCGTGGTATAAGTAATGGAATTGGAGGGTGTAATCGGAGTGTTTCCTTCACCACTGCCTGCAAATACGTGAACTCATCCATATTCTTCTCTTCAACCTTCCTGTGGAGTCCAATGATGCTATTTATCTCTTCTTTGACCTTTCTCATTGAATCAGGGTTACGTAATAGCTCTACCATTGCCCATTCGATAGTGCTGCTTGTGGTTTCTGCACCACCGAAAAACATTTCCTGCACCATGAACACATTGATTAAAAATTTGCTCGGAGTCACTAGACCGAATGGATTCATTTTCGAAAATATTGAATCGAATCACCGACACACAGGAAGCGATAGAGGATGTTATTACCAGTATGATAATAGTCACATTGCTCTCTGACATCTTGTCTGGTCCTTCTTTGCCATCACCTTCATAATCCAACATAGCATCCAAGAAGTCTTTGTTCACCTTCTCAGTACCTGAATTCTTCTTCTCCCGAACCCTCTCCGTTACAAACTCTGCCACAATCTTCAGGGCTCGTCCCAAGTGCAGATCCATATCTCTTTTGAGCCCCATGGGGTCCATCCATTTCAGAAATGGTAGGAAATCAGCTACGTTAGGCTTCCCTGATACCACCATTATCATTTCCATTGCCTCGAGGAATTCACGCCCTTTGTCTGAGTTCGGTTCCAACAGATCTCTAGATAGCATGAGATTGCCTACCACATTGAAAGACATGAGGAAGAGGAAATGGCTTATCTGTACCTCTCCCGATCCTCCGCTTGCACGCGACGCCTGTGAATCCTCCTCGATCCACCGGATCATGTTCTGGACACATTTCTCCCTGAGAGCAGCTGTACTGTTGACTCGTTTGGTGACCAGGAGCTCCGAGGAGCATATTCTCCGTAGTAGTCGCCAATACGTGCCATATTTGCTCAGAGCAAGTGATCCTTGGTTGTAGCTGCACGATGTCATTACGTCGGTGACATTTCGGTCGCAGAAACTTGAATCGTGGTTCTTGAAAAACTCTGCGGCTGCCTTGGGTGATTGTATAACCATGGTGTTTACCGATCCAAACTTTAACCAAATTACTGGTCCATATTTGAATCTGAGCTTGTACATGTCTATGTGTGGCATGGCTCCAAGATCAAACATATTGCCAATCACAGGCCATCCCTTTGGCCCTGGTGGTCTCCGTTTGATGGCACTGTTCCGCACCATTGTCCAAACGACTACAAGAAGAAGAAGAAGAGGAAGAAGAAAAGTAAGTGGTGGTGAGGCCCTCAACCAGGAAAATGAGCTCCAGCTCTCCATTTTTTTAACTTCTTTCCTTAAACTTTGTGTTCATGTGTTCTATATCTCATGATTTATATTGGTCCTTTACAATGAAGAGTATAAGATACTACAATGACTACTGCATTTTATATCATTATATGTTTCTTGTCATTTTCCCATATGTTGACTTTGGTTAGTTAGCATATGTTGACTGTTTTGATTGTTCTGGCTGTCTCGTGTTCCTTGCGAAAGTGATTGGCCTAATTAATCTTCAACAAAAGCTACTTGGTCCAAATTTGAAAAGAGAAAAACTTATTAATGGACGGTCCTAAAAGGGCCTGTTAATAGAAGTCCCAAAAGGAATCCCACTGACATCTCATCACAATAATCTGAACCGGTCATTTTGTAGGGCCCGCAGAGTAGTGTGTATGTGCAAAAAATCAGCTTGACCCGACATCGATAGGTATGTTAAAATTTGAATTTTGGTGCAAAAGAACAACGGTGTGGATCAAGTTTGAAGTGATCTAGGCCGTTTTTTTTTTACACCAAAATTCAATTTTTGACATATTTATTGATGCCAAGTCAAGCTGATTTTTTTTTGTACATACACACAATACTCTACGAACCCTACAATATGATGGGTTCAGATTATTACGATGATGTGTAAGTAGGACCCTTTTGAGGGCTTCTGTAAACATGCCTTTTTAGGACCCTCCGGATAAGGCAACCTCGAAAAGAGAAATTAAGGCAACCTCATTTGAAAATCATCCTCCTCATTGGAAAAACTTGAAGAGGGCTGGGCCCACTTGGTAGAAAAACTTGCAATCTTTTGTCCTCTTGTCTGTTAGGCCTAACTAGTGGAGGCCGCCGGGCACGCACAAAGTCAGTCTCTTGCTCGTGCACTTCTTCATGTTCAATTTTGGCATACAAGTAGGTATCAATAGTATACACAATACAATATTAGAAAAACGCCAAGAATTCCATTATCGGCGAGTATTTGTCAAATCAGACAAAAAGTTTAACAAAATGGGAGAAAATGACCAAAACGGTAGTTGGGGAAAAAAAATACGATTTCATGTCATGGTTTTGGAAATTATCAATACAAAACACGGAGAAAAATAATTAAACGTACATAGCATTTTATCACTACATTGCCCAAAATATCCCTGTGTATTTTTTTTCCCAAATCACGCAAAACCCCAAATACAATGATTTTGAGATAAGGTGTAATGTTGGTTCATATAAGGTGTAAATTAAACATAATTCAATTACAGTTTAATATCTCAAAGGTCTGTACAAATAGTTTAATTTCACCAAAAAAAATGGCAAGACAAGTTGACCTAACCTAAGTGTAATGAGTTTGAGCTAACCGAGAGGAAAAAAAAGCAATCTTTTCATTTTTCAAAACAAAAAATATGATTTTAGACATCACAAAGCGAATCTAGTTATACTCACTTGAGTGCAATATATAGTTCCACACATGGTGCAATATAGTTTCAGCCGGAGTGCAATACGTTTTGATTCAAGGTGCAATATATAGTTTCATAAAATGAGCAAGTGTCATTTTTTCTAAAATAAAAAATTGAATTTAGATATAATATAGGCAACTCAATCTTCCTCATGGGGTGCAATGGTATCCTCAAAGGGTACAATGTTAATTTACTCATAGTGCAATGTTTTTTTATATTCCGAACCCAGATTTGTGCAATATTTTTATTGCAAGGTGCAAGGATTTTTCATTTACAATGTAATGCTATTGCATGCAAGGTGTGACGGGGGTTGTTCCGGGTTTGATTTCTAATTTTCTTTTTCTTTTTTGGAGATAGATTGATCTCCTAGTTTTGATCTAGTGTTATTTTGGTTTCTGGGTTTGAGTTATGGTGGATTGTTTTAATGAGTGTAATGCTTTTATTGCAAGGTACAGTGCAATGCTATTGCATGCAAGGGGGTTGTGTGTATTAGGGCTTCAAAAATCGGAAGGGTAATTTGGACTGTAATTTGCTTGTGTCATATATGCGGAATTATTTTTTTCCTAGCCACGAATCTAGTAATTTCCGAAAACCTTACCATCAAAGCGGGATTTTTAGTTTTAAAACCACTATTTGGTCATTTTCCCAAACAAAATCCCTCCTCGAATACGTTAAGAAACAAATGATGGTGCTCAATACACATGAATTTAAATTCTACTATTGCTTCAAAAGGATACAAGGAATGATTCTCGTGGACCATTTTCACATGCATTTTGTATGCTGGTTTGGTGTCTCTCCACCAACATTTGTCGCCTGAATTGAAAAAACAAAATGATAATCAATCAAGAGCAGTTTTGTGATGCACTTAACCCTGAATTGCAGGTACGAAGAAGGGAAAAGAGGGTCGTAAAATTTCTACAATCAAGTAGTTGTACTTGTCACATACAAAGACTCTTCGATCTAAATCATCACTCTGAAGCCCGACAATCTAAAATGCAAACAAGTTCCAATTCGACATAGTTTGGATTATACTATATGTAATGCCTCTAATGTTGTATGTCGTCAGCCTCAATACCAAACTCGATTAGGCAAATGGTTTTGTTTTAAGGGTCTTGCTAACGTGTACCCATTAGATACAGACAATAAGTACATAAACAAACAAAACAACAAACACTCCAATACACTTTTTTCACTTTTTAATACACTTTCACATATTTCAATACGCTTTTTCAATCTTAACGTGTGTCTATTGAGCACACGTTTTCCTTGTTTTAATTAGCAAAAAGAGGAAGAAACTCCTTCCCATATGTTTTGTAATTGTGTAAGAGCGACCAAAGTTTGGCTGTTATCACCCTTTCGGTATCGGCCAGAAATCACAAGTTCTGCACAATTGAAGGATTTTTGGAAGGAGTTGGGGATGAAAACAAAGGGTGAAGAACAAATGGCGACTGCAGGACTTTTTGCAAGTATTGGATGGCATATTTGGATTGCAAGGAATAGCTGGATTTTTAAACAACAATGGATGTTAGAAACTGAAATTCTTGAGTGTGCTTTGGATGATCATCAAACCTTCTTACAAGCGGTTCGTCAAGAGTGGAGTAACGAACAAGAGGCAAGGGACATTGAGGCTCCAAGATGGCAGCCACCAGAGGTTGGGTTGTTGAAAGTAAACGTTGATGGTGCCTTTGATGGGATCAAACGAAGAGGGGGTGTGGGCATTGTGGTCCGTGATCAGATGCGTAACATTATAGGTGTTGCAGCCCTTCCAATTACATGTAGCTTGGCGGCCGAAATGGTTGAGGCTGATGGTTTTCGATGTGTGTTAAATTCCGCTCTTTGTTCTATGGATAAATGTTATGTGGTGGAAGGGGATGCTCAGACTGTGGTTAAGATGATTCAAGGTAAATCTCCTGTCAAGGCTTGCTCGGATGTTATCATTGAGGACACACGTTTGTTAGCTAATAAGTTTATTTCATGTTCTTTTAATTTTGTCCCACGTACTTGTAATAGGGTGGCTAATGCGATTGCCAAATTTGCCCTATCTTTGGAGACCTCTACAATCTGGCAGGAGAATGTTCTGAGCTGGATTTATAGGGAAGCACTTCTTCATATTTCTTCTATTTCGTTAAGTTGGAATAAATTTTCTACCGATAGTCCAAAAAAAAAAAAAAAATTAGCAAAAAGATGTATACTAATATATGAGGAAGTTACAAAGACGTCACGATGGACCATTATTGTCCTCCTCTTCTTTTCGTTATATCGGTCCCGCCCTTGTCATCTCGTGGGCTCAAATGGTTGTTTGTGGCTTTTGTTTAATGTCTGCTTTTCTCTTGGCCCGCTTGGTGCTTTGAAAGTAGATTGGCTCTTTTCTCGAGCAGACTTTATTGATAGGTTTGATTCGATTACGAAAGTTTACGATTTCCTTTCTGTTTTTTTCTAGTTTGTCACATTTTGAGATCCAAGCTAGCCGAAGGATGGAAAAGTAGAACAATCTACAGTCAAGATAAGGATAAGGGGATGGTTGTCTGTTTCCCCGTTTTTGGGAAAAACAGTGGCGCGGGCATGCTAGGATTTGTTGACGTCTAACGTGTAAAGAGGCATGAGCGCCTCGATCTGACTTCATAAACGTAGCGATTGTGTGTGGTCCAAAGAGCGAGACCACAGTGAGGTTTGTGGGTTGCCTCAGTACGAAGACTTGACAATTTTCCAACCGTGTGGAAAAAAGAAGAATTAAATAAAAGCTAATCGAATTCTATTAAATCGGATTAAAGGAATTGATGTACATGGAAAAGGAAACTGAACTAGGCTAGGCTAGAGAGGATAAAAACTCAACGAGTTGAGTGAAATTGAACAACGTTTGTTGGAAGGGAGAGTTAATTAGGCATCATATACTAAAAATATCTTTATGATTCCATCCTATAGAGTTTGAATACTTATGATTCCATCCTGAAATTCAAATAAACCCCAAAATACCCTTTCTCTCTCCTAATTTTTCTAATATTTCTCTCATGATTTTCCTAATATTTCTCTTTCCTA
Source organism: Vaccinium vitis-idaea (assembly GCA_963854785.1). Taxonomy (NCBI): domain Eukaryota; kingdom Viridiplantae; phylum Streptophyta; class Magnoliopsida; order Ericales; family Ericaceae; genus Vaccinium; species Vaccinium vitis-idaea. The sequence goes on from OY978220.1 coordinate 13,615,508, forward strand.
ATTTCCTAACATTTCTCTCTCCTAAACTTTCCTAATTTATCTCAATCTCTCTCTCTCTCTCTCTCTCCTATATTGAAAATCTATCTATTTCCTAATCTTATAATTCCCTTTCCTAATTTTCCTAATATTTCTCTCTCATAATTTTCCTAATATTTTCCCCTCCTAATCTTTCCTAATTTATCTCAATCTCTCTCTCTTATCTATCAAATTTTCTTTTTTCCTATTTTTTTTATTTTCTCACTCCTAAACTACATAAATAAATACCAAAAAAATGAAAATTTTCTTATGACAACGAACACACAAAACATGATAAATTAATGAATCATATTAGACTATGTAAAAGACATGATAAACTAATGGACCATCTTAGATTATGTAAAAAATATGGTAAAATTATTTACCATGAATCCTGTGTTGAATTATATAACGAATAATGAGTTGAATTTCATGGTAAATTACTACTCCATATAATTTTTTTCATTCAACCAGAACCAAGTACACGATTCATGAAAGTCCTATTGTGGTGAAATTATTTACCATGAAAGTCCCATTATGCCGAAAAAATAGGACATATATGACATGTGAACACGGTTGATTGATTTCTCAATGAAATTCATTTCATGGAATATTTAGGCGTATCAGCCATGTAATACATACAAATATGATGTACAAATGTACCACAAATTTTACGAATGTTTCTGCAAAAATTCATAAAATCTACATTACAAAACCATGACTTGTGTGAAAAATCATGAGTAACCAAAAGAGTTGCACACGTTGAAAATCAAAACTTATAAGGTTAGTTTGATCAAAATCCATAAACCCAAAAATCTTCAATTAATACCCGCAAATCTTTGAATACAATCTGTAACTCAACAAAACCAAAAACGAAAAACACAAATTGCTCAAACCTGGAAAACAAAAAAGAATTAAAAATGGGTCTTCTTGTGGTATCAATACTGTTACGAATCAGAGTCCAGCACCAACGATCTTTGAGTCGTTTCCTCCAATGGGTTTTTTGAGATTTGATCGTGCGACAAGCTGGAGGTGGATGTTGATCGCCAGATTTGAGCCGGATTCCTGGAGAGAGGAGAGAGTGGATTTGAAAGAGAGGAGAGAAAGAGGGGCTATTTCAGAAGATGAATGGGCAAAGAGAGAAAAAGGTAGAAGATGAAGATCTAAAATAACTAATCCCATTAATCATGGGAATTGGAAACGTGTATTAGGGAAATGATACACACGGCTCTCCTGATTTTGTGGATACAACAGTAGATATGTAATGATATTAGTAAGGAAACTCTATAAATGGTATCAATCTAATTTATTAAATGGTGTTTAGGGAGAGTTAATAAGGGCACAATAGTCCGACTATACAATTTCAAGATGTAAACATAACTAACGATGACATCAGGGATGAGAACATAAATAAGATTTTTAGACAGGATGCCTAATTAAAACTCTCTTGTTGGAAATGTAAAAAAAAAATTGGCTAGAGCCAATAGAAAAAAAAATTGGATAGAAGCACTGGCTTGTTGGTGTTGGAACCTAAATAAACATGTTAATAAAATGAAATTGGCTCGAGCTGAATGGAAGATAATTGGACAATAAGCGCTGGACTTTGTGGTGTTAAAACCCATTTTTCATCTTGATTTCTTCTATTTATAAGACAAGTCCCCAGCCGTTTGAACCGCCACTTGAATTTCGCTACATGTCCCATCAGGGGCGGAGCCAAGGGGGGTCAAGCGGGGTCACTTGACCCCACTGAGGTGTCAAATGCTAATAGAATAGGTATAATATTTCTTAGAATTTTGTATTTTTGCCCCTTGTACATCATGGTATTTTTTGCCCAACTACTTGCCCTCCTCCTTACCACTGACCATACCAAACAATTGTCCTTGTAAATCTCTAATTCTCTTCACCACTACTTGCCCTCCTTACCACACCCAATCATTTTTTTTCTCTAACTCTAAGTCTCACCAATCTCCAGGGCCAAAAACAGAACTAGTCCAGAGGCAGCAAAAATCTGGGTTTTTTCCCCCTTCGAACAGGACGAAACCTCTCCTCTATGGACTCTGGCTCTCCCCCCTCTCTCTCGTTTAACCGGTAATCTCCTCACTATGGCACGAATCTCCCCCCGCTCTTTCGTTTAACAGCTAATCTATTGTCGTAGATATGCAACTCTAAGAGCGTAATAATCGCTTTAATGAGGTAAACACTGAGTTTCTTCTTTGTGTTGCATGTCTAAGTCCATTCAACTCATTTGCAAGTTCTGACAAATAAAAGTTGAACCGCTTGGCCGAATTTTATCCTAAAGACTTCTCCGGTACTGAGCTTTTGGCACTTTCGGATCAATTTGAAAATTTCATCATTGATGTGCGGCTAATGTCGAGTTTTCAAACTTGAAAGGAATTGGTGATGTTTCTCGAAAGATGGTTGAGACCCGAAAAGATATAGGGTATCCATTGATTTTCAGGCTTTTGACTTTGGCTCTAGTTTTACCTGTTGGGACAACTACAGTAGAAAGAACATTTTCTGCCATGAAGATTGTGAAGAATCGACTTCGTAACCGAATGGGTGATCAATGATTGCATGATAGCTTGATTGTGTATATTGAGAGGGAGATTTTTAATAGTATCCCAAATGAGGATATTATGCTACGATTTCAAAATATGAAAAATCGCCAGGGTCACTTGTAAAGGCTGTTATAGGTCTTAAATTGATATCTGCTTAGCTACTTTTTGTTGGTATTCAAGTGTAGCTTTTTGTGGTCGGTTGTGGACACGGTTATAGGTTACATATGTAAGCTACTTTTTGTTTGACATTTCAGTGCATCTTTTGAGGGATCAATTGTAAATTGAATTATATGTTACTAATAGATATCTACTTTTAACTCATTTCTATTTCCCATTGTGGTGTTTTTTTTTTGTTCTATTATTCTGCTTTAAGAATTTGACCCCACTGATATTTAGTTCTGGCTCCGCCCCTGTGTCCCATGATGTGCATGCTTCTCCCATCCCACGCATTGGCGGTAAATTTCAGTGCCGAGTAGATACATCACGTGGTGCCGAGCAGCAATTTTCCAAAATACTTTTGGATAGCCGAAATTGCCACTCAAGCACCACATAAGATGGTGTCCGCTCGGCACTGAAAAATCTCTGGAGATCATGGGTGAACTCCACTACATATCTTCCTTCCTTTGCACGCGTGGAGATCATGGGGCATATGAAACTGCCCAATGCTTTATCCACCTACCTCATGTTATGCGTGGGAATTAAAAAAAAAAAAAAAAAAATAGGGCCATTAATTGACCCATTCATCCACTTTGAAAAAAAAATGGTTATCACGGAGACTACATTCCCCTTTTTCCGTGAACTTCAATGATGGTAGGGCCATTATGATCAACTCAAATGGCCTTTAAATTTCTTGCCACACTTCCATATATGGCCATGCAATTGGATCGAAAAAATATAAATGGGCCAAGTTCTACTCGAAAATAATATTTGGCAGAAAATAAAATTAATGTGCTTAATTTCACAAGTGAATTTAGCATAATTCGGTTCAAAAATAACACTTTCGTCCAAAACGACGTCGTTTTGCTCATTTTCTTGGAACACCTTTGGAGCTTCTAAGGGCCTTGTTTGAAGAGTTAATTTTTCAAAGTGCCTAAACTCTAAACCCAATGCCTAAACCCTAAACCCAAAGTGCCTAAATCCGAAGTTCCTAAATCCAAGTGCCTAAACCAACTATACCCTACCCCAAAGAGCCTAAAAATCCCCTAAAATTGAATCCCAAAATTGAACCTCAAATTTAACTCCAAATAGGGCCCTCGGAAGCTTTGGAAGTGTACCAAGAAAATGTCCAAAATGACGTCGTTTTGGACGAAAAGCAGGGGCGAAAAGTAGGGTCTCCGGATTCCTGAAAAACCTTGTCATAATAGAAAAAGAATGACAAGGCCAAATTGCAGGGGAATTCTTATTACCAACAGGAACAATTATGTTGGTCTCCATAGCTGCACCAAAACTGTACCTTTTTTTTTTTTTTTTTCCAATTATGGAGGCTGAAGCCAGGTTCAGCAAACTTGTACCGTAACATATAAGCCCATTGCAGGAACTATCTTCTAGATAATATATGCAAATTAGATTACCGGATCAATGAAAACTAATACCTCTTCACCCTTCTTAACAAGCTCTGTTCCGGCATCTTTTGGCATTTTGGTTAGGTTTAGACGTACAGAACCGTAGAATTTTCCTAAGAGCAAGTTCTCAAAAGCAAGTTCCGGCATCTTTTCGCATTTTGGTTAGGTTTTCCCTTGTACGTCTATTTGTTTTTGTTTTTGTTTTTAGCAGAAGCCAGCATTATAAGTTGTAGTTTGAGTCTAGTTAAATTTAAATGCATAAGAATACATGGTTTTAATGCATTAGGTTATATGGTGTCTACAATTGGACTACCACCCCACTTGCATATTATATCTCATCGGGGGATATACACACACGAATACGCACTTTATAGTCTATTTGAATTGCAGTTCCCATAGACGTTTATGTAGGAGTGTTTGGTAGCTAACAATTTTTTGAATTCTGCGTTTTGAATCATAGAATCTTGGATTATTATTGTTATGGATTGACCAAACAAAACACCCACACGCACAAAAGAACCGAAACAAAGAACACAAACGATTTTACGTGGTTCCCCAAAATCGGGTACGTCCACGGGAGAGAGAACACTTTTCACTATAACAAGAGATTTACAATGGAGGAGATACACTCTCACACTCACACACAACTCTCTCTTGTTCACACATACAATTTTTCCTCTCCACTACTTCTCACACACACGACACATACACAGCCGTAGTCTTTTTTCTTCTCTTGTTTCTCACGCACACACATTGGCACACATGCACTGCCTTTATACAAGGCATGGCAGACTCTAGAAAATTCCCAAAAACATCTTCAACAAATGGCCTTGGAACTATGCACAGCTGAACCAATTTAAATGCCAAACCAAAATTCATCTTCAATTCTTGGAAACCCTATTGATTAACTTCTGCCTAATCCACCACCAAGCCATATTAATGTTCCACCGAACCCATTTCCCATGCAAAACTAACACTATTTTATTTTATTTTTTTTCTTTTTCAAAAAACATCAATCATGTGCAAAAATCCCAACAATTATCACAATCTGCGCAAATAGTGTTTGGATAACAGTGTGCATAGTTAATTTTGCATAAGGGTATTGTTTAAATTCATATCGAGAATTCAAAAAGCCTCTGTTTATATCTGTAATTTCGTTTTTCAGTTCTGCATGCATTCGATAACCTATGAACAGACAAGCAGAATGCAATAATGCTCTAATTGCTAACTGGAAAACCACGGCTCCCAAATACCCCCAGTTGGCTTGTACATAATTTATTTTTGTCAAATTCGTTTTGTGCCTCTTTATCTGAATTTTACCCGAATTTCACTCTATCTGTCCTTTTTTGGTGTGTGTACCTTTCTGGACAAGTTTATGTGATGAGCAAGAACTGTACTCCGCGTTTTTTACCTAAAATTTGCATTTTAATATCCTTACCTTTTGTATTTAGTCGGGTATGTGATGAGTTATGAATTTTAACTATCCATATCAGAACTCCCCACCAGGGGCGGAGCCAGAACTAAATATCAGTGGGGTCAAATTCTTAAAGCAGAATAATAGAACAAAAAAAAAACACCACAATGGGAAATAGAAATGAGTTAAAAGTAGATATCTATTAGTAACATATAATTCAATTTACAATTGATCCCTCAAAAGATGCACTGAAATGTCAAACAAAAAGTAGCTTACATATGTAACCTATAACCGTGTCCACAACCGACCACAAAAAGCTACACTTGAATACCAACAAAAAGTAGCTAAGCAGATATCAATTTAAGACCTATAACAGCCTTTACAAGTGACCCTGGCGATTTTTCATATTTTGAAATCGTAGCATAATATCCTCATTTGGGATACTATTAAAAATCTCCCTCTCAATATACACAATCAAGCTATCATGCAATCATTGATCACCCATTCGGTTACGAAGTCGATTCTTCACAATCTTCATGGCAGAAAATGTTCTTTCTACTGTAGTTGTCCCAACAGGTAAAACTAGAGCCAAAGTCAAAAGCCTGAAAATCAATGGATACCCTATATCTTTTCGGGTCTCAACCATCTTTCGAGAAACATCACCAATTCCTTTCAAGTTTGAAAACTCGACATTAGCCGCACATCAATGATGAAATTTTCAAATTGATCCGAAAGTGCCAAAAGCTCAGTACCGGAGAAGTCTTTAGGATAAAATTCGGCCAAGCGGTTCAACTTTTATTTGTCAGAACTTGCAAATGAGTTGAATGGACTTAGACATGCAACACAAAGAAGAAACTCAGTGTTTACCTCATTAAAGCAATTATTACGCTCTTAGAGTTGCATATCTACGACAATAGATTAGCTGTTAAACGAAAGAGCGGGGGGAGATTCGTGCCATAGTGAGGAGATTACCGGTTAAACGAGAGAGAGGGGGGAGAGCCAGAGTCCATAGAGGAGAGGTTTCGTCCTGTTCGAAGGGGGAAAAAACCCAGATTTTTGCTGCCTCTGGACTAGTTCTGTTTTTGGCCCTGGAGATTGGTGAGACTTAGAGTTAGAGAAAAAAAATGATTGGGTGTGGTAAGGAGGGCAAGTAGTGGTGAAGAGAATTAGAGATTTACAAGGACAATTGTTTGGTATGGTCAGTGGTAAGGAGGAGGGCAAGTAGTTGGGCAAAAAATACCATGATGTACAAGGGGCAAAAATACAAAATTCTAAGAAATATTATACCTATTCTATTAGCATTTGACACCTCAGTGGGGTCAAGTGACCCCGCTTGACCCCCCTTGGCTCCGCCCCTGCTCCCCACCCGATAGCTTAATCAGTTAAGCATTCGGGTTGGACATGAAGTTTCTTCATGGCTTTACATGTTTGACATCAATCAAGTTTAGATGACTGGTGGGTGGAAGGTTTGAAAGCAACGTTTAGGATAGAAGAATTGTACTTGGGGAAACTAAAGTTGTTGCTCTGCCTCGGCATTTCTGGACAAGTTTATTTGATAGCAACACAAAAAGAGTGACAAGTTTAGCCCAGAGCCTGCTAAGGTGAGGGACGAGGGTCTAGTTGACACCTAAAAATTTGCCAAAAAATTTAGACAGTGATGGCGAAATTTGCCAACAGAACGATGAAAACCTAAGTTCGGGGGAGAATGCAGAAGGTTTTTTTTTTTTTTTTGATCGGAAAAAAATTTATTGTACCGAGATGGGGGACGAGGGGAGGAGACTCCAACCAAGGGTTGAAGGAATTAAAACACCTAATGGGACAAGCCCATAAACACCCAAGGGCCGGGTTACAACCTTTCGCCTAGATGCAAAAGGTTACAACCGTTGTCGGAACTTAGTCCCCTTGTGAGCACAATAGAGGTACTCACAACTTATCTAACTTCAGTTGAATATTGGAATCATATCCAGTTGTTAGATCTGATTCTCATGAATAACGGCATACAGAACAACAAATTCTGCTTAGAAAATTTAGTACTGCAGATTTGCTCCACTATATAAGCAATGATGGGTTTATGCTTATTACTCCACAACAAAAAGGTAGGAGCAGGACACTAGACTTATAGAACTCGAACTTTTACATAGAACTTGGATTATTCCATTTAAGTTTTCTTGAACTGGACAATGTTCTTGCAACCAAACTTATTACTCCATCTTTACAGTATTTCGCTTTTTTGGTATTGCTTTTAACGGTACTAACTTCCGCAGCGTTATCCCCACTCTTTCCGTCATGTCCATAATTCCTGGAGTGAGAGAGTTGCTGACCTCCCAATCAAAAGACTGTATCAAGGAGGCCAAAGCAAGGTGAACCACTCGGTGAGCTAATGCGAATCCGGGGCAAATCCTCCTCCCATATCCAAATGGTATCAACTCGAAGTTTTGCCCTTTGTATTCAATCTTCTTGCTTAGAAACCTCTCAGGCTGGAAAGACAAGGGGTCGTCCCAGGACTCTAGATCTCTTCCGATTGCCCATGCATTCACAATCACTTGCGTATTTTTGGGTATTTGATACCCCATATAGTTGGAATCTTCCATTGCGTTCCGTGGTAGAAGCAATGGAGTTGCAGGGTGCAATCGGAGTGTTTCCTTCACTACAGCTACCAGATATGGGAGCTCATCTATGTCCTTCTCTTCAACCTTCTTGTCGGGGCCAATGACCCTAGCTATCTCCTCTCTAACCTTTCTCATTGAATCAGGGCGGCGTAGCAGCTCTACCATGGCCCATTCGACAGTGCAGCTTGTAGTTTCTGACCCTGCGAAAAACATTTCCTGCACCATTTACTTTCTGATTAATATATCAGAATCACAGTCAAAGTGAATAGCTTTTTATCTTTAGAACACACACCAAGAGAGATAAAAGTATGATACTACCAGTATGATAATAGTCGCATTTCTCTCTGATATCTTGTCTAGCCTTCCTTGTCCATCACCTTCATACTCCAAGATAGCATCCATGAAGTCTTTTTTGTTTACCTTCTTAGTGCCTGAATGTTTTTTCTGCTGAACCCGTTCCTTCACATACTTGGCTGCAATTTTCATGGCTCGTCCCATGTCCCGATCCATATTCTTTTTTATCCCCATGGGGTCCAACCATTTCAGAAATGGCAGGAAGTCGGCCACATTCGGTTTCCCACCCCACTCCATGACCTTGTTCATAGCATCAAAGAATTCATGCCCTTCCCCTGACCGTGGTTCCAAAAGATCTCTTGACAACATGAGGTTGCCGACCACATTGAAAGCCATATAGAAGAGGAAGCGGCTTATATCTACCTCGCCTAATCCTCCACGTGCACGTGACGCTTTTGAATCCTCCTCAATCCACAGGATCATGTTGTCGATGCATTTCCGCCTGAGAGAAGCTGTCTCGTTGAGTCTGTTTTTTACCAGGAGCTCTGCGGAACATAGTTTCCTTAGTATTTGCCAATCTGTGCCATAGTTGCCAAAAGCCACTGATCCTTGGTTGTAGCTCCATGATGTCAGTGCATCGGGGACTTTACGGTCACAAAAAGCAAGGTCGTGGTACTTGAACAACTCAGCAGCTGCCTTGGCTGATTGAACCACCATTGTATTTACAGAACCAAGCTTCAACCAAAGAACTGGTCCGTATTTCAATCTGAGCTTGTACAGGTTCTGATGTGGCATAGTTCCAATATCATGCATATTGCCAATCACTGGCCATCCTTTTGGCCCCGGCGGTCGCTGTTTGGTAGTAACGTTCTGTGCCTTGGTCCAGCTGATCACAAGAAGAAGAAAAAGAGCTGCCAGTAGTGAAAAACTCAACAAGGTAGTTGAAAACCAATTGCTCTCCATTTTGTGTTTAAGCTTGTATTTTAGATTACCCTCTATGAACTCCCCTGAAGCTTGTCTGCTGTCATATCCTATATATAGGGGAAACCAACAAAACAATACCTTGGGCTGTATTACAAGGACTGTGATACAGGTGTTGGGGGTGCGGGTACATGTAAATGCCGAATACATATTATTTTCATCAAAGAAAGAGGGGAGTTGTAGACAAAATAGTCGTATTTCTTGGCGTATTTCCTGTATTTTGCAGCGTAAATTGTGTTTACGAAGTGCCTTTGGACATTTCATGCCTATCAAAGGAGTTCTATATATAGTTCGTGTCTCATTCAATATACCGGATACAGATCCGTACCCTTATATGAATGTCAGGTATCTGACCTGGGTATGTGATATATTTTTTTATTTTTGCAGAGTCCATATAACATAGACACTAGTAAATAGTAAGGCTTATGCATAATATGGATGGTTCTGTTGAATAGAGTCATGAGTACAATTATTTATGGAATTCCTTACTTTCTATTAATTCTGATATAGATTGAAAGGCTTTGTAGTTAATGATTTTTTGTTGTGCAGGAATTGAAAATCAGTGTGCTACTTGTTTGATAAGTCCCTAATGTATAACCAGATAGTCTCACAGTAGGCAGGCTTATACCATTATAGAGTATAGACACGAGCAGCATCTAAGCTTGAGCCCACCTTCGCACGCCTCTGTTAATCTTTAGGAGGCATCTGCCCCAGATAAACCACCCACCTCGCAGTGTACTTGGATCAATCGAGAGTTCTATTCATAACTCAATTAAATTGGATATTCTGGGTACCTGAAAAAAAAAAAGATTTAATGAACTCTATGCAATAAAGTTGTCAAAAACTAGACTTGGTTACTACTAGGAGATAGAATACAAATTGAAGTATTCAAGTCGGTCAATAATATCATTGCGTTAGAGGGCGTATTTACTTTTCGGTTGTAATTTTTCAGAAAATTGCCCATTTTTATGTCCATTCTAGCTCATATATATTGGTATTTCTAACTAACTCCCTTGTTCACTTGTCTTGTCTTGATATGACCCGACTTAAAAGCCGATAAGCAGTCTCCTCATCTAACAGTTCAGATCATGACCTAACTTTTTTTTTTTGGGTAACCATCATGACCTAACTTTGATAAAGGATGAATGCAAACAAGGATATATTAACATTTCAGGCAACAATGTGAAGTCAGTTGAGCCTGGTTTTGAAAGAAAACAAAGATTTGGTACTAACATCTCATCCTGATATGATTTGAGATTTAGCCCAACTTCTTTCCCCTTCAGCTCACTACTCATATAATGACCTAACGTGATAAGGAAGAATACAGGCAGGTTAGTTTCACTTGCACTTGTGTTTGGTGTGGCATATACCATTTCATGCAACAACTTGAAGTTGGTTAAACTTTGTATGTGCACTAGTTTTTTTTTTTTGGGTGGTGAAAGAGCTAGAATTTTATTAAATAACACAAAATTACAACAACAAAAACGCAAAAGGAAAATGAAAAAAATCTAGAATTATACGAAGACGCAAAAAATAAAATAAAGTAAAAGCCACCGAAAAAGAAAACATTATCTATATATACTAGTGTTTAAGCACGTGGATTTATCAGCAGGAGGAGTTTAAAGTGTACTTACATGTAATGAATATGTAAGTGTCCTATGAGGTAAACCAATAAAGACTTTGGGTTTTGCAAAGGAGGGTGTAGTGCCGGCTCAAGGTAATTGGAGGCTTAAGGCAGCAATTTAAAAGAGGCCTTTTTACATAGGTAATATTTATCTAAAATATATTTTTCATGCAAAATTACTAATTATATCTTTTTCGTCAAATTTTGCTACCAAAACATGATCTATTGATAGTATTACTAATTCACTCAATCTTTATTGTGACATTGTTGATCTTAAGTAGTAGGATATTTTAGGAGTATTAAATTAGAAAATTTTCTTTCTGCTGAAGCCATGGTTATAGAGATTGTTAGCAATATTCTATAAGCAATGTAGGCATTTGGATAAAAAGTCAAATATGTTAAGATAACTACACAAAGAACACAAGTTGACATTGCTTGAAGTGCAAAAGAATATGAGTAACCTCATACTTTGAAAGGGAAATTGTTTTTCAGTGGTAGTTGAGGCAAATAATTGCGCAATCATGGGATGGTTATTGGGAGTCATAACATAATGGTAAAGGAAAAATAATTCCATATTCATGTCATGGTAATTTTCGCTGGACAATAATACCCTTGGAACTAAAGAAAACTGGTATGTCGTTTTTGTACCAAAAATATAATTTATAAAACAGGGAACTAACTATTATTCCAAAGAACAGTGGTTAAGTCCGAGATCGTCCACGGAGAGTAAAAAGCTAAGTTGCGGTACTTTCAATTAATTTCTAATTTAATTATGAGAACAAGAGAAATTTGGTTTGGATTTGATTGAACTAATGATTAAACTAAAATTAACTAGAAAGCGATTAAAGTTTAGAAACAAGTGAGAGAAGGGACTAGGGTTTCGATTCAATCTCCCCTCGTAATATGATTGTGATGAAGTCTAGGGTTCTCTTAACATATGACCAGATCACCGACAGGGTAGCAATTCCTATCGATAATCCGCACAAATATAATCAAGACTTGTACTCCGTATAGACTATCTCAACATGGCACAACCCGTCTCACGTCGTATAATCTATCTCAGAGACTATCTCGAAGCAAGTAAAATGATTGCATGATGGTGTTTGATATCATGAATACAAACACAAAAGATAAATCGTAAAAATTATAACTTTTCATAAAAACTATGAATCATCTAAAGTCATACATACAACTAAATATTGAATAGAAGCCCTAAAAATCTAAACAATCATGTTACTCGGAGAGATATCCTCGTTACTCTAGCCAAAGCGTTAGCCGATCATGGAGTTAAACTCCAATTCCAGCCGCAGCCTCGTGCGGTTTTCTTCTATTATACGTGACTCTGATGCCCAGCTTCCAAGATAACCCCAGACCAAACCCTTGCTGTCTTCTTTTATAGTGCAAAACCGCCCCCAAGAGTTTCCAACCAAGGGGACTCTTAATTGTTCACCGACTAGTCCAAATTCCTAACTAAGAAAATAACCTTCCTTTTGTCTTTGATTCTCTTTCCTTCACAAATCATCTACAGACTACAGCCGTGTAAACCCAATTCTGAGAAAATTTCCTTTTTAACTTTTCCCCTTTTGGCAGTCTTATATAGCCCATGCAAATCCTGAATATTTGTTTCCAAGTCAACGTTGCAGTTTCTATCATGTGGCCAATTAGCTCTCATGACACCTTCAGACAATTCAATTTCCACGTAAATGATATTCCATGTGCTGTGGAAGTTTCCTTCATATGAGAACTCCAAGTTTCTTTTATTATCTCGTTGGCCTTGGCTCAAAAAATATTAATCAATTGCTCCGAAATCCTGAAAATAGGAAAAAAGAGTATCACACTCCAAATAATACAATAAATGGATGTAACTTGAATAAATTAGAGTGTAAATTGGCACATTGTGCACCTATCAAAAGCACTCTGCCCATTTTTCCTCAATTGCGTGCAATGTTTTTATTTAAAAGTGCAATGGTGTTTCACAAAGGGTGCAATAGCATTTAGTTGACAGAGGAATGGTTATGTTTCAAAAAAAAAAAAAATGATTGATTTAAACATCACATTGCCAAGCCCCATTGTCTTCACATGTGTGCAGTTATAAAGTGTAATGATCTTGGATAGGGTGCAATAGTAATTCATTGTCTCAGTGCAATGGTTATATTCTCAAAATTAAAGTTTGATTTAGAAATCACTCTACCAAGCCCTGTTGAACTCACTTGCATGCAATGCCTTTATTAGAGAGTGTTATTATGTTTTACACAGGGTGCAATAACTGCTCATTGACGGTGCAATTAATGGTCAATTTCCCCAAATAAGAAGTTTAATTTTAGACATCATATTGCCTAGCTTAGTTGTCCTCAATTGCGTGCAATGTTCGTTTTGAAGGGTGCAATGGTGTTTCACAAAGGGTGCAATAACATTCCATTTACATTGCAATGGTATTTTACCTTTTTCTCAAACGTATTTTACAGTGCAATGGTATTTTACCTTTTTTTCTGTGTCTGTGCTCTTTCTCTAATTTTGGTTGTGTCTGTCTTTGTGGTTGCATCTGTCTTTGGTGTCTTTGTGTTCTTTTGTTGTTGGTTTGAGGGGGTTGGGGGGTTGTTCTTTTTCTCTTCTTTTTTTTCTCTTTAGAGTCTTAAGGTCTGGTCCCATTTTGGTCTTGGGGAGTACTGTGGTGTTTGTCCTAGCTATGTATGTTGCTTATTTCGACGTTGTGTAGCTTCATTTTTATACTTAGACTGCTAAATTGCTTTATTGCTGTTATGCATTGGATCTTTCAAATACTTAAAGGAACTCTTATACTGCTATTATGGAGAATTGAGGTTGCTGCTAGGAGTATACTTTGGATTTTTCAAATGCTTTGGAAATCGTGGTAACGGCTGCTATGTGGAGAATTGAGTCAGAGTTGAAGTTGTTGCGGTACTATTGATCCTTTTCTTGGACTGAAGATGCTATCATCTTTTTGGAAGTTGCTGAAGTTTCAAAGCGGCTTCATGTGATGGTTCAACTTACTTCTGATGCTTTATGTTATATTTCAGAAACTGTTGTTGCTATCTTCAAACCATGTTTTCTAGCTGGGTTTGAATGATGCTGGTGATGTCCATTGTGGTGGTTAAAATCTTGGTGTTGTTGGTGTTGACTGCTGCTGATGTTGATAATGGTGTTCACGTGGATTGAGTTGTTCTAAGCCTTTATTATGTCTGTATTAATGGTACATGTTGTATCTATTTTGGGTTGTGACTGTGTTTTGGTTGACCTCTGGTTAACCTTGTCATTACCCTTTGGGTCTGTGAAGGCATATGATTGTCGCTTGGAGGGGTGCCAACTTAGTTGGGATGCCTTCTTATGTTGTGATGCCGTTCTCTCGGATCCTTTTAATTTTTGTAATTTGTTTTCAAAGATTAATAAATTCTTTTTTGCTGTTAAAAAAAAAAAAAACTTTTTCTCAAATGGTGCAATAACCTGGGGGTATTTCCATCCACAAATGTTTGGAGCTGTGTATGTGCAATTCCCCTACTTTGAAATGGGATATTTTATGAATTCTTTTTTCTGTAAAATGTGATTTGAATTTCGTATGCGATGAAGTGATATGTCTATGTGCTTTGAGTGATATGCTATAAAGTGGAAAGTTTCTTTTAATGTCAATGTGTTTTCTAAGATGTTTAAGTCCATGTATGTTGCAAGTATGAGTTTATGAAGTATGTATGCCATGTCATTGCTTTACCTTATGTGCCCACTAGTGGGTACTATAATAGCTAGCATTATGTGCCTTCTTAGAGGGTTCGACAATATCTACATATGTGCCTTTGCCGATGAGTACAAATAATCGGCCATGATCCCGTTATGTGTTATGTATGTATGCATGTTATAAGCATGGTAGTGTTGGCAATGTAAATGTATTCAAGTTTTCATATAAAATGTCTTTTGATTTTTCAAATGTTCAACAACCATAGCGTTATTTGTATTGTATCTTCAAAAATCCAAATTAGAGTATGAGAGCTTTACTCACTGAGCTTTCAATTGACACATTATTTACTTGTGGACACCCCAATTTTGACCCACGAATGTTTTTAGGCATTCCCGATGATGAGGAAAAAATAGTGCATAAGCTTGAACGAGGCTTTTAACCCACCAAAACCAACTCAAAAGCCAAGAAAAACCCAAAAAGCCCTCCAAGGCCACTTGAGCGCTCAAATGGAGAAGGTCCAGCGCTCAAGTCAAGACCACTTGAGCAGTCAAGTCGTCTACGAGCAGCAGCTTTTTGCAGGTTGTTAGTTGACTGCCATGATGGGATTCTCCTTCGGCATCCCCAACCCCTGAAAATTCCTTCGGTTTTGATGGTTCAGTCATGAAGGGCATTAATTGGATCAGCCCTCTTTGTTCTCTGTGTTGGCTGATTTGAATTGATAGTTTCATGTCTTCAACTCTTTAACTGTGTTTGGTCACTCATATTTGTCCTTCGTGCCATGGAAAATTTGTAAAGTTATTTGGATTCTATCCAAAGAGGGTACATTCTAAATTTGGTTCCTTTGGCAATGGTTTGAGTTGGTCAATGTGGAAATATGGAATGAGATTTTGTTTCTCTCTTGGGGTGGGAAATGGGAATGACCGTATTGCTTGATAGAATATTGCAATGTTTGTATGTATATCTCAAGTGGAGTTGTAGAGAAGGAAACACATTAGTATAAAGATTTTATCCCCTGCGTTATTGTAGCTAGCCACAACAATGTTTTCCAAACCCAAATTTCAGCCTCTATTCCATCCAATTGCAGCCATTTGGGACAACATATTATAGTGTCGATCTACAGAGAGATTGGTGAGTTATTATTGGACAAGAACGAAGAACAGTACCAGAAGTTTGGCCTCAGTGTGGTGGGGTGGGATATGTAAAGGGATGCTAGATCCTGATTATCCTCACGTTGTACCACCAAGCTATAGGGAACCGGATCTAGCTTAAATGCTAATCACAAATATATTAATACAAATCACAATTATGTACAATTTGGAACAAAAAAGGTCAGTTAGTATTTTAAGATATCAGCAAATAAACAAAGTATTACAAACCCAAGTATAATATAAAGTTGGAAAACCCTAAGGACATGGCAAAGCATGCAAAATCAAGCAAAACACACTTGAGGGGATAGTCATTATCTCCAAATGATATGTCACAGCCTTGCTTCTACCTCATGCATCTATACAATATTGTTGTAACCATGCCAGTGTTACACTCTACCAAATAAACCTATAAATAGATAAACAATAAAACATATTAGCCAAATGATAAGAAGAACAAGTAAACACTCACAGTTGGCTGTGCAATAAAGAACTAGAAATTGGATATAACAGTGCTCATGACTATTACCAAGTAATGATAAATCTCAATTTGCAGAATTTCTGAAAGTATGGAGGGAAAAAAATAACATGCTTCTGGGCTTACCACCAACATGAGTATAACTCATCACCTGTCCATGAGACCCACAAAGATATGTGGTAGTTAGGGATTGTTGGATCATGTCAAGGGGCACTTGACAAATTTGTTGCACGAACAATCTATGTCTGTCCATGAGACCCACAAAGATATGTGGTAGTTAGGATTGTTGGAGCATGTCAAGGGGCACTTGACAAATTTGTTGCACGAACAATCTATGTCTGGGAGAAGTAATCAATAGATTTCCGAGAAAATGATATTAGAGGATTCGAGAGCGATAAGGGCATCAAAAAAGTTTTCTCTAACTCAGTCTTCTTCTCTCGTGGCAACTGTGAGGTTTTTTCCTCACGTGGTAATGATAAACTTCGGAGAAAATGAAGGTCATAAATAAACAGTTTGAAGATGTAAATTAAGCTTCAAAAAATGCGGCATTCGTTGAGATTTATTCGTTTATTCAAGAAAAAGAAGGCACTTAAGAGGCCTACGCCAAACCCCACCACTCATTGTACCATTGATGGGGAAAAAAAAACAAGCAGCCAAGAAAAAACACAATTACCGATCAATAAAAATATGGATACACCATTTGGTGTACACGAAATACACACCACGTTGCGTGGATCCCATCTCAGGGTTCCACACAAATGATCGAAGCCGCTCAATTAGTTTAAATGTTTTTTTAAGGATCCATGTAAAAAAATCAATTCGATCAGATATCGGTAGAGGCTTGATCAATTCTTTGCTCAATTTGCATCCTTAATGGACTCTCTAAAAAATGGGACCCAATTTTGTTTGTTAAGAGTGCTAATTTGGAGAGTGAGTACTGCAGTGGTGTTAACAGATCTTTAAAAAAAAAAAAGAATCATGGCTACGGTTAGATCATTGGCTTTGAATTCTTTCCATCTGTTCATACCCACGACTAGAGCAGAAGATGGGTTTTCTAATGATTGAATCCATAATATCCTTTTAGTCTAAGTTGGGATATGTAGAATTAATGTAGGGTTATCTTTCAATATCAAACTCTCCCTCCATATTCCAATATGTTTCACATATATATCACAGAAAGGGTTAACTAGAAAATCTACGAGAAAGAAGCTGCCAACAACTAGGAAAACAGAAATGGGAAGTCTCTCAATTATAAGCATGTAACAGAAGTTCATCACAGATGCCAACAACTAGCAAAACAGAAATGGGAAGTCTCTCAATCATAAGCATGTAATAGAAGTTCATCACAGAAAAGTCGGTTCAAAGATTATGCTATGCACACACACACACACACACACACACATAGAGAGAGAGAGAGAGAGAGAGAGAGAGATCACGCCTCGCATCTTAAAATACCACTGCCCAAATAACCAGGTGTACGAATATCTGCGATTGCAACAGAGCCAGCAACAGAGAAAATGCAGACAGCTCGAGGACCCATATGAACCGCTGATAATAATTTTCTAACGATATCCTACAAAATCACCAAAATTATATAAGCACAACAATATTAGCAACTTAGAAGGAAATAACATCAAGACAGACTACTCCATATTTAGCCTTACCTCTCCTATTTGTACCTTCAGTACATGAGGAATGAGGTTTCCTCTAGCTGTGTCTACAGCAAGCCGACCCACCAGAAACAAAGGGGCAATAAACCAAAACAGTCAATTAGGCATAGCGGAAAACTTGCATTCCCCTGACTTAAATTGTGATGTGTATTGGTCAAGGTGGAAATCCAAAGATTGTCGATAAGCCCCCCAATATCAACAGCTTACACGAGGAAATCTTTCCTTGAAAAATAGCATGGATGATGAGATCCCTGTTAGGGTTATTTTGAAAACTATAAGATCACAAACAACATAAACGATAGGCTGTATAATCCCCTGACTTGAATTGTGACACATATTGGTCAAGGTGGAAACCCAAAGATTGTCGATAAGCCCCCCAAAGATCAACAACTTACACGGGGAAGTCTTTCCTTGAAAAATAGAATGGATGATGAGATCCCTGTTAGGGTTATGTTGAAGACTATAAGGTCACAGACAGCATATATGATGAGTTGTATAATCCCCTGACTTGAATTGTGATGCATATTGGTCAAGGTGGAAATCCAAAGATTGTCGATAATCCCCCCAAAGATCAACAGCTTACATGAGGAAATCTTGCCTTGAAAAATAGCATGGATGATGAGATCCTTGTTAGGGTTATTGACAACATATACGATGGGCTGTCAAATCCCCTGACTTGAATTGTGATGCATATTGGTCAAGTTGGAAATCCAAAGATTGTCGATAAGTCCCCCAAATATCAACAGCTTACACGAGAAAATCTTGCCTTGAAAAATAGCATGGATGATGAGATCCCTGTTAGGGTTATTTTGAAGATTATAATGGGAAGTCTCTCAATTATAAGCATGTAACATAAGTTCATCACAGAAAGGTCGGTTCAAAGATTATGATATGCAGAGAGAGAGAGAGAGAGAGAGAGAACTAGATCATGCCTCGCATCTTAAAACACCACTTCCCAAATAACCAGGTGGACGAATATCTGCGGTTGCAACAGAGCTAGCAGCAGAGAGAATGCAGACAGCTCGAGGACCCATATGAACAGTCATTCCAGGATTTGTAGTCTGCATCGAGGAGATAAATTCACAGTATTGTATTGCAGTCAACAGTATGCGACTATTTTGGCTGTGTTCGGTTAGTAGGTTTAGTTTTGTACTGTTTTAGTTTTGATGATGTAAGCAGGTGTAATAAGTGGAGAGAGATAGAGAGAAAAGTGAAAAAAGTGATGATGTAATCAAAACTGGAATAGTGTCAAAACTGGGCCAAACCCACTAACCGAACACAGCCTTTGTCATCTACCAGTCTTGTTTATGGACATAGGAAGGATAGCGATAGTTATTGGAGAACACTATGCAACTACTACACGAACAAACAATAGTATAGAGTTTTAAAAAGAGGAAGTATAGACTGCCCAAATTGACCAGGCATGTGTTTGAATTCTTTAAGGCTTTTAATGACTCAGAAATCTTTGGTCCGCTTGGGTTTCTTGTATTTTTATTTCTGATGAGAAGACACAAACCTACCAATGTTGAAGCACCTCTCTTTAAAGAGTAGATAACAAATTGGCTACTAAGCTATAGAAATCTGGCATGTACAAGTTTTTCTTTTTCTCATAACTAAAAAGGAGAATTAAAATAACAATAAATACAAAAATGAAGATAATCCTAAGAAATGACACAAATATAAATATGGGACCTGCAAACATTTACAACTAGTTCAGAAGAAACAACCTTTAATTATATGCCAGTACCTTAATAAATATGTTTCCAGCTTCGCTCTTGCGTACACTAGGGTTGTGATGAGAATACATAATCCTAATGGGCTTTCCATTAAGAGGACTGAAGTTCAGCATCTCCAATGCCCTCGCAGCAGTCATCAAGATGCATAGCAAAAGAAAAAGGGCAAATATTTCAGTTGCACAATTCAGTAGAAAATGACTCCCTTAATCAGTTTCAATAAGGAAAAGAAAAAAGGTCCCCACCACGTGTACATAAGCTTCACGGAACCAAAGGACATTCAAGAAGGCAATGAAACAACATATCGTATGATGCAATAACATTGTAACTATGTTGGACATAGATCTGCATATCAGCGTGTGAGTTAGGCATATCAATGAATGCACAATAGCATGACTTTGTAAATGCTCACCCCTAATATCAATAAATCTGCATTTCGCTTGATATAGCAAAATCACAAACGAACCAGACTTGATTCGCCTTTGCAACAGATAAATAAGCAACAAAAAAGGAAATGACTTATGTTTTTTTCCTTGACTGGTCAAAGTGGACAACTATAATGAAACATTCAAAAAAGGAAATATTGACTAAATTTATGGGATGGAGGAAATATTATCCATTGTGGTTGCCAGTTGAATGGGCCAATTATTTTACATGTAAGATGCTAGAATAAAATTAAAAATTTTGACCATTGAAAACATTTTTGTCAGATTATACAGTACAAGGACCATGTTTTCAACTAAATGTGATTGTGAACATATGTTTAGTTGGATGACCCAATTTATTTGTCTAGTTTTTGAATTTTCGGATTTGTAAAAATAATGCCTTATCGAGTTGAGAAAGTTACATCGTGTAAAAAAAAATCAAGATATGTCAATTTGATTCAAAATCGACTTGATTTAATTTTATTTGAAGTTGGCTTGAATGAACAACCAACCGAACTAAAGCTAAAAAGTACATTGAATTATGTCAATTTTTTAAGGCTAACAAGAAATATTAATCTCAACTTGATTTTTTTATATAAAAAGTAAATTAAATAATCATTCTGGTTGGAGAGTCTACTTAAGTCTCCATCCTAAAAAGACGGGGAGCCCACCACATTTTTTTTAGTTGGCAATAATTTTATTACAACAAACATGATAAATGATACATCAAGTTGGATCCGGGGGTACTAGTTACAAAAACTCCAGCAAAAATTTAGAAATCACATCAAGATTTTGGGGAATTCATCTTCCACATATATAGTCCTAACTCTAGTCATATAATGTGTAGGCAGGTGCGGAAGCGGAAAGCATCTCTCAAATAACTAAAATTGGTGAGTGCGAGGATTGAGAGTGGGAGCAAATGTCGTTTTAAAGGATTATGTGACTAAGGTCCTAACAATGATGGTAGCAAATGTCGCTAGCTCTCGCTCGTGAAATATCATCGTGGCAAGTGCATATCAAAATTCACTGTTGACTGCTCTGCCCCCAATTTCCAATCCTAGTTCACTTATTTGTGTAGAAAAATTTGCTAGCTGCTGCTGGATTACAACATTGAATCAGCTGAATTGAAGGTTAAGAATGTTGCCAAGATGTTGTAGCTGGGCTCGAGCCACCTGCAGAGAGGTGTCAGGCAGCTGCATTAGCACTGAAATTTAAGATCAAAAGCTTCCTTATCATCAGGTAGTGTTGCACAATCAAAATTTTTGTACAGAATGGCCTCTGGTCCTTCAATTTTGGATTAGAACACCTGACAGGACATAATTTCAAAAAATTCACTGCCACTTCATTCTGAACGAACTTTCGCTATAAAAATTTGGATTGTTAATCGTTTCTCCCTTGCGATCCTATGTTCTTGCGATCGTATGAATAGTGGCTGTTACTTCGTTTTATTAGATAAGCGAGTATATGACATGAAGGTTTATACATGGGCCATTGGATACAATAAAGCTCAAATTCGTGTTCAAACTCGGATTTATTTCTGGAAGTACATAGAAAAACTTGCGGGCTACGACGTTTCTGTGATAAACCTCAACCATCAAAGCAAATGACATTTATAACGTACACGACCTACGTAGAGTTGTCTAGAGAACTACATAAACACAACATTGAACCATTTTCTTACAGTAGGCACTCGACAACTTCAAGCTGTTAGAGAGCCGTGTAACTTAATTTATTCATCACCACCAGATAACCAGATCGATTGAGTTTCCTACCTCAATCGCGATAGCATGCTCACGGAATTCGCTTTCTGGGTATTGCTATCACGGGTACTTTCTTCCTTAGTGTCAGTCCCAATCTTTCCTGCATATCCATGGTCTCCGGAGTCACACCGCCACTTAGCTCCCAGTCAAATGTCTGTGCCAAAGTGGCTAGTTCAAGGTGTAGCACGCGGTGAGCCAAGGGAAATCCAATGCATATCCTTCGCCCCGATCCGAAGGGAATCAACTCGAAATGTTGACCCTTGTATTCAATATTTGAGTCTAGAAACCTCTCAGGCTTGAAAGACAAGGGGTCTTCCCAGGCATCCGGGTCTCTCCCAATTGCCCATGCATTCACAAACACTTGTGTGCCTTTGGGTATGAGATATCCCATGAACTTGGTATCCTCCATTGTGTTCCGGGGAAGGAGAAGAGGAAGTGCAGGGTGTAATCGGAGCGTTTCCTTCACCACGGCTTGAAGATATGGCAATCGATCCATGTCGCTCTCCTCCACTTTCCTGTTCCGTCCAACTACTCGGTCGATTTCCTCCTGCAACTTTTTCATGCAACGAGGGTTTCGTAATAACTCAGTGAAACCCCATTCGATGCTGATACTTGTTGTTTCTGACCCCGCGAAAAACATTTCCTGCAGCAATGATGCATTTGATAACCAAAATCTCAAAATAATCTTCAACTTTTAAACTTTTTTGGGGTAATGAAAAGGGAAAACATACCATAATAACAATGTTCACATTATGCACGGTGAATTTGTCAGGCCCATCTTTTCCATCACCTTCATACTCCAACAGCACATCCAAAAAGTCCTTCTTCGCCCTCTGTTTCCCGGCCTTCTTCTCCTCAATCCTCTCCTTGACAAACTGAGACGAGATCCTCATGGTTTTCGTCATGTCTCGCACCATAGTCCTCTTGATCTTCAGAGGGTCCATCCATTTCAAAAAGGGCAAAAAGTCTGCCACATTTGGCGTCCCTGCCAACTCCAAAATCTTGTTCATGCAATCGAAAAACTCTTTCCCTTCCATTGACTTTGAATCCATGAGGTCTCTGGAGAGCATAAGGTTTCCGACTAGGTTGAATGCCATGAGGAAGAAAAGGCGGTTGAGCTGCACCTGTTAGAAAAATCGTGCGAGGATTTAGATTTTGCTTAAATCAAACGAACGGTCACAAACTTTTTAAAGATCTTTTAGTAGACAAGACACCACTGCCCACACACCATGGAAAGTGATGGAGCTTAAGAATGAGAGGGTGTAACGTAACAGCTCCAAGATACACACTGGTACATTTCTTTGCACATGTTGATCTTTTTGCTATGTCGCTAGCTAGGTGACACACATAGGGGTGTAACAAGCCTCCAGCTCAACTCGTTTAGTAAACGAGCTAAAAATCGAGTCTGAGCTCTGCCAAGATAATTTACGTAACGAACCTCCTTAAATAAGCCGAGCCTATATAAACAAATCGAGCTTTTGCAAGCCAGCCGAGCTTTAACGAGCTCATTTACTAAAACAAAAGCTCAAGCTCGGCTCAATTACTAAACGCTCGCAAGCAGCTCAATTCATTTGCAGCCCTAGACACACAATGGTACATCTAACAATAAAATGTCATAATAGCAGGTTAAAATAATTCAAGTCGATAAGATAATAAAGAAGTTCTTTTGTTGTTTCTATTTCTATTGTTTGACATCACCTCCCCGGGTCCACCGTTCGCCCGAGAGGCCGCCGCCTCCTCCTCAATCCACCGGACCATGTTGTCGGTGCACTTCCGCCGGATGTCCTCTGTCTCGTTCATTCGCTTGTTCACCAAAAACTCCATTGAGCAGATCCGCCTAAGTACCTGTTTGTCATGAGAGGAGAGAGTGAGGTAGTTATATCTAACCGTTAGCAGTGAGTGATTGACACTTGATGAGTTGAACAGTAAGTAACATTAGGTAGTAAGACCTTTTTTTTTAATCGGCGAAAGAAAATTTTATTAATAAACTCGATAAGTGTACATCGAACGGGAGTTGAAATTTGGTTTCTAGCAAGAAAATGAAACCAGAAAGGAATTCTTCAAGAAAGGTTATAGTACCCTCCAGTGAGCGCCAAAAGTGTTCATTCCCAACGAGCTTTCGTTGAAGTGGAAGGCGGTAAGGGCGTCGGGTACTTTCCGGTCAGCAAAAGGGACATCGTGGTTCTTGAAAAGCTCGGCGGCGACTTTTGGTGATTGCACCACCATGGTGTTGATTGAGCCAAGTTGGAGCCAGAGAAGGGGTCCGTACTTGGCCTGGAGCTTGTACATCGTTTGATGCGGCATTTCTCCGAGGTCAAACATGTTGCCAACCAGCGGCCATCCAGAGGGCCCTGGCGGCCGTTTGTTGGCTTGGCCGCTGTTTCTGGCTTTTGTCCAGATGAGGCGGAGGATTAGAGCACCTGAAAAGATGAAAACCAGTAAGGTCCGAGAATTCCAACCCCACTCCATTCTCTTCCTTGTAACCTTCAACTTGTTTAACTATGCTGGCATCTATCCAGTGTCTTGGTGTGTTTCTATATTTATAATGCTTGCAATAATACACATCGTAATAATATAATATTAAACGTAAATGATACAATACACAACTTTGTATACAATGTGCACCCCCTTGAATCACGTAGAATTATAAATCTTTTTTCAATGATAATTCATAATATCATTCTTGAAATTCATACTTTTGTATAAAATTCATAATACTACACATAAATCTTGGGGTTGCAGACAACTTTCAGCAAAAAATCCAGAGGTGTAGGGGGCAATTTTGGTCATGGGTCTTGCCTATTTATATCGCAGTTGCTATGTAATTGGAGTTAGAGCATTTCAGAGAAAACACGAGAGGAGGCGAAATAAGAAAGATGACTAGTACTGCATATTCTTCGATTATAGTGGACTAGTGTGGCTCTCATGTTTTTGTCCGTGTCTCTTTCATTTCTATTTCAGTTACGCACTGCTTTTTATTTGCTTTACGATTCTGCGACCATAGTTTCCAAGATCCGTAGAGCGTTGTGGATTGAACTCACCGTTCAAATCCTAATAACATAAATTCATAACATCAACCTGGAAGTCATAACATTTGTCTGGTCAAAGTTTTATCTTGATGTTATCAATTCAGGGACGGATCTAGGAATTCTCCCCAGCGGGGGCACCAATGCTAAAGTCAAGAGCAAGTAAACTAAATGATACTCCAAAATTTAGGAAGCTGATTTTGGGACTCCCTTTTCAAAGGGCCGACGTCTATCTTCGTCGTCTTCCAATATCTTGGGGAATCATAATCGATTCCTTCATCATCATCTCTCATCCGAGACTCGAATGGTATCGGTTGTGTCACCATCGGGTCGCCTCTTGATCGAGACACCCCTGTGTGTCACTCGAAAATCTGGTTAAGTATGGAAAAGTATCTTTTTTCGGAAAGTTTCAATTTGGCCGATAAAAAGTCTCGGTATTTGTTCCTTGGATTTTTCTAAGCATAATGGTATAATCGGATGATCTTTTCAAGTACGGGAAGGTTGTCTTTTGCCTCTTTTCTTCGGAGAAAAACGTGTCGTTTTTTGCCTTTGTACTAAAAGTGAGGGGATGAGATTTTGATAAGATTGGAATATCAAAATTCTGGAAATGCCATTGTTTCCGAAAGGGGGTACTTCCTTATTTTCATAAATAAATTAAAGTAAAGAAAACTCAAGTTTTCTTTTCTTAACTTTGGTTTATGAAAATAAGTGTTCCGAGGGGTACTTCCTTATTTGTTTTCCCTTATTTGTAAAATAAAAAAAAAAAAATTCCTGAAATTGAGGGGGGCACGTGACCCCGTGCCCCTGTGTGTATCCGTCCCTTACTTATCATATTTTAAACAAATACCTATGAAATTGTCTACAAGAATTTCAATTTCTGAACAAGTGTTATGAATCTCTAGTCAATATGTTGTGAACTTAAGTGGAGTGTGTTTGGTAGTATATACATCCCATTGGTAAATTGAGAGAATGAGAACGAGGTTTTTTATTTGTGTGGAGTGTGGACCAAGATGTTCCTGCATTATTATATTAACTGGAAAAGATTAATTATTGAAGCTGGTATCTAGACTGATAGAGAGTGATCTCTGTGCACTTGCATAATTGCAAGATTAATTATTGAAGCAGGTATCTCCAATGTTGTCATCTATATTGTATTTAAAAGATTTTTTTTCGGTTTTTTTTTTGGGCAATATGCATTCAATATCACTTTATGACAGAATCTATTTTGGGTCATTTCCTTTCAACTTGAGCACAATATTACTCTTGAATCCTTTGAAATAATGTGTATAATAAATGCACGAGGCTCGCGAGTGTCTGTTTCCTGATTAATAAATCAGGATATTGTACGGTCAATTCAGAAATCAGGAAGAAAACAAATAGGCAGTATTGTTATAGAGAAAACTTGGGGAGAGCACCGGCCGGTCCATATTTTGGACCCCATGCACGGCCAACTCCACCTAATGCGGGAAAAAGCACAGCCCACTCCATTTAGCAACTTCCGTCTCTCTCTCTCTCCCTCCACCTCACATGGCTACAATTCTTCTCTCTCCTCAATTCCTCAAACCGTATGAAAGTGCCTAAATCCTAAATTACCCTATAAAAGTGTCTAAATCTAAACTCTAGGATACCATATGAAAGTATCTAAACCACTAAAACCCTATAATAAGAAAGTTCACCTTAAACCTAAACCCTTGGGTACCCTATGAAAGTGTCTAAACCTAAACTCAGGGTACCCTATGAAAGTGTCTAAAATCTTAGGGCACCCTATGAAAGTGTTAAATTCTAAATGTACAGTCTAAATTCTAAATGTATTGTCCTATTTCTAAAGTCTAAATTCTAAATGTATGGTCTATATTCTAAATGTACCATCTAAATTCTAAATGTACGGTGTAAATTTAGGGTAGCCTATGACTAGGGTACCTGAAACTTTAGGGTACCCTATGAATGTGTCTAAAATCCTATGGCACCCAAAGAAAGTGTCTAAACCACTAAAACCCTATAATATGAAAGTACACCGTAAAATTAAACCCAAAAAAAAGTGATTGACCTTAATGGTAATTAAAAAGAGTGATTGACCTTAATGGTAATAAATATTTATCTTGTGACCTTAATGGTAATAAACTCAGAATATTTTGGGTGCAAATAGGGTATGGGTGACGTGGTACCCCTTCGTCACATCCGGGCCGTCCAAAATACATTGGACGGTTCGGATTGAAACACGCTTTTTATTTTCTTTTCTATTTTTTTAAATCCGGACAGCACTTTCAATCCGGACCGTCGGTTGCATTGTTCGACGGCCCGGATGTGCTGAGAGGGTACCAAGTGGTACTGTCCCCATACCCAAAATTTTCTCGTTGTTATGGGACCAACTGAGAAATCTAACCCACTTAGGTGGGCACATTATTATTGTTGTTATTATTATTATTATTATTACCTATTATTTTGCGCAGAAGACAAT
The DNA here is from genome assembly GCA_963854785.1 of Vaccinium vitis-idaea. Lineage (NCBI taxonomy): Eukaryota > Viridiplantae > Streptophyta > Magnoliopsida > Ericales > Ericaceae > Vaccinium > Vaccinium vitis-idaea. Next base: position 13,642,945 of record OY978220.1, read on the forward strand.
GTTCTTGATTTTGAAAAGTCAAGAGGCATTTACAAAGAACTCCGTCCAAAATACACTTAGAAAAATCTAGCAACAACAACCCAGATAACAAGCGTAAGAGTAAGAAGTCATCTCTAACAGCTTGACTTAAGCCATGCTCTCTTAAACATATTGCGAAACGCAAAAAGATCAAATGCGCAAGCAAACCGAATCAAAGTCGAGTTTAGTGTGAGTCGAGAGAGAAGGAGAGTAACTCCTTACCGGTTGTATAGATTTTAAATAGATTAACAATAATCAAGCATCGACGGAGCCAACTGACTGCGCAATCACTCAGAGAACCAAAGCCAAAGCAAAAGAAACCCCTTCTCGACCACCATTGAACTTGTAATATGTTGATTTTTACAAAAAAAAATAAAAAATCGCCAAAATACATGCCCACACTGGCCTACACGTCTCTGCCATTGCTTGCGCGCCCTCAAACAACTACTGTTGGAAACTCTTGGTTGTAGCTACTACTACCGCTATGCAAGTGAGAAAGAGTTACTACAGCCCTACCTGAGAGAGAATAGCTATGCCCTACCACGGCTGCTATTGAACTGCCTCTACTACAACTATGAAAAGGAGGGAGAAAGAACAGCTACGACCTACCGCTAGCTATGACCTTCTCTACTTGAAAGAAGGAAGAAGGATCAAGAAAACATTCTCAAAATCACTCTTTTGTGAACACCCTATGATCATGAAGCTTGAACAAAATCTCTTAAGTTAAGGCCTGCCTTGACTCAGAGCCAGAGGTGTGACGGTTTTAAGTCTCAAAAATTTTGGTCCAAAAAAAAATTGCCCAATTGAAGATGTTAGCTTACGGTCTAGGTCCCTAGACCGTACTAGGATTCAATTTTATTGAATTTTTTTATTGCTAATGTTACCGACCAAAGTCGGCCTTGACCTAAAGTTGGAGGTGCGGATGACCTTAGTTGAGCACGCGTATAACCTAAATTTTTGTCACCGTTGTGTGTGATTTTGTCTTCGGTGACAAAATGTTGTGTCACCGAATCTCCTGTTTATTTGGCACATTGGTTAAAGTTTTCCGTGACAAGTAGAAAATTGTTTTGTCACTGTTGTGTGCGTTCCGTGACAGCGTCGATTTTTTGTCACCAAAGGTTTTTTTTCATGTAGTGACGGATGTCATCTCACTGGTCCCAAGTTCATATTAAGATTTCAATTTTATTGAATTGTTGATCGCTAATATTGTTGAACGAAGCCGACATTGACCAAAAGCCGGAGATGCGGCGGTTTTAGGCCTCCAAATTTTTTATCCTCAAATATGTTATCGGTTGAGTATGTCATCTTTAAGGGTCTCTACTCCCTGTTAGCATTTTAATTTTATTAAATTTTTTATCGCTAATATTATTTACCAAGCTAGCCTTGACCTGACGGTAGGGGTGCGGCAGCTAACAGAGGGGCACTGCTGTCCCTAGCAAGGGACATCACCTGCTGTCCCCGGGGAGTTCCGGTCTCGTGTCGATGATCGGAAACGTTCACGTCGAAGAGCTCGCCGAGTAGAACAAGTGTACCAAAAATTAGCTCAATCGGATATCATTTAGTACCTGATCAGTACAGATATAACTCGGCAATAATGGTTTTAGTGATGATTTAGTGTTTTGGATGCATTCTCTTCAAGATAAAAATGTTTCGATTAGGTACTAAATGATATCCGATTGAGCTAATTTTTGGTACACTTGTTCTACTCGGCGAGCTCTTCGACGTGAACGTTTCAGATCATCGACACGAGACCAGAATTCCCCGGAATCGCCGGGGACAGCAAGGGACAGCAGTGCCCCTCTGTCCCAGCTTTAGGGCTTTAGGCCCCGAAATTCTTTGTCCAAAAATATGGTTCCTTATCCGTATAGGGATTGTAAATTTATTGAAAGCAATTACCCAAAAAAAAAATATTGAAAGCTAATTTTAGGACTAAAGGCACACATTTGCATAACCATTTGTATAAAAGTGTTTGTGGAGTCCATACGCTATGTGAATGTGTGCGTCTGAAAGTGTTTTTGTGATTACGCAAAATTAAATAGTAACAAAAATTGGAGGCGTAAAAGACCACCATAGGATACTTCTATAATTAATTGGTACGATATTGTGTGTTTTTTAACATCATTTAAATACTGGTGCTCATGCATCACGAGGGTCGCAAATTCTAATGACCAAGTTATCAGACAATGTCGACTCCAGCTGTCACTGGAAAAATATTGCAATAAGATGCAGTTCTGTAGCGAAAGTCATTAATCAAATTTACTAAAAATAGCCACTGGCTTACAACTTATATGTTGGGAAACGAACTCCTAGCTCTGTTAGGAATTGAATAATGTGGGGGGTGCGTAGGCCACCCAAGACTCAACCATATTCAATACAATTGACGGTACTGAACTGAATAATGATTCGAAGAACAAATAACTAAATGCGAAGTAAACCAATATAATCTAAACCAAACGTGAAAGAAGGAGAAAGAAAACAAACAAAAAAGGGGGGAGAGAGATACAAACTTACGTGGTTCAGTTTACTTTAGGATGTAAACTTAGTCCACGGACATTCGATCGATGGCTTCATTAAACAAAATAAAAAAATACTCAAAGAGCTACAAAGAAAAATTTGCAAAACTCTTCTATCAAAAACCAAAACAAAGAGCAAGTCTGTGATCAAACCTTAACTCAAAGCCCCAATATTTGCTCACACCAAAGCAAGAGACATAGCATATGTGCTTATACTAACCAATAAGCTTGCCTAACAAGTCAGAACCATATTGGGCATTGAAGCCAACAACAACCCTAGAAACAAAATGAAGCGCGTTTCCTCGACCCACTTTAGCAAAAAAGAAAAAATTGGTTTTTTGGTTTTTTCATTTTGTCTTTATTAAAAAAAAAATTACATTTGTTAGTTTCGCATCAAGTTTTCGTGGTTTATGGATTTGTCTCGATGAGACAAAGCCAAAGAGTATAAAATTATGGTTGAAACTATTTTTTTTAATAAAGCCAAAATTAAACCAATAAACTGGTTTATTTTGGTTTATTTTCGGCTTTATTCAAAAAAATATTAGTTCTAACCATAATTTTATATTTGTTGGATTCGTCTCGTCGAGACGAATCCATAAACCACGAAAACTTGATGCGAAACTAAGAAATACAAAAAAAAAAATTGAATAAAGACAAAACGAAAAAATCAAAAAACCACTTGTACACTTTTTTGCCAAAGGAGCCCGAGCGTTGTGGCTCATCCAGAAGAGAGATGTTGCAGCCTCAAATTGACCTCCTAGTTTCGTTGGTCTAGACCAACACCAGACCAAAGTTGCTGCAAGCCCATTTTTTTCATGTCATAAGAGGCTGGTCCAAACCACGACCGAACTAAGGTGTTGCGAACCTAATTCAAATACTACTAGAAACCATCGAGCCAATTTTCATGCAGTGCGTACGTGATAGACTGGGGTGTTTTGGGAGCCTCATTTTCAGCTTTTCATTTTTAATTTTTTGGTTTTTTGCCTTTTTGGATTATGGTCAGAATGTATTTTGGATTTGGCATGCGTGTTTGGGAGAAACATGTATAATGCATTTTAAAACAGGAGTAGTGTTTGGGAGATATGTGCAGAATACATTCTGTAAGTCTTTTTGTTAATCAAAATGGAAAAAGTGAAAATGAGAAGTCAAAAAGCTCATCTCAACCTATTTTTCACTCCCCGTTCAAAAAAACCTATTTTTCAGAATGCTCTAGATTGTGCATTTTACAAAACTCATTCTCCTCTTTCTGAGAACTTCTCCCAAACATCCAAAATGAAAAAATGAGAATGTGAAAATGGAAAAATTGTCTCCCAAACATGCTCTTATTGGTGTGAATTTAAGAGGGCTCCTGGGCCCCTTGCTAGAATCTGAGTAGTGTCATTGCCCCTGCCCTAGATATAAGAGACCACCGTCAGCACCTAATTGAGCGTTTGGAGGAGGCAAAAAGTAATGTACTTTTAAGGTTGCTAGAAATGATATACCTCAAGGTTAAGGATTGTACTTTATATAGATTCGCCTGACTTGTTCTTCAAGTATACTCATGCTCAATCGGCACGCGCGATAACCACTTCGGATGACGTCACATAGGATGTGGCTCATTTGGTGAGACAGGAACAACAAGTCTAGGGGCACTTACAACGGAACACATGCCAGTCACACCCGCTGACGTGGCAATGGGACCCACACTCTCTCTCACCCTCTGTCTCTCTCTCTTTGTCACTTCCCAGCCCCCAAAAAAGCATCTCCCTCTCTATCCAGTCCCCACAAAGCATCCATCACATCAAAAGCAGTGGCTCAACAAGTGAAGAATTTAGGGCTGCAAATGAACCGAGTTGTTCGTGAACTGTTCGAGGCTCGACTCGGTAAAAGCTTGTTCAAGTTCAGTTCGGTTACTAAACGATTTGAACATGAACTCAATTTTAGGCTCGATTATTAAATGAGCCGAACCTGAACTTGTCAGTAGTCGGCTCGGTTAGGCTTGCGAACCTGGAGTATATGTATATATCTCAAAAAAAAATCACATATAACCTTCAATATGTATAAAGTTTTACATATACATAATGAAAATTTTATAACTTGTACACGTATAAACCTTTAAAAATACTATATACTTATAGTTTAATATGTTTTTATTATTTTGTATATGTATGAACTTATTTAAGTACAAAATGAAAATTTTATTAGTAGTTCTGGACCTGTATAGGAGTATAAATATCTAATATTTTTTACTTTTTAAGGCTCGTGAACAAGTTCGATCGAGTTCAACTCATACCTAGGAAACCTCGGCTCGTCAAATTTTCATGAAATTCGAGCTCGACTCGATTCGACTCGTTTGCAGCCCTACAAAGATTCAATTGGAAAAATGGGGAAAAAATTGGCCACCCGCACCAAATTTCACAAGCCTCTTATTCTTTAGGCTTTTAGATTTGGATTTTCCAAATTAATTTGGTCCAAACGCAGGTACCTACTACCTAGTCTCAGGCCTAGTTTTCCAAAAAAAATTAACATCTAGTTGTTAAAATCAACCATGATTTTAACAAATGAGTTCAGCAGGTGCTAAAATCATGGTATTTCAAATCAAAAAATTAAGTGTTTCCGTGCATTATTTTTTGAATTTTTCACACCGAATTAAAGTACACGAGGAGTACTTAAATTTGGTGGGAAAAAAATCGAAAAACGATACACGGAACCACTTCATTTTTTGATTTGAAAATCATGATTTTAGCACCTGCTGAACTCATTTGCTAAAATTATGGTTGATTTTAGCTAACTGGGTTGCTTTAGGGTGAGTTTCCGAATGGATTTTATCCATTCGTGCAGAGAGTTGATAAAATCTTAAATTTTTTAATGCAAAAATCTAAGATTTTATCAACTCTTCTCACGAATGGATAAAATCAAAGGCTTGATTTTATCAGATTTTGATAAAATTCATTCGGAAACTCACCCTAAATTTTTTTTAAAAACTAGGTCTGAGAGTCTAGACCAGGTGATTGTATTTCGATAGAACCGGACCCTTTAACCCGTAAAGAAACCAAACTGACCCGCCTAGCAGAGCACCCAGCTATCCCGACCGGTTCAGAAACAGCAAACCTCTTCTCTCTCTCTACCAAACACAGACTGCAATTGGAAGAAGAAAGCGAAAATGGCAAGAGAAAGAGGGAAGCTGGTGTACATGGTGTACAGAGCCCTGAGCTACGGTCTATCGCCGTTGGTGCACCTTCACTTACGGTGGCGCAAACTCCGAGGCCTCGAACACCCTCTCCGGTGGCCTGAGCGCCTCGGCCGTCCTTCTCAACCTCGCCCCACCGGCCCCCTCATCTGGTTCCACGCCGTCTCCTTAGGTTCTACTTCTCTCTCCCATTCTATACGTATGTATATCATGTACGCGTAACGTGTCTTTAGACAATGTTATATTGTTATGTATAGCATTTTTTTTTTTTTTATCAGCATTATGTATATCATCTTTAATAAGGGTAGGATTTTAGGGAAAGAGACCGTTTTGATGCTGAAAAAAAAAAATTCGTAGGTAATTTTCGTATACAAAACACACCAAAAAAGAGCCTTCTCCACCCTTGTGCCAAACACAATGCTAAATTTTGGAAATGCCATTCTTGGTGCCAATTTTGGCATCCAATTTGGCACTTGCCAAACTTACCACATTTAATTTGCATGAAAAAATGAGATGGGTTTAATTGGATGATCTGGATTTGGGATTGTGCTAAAATGGCACCAAACCAATTCACATACATTGCTATTTTTTGGCTTTTTGACACATTAGCAAGCCAAAAAATTAACTTTGACAATGCCATTTTGGCACCAACGGGTGAACTTGCTTTTATGATGTGGTTTGCTTATTTGCTTATTTCAAGTGATCAGCAAATAAGCCAAGTTAGCAAAAGAGCTGTTTGTGTTAGTTATCGAGAGATTCTTGCTTGCTTTTGTGTTTGGAATACTGATCACCTGTATGTTTCATTTATTTTATTTCATTCAAAACAAAAAGCGTAGTGTTTGTCGTTTGGAATTTTGTTCCATTGCGTTGTGATTGTTGTAGTTCTTGATCAGGTGAAGGAATCGCTGCAATTCCTGTGATAAAATGCTGCATTGAAAGGAGGCCAGATATAAATATCTTGATGACAACAACAACTCTATCTGCATTGTATGTCGAAACCTTACACTTTTCTGTTTTTGTTTATATTCAGTTGTTCAGATTATGGTGTTCAATTGATTTATTTATTTATCGGCAAAAGACATCATAGGATGATAACCTCTGACTAATGTTCATAGTGCAATACTGACACCATATAAAGCACTATACAGCTTTTCCTGTTGTATTCCTTATGATAAGCACTGCTGCCAATGTGGAGTGAAACTTACCATAACGAGATCCATTTTGTGGATTGATGTGAGTAATAGTCAATATGTTTGACACCTATGAAGAATACAATCCTTTTCTTATAACACTACAAGTGAATAAAATCAACAAAGTACATATGCGGGGCATTCTTGCATATTGTTTTATTTCCTTAAGTTTCTATTTTTGATGTTTTGCCTAATGCCTATGATCTTCAGTGAGAAATTACATATTATAAATATGAACTGCCCTTGAAATTTCTCAATAAGTTTTATACAATTCAAATACCCCTTTTACCGGAATAATGGAACAACTACACTGTTAGTAAACTTACCCTACTTTGGGAATCTACTAGTTTTGAAGAGTGATAGTGATACATATGTTACAAATAAAACCTATGATGAAATATAAAAACCTTGAGCATATTTTTGCACTTGGTTCAATTTTGGTGAAAAAGAACAAATATCTTGTTGAAATAATATTTGACAGAACAATTGTGGGAGCCTTTCGTTTGTATTTTGAAAAACGGTATGGAGTAGTTCAATTTTTGTTTTTCTGTGCAGTACAGTAATCAAGAATCAGCTTCCAAGTGGTGTAATATATCAGGTACTTAGATATTGTGTTTCTCACATGATTTCTGGTATCCCTTGATGCTTGTAGTTGTTTTTACTTTTATTCTCTTGCTATCTGACATGACTATGAAACCATGTTGATTCAAGTTATTCAACTTTCTATCGAGTTTTGAAATCGTTGATCATATCGGTTTTTTTCCCCTGATTAATGGCTCACTTCCAATTTGTTTTATTTCTTGTAGCATCTACACTGTTTTATTGGCATTCACTAATGACACATCTTTTTTCTATTCCGATTTCCGAGTATGTAACTACCATGTAATTTTACTGATTAAATATCATGGAAGAGTCATGTTAATCTGTTTTTACTGGGTCTGGAAACTCAAGAAAACCTTCTTTTGAAGTCAAGCATGGAAAGGTCGTGGTAGTACTTGCGAAACTGCACGGTGTTTTATTATCTCTCCTGTTTTGAGTTGGTCATCTTATTGCAGCATGTGTCTTTTCTTCTTTTCCTCACGGAATGTCAAATTTTTAGAAATCAAGAACCTGCTAGATCAAGTGGCTATGATTTCACCATGATGACTTGCCATTTCGCCGATGGCATGCAATATTGGTGCATTACTGTCAAACTTTTCTCAAATCACTTGTGCTCTGAACTTGGAAAATTGACGTATCATTTGGCTCACGTGTACTCAAACCTTGTGGATGAATCAGTTTGCCCCACTTGACATACCTGCTTCTGTGGATACTTTTCTTGGCCATTGGAAGCCAAATGCTATCATGCTAATGGAGAGTGAACTTTGGCCAAATCTAATCATTGGTGCCTCCAAAAATGGTGTAAGTTGTTCTTTTTCAAGGAACTTAACTTTTTGCCTAGTACATGCTTTTGGAAATGACAAATGAGTTAGTTTTCCGTGCAACTGTACTTCAATTAGGTCATATTCAAGGGTTTTAATTGAATGGTGACCAAATGAGTTCTTAAATCTACTCTAGCATTTTTGCAAAGTGTAAACTTCTCGATGCATCTTCCTTGTTTTGTTATCAGTTTGCCTACTTTTGTAATGTTTGTAGATGTGCTCATTGGTTTGTACATTGGATATCTACCCTGTATAACGTATCTCCCTGCAAATTGTATCAGATTACATTGGTGTTGTTAAATGGTCGAATGTCAGCGAAATCCTTCAACAGATGGTCTGGACCTTTACTTCTTCCACTAGCTTCGTTAATGCTGTCAAAATTTTCCTTTATTTCTCCATTGGTAAGTTTTCTATCTTTCCTTTGGCTCATTGCATCTTCTGTTACATTTCTGCTAACTCTGTTTCTATGTTACAGAGCACTATGCAGGCTATCCATTTTCAGCTTCTGCAAGCTCCCCCATTTATCATTAACTTCTCCGGTGACTTGAAATATGGTATGCCAAGTCATTCAGAGATCATGGATTGACTCTGTGAATGTCCATGAATAGTTTCTTGTGTTTTTTTCTCCTTGAGTCAGTATGGTGACCTTTATCTGCTAAGGATAAGTTTTTCTTTGATGGTTTATAGCTTACCTTCGAAAATCTTTAAGAAATGTGAAATATTAAATCATGTTTCTGTTTTGTACATATGCCATCTTAGTTGAAGCTAAATTTGGTCAAAGCTTATTTGTGGTTGCTAATTATTTTCATCCAGCAACCGAAACATATGAGTTGCCCGACGTGGACAAGAGAATCATTGAAGATCTACGGGTACAGCTTGCCTCTAGACCTGTTTGGATGGCTTCTTCCATACATAGGGGTGAAGAAGAAGGTTAGTGCCTGATAGATTCACTCTTTACTGTTTTGCAATTTTTTTGATCGGGTTGAGCTTAAAACAAGCTTCTAGGTTGAACTCTGCTTATGGTCGTCTTGTATGCTCAGTCTGAATCTGATGAGCTGGAATTGGTCAGAACTGATTGAACCTTAGACGCGGGAGACAATTATACTGTAAACGAACAAGAAAGAAATCTCCCTAAGAAAAGAGAGATAAATGTCATTTGAACTCTTTCAATTAAGAAATGGCAACATAATCACTCCTTTTTTATTTTCGAATAACTAGAATGACATGTCTTTCCTTGTGAGTTCTGCTCAGTCCTTTAGGGATACAGCTATCAGTCTCTGAGAGTCTGAATCCTAACAAACTTGAGACCAGTTTGGAACTTCCAAAGGGTCTAGGAAGCCCCTCAGAAGAACTTAGGTTGGTGCAGATTGGATAGTCTTATCTGAATTCTGGACATAAATACGTTGAAATGATTGCTTATAGTCTTGTGTTTTTCGAAGGCAACGTGTTTTTATAGGAAAGGCTGTTGTTACATGAACATAAGTGGCCATAGGCCGATATCATGGGATCCTTTACACAACAAAACATCCCAATAAACAAAATTTCTTCTTGTTTCATTCTCAATTTGAGACTCTAGTTCAAAGAAAAATTAAAGCACTCTTTTATTCATATCCTTGGTTGTGCGTTTTGATTGTGTGCACCTTTTCTACACTTGGAGGATTTCGACAATTCATTCAATCTCGTTAGGCGAGACCGTGAGGGTACCCTCATTGATTAGGATTTTTGTAGATGGAGATCCGCTTCTGATATTGCAATGGGGTCAGACTGGGCCTTATTAGCTTAGCTCCACCCATTGCCAGTCTCATGAAGCTCAAGGTGCGCACAACTCATCTATATAAGTTCCTAAGCGAAGCTTCATTGTGCTTTCTTATTAATCTTTCATTTTGAGTCGCTGTGATGGTATTTGTACTTTCTAACAATAAATTATGAAGCCTCCTAGAATTGAAATTGTTGACTGACATTCACAAAGAATGGATCCACAGTAATGCTAGGAGTTCACAAAATGCTAAACCAAGTTCATCCTGACGTAGTCACTATTATTGTGCCTCGTCATCCACAGCATGGACAAGAGATTGCACAGGTAAGATGTGTGTGCCTTATCCTGCCAACATAACTGTCATAGTCTCGAGGTGGCGTGTGTTAATTGTTTTCTTCTTGGCCCCAAGAGAAATGAAAGGAAAGGAAAAGGAAAAAAACATTTCAACATAGGATGACATTAGCAAAGGGCACACTGTTATCATAAACACACATGCACATGAATCTATCCTGATATGAATTTTTAAGGTACTAATTGGGACAATTCTAACTGCACGGTCACGCTGTCTTGTTTGATTTGATTGCCAATGTTTGTCCTGTTTCAAGAATTAGTGAAGTGCCTTCCAAAAAACAATAACAAAATGATTTCATAGGTTTTCTTTAGAGCTGATTATGAAAGAAAAAAGATAGCACATAAGCCTAAATAAAGGCTGCTCCGCACCCTGAAAAGTTCTTCAGTCCTGCTCTTCTTGAATAATCCACATCAGAAGTAATGGAGTTACCAACCATGCCTTTCTCCTTCACTTCCCCAAAGTCCCACACACAAAAATGTGTAAGCTCAGCCACATTGCTAGAGAAAACCGAAGAAACTAAAAAAGGTCCAAAATCAACCCGAACTGAAACTAGATATCTAGCAATGAGCTAGTGGTTCATGGACATCATCATGTTAACTGCTTACACATATAGCACCTGTGGACAATGAACACTTGAGTTGAAGAAAATTATCTAATCTAACATAAGTTCCTCGCATGCATGGCCGACCAAATGAGGGAGGGTTGGCACGCCATATCTCCTTCCAAGGGAAAAGCATGACCTTTCCACCAAAGCAATTATAATTTCAACTTCAAACCTGTCTGATCTATTTATCATTTAAGAAAAGGAACTCAAACTTGCGTAATTTAGGAAATTTTCACATTAGACCATCCCTCCCTTGCCCAGGTAGTTACCCAGTTTAAAATCGCAAAGAAACTCTCCAAATCGCTGAATTCCCAAACTTGAAAAATGTCACATCGCGAAATTCATATTCATCCCATTATGGAATAGTCTGCCAGTACAGCATCTCTTTCCACCGTAATGCTATAGTGCGGGAAGCATCATATTCTTAGTCTTGATATGTCTTTGTTGCATTAACATTTTGGATGAACCCAGTGCCATAAAGCTCGTATTGTCATACTATTTGCGATACTTTACGAATATATTCCCTTGCTGCATGATAGAATCTGCGGCAGTCATTTCTTTGCCTTAATAATGCAGGAACTACAGAAAGAGGGAGTGAGTGTAGCACTAAGGTCTCGTGATGACAAGCTTATGCCAGGAACAAATATATACGTGGTGGACACATTAGGTTCGCATATATTCTATCACTCACTGTCTTGTGGTGTACGCATTTCGTACATTCTACATTGATCTGATGACCAACTTGAGAAGTGAATATCTATGTCCTGTGACAAAACATTAACTATTAAGGTCGATCATGTCTTCTCATTCTTTTCTTGTTTTTGCAGGCGAACTAAGATATTTTTACAGTTTAACCCCAATTGCTGTTATTGGAGGTTCTTTCTTTCCTGATTTGACTGGTCATAACATTTCGGAAGCAGCTGCAGCTGGGTGTGCTGTTTTGACAGGTCAGTTTTCCTTTATAGGCCCTTCTCATTTTCTTCATATATGCTTTTGATTAGGAGCTTTCTTTACAGGTCATCATGTTGGGCATTTCGCCCATATGGTACAAGAAATGAGACGGTTAAATCCTCTGTCGGTTCTACAGGTGTGAATAATCCTTTTTTCCTTTTTTGTGTAGTGAAATAATTTGTTATGCATGATAAGTCCACTGGTCCTCTTCAATATGCAGTCTGGATTTGCATATAGCTAAAAACCATAATTCTGCTTTTTCTATTTGGCAACTAGAGACCTTCAAGGACATGATTCTTGGCATAGTTGTTGCAATAAAACAGTTTGATTCAAGTTGATTCGATTCAAGCCCTAACAGCAGTAATATGTTATTGGATTGTCATTGGGAAAGAGAGGTTTTTTAAGTGCAAATGTTTGCCAATTGCCAATTGGTGTGTAAGTGTCTGTGACTGCTGAAAAAATATACTATTAGATAGAATGTAGGTTGAGTGGTTGACCCAAATCTACGACCAAAAAACAGCATAAATCATGGCACACGCGCACGTTCTGGAAATTGCAAGACGTGACACTTGTGCGATACATTATAAACCTATCAACTTTTTAATCAAGTGCTATAAAAAATATGGAAAACAACACTAATTAAATTCAAGGGTGTATATTTCATTACTTAAACGCCCAAGATATCATTCATCTGACAATAGCATTTTGAGACTTGCAAAATCACTGCAGAACGTTCGACTACACGTTGATGCATTATGTGATAAATGTCTCAAAATGTATTTGGAGGGGCATAAGTTGTGTTCCAAAGTATATAGAACTCGATAAATTATGAACAGTGTTCTAAAAGTCGCTAGTCGCTCCCAGGTCGGATGGCTGCCGACTAGCGACTAGGGGACTAGTCGGAGACTAGTCGGGGACTAGTCGGCTAGATTTTTTTTTTTTTTTTTAAATATATATTCTCCTTCATCCTTCATAAGTTTTGATTAAGTAGAATAACATAACTAGCAAATCATCAAATAAAAATATACAATCTGTTTTTTACCTTTTTAATGCCTTAGTGGCAACTAAAACCACAACAAGAATAATTAATCCTTAGTGGCAAACCACAACAACAATATACATTGTGTTAATTTATTGATTTATTCTACAATCTACAATACGTGGAAACTGTTTTTTAATGTATATTCTACAATCTATAAGTGGAAACCACAAACCACAAACCTTAGCCTCTCGTAATGATAGATAGAGAGACAATTAAATTATTAAAACTGTTTTTTAATGTATTGTACATCATCCACACTTTCGAGTTTGACCCAAAAATTTAGCAAATTCAGTTTTTTACCCCAATTTTTCCGATTAGTCGCCGACTTGTCCGATTTTTTTTCGATTCGCGACTTTTCCGATTAGACGACTTGCCCGATTAGTCGCCGACTTGTCCGACTAGTCGCCGACTTGAGCCCGACTAAGTCGGCCGGCGACTAAATCAACCGACTAGGCCCTAGTCGACTCGGAGAGCCCCCGACCCCGACTTAGTCGGCGACTAGTCGCCGACTAGTCCCGACTTTTAGAACACTGATTATGAAGAGTCTCATCATATAGCATCACGATGACAGCTTGCTGGTGAAGTAACCTGAATAAATTGGGTCTTTTTCGACAACTCGGGTGTCCGAGCTAGATTACATGCACCTCGACTACTCCTAAAGGCAGAGCTAAGCTCCGTATGGATTGGCCCCCTAAGAATTGATGGCGCTTAAGAGGTTTCGAACTTGAGACCTTAGAAGGGAGCAAGCTCTCAAGTCTCAGGCCTTGACCACTAGGCCAACCCCTGACAACAAAGCAACCTATAATTTGCTCAGGGTACACTACCCAAAGCCTCTACACCACCATGGTGCCTTTACAGGACTAGGGGTGGCTCTAGTCCCACTTGTCACGCCCATTTGCTCTCAGTCCAGTAACATGAAAAAAGTTAGTCTATCCGCATAACTGAAAATGTATCAGCCCAAGTGACGTAGTAGCCAGCATGTGTTGCTTTATATGGCTTTTACACTTTCACTGTCCCGAAATGTGAGATTTCGTCGATAAGATGTGTTCGGAGGGTCAAGAAGTGTTTCCGAATTTTCTGAAATGTGTCCGTAATTATCTGATGGGCATGTACGAGGGCCAAGGAGCATCTGTCTCTGCTAAGCAGGAAGCTTATTGTAACTCCGATCAATAAACTGGCCATCTCATGTCTAAGGAAGTCTCATCTCTGGAGCTAGTAGATAGGCTGCAGTTGTATTGTTACGTAGCACTTGTCCAATTATTGAAAAATATGAGATGGGATAGTGAAAGGCTGAAAGCCGTGATGATCTGAAAAAGGTTAGCTATAGTGGGAGATAAGTACCTGTGTAGATATTTATCAACATATGCTATACTGTCCGTGAAAAACTTAGTCTCCGATATTTGTACCTACCGAGTTACCAATTTGTCAGTGGTCTACTCTAGCTTTATTGCTTGGCGTATATTCTTTTTTTGTATCCAGGTGTTCACTGTTCTTTGTTATGTTGTAATTTGTTTGTTCATTTATCCATTCATTGTTTTTCCTCCTTTTTGAGAAGCTCTGACGTGTAACTGTTCTGCAGGTTTCAGGAAAACTAGAGCTTGAAAAAGCCCTCTTTGAACTCTTCAGGAACTCGACAGTTCTGGAAGCACGTCGTGCAGCAGCAAGACAAACATTTCATGCTTTGTCGAGGGGGGTTGTTGAAAATGTTTGGAATCTTTTACATTCTCATGTTTTCAGAAAATTTATGAGTTAAAGAGGAAAGCTGCTGACTACAGAGCTATAGGTGAATCTGAATGCTTTTCATATATAATTTTGAGTCCTTTTCTTTCTCTTTTTTCCCTCAATTCTTTTTTTTTTTTTGGGTAATTTGCAATTCTTTTCCTACTACACAACTATTGGTTATTATTGTGTCCTGGTAAACGGACTGTTCTGAACTATATCTAGGTCAGTAGCAGTAAACACACAAGGGCAGGATTTTATTTTGCTTTATTTTATTTTTTTTTCTTAATGTATGTTGCATACTTGCATCAACTGTGGTGCTGAAGTCTGGGCGTATGTAAGGGCCAGACCAGTAAACCTCTAATTGAAGGGAATACGTACTCGGCAAAGAGGATCATATTGTTTTTATATTTAATTTATAAAATGGTGTTTTATGTACATGCTAATCAGAATGACATTTTACTAACCATGCTACAAAAGTTTGCCTGTAATGACAATGTTAAATACTAAGTTCAAGAAACGGCCGATGGCAATTATCGAGCATGCATCATGCATTCTTTTGTGTGTAATTATGGCATCATGATGGATTAAGGATTTCATTCCAGAAACTATGTTTTACACCTTAAGTTTCAATTTTCAGGAGGGAAGAGTAATACTAATTAAAACTTGTCAGAATATGTTGTTATAGGTAGTAAATTTGGTTTTGTTTTTTCTCGACATAAAACTTACCAATTGGTCTCCCTATTGACTGAGGATTATCGATGCTGTGCAAAGGTAATTTTGTTTAGTGTTGCTAAATGACCCTGAGTTGCTGACTGAGTGAAAGTAGCTTGACCTTTTTCGATCAGAGGTTATTAGCTATTTGTTAACGCAGACACGGCTTTGTTTCACTTACATCTACTAAAATTAGTTCAAACTACTTGTCCTCACTAGATTTGACATGAGGATGTTTTTGTCCAGAAAAAAGGTGAGATGTCAATTATCTTTGAAGGCCAAATATTATATAACAATGACGGTGGTAATCTTCCAACAAAGTAATGTGAGAAAAAGATTGTTAAATTTATTGTTCTCTCGCTTATCTTCCATATTTATTGCATTAGTGAGAGGGAAAATATCTGACTCCTTACACTCTGCTGCTCTAAAAAAACAGGTGAGAAATGCTACTCCTAGCTTGTTAGGGTAGCCAGAGGGAAGTATGACAAGCTCACAGAATATACGACAGGGAATACTCCCTCAGGCACCACCTCTGCAGTTGTTTCAGTATCCTGGTCTTCTCTTAAAGCCAAACCGAAGTGGTATTGGTTCTCCCACAAGCTTAAATCCGAGTTTTCCGCCTCATGATTGGAGAATGGCTCACCCTCATGTGATATCTCAGCGAACGGAGTATCTTGGAAGAGGAACGTATTGCAAGGTACATGGAAGGACCATCTTTACCATATGGAGCTTGGTCTAGAAGCTTCCAGAAAACTGGATGGTTCAGGTAATCTGCCACTATGAAAAGTCTCCCTTGTAGCTTCCCCCACTATCACTGCCAGGTAATCTGCCCTTGTGAAAAATCTCCTTGGGTAGAGTGTTGTCTAACTTATGTAAAACCAGCTTCTTTTGTCTCTTGTAATTTTTTTTCTAGTTTTGGGTCCAAATATTTTGCTTCTCCTATTCGTCTCAACGAGACTTGGAAAAGTAAAATGTGTTGATGAAAAACTTATAAGCAGTTCACTAGAGACACAAATAAGACAATCACAAAAGAGATAAGGCAGTCCAAGCTCAGATTGATGTTTGTGCCGCATGCAATTTTTATTTTGACCATTACAATCAATGGTGGAGCCATGTAGGGGTTGGGTGCGACCCCCCACCCTGTTTTTTTTTTATTTATTTAAGAAAACAAATCCTATTCTACTACTACTAATTTAGGAGAAAGGGAAGAAGTTGTTGGGGTTTGAACCTTCACCTAATGCAAGAGGCATAAGGCGTTCATTACTTGGTTTTCACTCAATTGGCCACATATTTTAAGCAGAATAACACTCTCATAGTCACTTTAAAATGTTCCTTTTAAAACAAAACAAAAAATATAACGTTTCGGGAGTTGAATAGTTAGAACAATTTTTTAGGATACTTAATTAAATTCTGAACTCTATTTTTAATATACTTAATCAATATTCAAAATTTCATTTTTGTCGAATTTTTTTTCTCCCCTTACTTTTGGCCCCTCCCAAATAGAAATTCTGGCTCCGCCACTGATCACAATGTTGCTGATATAACATCTGGATTGCACTGCATTAGAACCCATGAAGTGATTTTGGTGCTCAGTTAAAGGGGAAAAAAAAAAAAGGGAATTTGGTTCTCTGTCCCAGGTTTTAGGGATAGACCCATGCATTAGTTTATCCAACCGGGGAAATATTCAGTCAGGTTATCCTCTACAATCAAGGACGGGCGCAGGATTCTATCTTGGTGAGCCAAAGTATAGGTAACATATATATTGTAACAAACATGTACAACTAGGAAGTGCCTGTTCGCCTTTTGGTTCATCCCTTTCTAAAATTCAATCCATGACACATTGCAATCTTTCGTATTGTAACTCATCTTTCAGATTTTGAGAAAACAACCAAGAAAACCTCTCAAGTTTTGGTGGTTATGCGGCTACTGGCTAGGGTCAAGTTTATCGATTGCAGTACTGTGATGTTATCTTATATTGTTGATCTTTTCGGTAGTTTTCCTTTGTCTACTGCTACAACTGCATGCTTAGTCTTTCCAGTAATGCAGGCATTCCTTTATTTGAATTATATGGAAGTTCAAGAAAAGGATCAGTTGTTTCGCTGCTGCTATTTCTTTCATTTGGAAGGAGCGAAATTGCAGGATCTTTAAGCAGACTGGTATGGACTCGAATTCCTTGGTTGGTTTACAAGATTGTGGAGGAGATAAGAGCTTGTGTATGCTCTTGGGAGAAACATTTCTAGGACTGCTGAGAATGTGTCCTTGATTCCGGAATGGGGATTCCCCCCAGTATGTGTTCTTTCATTCCCCAGCTGCGCAAGGGTTTAGCCTTGGTTTTGTTTTGCAATTTGCTGTGTATAGCTTTGTTTGTAAGCGTAATTTCCCGGGTTTTCTCTGGTTGGTTAATAAAATCTTGTTCCAAAAAAAAAGTTTTCAATTCCTGTCACTTTTTTCCATTTTCTTTCCAAAGTACTTCCGTTTCCTTTTACTTTTCTCTTCACAAGTTCCAAATATACTCTTTTACTGTATCTTTTTTTTTTGGCTAGCTGCAAAGCTCAGTATATAAAATTAATGGTTAATAAGCCACCAAATCATAAGTACAAAATAAGGAATGCAAATGTTTATAGCTGCTTTTCACATCCATCACGCGCGAGAGATCTCTGCTCCGTTTCTCTTCAGTGACGAATCTCTCTTTTGCTGTTTCACCGTCTGGAAAATCCCTTCTTGACTGTTCCTTTTCTTGTCTTCAGTTGACGTTTAATGCGTTAATGTTATGTATTCGTTAGCGACTTAGCGTGTTTGTAGTAACCTTGGGGATTTGGGGAGATTGGGCACTGCAGTAGTTTTTGGAGTTCTCTCCTTTTCCCTCTTGTTTAGCCACTTTAGCAGTCATGGGTGTCCGCAAACTCTTAAACCAAAAATCCACACGAGTTGGGACCTTAGCTTCTGTCTTGATATAGACGTGGTGGAATCCTCTATAAATAATTGTGGTGTGATGAGCCTTAACCTTGCGGAGGTGACTGCACTTTCATTTTTTACCAAAAATCTCTCTCTCTCTCTCTCTCTCTCTCTCTCTCTCTCTCTCTCTCTCTCTCTCTCTCTCTCTCTCTCTCTCTCTCTCTGCGCAAGTACAAAAGAAATATAAAGCATTTGATTTTCAGATGATTTTACTTCTTATTCCTAACCCCGGGGACACGTTATTTGATGCATCAATGTTATAACTTTTCTGCTATTCAAACGAGACAATAAATCAAGACCAAAAATCTGCTAATAGTATTTTCTTTTTCTTTTTTATGATGAAGGTACCACTTCATAGAAGAGCCGCTAATTGGACCCGCCTTAAGAGTGTAAACATCCGGATGAACCGAAGCAATCTTCGGCCCGACCCAGCAGGTAAGTCGCGATACCTGCCTTGGAAAGGAATCGAACCCTACCCACTTAGGAGCAAGGCCTGACATCTTTCACCGAGACAAGCCCATGGGTAGTAATCTGCAAACAGTTATAACTTTTTTTTGCTCCCTTTTTTTAGTCTTAACCTTGGTCAATTTTGCCTGGATTTTGCATCGAAGAAGTTTCTTAACCCTACAATGACAGCTTCTTGAATGTCTTAAAGAACTCAGTTTGACTACTGTGCATCGAGAGTGATTATTCAATGCTCCTGGAGCACCGCCATGTGATAATCTAAGAGACTTTTTAATAACACATTTGAATGAGAGCCATCCTGGTATTGAAAAAAGCTCCCGGTGCATTACGTGTTGGTGCTCTCAAGGGGCAAGCTAGTATAATTTTTCCATGCATTGGACAATGTTCGTGATTTGAACGTCAATCCCGCCTTCAATCTCTCTTTTGTTAATGTGACAGAAAGAAAAGAGACTTTTTGGTGGCTTTATCCATTTTCTTCACTTTGGCCAACATCATTTCTGTACCCCACTAGGGCCAAAATTTGATTTTTTATTTTTATTTTTTACCATTTTTTACACGCTGAATTTGATCTGTTTTGGGCCAAAGGTTGGTCTGCTACCTGAGGCTTTTTCAGGGATTCTTGGAATCCTTCTGCTTCTCTTCTTGGGAAATTCCAAAGCACCAAGTGACGATACTTCGGATTTCTTTAACGAAAATGACACATTCACGATATCGCTTACTAGCTAATAAAATTAGATAGAGAGGACTTTTTCCATCGAATCCGGAACGAATAGAAGATCTATTAGTACGCGACCCGCCCCATACGTTCCGTAGGTTAGAAACTCATCCATTCACTAACGGGAGATCCGGACAGTTGGATCGGTTAACTACATTTTCGGTACAGTGAGATTGTGAGTTCAATCTCACATAACTGAGTTGGGTGCGAAGGGGAAATTTTCCTTGTTTAGGTTGCAGAAAACAGGATTAAAGGGAAGCTTCAAGCTCATGCAGTTTATAAGTAGGGATGGTAAAGTTACTACTTCAGAATCTTTTTGTACTAATTTTGCTGTATAAACACTCCTATCACATTCCAAACATTGTGCTTTTCTTCCCACCCCAAAAAGAAAAGAAAAATAGCTGGATTATGTACTCGATACCTTTTTTGTTTTATTTTTTCCTGACGGTCAAAGTGTCGAGATCAGCTTACGCGCACCTCAATTAATATCCTCTCCGGTCCTATTAAATTAAGGCAGATCATTCACGTCGGGACCAGGGAATTCACAAGTAGGGATGATAATTTCCCCCAAACCTGATGGGTACCCGCCCCACCCCGCCAATTTGGAGATAGATATTACCCGATTTCTCATCCAATAGGAGTGGGTATGGTAAAATTTTAAAAATACCCAGTTGAACATGCATAGGACGGGTAAGATTTTGTGATACTCACCCCCGAATACTCGTACGTGCCCTATTCCAAATTGTATATTTTATTATATGTATGCACATATGTATATCTGCGTGTAGATAGTATATAAATGTATATGTGTGCGCGCGTTTATATAAGTATGCATGCATGTATAATTTATGTACTCCTTTACTTAGGGCGCTGCTGGGTACAGAAAAAATGGGACAGAAATGGTACAGATCGCGTTCGGGGACCCACTTTTGGGTCCCACACGAGTGATCCGAACCGTTCATTGTTCTTAAAACATTTTTTCGAGGGGACCCACACAAAATCAGCTCAATCGGACAGTTAGAAGTGCTTGAACCAAAGTCCCACCATTTCAAAGCAACTTTTGGGTCCCAAAAGAGTGATCCGAACCGGTTTTGCTTTGAAACGGTGGGACTTTGGTTCAAGCACTTCTAACCGTCCGATTGAGCTGATTTTTTGTGGGTCCCCTCGAAAAAATATTTTAAGAACAATGAACGGTTCGGATCACTCGTGTGGGACCCAAAAGTGGGTCCCCGAACGCGATCTGTACCATTTTTGTCCCATTTTTTCTGCACCCAAGGTTTATCGCTTTACTTAAGAGTTCTGGTTCAAAAATATAGGAGTACTTAAATGTTATAAAAAAAAAGTTCCTGATGGTATTTATTTTGATTTTGTATAATCTTTGTGGACTATATTTTTGTTTGTAACCTTCTATTCTATTTTGTTTTAAATGATTTTTTTTTCTGCATGACAAATTATTTTTGTTCAAACTTTCTTGTTCAATTAGTTTGGATATGAATTTATCCGAATATACCCGATCTCCAATAGAAGACGGGTAATGGGTATGGTGGTGGATTGTGGGAGGTGGAGATGGGGATGGAGTCGCCACTACCCTCAGTTGTTTCTCAATTTTCATCTCCGAAACCTCCAAATATACCCCTTCAGACGACATTTGGATGATTATATAAATAACGTTTTCAGCAAAATACATAATTTCAACAACTGAGTTATATATATATATATAATTTACAAATCACACCTACCAGATTAAAAGAAAATTAAAAGGAAGCTACTACATTTACATAAATAAGTGTTTGATTTTTTTGTTAGGATCCTTTTATTGAGAGCATACTGACAAAAAAACACACATTTCAATATATTTTTTACACTTTTTAATATACTTTTACACACTTTTTGCACATTTTAATACACTTTTTAAATCCTAATGACAGTCTAGTGAACTGATTTTAAAATTTTCCTTATTACTAATATAATATAGACAAAGTGCGCGCAAGTTGGTCCGGTACACACGAAAAGAACGAGGAGGTGATGAGAATGCCATTGAGAAAAAGAGAGTGTCGAGTGCCCACTTTATAGGTTGTGTGGAATGGCAGAGACCCAAAGTGAATGGCCAAAAGAGAAAAAGGGAAAGCGTGTTCTGTTGTTCTCCTTTGGCCATCTTTTACGCAATTGACAAATTTCCCTTTGGAAGGAGAGAGTGGAGAACATCCATCATTCATGCAACCACCCTCTCCTCCTCCATCACTCTTTTTACCTGTTTTGAGAAATAATTTGACTCTCTCTCTCTCTCTCTCTCTCTCTCTCTCTCTCTCTCTCTCTTCCTTTAATCATGGATCATTAACATGCACTGTGACAAAGTTGACAGACTTTTCTTTTCTGAATTGTGAAAACATGCAATTGGATAATTCAGAAATGGCCAAATGGGTTGTCTGCTTTGTTTTGGAAGAGATCTTTTTTATCTATGGGACGGTTCTGAGACGGAGCCTTGAAGTGCGGGACGGGTGCATTATTTTGATACTATTAAAGCATATTGATTAATGAGTGATTAGTTGATAAAAATGTTTAATTTTTGGAAATTATTAGGTATTATTAGGTATGTTGATGGATGATTAACCTATAAAAATATGTATCCTTTCGGGTATTAGAAATAACTATTTTAGAATAATTGTATTTTTTTCTTATACTAATTACTCCATCCGCCCGTAACGATAATTCACTACTAAAAACCTCTAATTTTCGGACAAAAAAGGAAAACACTTCAGGGCATGATTTTTTACGTTTCTTAATACAAAATTAAAGAATTAATTGAAATTTTTACCTAAAAATTGCACGTCATTTTATAAGAAACTATCTTTGTGGGACGGAAAGATGAACAATATCGATCGATTTTGAGTGCAACTTCCGAGTCGGAATTCTGAGTCCGTACCTGGGAAGGTTGAGCCTTGAATTCGCAACAAGTAATAAATATTTTCGCAAATTAAACAGAGAACTCAGATATAGAAGTTGACCTTGATTTTGGGGCAATTATGTGGTGCTTATTTGCCCCTATAGTTCCTCATGCTACGCATATGAAGGCTTCAATTATTTCCCCCTAATTTTTCGCACATGGTATTCTGAACTAATGACGTAGGAACAGTACATGTAAGTGAACATCAAGATTTTTATTTTATTTTTCTTATGAAGGGGACTGCATGTATCCGAGGAATTAGTGAACATAATAATTTGCATTCATTGAATGAGTGGGAGAAGCAGTGAGCCCAGGGACGGAGCCAGGAATTTCACTACCCAGGGGCGAATGTTTTATCCAAAATACTTTGCAGGGGCGAACCTATATAATTCATAGAAAAATTAATTTTTTCTATGTAATAATATAGGTTTTTTTTTTTCTTATAGGGGCGACCGCCCTTACTGACCCCCCTCTGACTCCATCCCTGAGTGAGCCGGTGACATAACTACATGTTACAACTTACAAGCGTTCATTTGCTGAAGTGGTACTCTTTTCTTTCTTTCTTTTTTTTTTTTTTTTTGGTGCAACGGAAATCAGCTGAAGTGGTATTCAATTTAGGACAAGGGTTCCTTATATAGGGCATGTATTTGATTGAAAAAGTTTTGCCGGCCCGTTATTTGATCGAAATGGCCTTGTTCAAGTGCAAGTGAAACTATTTTCACTCAACAAGAAATGCAAGGCCACACATTCAACCATTTTATGTCGAATTTCTTGAAGCTGCAAGTAGGGATGGTTTTTTGATATACTACTATCGAATCAGCCTTCTAACAGTCCTAATTTGAATGAGTTGGATCTCGATGAGCAATTCGGCCTTTGCAAGATCAAGAGACACCAACAATCATTGATGAGCATGTGTATGCCGTAGAAAAACCATTTGATGAACTATCTCCGAGTTCAGAATAAGATATTCTTGACATTACACTCTTGTACGACTGAGATGATGAAGGCTTATGGGGGGAACAACTACGGATTGCCATTTTTTTTTTATCAAAAAAAACTATTAATTGCCACATATGGGGAAAAATGAATGGATGAGTGGTGGTGTTCTTCCTTGTCAACTTGAAATTTGAATGTAGCAGTGAAATTGTGGACAATGCAATGAATTACCTAAAACAGCAAGCATGATCTAAGGTGAGTTCTTTTTCATTTTTTGAATAGGTACTCACTAATTTCTTTATCTTGCTTTCTCTCTCTCATTTTTTTTTTTTTTAGCCATATTTATATTGTTAGAATCGAAAACTAGGAGCAAATTGATTGTCTGTTTTTTCCAGGTCAGCTCGAAAGATTTTTGAAGAGTTCTTCAGTCAATGAAGTTGGTTTTCAAAGTCATGTTTCGTTTTTTTTGTTCACAATTTGTCCCAATCGTAAATAGTGCATGCAGTACAAGATTCAACGGAATGTGTTTGGGATGTTTTGTTTTTTTGGACTTTGTCCCAAGTGTAATGGACAACGGAAAAATGCACTGTAATATTCAATGTTGTAATTCTGTAAATGATGACAGTGGTTTTTGGTGAATTTGATGCATGTGTACGAGGCAATGGAAGAATGCACTAAAAGATTTTCAATGTTCTTCCTAGGGCTGCAAACGAACCAAGATGCTCGCGAGCAGTTCGTTGCTCAGCTCATTAAGTCTCGGCTCGTTTAGTAGTTTTAGATTCTTCAGTAAATGATTGAGCTCGCTAAAGCCCGGCTCAGCTCGCAAAGGCTCAGCTCATTAAGTAATTTACCCACCTTGGCTCCTTAAGGGCTTGGCTCGGCTTGTCTACAAACGAGCCGAGATCGAGTTCAATTTTTGACTTGTTTACTAAACCAGACGAGCTCGAGCTCTATAAAGTTCGGCTCGACTCGGCTAGGCTAGGCTCGGCTCGGATTGTTTGCACCCATAGTGATTCACTACTTCTCCCATAGATCTTTAATGGGCAATACTCTTTTTTTACTCAATGTAATAATTGCACTTTTGATTTGTTAATTCAATTTTTTAAGACAAGCGTAAATGAGTAAAATTGACACAATTTAGTTACATTGACTTTCATATATAGCAAAACATTAAGGGACGAAAATAGTTATCAATTCTTTTTGTTAAAACTCATTGACCAATGAAATAATGCCAAATAGGCATGTTATGTAGATGATTGTGCAAGTGGTTGTGTTATTAAATTTCCCCCGAAATTCATTCCTAATAATGCTAGGAACACAACATCAAGACACAACATCATATGTTTCACTACATGATCGATAATTGCAAAATTGTTTCAAAATTTGTTCTCCCATTACAAATATAAAAATGTTGAGTACTCATAAATTTTAAACAAAAAATTATTCGGAATTTGAAATCAATGGTTCAGATTCACTCTGTTTGAGCTAATAATTTCAAATTCCAGGCAATTTCCTAGTTACTAGCACTGCTATTACCAATAATGTAATGTCATACTGTATAAGATGTTGTGTCCGATATTGTGTCTCGATGTTGTGTGCGTGGCATTATTGATTCGTTCTTCTAATTCCAATTATATTTTCCTCATATTTTTAAAACCCAACTCCCCATCATCCACTTCCCGCGTACCCATCCATCCATCATGGAGGTTCCTCTCCTCTCTCTCCTCCTCCTCCTCTCACTTCCCCTCTCCACCCTCCCTTTCTCTCCTCCACCCAACGACACCGCCGCTCTCCTCCTCTTCCGCTCTCAAACCGACACCCACGGCAACCTCCTCTCCAACTGGACCCTCCCCACCCCTTCCTCCACCCCCTGCTCCGCCTCCTGGCAAGGCGTCCACTGCTCCCCCACCAAACCCACCCGCGTCATCTCTCTCTCTCTCCCCTTCCTCGACCTCCGCGGCCCAATCGACTCTCTCTCCTCCCTCAACCAGCTCCGCCTCCTCGACCTCCACAATAACCGCCTCAACGGCTCCCTCTCCTCCCTCACCCTCTGCACCAACTTAAAACTCGTCTACCTCTCCGGAAACGACTTCACCGGCGAGATACCGGTAAATATATCTTCTCTCACTCGCCTCCTCCGGTTAGACCTATCGAATAACAACCTGAAAGGCCCGATCCCCGACTCAATTTCGAACCTCACTCACTTACTCACCCTCCGCTTAGAAAACAACGAGCTATCCGGTCCAATTCCCCAATTTCTCGACTCGATTGCGTCGCTCAATCAACTCAATTTATCAAACAACGAGTTTTATGGAAACTTACCTGAAAATCTCCGGCGAAAATTCGGTGATCGGAGTTTTTCCGGTAACGAGGGGATCTGCGGATCGAGTCCATTGCCGGTTTGTTCGTTCAGCGGAAGACCTCCGACGGACCCTGCGCCGGCTCAGACCGTTCCGTCAAACCCTAGCTCACTGCCGTCATCGACAACCGTCATACCGAATCGGAAACCTAAACGTAAAGGGCTTAGACCAGAAGCGATAGTCGCAATTGCGATTTCAAGCTCCGTAGTGTTACTCGTAGCGGCATCCTTCGTCGTGGCTTACTACTGCGGCAGTAGAAACTCGAGGGATTCGAGTTACGGCAGCGAGATCGGGAAGAGGCGGAGCTCGAGCAGCCACGCGACAGAGAGGAAAGTTTACAACGGAGAGAGCGACGGAACGAACGCGACGGACCGGTCGAAGCTGGTGTTCTTCGACGGGAGGAGCAAGAAGTTCGAGCTGGAAGATTTGTTGCGGGCGTCGGCGGAGATGCTGGGGAAAGGGAGCTTGGGGACGGTGTACAAGGCGGTGCTGGAGGACGGGTACGCGGTGGCGGTGAAGAGGTTGAAGGACGCGAATCCGTGCGGGAGGAAAGAGTTTGAGCAGTACATGGATGTGATCGGAAAGCTGAGGCATCCGAATGTTGTGAAGCTGAGGGCTTATTATTATGCTAAAGAGGAGAAGTTGCTGGTTTATGATTATTTGCCTAATGGAAGCTTGCATTCACTTCTTCATGGTATGCATGCAGTATTGTATGTTAATTAAAATTTAAAAGGACTCGGCTTCTCCGCAGTTTTATCGAAAACCGTTTTCTGGCTCCTTGCTGGACCGAATTTGAAAATGTGTTTTGTTTATGTTGTAGATCTCGTCGAACAAGTTGTGGGTTAGCGTCACGTTAATTAAACAACAATTTAATATGTGATCAAAGCACAAAAACGATGGGTTCTGATCCACTGTGTCTAGAACCTGCAATTTTGATGTCTTTTCATCCTTCGATCACATATTAATTGGTGTCTAATTAACGTGATTTAGAAATCACAATTTTGCATTTCAATGAGTTCTACAATATGATACCAAAAAAAAAATGCGAATATGGTATTTGTCATGCATATTTACCTTGAACCTCATAGATTTACCAAGTGGGCTCAATTAATTTTGTGCTGGTATTTTAATGTACAATAGCACAAAAAAAAAAAAAAATTGTTTTTGTTATTCTTTGCATGAGAATGTAGACATACTGTGGAACCACGTAAATGTTGTTGTATGATTTATTATTTTGTTTATGTAACTAGGTAATCGCGGTCCGGGAAGAATTCCATTGGACTGGACTACAAGGATCAGCTTGGTTCTCGGGGCGGCTCGGGGGCTTGCTAGGATCCACGAAGAGTACTCCGCGACAAAGATCCCTCATGGGAACGTGAAATCGTCGAACGTATTGCTCGATAAAAACGGCATTGCCTGTGTTTCTGATTTCGGGTTAGCCTTGCTTTTGAGCCCGGTTCAAGCCACCGCGAGGTTAGGGGGATACAGGGCACCCGAGCAAGGTGAAGTCAAGAAGCTCTCTCAGAAAGCAGATGTCTACAGCTTTGGAGTCTTATTACTAGAAGTGCTCACTGGGAGATCTCCGTCTCGACACCTTTCCCCCATCCGCCCTCGGGCGGATGAAGAGGAAGAGGCCGTGGATTTGCCCAAGTGGGTCCGGTCGGTGGTGAGGGACGAGTGGACAGCGGAAGTGTTTGATCATGAACTCCTCAGGTACAAGAACATTGAGGAGGAACTGGTGTCAATGCTGCAAGTAGCGCTGGCCTGCGTGGTGGCTCAACCCGAAAAGAGGCCTAACATGACTGAAGTGGCCAAGATGATAGAGGAAATCAGGGTGGAGCAATCTCCGTTGGGGGAAGACTACGACGACTCCCGGAATTCGCTGTCGCCTTCACTTGCCACCACCGAGGAGGCGCTAGCCGGTTACTGATCTATCTAGTTATCCGCTTACAGAAGCGAATCCGCAGGCTTTCGCTTTCGAGTGTCTCTAAAATTGCAGCCATGGTAAAATCTTGGCTTATTTGATTATCGGGGACTCCCAATACTCCGATCCTTTGCACCAACTTGTTGCAAATTCTCGTTTCATGCAATCTCAGAAGCTTTGGGTTTTTCTTTTCGGTTTTTGCATAAATCTTGCAATTAATGTTTTTATGGTTCATGTTGAATTAGTTTATGTATTGTAATGTAATGTAATTTGGAATTTAATTTAAATCATTCATCAGTTTTTTGTGCAAATATGACCATATATTGACATACCCTTGCTGAATAGTACTAGAAGAGTAGAAAAGATTTTCAGCTGTCGGCAATTACAGTTCACAGCAAGAAATGACTTTTTTTTTTCATCTTTTGTCACTTTTCCACTTTATTGATCTACTCGATCCAAATTGCACAAGAAGAGCCATTGTACGGCGATCCGGGGACCGTGTAGTGCCCCGAAGTACTACAGTAGCCTCCAATCACAGCTGTCCGTTCGACAATTAACGGCCCGGGTTATTTTGGGGTACTACAGGTCCCCACTCCCTTTGTATGGTAGAGGGGGGGGGAAAATAGAAAATGGGAGCTGATTTCCTGTACCGTTTCATGTTTTTAACATGTTTCTCCTGTACCAAACACTTTCCGTCACAAGAAACCAAGAGTGCAGTAAGATACATGACAAACCCCAAGAGTCTAGTCCCGTCGTTGGCGGATTTGTTCCCTACGCAATTAATGGGTTTGATTCTTAAGATCAAACCATAAGAAGGTAGTAATTTATTGTGAATCTCTTAGTCCTTGCTTGGATGGCCTACCTTTGGCGAGACAGAAGAGGAAATTAATCGAGATGTGTATAAGTTAGCCCCGACATCCCCGTCCATTGAGAAAAAAGAAAAAAGTACCACGTTCGTGACAAGAGAAGGGAAAAAAGGCAAAGTGAAGAAATTGAGAACAGGAAATACAAAAGAAAAATGAAAAGAAAGAAAGTTGATGCCAACAAACACCTTTACCCCATTTTTGTAATTGACCTCTGTTTGTGATCATCAGCCTTTTCTTTTTGCTCTGTCATCAACTCATTGCGGATGGAGAAAAGCAGAACATCTTCATGGCTAGCACCATCATCACTGTAACCACTCACAGTACACTGCAGTGTTAATTCATTCATTTGAATCAACCTCTTTATCCCAGAAATTTCGAAATTTCCAATATCAGAAATTTGAATCAAATTTTACTACAAGAAATAAAGGAGACCCCAAAAAGCACAATTGATTAAAGCCAATCATTAACCATGTTTTCACTCTACAGAGAATAATGTTAACGGCGCGGGCGAATTACAAGCTTAACTTTCTACAATATGATACAAACAATAAAGTCTTAACCAGCTAAATGTTCTGTTTCTGATGTCTGCCCTAACCCTCACTGAGTTACTAATCCAGAAGCAATTGCAAGTCACCTCTATTAGGTTTAAATGACCGCAATATGGTTACATGATGATCGGTTCAAATGCGAATATTAGCTAACTCTTCCGTTCTGGTCAACCAGTGTACCAACTTGTTCTCCGCATAATGCTCTTGAAATGTTCCCCGGCTCATGTAGATTAAACACCACAACTGTGTGAAGAAAAAAAATATCACCACATTGAATCAAACAAAGAAATTTGGCTGCTCTCCGTCTTGTTATGCTATAAAAAATAACTCGAAACATCAAAGCATAAAACTCTTCCGTGAAGTACCACACTATTTCACAATTCATTAATGACAGAACTACCCATCATCCCTTTATGTGACTCCATGATTAATAACGAATAAATCGGAGATCGTAGTCGCCGAAAGAAACCATTGCCCAAACCAAGGAGCCAAAACAACATACACAGGTACAGATATACCATCATTTTACGGACAATCAAAGCGAGAGAGACCAACAAAATATACAAACCAGGAATTCCATTCTCCTCGCAGAATGTTACAGCCATCATGTCCATGGGGGAAGCACCTCTAGAAGACAACTCCCTGAAGGAAATGTGCTCAGACACGACATTGTTGTTTCTGGAGTCACAAAGATAGACCCCATCCACATTGGTTCCTTTGAGTACTGCATCCGCATGGACTGAAGATAAAAATGAACGTTCAATATTGCCTTCCAGATAGACTATATACACCCTCATCATAATATATAGACAAAAAAGGATGGAATTCTCTGAATGAAGAAACATACTCTCTGAAGCCCTAAGAGCAGCTGCTGTATCAGTGGAGAAGAGTGGGTTTCCAGT
This sequence comes from Vaccinium vitis-idaea, assembly GCA_963854785.1. Taxonomy (NCBI): domain Eukaryota; kingdom Viridiplantae; phylum Streptophyta; class Magnoliopsida; order Ericales; family Ericaceae; genus Vaccinium; species Vaccinium vitis-idaea. Next base: position 13,673,009 of record OY978220.1, read on the forward strand.
GCCAGCACCAATACCACCAAATATCACAACCCTTCCTTTTTCAAGATGTCGAACGGCCCTTTGCCTACTGTAAGGTTCAGCAACCTCCGGCATGGAAAATGCAGTCTGTACACGTGCCTGAATACCCATCTTTTCTAAAGCTGACTGGAGCAATATTGAATTCATCACAGTTGCCATCATTCTGGTAACAGTTTCAGAGTCACATCTTGATTACAAACAATTTACAGCTGGTATTTCAGTCAAACTATAAGTAGGAGCAAGACGCAAATTTCTCTCTCATTGATTTGACTAATACTCTAGGGTTTAGGGTGGAGTACCGAATACCTTACCCTGGATTATTCAAGGCTTCACTGGGTTCTGGCTTTACCACAACATCCGCGTGGAACAATGTCGTTGATAGATTTTAGATGAGGTTGCCAGGTGTAAAAGACAATAGCTATATAATGGAGCTAAATGTTCATTAAGAGTACATCATCTAGATTGCCTGCTCTTTTTTTCCATCATATCCTACTATAGTTGTTTCAGATGAACTTTTTACAGGGAGATTCGGGAGATGAATTCAAGTTAGACATAGTCAGCAGCCCAATCAAAGGAGATTAAGGTATCCATCACCTCACATATAGTTAATCAAGTTTCGTTGGGCAAATGTCTGTGGAAGTACGTTGTGGAAAAGAGCACTTGTTGGAAAGGGTGGGCTACTCTCACCTAAGGCCTCAGGTTTGATTCCCCTTGCCAGCAAACTTTAGGGGCCACTGGGGGTTATACCCGGTTGTTACCTCTAGGGCCCCGGAATTAGTCAAGGTGCGCAAGCTGGCCCAAACATCCGGTTATCAAAAAAAAAAAAAGATAAGGGTGGGCTACAATTTCGGTTCTAAAGTAGGATTTGACAACGGAGGAGGTTAGAGGCTCATAGCGGTTAGGCTTGTGAAAGTGGGATAGGAAAGGGTAGAACATTATTCTTTTTGGTGAGAATTTGTGCTATTTTGTGTACTAGCTACAAACTTCAATTTTGGCACAATGTGGGGTGTAAAGCTTCCTTTGTCAGTGTCTTTTTCTTACTTTTATATCACAGCAGTGAGTAAAAACTCGCGTATGGGCAGGAAGCAAACCATTTGAGGCTCACTGGTCCAGGGTGGTATGAGAGCCTCATTTGTTAAGGCCTGTCAATGAGTTGGAGATGGTAGACAAGTTCTTGGAGCTTCTTTCTGGAGTTTGACCCTTATCGTGAGGGAGAGGGGGTGAGATAATATTACTGTTAAATATGTCCAACTTGCCATTTCCATTGTTAGAAAGAGCATTTGGAAACAGGGGTGCCCCCAAACTCTCAAGGTAGCTCTTTGCGTAGTCAGTTGGCTTGGACTTTACTATTGACAACTTGGTAAAGAGAGGCTTCTCGTTAACTAATCAGTGTTTAATGACTAAAAGCAATCATTTCTAACATTTTCAAAACTCATTGGATAATGTAGGCATCCATTTTCTACTTGTTTCCATACTGGAAGGGACCGATTTTCTAAAGAGGGTAAAGATTCATTGGAATGATGACTGCTTTATGTTTGTGTGGTGCCTGAGGAGGGAGCAGAATCAGTGTAGTCTCCAAGATGTAGATGTGGTGGTGCATAGATTGAAATGCCTTTGCTACATAGTTTTAAGGTTCAGTTAGTTACAGAAAAATACAGTGGTTCTGCTTCACAGTTTTATGTTTGGTAAGACTAAAGAACAGAGATTCTGCTTCTTCATTTTTAGAATTCTTTTGCTTAGACTGGAAATCTTTTATTTCAGCTTGGCAACAATTTTATCCCAAAAAAAAAAATGCTACGTAAAACATTTTCATGATTGCTTGAAGTAGACGATAATTCTATTTCTTATTTGATGGAAACACAAAAAGAAAGGGTATATTGCTAATCACATTACCCAATTTGATAGGCCGTACATCTATCTAAACCAGTTGCTGTGACCCAAGTGTCTCCACAAAAGAAATTACGTCCTCCAACAACAATTGCCACCTAAGTATCAAATGAGGATATCCATGTTAACAAGTCAAATTCATATGTAAGTACAAAACAAGTCATTCGACAAACATTTGCAGATGAATGTACCTCAACCCCAACACGGCATGCAGTTGAAACTTCTCTGGCGATCAGCATTGCAACCTATCAAAAGATTTGAAGAAAAAGGTCAATCTATATGCGATCAAAGTCAAGATGAAATGCCAAGATAGTACAATCACTAGCCAAAGTGGTCACTAAATTCAAGTTGTTGTGCCATTCAAATCTCAAAATACATGTAAAGAGTTAAAAAGAAACCTTTGGGTCGATATTCTGAGGAACAGTGCCAGCCAAAGCAGCACCACTGATTTTGAAAACCACTCTCCGCCACCTAGGATTCGCTAATGATTTTGACTTAATATTAACTATCTGTCCGCCAGTGCTTGGTGTGCCAGTTCCATATCTGTCCAAGCAAATACCAGATATTAGTACGAGGGTTAAAAACACATATAGTACGAAGGTTAAAAACACATATACCACATACCATACATACATCTGAACAAATTTTTAAAAGCGCAGATATGATCACAAGACCAAGACACGAGACATAAAGAAAACCAGAAACTGGAACCGGAACCGGAACCAGAGGTCCAGAACCCGAATACTGCAACTAAGCAACCATTCCTAACAGTGACTCAGTAAAAGTTTTGGAAAAGTTCTGTCAGGACTAAAATGGAAACAATTTTTGTTTCCTTCTTTATTGGAACTAAAAAGCATTTGCTACTTGTATTATTATTATCAACCAAAAACTTCAGAGTACAGAAAAGTTCAAAATTTGTTCTGTGAATAGTCCCAAGTAAGATGTCTTTGACAAGCATTAGTAACTCAGAAGTCAGAAGAATTCTAATCAGCAAACGTTCTTCAACTGCTTGCCATATTACCTGTCCTAAAATACCATATGATATAACTATTTTGATCAAATCTCTCCAGGTTTATTATTTTCACCACCATTATTGTTCCACTCTCATTCAGACTTGCACCATTTCAATTTTCACACCTACACTCTTATCAACCTACACTGAAAACCTTTCCCTAAAGCCATCAACTGCAAACAAGGGTAGCCAATAACCATAACATTTGCTAGCAGTTTCAAAGCATCACTAGAGCATTTCCGAGTTCCAAACAGAGATGATTACATGATTTAAAAACCATTCAACAGAAGTTCCCTCTCGTCATGGTGTTGTATGTCAGCATGTATCCAATGAGAAACCAATCATTCCAAACCAAACACTACAAATAACCAGCAATCCCAGGACTACAAATATTCAATCAAATTCAAATAATTGAAGTAGCCTGGACTCTCTCGATAGACAGCTCATTTGAAGACCCACCAACAAAGAAACAATCCATTTCATACAAATAACTGAATCCATCTCCAGACGACTGCCAGAAGGAAAACATACAAAACTAACCAATTCCCCACACCACCGAGTTAAATGTCACCAATGCAATTTTATCCATAGAGCAAAGAAGTTCTAAAATTTTGTTTAGAGCATGGCTCACATCCCCAACTAAACAAAAATAAGCACAAGAATCCAGCATGCCCATCACAGCCACACATTCTCATTCCCAGCACCTTAAATTAGTTAAGCAGAACAAAAAGACACCTCAGGTCTATTGTCCAGTACTTTCAGTCCTACCAAGAAGGAAGCTACAGAAAATTTCATCCACCAAACTAAACACTTGCAAAAGTCTTGAACATACTGGCTGTGTTTGGTTAGATAGTTTAGTTTAGTTTTGATGATGTCAGCATGTGTAATGAGTGGAGAGAGATAGAGAGAGAAATTAGAGAAATGATGATGTCATCAAAACTAAAACTAAAACTAAACAGGGAAACGAACAAGGCCACTACATTTTTACTTCCATGTGGCCATGACCAACACATGGTGTCATCCACAATGAAAATCCAATAAGTCCAGTCATTCCATTAAGCAGTGTTTGGATTGTTCCAATAATTTTGGAAAGCAATGGAATGGTCGTTCCTTAGAATCCCAACCAAAGTGGCTATTCAACAAAGTTGGTAACGGTACTATGTGAATATACATCCATCATTCTGTAGCAAATCAAACTGTCTGAATGAGCATTTCAGTGAATGACTATTCCTAGCCAACTTCATTCAGGGGAAAAGAAATTGAATAGGGAGTTTTATCAACACTAAGAAGCACGAATCAGAAACGAGACACTGATATGACATGACATGGACACGCGGATAAAAGAAAGCCTTCAAAAATTCCAATTGAATTTTACAATAAATTCAATTGGAACCACGAGACCCCCTACTAGCAAAGGGAAACGGAAGTGCCAGATACCAGCTAATACATTAGAATCTCTCATCTTTTGCCCAAACAATAAAGGCTCGAGAGACCTCAGCTCATTGACACTAAGCGATTTACAACCTGCCTAGGAGGAGCAACTGAAGCATTGAACGTCCCCTTCCCTCCAGATCAGATTGAGCTGGTTTGCACTAATCGCATAATAAGGATTGACAGTCTTAGGCCCAAGCTGGTGAATCTCCTCCTAAACAGAGTGATATGCCAAATTTTGATTCTCTGATGATCACATGTTAGCAGGTGGCCAAGGAGTGTATATTACTCCTCAGTCATAGACACCAAAAAATGTCGGACAAGTTGCAAAAAGAGTGTCGGACACGTGTCTGAATTAATATTATTACTTTTTAATTATCGACGCGAGAAAAAAAGAGGTATCAAACACTTGTCTGACAGTGTTCGAGAGGAGTGTTGGTGTCCGACGCGGTCACCCCACCTTATTGTAAGTGTCCGTTCTAATGTTCCTTGGTCTAGAGAAACAACATCAACAAGTAATGACAAGTAGAATCAAATCAAAATTCGAGCGAAAATCATCAATCCAACAACAAACACACATGCCTTTTCGATTGTCTAACCGAGTTAGATGACCCCGCAACAACCACCTTCACATCCTCCGATACAGCCTTTGACGGCACCGCATTCCCAACAATCACCTCCATCTTCTTATACCACGGCCAATGACTCCCCGAACCGCCGCCACTTCCATCATTACTATTCACCCTATGCTTCTCCAACTTGTACCTCTTCTTCAAATTATCCACCTTGTTCTTGCACTGATCCACGCTCTTCCTCTGCTTCTCACACCTCTCGCTCACACCCGCAGCCACCTCCTCCCAATCCCTCCCCCGTAAATTCCCCCTGTTCAGCTGCGTATACTTTTCTATGTACGCGTCTAAAAGGCATGCGATCGCCGCGTCACTCCACTCCTCCCTGTCCTTCCTGCTCTCCCCGCTTCCTCCGCTGCCATCGGCGGCGGATGCAAGCCTCGATCTTTTGTGCGAATACGGGGTCGTTCCACCGTCACTAAGCTCCTCTCGATCCTTACGCTTCTCGACTGAAATAATAGCCCTAGATTTGTTCGGATCGGATTCGTCATCGAACGGGCTCGAATCGTTAGCGCCGTCGCTGTGGTGGCGGACAAGGGTGGGGTTTGACGGCGGGGGGGCGTTATCGTGGTTGAGGAGAGAGAAGTCGTCGTCAGGAGACGCCATTTGAGGGGGGGGGGGGGGGGGACGTTAGTTTAGGGTTAGGGAGGGGTGGAGAGACGGACGTTAGTTTGGAGGAGGAGGATTGGTGGGTGAGCCGTGATTACGTGGTTAACGCGCCGTGACTTGGTGGGAGCGGTACCGTCACGGCTTCTCACGATCCCGTTAAGTAAATGAAGAAAGTGTGTGGGGACACATGGGTGGGACCCCGATTGGGTACAGGGTACGGATTGCACCGACAGCATATTGTTTTTCGTGATAGAAAATGCTAACTAGTAAGTCTTTTTTTAATATAAAATGCTAACGTAAAAATGTATTGAAATATATAAAAAGTATATAGAAATATGTGAAAATATTGAAAACTGTAAAAAGTGTATTGAAGTGTGTATTTTTTTTGTTTATTTGTGTGCTTATTGGAAACACGTTATTAAGACTCTTTTTTAATTTATGTTTTTTATTTTGTGTAATCTAAATCTAAATTTATGAAACTTTTATCCTTCAAGTTATAAATTACAAATCTTAACCTTGCAATTTGCAATTTGTTTTAATAAGGGTGTACATGGTCCAGATTGGAACCAGTTTTGTAGAAATTCAGGAACCGAATCATATCTTATGGTTCCAAAAAATTGAGAACCATAACCAGACCATTACACATATGGAACCAAACCGATCGGCCCAGTTTGGTTCGGTTTATGGTTCTAAATCGTTTATCATCTACAAATTGCCCCCCCAAAAAAAACATGAATAAGAATACCACTAATTTATTAAAATTGAACAAAATTTGATGAACTTGGAGAGAGAGAGAGAGATTAATTTGGGAGGGAGTTAGAGACGTGAAAATGAAATGACTTGGAACCCTGAAAAAGAGTTCTAATATAGCTATCATTGTAGGATTTTAGATTTATGGAAAATAAGAAATAGTTTCGGGGAGTGGAAGAGTTTTGGCCATTTGGGAAAGTAGAAGAGTTTGTTGGGTAGTTAAAAAGCTTTTGACGGTCCGGTTCTATTTGAACCATGGTTTGCAATTATAAAACCAAAGGCCGAACCATAATATACGGTTCTCATTTTTTAAAACCAAAACCAATCCATTAAACCATAGAACCAAGCCAAATATATCGGTTTGGTTCAGTCGGTCCAGTTTTGCGGGTTTTTCGATTTTCTTGTACACCCCTATGTTTTAATGTCATTATCTGTTGGCTTTCATTCACAGTTTAGATGGAAATTAGTCATGTGCCCAACACGTGACCAATTTTGAGGTGTAGATTTGCCCATTCATTCCTCTTTCACCCAACCATTCTTCTCACCTCCCTTAATCCCTGTGTCACTCTCTCTTCCCCCATCCATCACCACGAAAAGAAAAATAAAACCCACTCTCCCCTCTCCCTCCCCCTCCCTAGACCAAAGTTATCAATCTCATCCCGTAATGGCCGATAACAGCCAAGACGTATCGTATCGGAAAGAAAAATGGTACAACCCATGTTATGTTCCGTTCCACCTCTTGTACTAGGCTATTGCAGACTATTCCACATATTTCGGGTTGTTTTGGTCATTTTTTGAATTTCGTCCGGTACAAAATGCGCCAAGCCAAATGTACCAAAAATCAAAAGAGAAAGAAATAAAAGAGAGAGGAAAGACATGAGAAGATAGAGCTGACAGAGGAAGACACAAATCTGAGATCAATTGGATAATAGACTTCATTGTTCGAAAAATCGGACATAAGCTTTCTCACCATGGAGATTTTTTTTATTTGTATTTCTTTTCTCTGGTCGGGGTTTCTCTCTTATGGAAGATGAGAAGTAATTGCTAGATAAAAGACACGGACTGGGCTATGAAAATGATAGCTAGGGTAGCTATGTAGGGGGAGGTTTTATTTTACACACGCAAACAAAAATGTGATTTTTACTTAAATTTGTTTAAAACTTGGATAGTATTGTGATTTACAGTAATTAAATACTTGAGTACGATAAAACTTGGTAAGAAATTGATATATGAATGTTATTTCTATGGTTGAAGATTATATGTTAGTTATAATTTCTATAATTGAAGCCTATATTTTAATTATTGCGAAAAAGCCCTGACGGTATATTGAAACACACCGATACCAGTGTGGAACATACCAATTGGAAAAACGGTATGCTGTTCGATACGAGATTAATAACTTTGCTCTAGACCTCATCCATTATCTCACTTTCACCCTTACTGATGCCCTCTCTCTCTCCTCACCACATGACAACCCCCTTTCACACCTTCCAAACGGCAAACTCCAAACCCAAAACGACATAGACTCCAGCTCCAACCGCCTTGACTGTCACTTGAGCGACACCCACATCTTACTTAAAACTAGTGCCTCACACAACGATGTCATTTCCATTTCCACACCCTACAAATCGACATGCCCGAGTCAAAAAACTCGGTCATGGACTCGCTTTTAAACTAGGACTTCTGAGCTCAAATTGCCTAATTTTATGGGTTCTGACATGGGCCTGCGATGATCCAACCATCCAATGTCCTCTGAGGGTCCTAGACTGTTCTCTCAGGAATGTTAGAACGAGTGCATCTGATGGCTTTGATGAAGAGTTATGTCTTTCAAAGGTGAATTTGGCTTTTTGGTCTAAAATTGAGTTACCGGGGACCGATTTTGACTGTTTGACGAAAGGAGGGCTATAATTGCCCTAAAACGGCATGCCTAATATCTAGGTTATGCACATGCAAATGCTTTATGATGCTCGAAGATGCTTTGATGCTCGATGCAAGGATAGTCGTGCGGTTTACTGTGAGAGCAATATGATACATACTCTGCCATTTTACCTTAAGCAGAAATCACGCGTTTTGCTGCTGTAAGGTTTGTTTGACATATTAGGTGTGAACCATCTTTACTCTGAGGATATCATTGTCATCGATTTGTTTTGAGAATTGAGGTGAGACATCCATAGAGTCATCAAGGGGAATGAAGAAGAACTCATCGCCATGTTCTTTAATGATAGCATTGGTAGTTTTATACTGTAACGGTATTGCAAATATCATTTTGAATATGATGGCTATAAGATTACTACTATGAGGTGAGAAGGGCTCAAATTTTCATTCGTCTAAAAATGTAATTCCTGATTGAATATGTCATCAGGAATCACACTTCTGTTCATATCTCTTCTAAACATTGAAATCATCTCGTACAAACGTTGCAATCTTAGACACATATTACATCGTATTCTCATTCCTCTTCAAAATTATCGTCATCCAAATTGAGCCTAAAGGAGGGGTTTTGGAAAAGGTTTTCATAATCGAACCTGTAATGAATTCCGTGTATCTTTAAATGCTTTGTTTGGTAGTCAATTTTGATATAAGTTTTTGAGATAAAAAAGTTGTATGTGGTTGTTTAATTTTTCGTCTTAAGTCAATTTTTTTTAACGTTAAGAATAATTATTACTAATTTTTTACTTTTTGAATAGACGTGCGCAATATGAATTGAAAAAGTGAAAAAATAAATAAACAAATTTGACAAAAAAAATCATTAAGGATGAAAAAATATTGATGATGAAGTAGGGGAAACTTGATAAAATTACGAGAGAACCAAACAAAGCATAATTTTTCACTATCCAGGACTTTCGAAAATACATGTAATTGAATTCTATTTTTTCCACCGAAACGTTATTCTCTCCCAAGAAACTACAACAATTGTAAACGAAAATGAAATGAAAATGACGTTTTCCAAAGTATTCCCCAAACACGCAGCCTAAAAAGAAAATCTGATTCGGTGCCCGAGGGAGGCACGAAGTAGAAGCTGAAACCTCAAAAGCATATTCTCTTTCCTTCTGTTCCTCTTGTTGGTCGGTGGAGCTTCCAACAGTGTACCAAACCCCTCCTCTCTCTCTCTCTCTCTCTAAAACGCACACAACCTACACGCACTCTCTCTCTGCAAATTTCTGCTTTGTTCCATTATTGTTTCAGAGTCCGTCGATTAGTCCGCAAAAATGCATTCGAACCACTTGCTTCTCGAAGAGCCTATCCGGATGGCCTCCATCCTCGAGCCTTCAAAATCCGTAAGTTTCTCTAAATTTTGAGCGCTGATCATCAATACGTGTGTGTTTATGCGTCGTGATTTTGATTTGGTGTTGGATTGTGCAGAGTTTCTTCCCTGCGATGACGAAGATCGTGGGGACGTTGGGCCCCAGGTCTCGTTCGGTCGACGTCATCTCTGGTTGTCTTAAAGCTGGAATGTCTGGTACAGTATTTTTCCCTATTTGTTAGTTTTTAAGGCCTATTTCGCTGATACATACTTAATTGCTTATCACGAAAAGTCAGATTTTTTCTGCTCGAGTTAAATAAAAAAGTAATGAAAATCTTTCTGTTGGTGCGAAGATATTTTGATGCGTGGGCACATGTTAAAGATTGAAAAAATGTATTGAAATATGTGAATAGTGTTCATGAATATGTGAAAGTGTATTGAAAAGTGTAGAAAGTGTATTGGACTGTGTGTTTTTTTGTTTGGTTTTGTACTTATGGTGTGCCCAATGTGCCTATTGGGCACACGTTAGCAAGACCCTTTTCATAAATACTCAAAGACCCTTTTTTTGAGTCGGAAAAATGACAAACATTTGTCATAGACTATTGTTATGGAACGGAGTGTACTGGATGGGGTACATATGTAGATGTGTATGCTTGTGTTTTGTGATGTCCTCTGTTTTATTAGACTCTAGAGTTAAAGTGGAGGCCCTTTTATGGTGGCGGAGGCCCAAGGTCTCTAGGTCCCAAATTTAGAGACATATGTTGTATATTTTCCACAGAGGGAGAGAAACAGTCGAATAATGCACTGAGAGTTGAATGTCGTGATCCTTATTGTGGAGATTGGACACCATTCCTGTGGACTTAAGCATGCTGCCACATACCAACCTCGTTTTGGTTCGCGTTCGTGTTGATCAAAATTAGTATCTTGATTATTTCTTAACAGCTTTGTGTATTTATTGTTTTTCGGAAGCACTGCATGTTTGTGGTTTTGCTAAGGTTGTCAATCTGTTCTTGGGGTTAGGGTTTTTCTTGGCCATGAAGTAGTTTTTTTTTTTTGGGAAAGTAAAATTTGTTTTTGGAAAGTAAGTTGGTTGGTGGATTAGTGTAATGGTTTTGTGATGGTGTGGTTTCGCAGTGGCGCGATTTGACTTCTCTTGGGGGGACCCTGAGTATCATCAAGAGACTTTGGAAAATTTGAGGGGAGCTGTAAAGGCTTCTAAGAAGCTCTGTGCTGTATGTATCTACTATCTATGTATGAATTTTGGATGTTGATATTGAAAATGGGATAACCTGCTGAAGTTCTTAATTTATGCTCAAAAGTCATTATTGTGTATTTTATCGTTGCGACCTCTTTGTATTGTTTATTCGAACTTGATACCGCTTTTGAATAGTAATTTGGTTTAGATCCCACATTTGGTTGCTGAGAAAAGTGATGGTAGTATAGAATACGAAGGAAACTAAATTTTTACTGATGTATGAGAAAAATGAAATTTTAAGGTACTGCTGGTTTTGATCTGCAGGAGAATGGAGACTACTTTGATTTTTATTATGATATCTAAAACGTTGAAAGTTGTTTGTTTGCTCTTCTTATTTATTCCTTTTCCCTAGGATTCTGGTTAAACATTCTTTTTCAAATTGAAGGAAAGGAGTTGAGGTTATATTGTTGGTTTACACAGGTTATGCTAGATACAGTGGGTGCGGAGTTGCAGGTTGTCAACAACACTGAGAAAACTCTTCAGCTTCAAGAGGATGGTACAGTTATTCTAACACCAGATTGTGGCCAGGAAGCTTCTTCTGAAGTATTGCCTATCAACTTTGGTGGACTGTCAAAGGTATGAATACTTGCATTACTTGAACATTATCCGGAATGAGAACTTATGGCCTTTACAGTGCCTTAATGGGTTAACTGGCTGCATGATTAAAGTAGTAAAAGCATGTTGTTAACTTCCAAAAGTGCACTAGTAGTCCATTCTGCCTCCTGTTTCTAGTTACTTGAATTATTTGTCTCCAAAAAAGTAGGATGCACTTGGCTGTTTTTGGAAGTGTGCATGTAGGTCTGTTTCCTTGAGTATCACATGAACGCAATGGAGCCCTGGTTTTTATCCATCTCATCATCCTCAAGGGCTAACTTCATGCTTACCATACTGTTGATGTGTTCATTTCATCCTCAAGTGTACTAGTAGTTGTACTTGTGTTTTTATCCATCTCATCATCCTCAAGGGCTAACTCCACACTTACCGTACTTTTGATGTGTTCATTACCAGGCAGTGAAGAAGGGAGACACTATCTTTATTGGTCAATACCTGTTCACAGGAAGTGAAACTACTTCTGTTTGGCTGGAGGTAGGAGGCATACTGTCCTGATGGTCAATTCAATAGGTTTTCTTGTTTGTTTTTTGGTTTGTTTGCATGCGCGTCCTCTGGGTTGGGTTGGCAACGTGGCAGATTGGGGACAGATTTTACCAATCCCCGAATATGATATCTCCTTCTGTCCCTCTCCCGTTCCGCAATGGGGAATTGCCTCGACCCTCCATCCCACCCTGAACAGGAAATTTTCCTTAAAAAAAAAAAATCCAACTTTTTTTTTCATTACATCAAATTCTAGCCAAACAAATATCCAAACGAAAAACTAAAATTCAACATTTTCAGAAATTCCACCAACATAAGTACATCACAGAATAGTCAGCTCACAAAACAGTCATCAGGAGCTTCCAACATCACAAAATAGCCATTAGCAATTTAACAAAAAAGTTACAAACTAGAAGCAAGTCTTAATATCCAACATTACGAACTAGTCATATGGAATATCTATTGCGATTTCCTTCTTCTCTTTCTCTTCATCAAACCCAAGTATCACAAAATTTCATTTTGCGGAATAAACCTATACTAAAACTGAACTAAATGACAAACCTAAACTAAACCCAAGTATGATAAATGTGCCCGTATGAGAGAAGGGGAAACTTATCATTGGACATCTTTATGCATGAGATAGGTATCATAAACTTGTTTAAGATCGTATTTTTACATTAATTCCTAGACTCTTTCTTCATCTTTCTTATTTATCAAGCATCTAGTCAATTTGGATATATAAGCAAATAAAATAGAGTAACTTTTGCTTATAAAAAAGGAGAGGATATACTATCACTCCTCAATCAAAATAGACTATTACTCCTCAATCCTATCGTCATCGTTGACGGTTGCAAAACGACATCTTGTCATTGTTGGCTCCCCTTACAACGCCCAGAAAAAAAAGAAAAAGAAAAAAGAAACACTATAGTGGAATTTGATAGTAATGACAATAAAAGACATGAATAACATGTAAGAAACATTTACCTCCATTCTCAAGAATAAACAACCAACTTTGAGAACACATTAATGCTTCCAAAGTCTTTGGATGAAGCCTATTTCGGTTTGGACTCACCCCTTTACCACCTATGTTGCAAAGGAATCCGGTGCAACAGTAGATACAGGTACAAGCAAACACATCCCTAGCCATGGATTGCAATGTAGGGTACTTCAAATCATAAGATTTCCACCATGCCAAAATAACAAAGTCTTGGCTTCTTGGTAACACATCCTCCTCCAAATAATGATCCAATTTTGATTTCACATGCGAAGTTTACCGTTCTTTTTTTGAGAAACAAAAAAATCAAAATCCAAGAGAGCATCACCACAAGAAGTAAGTTGCTTTGCTTGAAAATTCACCCCCATTATTGCTATTTCTACTTTGGTACACCGTAAGAGAGTCATAACAAAATCTTTGCACATCATATCCTTGAATCGATTAGAGACCCAGTCATATAAATTCTTGAGAAGTAATATTTTACGAAATCCATCTTGTACCTTGGGTACAACATGGCCGCGACTGATGCAATCAAGATGGAAGACCAGTTCTTGAGAAGGGAACACGCTCGAGCTATAGGAAAAGAGCTTGAAATGCTGTTTTTTTAACATTTAGGGCCTAGTAGGATATTTTCTTGTTTTTTGCACTTAGGATTTCTTATTTTGGGGACTGATTTTTTTGTTAGTTTCCTTCATGGTAAGGTAAGTCTTTAGCATGTGTGTCCTTAGAAGTTGTTTAGGGGTTGTTTCAGCAACAGTAACAGTCAGCAGCAGCCTTTCCAAGTAAAAAATAACGGCTGCTAATATTTTGTCATATTAGGCAGAGGTACTTCACCTTGAAGTAACCTCCTTAGGGGTTATATATATAGGGCTATAATACATGTTTTAAGGGAGTTTTTTGATGAATGAAATTTCAGAATTTTATTGTTTTGTTGTGGCTTTAGAGCACTACCTTTTAGGGCTTGGTTTCGAGCCCCATAGCTCGTGGATTTCGAGCGTTAGTTGCTGAATCCTGCAAGAATCTGTCCCCAAAATCTGATTAGTGCATAGTTTCGGTCTTGATCCGTGTTAGTCGGGTCCATCTATGATTGTACTTGTTGGAATCTCCAACCAAGTTACATCAAGTTTGGTATTAGAGCAAGTTAAAGTCCTTAGTTGCTATCTACCACGAGTCTTCACAACATGGCAACAAACGCAGAACGAGATGAGAGGATTCAATCCGTGGATGGTAGGTTTGGGAGTATAGAACAAGCTGTTGAAGGTCTAAAGATTACCCTTGAAGATCAGAGAAAAGAAAACAATGAAAGATTTCAACGTTTGGAAGATATGGTAGGCAATATTCTCAAGGAAATTTCTAGTGGGAATCGTGGTAAAGGTATGGCTGATAAACCTTTCTCCTCATATGTAGCCGATGAACATGCATTGCAAAAACCATTTGAACCATTGCTCTCGCAGCCTACATATGCATTTGCACCCGTGACCCAACCTATGCATGCCCACAAAGAACAAGGTCATAGTAATTTGAGTTTTGGAGGCTTAGGGCCTAAACAAGGTGATTTTCCCCATAGAGGAGGACAACAGTTTTCTGCCCCTAATGCTTATGGATAGCAGGCCATAAACTTTGATTCGGGTGGACTGCAAGGGGAGTTTCCTGGTTTAAGGGACCACCGTATTGGCCAAACAAATGTTAGAAACCTACTGATAATTTTTGGATGGGAGATAAAGGGGTTAAACTAGAGGTGGCTGACTTTCATGGAAAGATGAATCCAGAAACTTTCATCGATTGGTTGACAAGTGTGGATCATTTCTTTGCTTGGCATCAACTAACCAAAGGAAGAAAAGTGCAGTTTGCTAGTGCTAAATTATAAGGAACAACACAAATGTGGTGGGTGAGAACTCAAGAGGCAAATAGAAGAAGTGGTAGAGGTGAAGTGACTACATGGGATGAAATGAAAACTCTTTGAAAGGGCAGATTTCTTCCCATAGACAATCAACAAAGCTTATTTATGAAATTTCATCTTTTTCACCAAGGGAGTGAGTGTTGATGAGTACACTGAAAAATTCTATGAGCTGTCCATGAGAGCAGGAGTTTATGAAGCTGAAGAAGTGCTCGCAGCAAAATATACAGCGGGGTTGCGAACTCCAATTCATGACGATATGGCTGGCTTTAGTATATGGACAGTGGAAGCAGCATACCAGGTTGCCTTACAAATTGAAAAGAAGTTAAAGAGGTCATACACAATGCCCAAACCAATGTCAGGCCCGCTGATTCCTGTACCCAAATTAACGCCACAGCCACTCAAGACAATAGATGAAAAGGCAAAAACAACTTGCTTCAAGTGTGGTGAAAAGGGCCATATTGCAAGCTCTTGCCCAAATCGTCGGATTACTTTAGCAAAGCAAGACAATGAAAACGACGAAAGTGCTACTGAAGAAAACAAAAATGAAGAGGAACAAGTTGAGGTCCATGCTGATACAATCGGAGAGTTCCTACTGTGTGAGATTAAGAAGCATGTACCACCTCCAAACCATGACTGGAAGCGTAACTCTATATTTCGCACTATAGCCATTTGTTATGGGCTGCATTGCACTTTGATTCTTGACAATGGAAGCTTGGGGAACTTCGTTTCAAGAGATTTTGTTCCGCGATTGGGACTTAAAGAATTACCAGTTGCTAGACCTTATTCAGTTTCATGGATATGATGTAATTTGGTTGGAGATTCCAACAAGTACAATCATAGATGGACCCGACTAACATGGATCAAGGCCAAAACTATGCACTAATCAGATTTTTGGGACTGATTCTTGCAGGATTCAGCAACTAACGCTCGAAATCCACGAGCTATGGGGCTCGAACCAAGCTCTAAAAGGCAGCACTCTAAGGCCACAACAAAACACTAAAATTCTGAAATGTCACTCATAAAAAAACTCCCTTAAAACATGTATTACAGCCCTATATATGACAAAAAAACTCCTAAGGAGGTTACTTCAAGGTGAAGTACCTCTGCCTAATATGACAAAATATTAGCAGCCGTTATTTTTTACTTAGAAAGGCTGCTGCTTGCTGGCTGCTGACTAATACTGCTGCTGAAACAACCCCTAAGCAACTTCTAAGGACACACATACTAAAGACTGACCTTACCATGAAGGAAACTAAGAAAAAATCAGTCCCCAAAATCTGATTCGTGCATAGTTTCGGCCTTGATCCATGTTAGTCGAGTCCATCTATGATTGTGCTTGTTGGAATTTCCAACCAAGTTACATCAGTAACTCCCAAAATGCCATGCATATTTTCACAATACTTGTCGTTTATCTTTGTCATTTTGAAGGCAATATTCTGCACTACCTCATTCCCAGACATTCGACCTTAATGTTGCACACTAGTAGAAAGCAAATTGGAAGTTGCGTTCTTAGTCCCACTAAAAACTTGTTGACTTTCTATAAAATATTTCCAATCTTGACAGGTAAGGCTAGGGCTGGTCACGGGTCGGGTTCAACCCGGCCGAAACTCAATCGTTTTTTCATCACGTTACACGACTCCTACCAAACAACTAGTCTGGTTCCGACCGAAGTGGGCTTTGGATTGGACAGGTCAGGTGGCCGGGTTCGTGAATAGACACAAAAAGCTTCATCTAGATTCCAAATTTTGATAGATCAAATACAAATTCCCAGGACTACCATGGGCCACAACTGATTCCAAATTAAGAAGCACGGACACGTCTATAGGCCTCACCTATGAAGCACTAACACCTCTAGGGGTAGCCGTATCGCAGTGTCAGGACACGGGGACACACCACGTGGAGGGTGACACGGCTAAATTTAATCTTTTTGGGGGGACACGGCGGGGGTCAAAATGAAAATTTTTAATTTTTTCTGGGGTAAAATTATAATTACTCAAAAGTTTGGGAATAAAACAGTAATTTTACACTATAAATATCTCCAACTTATGGATAGTGGATGTCTTGTTTTGTTTGTCTTTTCTTAAAAAATATATATATTTATATACATAAATAAGGAGGCGTATCCGTGGACACACATTTTGACACTCCATCTCAGCCCTTGAAATCAACGGCTGGGATTAAAACTTAAGAAGGCCATCTCTCTCTCTCTCTCTCTCCCACGTTTTCTCCCTCAGTGCCCCAATCTACTACACATCGAAATTAACCAGACACATCAAAGAAAAACATTCCATTGATAAGCCAAAGTGACGCTTAGACCCGATCAAAGATTTCTTCACATCCTAATTGCGTGAAAAGCTGAGAACAATTTGCTCACTTTTTTTTTGTTTTGTTTGAACACCAGTTTCCTTCAGAGCAAAAGTTAAATGCTCCTTTGCAGGCACTAAAATCAATTTTGATGGCTAGAGAGAGAGAGAGATACCAAAACCCATTTTCCATAATCGAATTGTTCCTCAATTTATGAGTTTTAGAATTTTTCTAAAGCTCTGTTTTTCTGTAATCGTACATGTTTCTTTCTCTCTCCTCCCACGTATATATACTCTCTCCCTGTAAAACACACCAAAATGTTTGAAGGAATGGGCCTTTGTGGCTGACCAATTGAATTTAATAAAAAAAAAGAAGGAAGAATTTCATTTTCCACAACCACAGTACCAAATTCACAACTTTCAGAAAATATATTCAGGAAGGAGAGAGAGAGAGAGAGAGAGAGAGAGAGAGAGAGAGAGAGAGAGAGAGAGAGAGAGAGAGAGAGAGCACGTGAGAAGGGAAGGTGAGGGATTTTTTTAAGTTTTAATCTCAGCCCTTAATTTCAAGGGTTGAGATGGAGTGTCAAAATTTGTGTCCACGGATCCCCCCGTTATAAATAAATATACACGTGGCGCGTCCCAAGCCATCTCAGGACACGTGTAGGACATGCTTTAAATACTTGTCTAATTTTTTTCTTCTTTTATTCAATCACATTGTAGATACTCTAGGACACGTTAGCAAAACTCTTAAAACATGCCAAGGACACATAAAAGGTTAAAATTTAATTTTTAAAACTCGGCCATGAGTGAAACTTTCCACCAATGTATAGTTCATGTATACTTATATGCGGACTGATAATTTATCTACATTTTATTGTTCTTTAATTTAATAGAAATAAAGATTTCGTCATTTATATGAATTCATCACATACCGCTATAATACAAATACATTTTATAGTCGACGTGCCCCCGATGTGTCCGTGTCCTAATTTTTGAAGAAATAACATGTCGGCGTGTCTATATTGTGTCGTGTCCGTATCACACCGTGTCTGTGCTTCTTAGATTCCAAAGAGAGAGAGAGAGAGAGGGATACAAATTGAGTACAAATTATACTGAAATCTTATACAATATACACCAAGTTCACCCAAAATCCCACAACTCGCTTGGGCCACAATTGATTCCACAGAGAGAGAGGGGGGGTACAAATTGAGACAAATTAGTAATCACACTCAAATCGTATACAACATACACCAAGTTCACCCCATGAAGAATCGATCCAAAGAGAGAGATTAGAGAGTGAAGGAAAAACGACTTACGAGGTGATTTTAGGGTGAAGGAAAAACCGATTCAGTGAGCTGCCACCGTCCCATGACTCCCAAGACTAATTGCGGAGAGAGAGAGAGCCACTTTTGGGAAGAAATTAGGGGAATTTGGAACAAGGGGAGGGGGTAGAATTAGGTTTTGTTTCTTTCGTCTTCTTCTTCTTTATTTTTATTTTTTCCCGGTCGGATCGGGTCAAGTTCTATAAACCTGAGACCCGAACAATACTCCCAAGTTAGACCCGAGCCTACCCGAATGTGCAGTTTGAAACCGCCCCTATGGTCATTTTCGGGTCGGGTAGCCGGTCGGGTCGGTTCTATGTGCGGCTCTAGGTAACGCCCAATCATCGTCATCTGGAAATCCCAATTACATCTAAGCCATCATTCACAATCAAGCAGGAAAGCAACACGTTATCTTTTCGATTGAAGCCCTAATTACATCTAAGCCATCCTTCACAATTAAGTTAAGAATGTGAGAAACACGTTGTACATGAAACAAACTTGCACGCCACAAATGAGAATCACCGTCAAAATTTTCCTAAATAAGAGAAATCATTGCATCATCGGGGGAACAATTGTCATCGGTCAAAATTGAAAGCTTTCTACCAATATTCCACTCTAAAAAGGTTTCCATCAATACATCACACAATATACGAGCCTAATAGAATAATCGTATCATTTGTTAAATGCAATAACAAAGATATTAAAGTTCTCAAACAATCAAATAATTAATTGACGTTGGGGAATTACTTGAGTATGCAGCTTTGCAATTTCCAGTTATCAATGAAGTGGTCCTTGATAACCATGAACCCTCTTGTTTGATTGCTAGCTGGCCACATATCGGTTGTTAGAATAATAGAAACACTACTTCGATTTCTCTCCATGAGTTTCATTGTCTTCACCCTCTCAACATCATATATGTTCAGAATATCACTTTTGATAGTGTTGAGAGAAACCATATGAAACAAAGGTAGAAGAACTCGTGCAAATCTCTTAAACCCAACATGTTTCACTATGGATATGGGGTATTCATCAAGGGTGGGGGGGAGAAAGGTTCAAGTGAGGTCACTTGTAAGTTGCCCAACTTGCTTCAAATGCCTAAAAACTCCAAATGTTTTCTTTTTTAGAGCTGATAGTATTATGAAAGAGACTACCATGCATTATTATCATACATGCTAGTTGACTGCTAGCAAATTCTTGACAAAAGGTATAAGCCTAAATTTTCCTCTTTCCTTCCCCACCATAATACAAGGTTTTAGAATCTTTTGCCTTGAATCAACCAATTTTCTTTGAATATAACTGTTAGAATGATCTCTCAAATGTGCAGTTCCGCTCTTGGCATCCCCAACAAGTTTTTTCTTACAATAGATACATTGATCCCAATCCCATAATAATTTCTTTTGAATAGTTTTACATGCGTCACTTCTTAATTTACTGTTATCCAACACTTCATCCCTATCAGAGTTTATCTCAACTTCAAGAACTTCATCCACAATGGAATTCTGTTTGTGTTTGCGATCTCTCTATATTTGGTGCTCGTGTATCATTCAGTCCAACTATCGGAGTTGAATAGTGGCCTTCCATTTTGGACGTCTTATAACTAGGAAAACAAAAACACATTTATGATTTGCAATCGTTAAACTTGTCACTTGCATATCCGAATATATCAACTGTGTGTATGCGAAAAATAGTTTAGTTGGCCTGGGATGAATTTATGCATAGTTTAACTCCAAAAAAACAAGTCAAATATCGAACTGCCACACAAACATGAAACAGAGATCCAATCAACTTTCTTTTGTTTGGTAAAAAAGATGCGTAATGGAAACTAGCTTTGGATTTCTTGAGGATGGCTGCCTAGTGATTAAATTTTTTCTAATGGTTTCCCATATCCTTGGTTATGATTGGTTTGTTTATTGACATCCCTATTTGGGTGTCGGTGGGTAGGGGACTTAGGTTCGCTAGAATTTTTTAGTAGATTTCAACTCAATCTGATTCTGCATTTGCTGGCCACTAGGTAGTTTTTGTCAACAGTGATTATAGTAGGAAGTTTAAGTCAATGTAGATGTCGAATAAATAGTTTAGTCTTATGCTTTTCATTGATTGGGTTGAGCAGGTAGATGAAGTGAGAGGAGAAGATGTGGTTTGCGTGATAAAGAATACTGCGACATTGACTGGCTCATTGTTCACCCTCCATGCCTCTCAAGTTCATATTGATTTGCCCACCCTCTCTGATAAAGACAAGGAGGTGAGTCCTGCTCTGAAACACTCTAAATTCTTAATCTGGTTGTACAACCTTTCATGCAGAGGAAAAGTTTGAAATATGTAAATGTGGAACAGTAGATACCATTCCGTGTAGACATGTGTAGAAATTGGGTTTATGGAGTTTGCATGTTTTGGCTCGCTGCTTGCCACAGAAAAAAAGGGAACGGAAGTTACCTCTAATGTTTATATTCCGCTTTGATGCACTGCTTTTAATGTATGAAGTAGATATCAGTTGGAACTTTGTTGCCAGCAGAGATGTAAGGTTGATGTTCATATACTTAGTAATGCAGAAACAGGAAAGTGTGCTAACTTTGGTGTTTGTTACCAGTGCGATTGTAAGCTTTATCTGACCTTGTATTTAATATCCTGCCATCAAGGATCCTTTCTACATTCATGTGCATTTACCATAATGGCCTTTCTTTGTATGAAAAATTGAACAAGCGCAAGGGAAATGGTGTAAAGACTAGAAATGGAGTTTGGATATTAATTAGGGGACATAGAACCCTTGTACAATTTGTGGCTGTGCCTAAGATCAGTCGAGATCGTGCTCTTCTCCCCCCACATTAATCTCACTTGCTGCTATGATTTTCTTGCGCAGTGCTTTTGGTGAGTGATAAATTGTTCATTTCAGGTCATTAGTACATGGGGTGTAAAGAACAAGATTGACTTCCTCTCTCTATCATATACTCGGCATGCAGAAGATGTTCGTGAAGTAAGACATTCTTTGCCTCATCTCTTTATTTTCAGGTTTTGTTTCTTTAATTTTCCCCTATATTCAGGTGGTCTCAGTGAGTCTGGTAACATGCTTCAGTATACTATAATGTAGGCCCGGGAATTCCTATCCAAGCTTGGAGATCTCAGTCAGACGCACATTTTTGCAAAAATTGAGAATGTAGAGGTGAGTTCGATCACAGTGGCAGCTCAAATGTAAGTTCAGAGAGAATCACTGCCCTTCTCCAGAGTTTGAACTTACAAGACTCCTTTATTCTTCTTAGGGTTTGACCCACTTTGATGAGATTCTACAAGAAGCAGATGGTATTATTCTTTCCCGGGGAAATCTTGGCATAGATCTCCCATCTGAGAAGGTTAGTTATGACTCAAAATATATAATTGCGCTGATTTCTGCAGTCAGTTGAGTGGTCATTGGATGAGATGTACCCTTGTTGCACAGGGAGGGTTATCTGTGTTGAGAAGCTGTGTCCCTGAGATGAAAATTGGAAAAAATAGTTCTATATGAATGTTAGAGTTACAGTTGTCATTGCTTCCTATGATCCTACAAAACAAGGATTTGTCTGTAACTGTGCATCGTGGAGTCATGAATTATACATATTATCTCAGGATTTATATGTAGCGATAGAGTCGTTGTATTGTCTATCCTCTGATATGAATTTACTCATGATTGAGAAATTCCCGTTGGATGTTTATAGTCTGGACTTGTGTTTTTACTTGCTTTCTATTTCGGATGGAGTATCTGCACATGCTATTATAAAATGGCTCCCAACTTCACCGTTCTGCAATTGGCAGGTTTTCTTATTCCAAAAAGCAGCTGTTTACAAGTGCAACATGGCTGGAAAACCTGCTGTGGTAACTCGTGTTGTTGATAGTATGACTGGAAATCTTAGGCCAACTCGTGCAGAAGCGACTGATGTTGCCAATGCTGTTTTAGATGGTACGTTTTTTTTTTTTCCTGAACAAAGGAGCTTTTAGCTAGTCCTTTGGTGGCTGAGCATTAAGATCCTCAACGTTTCATGTTGTGTCTCATACTTTGTACTTATTTAACCTCATGTTATAGTTGATTCTAGTTAACTGACTACTAGTTGGAGATGTATCCTTAGTACTTCCCTGTAGTGTCTCAGTAGAATTGCATAGTTATTTGTTTGACAAGGTACTTATTTGATATTAATGACAACTGGCAGGTATAATGTGCAATGTTTGGGACATAGTATTGTCTTTTCTAACTTATTGTCAATGGATGCAGGAAGTGACGGGATTCTTCTTGGTGCTGAGACTTTGCGTGGATTATACCCTGTTGAAACGATTTCCATTGTTGGTAAAATCTGTGCGGAGGTATATTATCTCAACATTTCTATAAAATTATATTTTTCTTGATTAAATTTGTTGGGGAATTGTAAGTTACTTGCATTTCATGGCATCCTCGATTCAAAGTTTGAATTTCATTGACTTCTAAAAGCTCTTGCCTTCTGCCCTTTCTATGTTTGGCCTGTTTAATTGCCGACCTTACTCAACTGGATTTGAATATGAGTGGTTCTACTTCTACTTCTACCTCTCTTGGTCCTGGCAGCTTCTAATTATCAAAGTCAGCTGATGTGATACCTGCTTAGGCTGCACACATATTTCTCAAGCTTGGATTGTTAGTTTGTTGTATGATAGACATGGCAATTTTTTTTCTTCCCGTGATCGGTGATAGACATGGAAGAATTCGTCTATCTCACCTAGCTTTTGGTTGTGGTAATATACAAGCTACATTGATAACAATTGGAAACTCCGACAGGTCCTTTACTTCTAGTCCTACATGTATTTTTCCTTGTCTTTTGTTCTTTGGGGATTTGTTTCTCCATTTGTGATGAGGATCAGAGATGGTGCTCTGCCTGGAAAGAAAGAAAATGGAAAATCTTGACATGGAAAACAATTTGGATGTTTTATGGACTTGTTTAGGTTTAAGTTTAGTCTTCTCTTGTGTATCATACAGATGAATGTGGTTATTCAGGTCTATACTAGTCTATTGGTCAAAGAGAGTGTTTCCTAATGAATGAAGTCATAGTCTCAAGACTCCGATGGAATTAGGAAGCAAGCAGCCTATGGATGCATATTCTTGCTACTCATGTGGTGAAATATTTCGAGAGAATTTATGAAGCTTTGTGGTTGTGTGATGATATTTTGATTTTTTGGTTTTAATTTTCTCCTTTCCTGTTTCAACTTTCTAGAGATTTTTCGTTTTTATCCCCCAAACCCTTAACGTTTGGATACCTATAGCCGGAACCCTGTTGCCGATAAAAAAAAGAAGAGCAAAACCCAGTTCTCTATGCTTGAATTAGCAAGTAAAACACCTGAATAGTGGCCCCCAGTTTCTTCATTTGTCCTACATTAACACATTTATCTATCTTTAACAGGAATTGGTTTCATTCTCTGTCATCACATGGATTTAGTTGGCACTTGCCAACAATTATTGGATGAATAAGTGGACTGGGATATGAGGGAATTTGTCCTCTCTTAAACCACTATGGAAATGGTGATACTTGAAATGATAACTCAGTTAAAAGAATTCTTAGTTTTGTGTAGTTTCATGTCTTGGGTATGAGTGCTGATTAATGTTTACGGTTATGGACACTAGGAAACTGTTAGATATTCGCGTGTTTAACGTGTTTTATGTTTAGGATAGCTGGTTGTGGGAAGGTAATTTGAGCATTTGATGCACGATATTGGAGGGATAGGGTTGGATGGAATGTAAATGCTCTTAGACGATATGTTACTAATTTCTTAAGTAATCACCTTGCTTTTCTTGGCTTCAATGACTCCCATATAGTTCTTTCGCTGCTTGATTGAGCTCTTCTTTTGCTGCTTAATTGAGCTCAAAATTTCCATGCAGGCAGAGAAGGTTTTCAACCAAGACCTGTATTTTAAGAAGACAGTCAAATATGTTGGTGAACCAATGACTCACCTGGAATCCATTGCTTCCTCTGCGGTATTTTCTCAAGGTTATCTGTACTTTTTCTCCTCCCCCGATTAACTTTACATTAGTTGATTAATCTCTTCTTATTTAGGTACGAGCTGCCATTAAGGTGAAGGCATCTGTTATTATTTGCTTCACCTCTTCTGGAAGGGCTGCAAGGTACTTTACAAGTCGTTGGTTGTAGTCAGTTGTACACTTTTATCTGTTTAAATTCAAATTATGGGGTAGTCTGACCTTCTTAGTCAGTATTTGCAACTTTTCCACATTTATTCATGTCTAAAAGACACAAAACTAAACTACCAATGGATGCAGATTAATTGCTAAGTACAGGCCAACGATGCCAGTTCTATCGGTAGTCATTCCCCGGCTCAAAACAAATCAACTTCGGTGGAGTTTTAGCGGTGCATTTGAGGTATTCTCAGCTCTTTTAAGTTTTATCCATAGCTTAACCTTATTCCTTGTTTTCTGCTCAATTTTATTATCTTCTTCTTCTTCTTCTTGTTCCATTTTTTGCCTTCTATTTGCTTTCCCTTTCTGCCACCTTGTTGACACTGAAACTGATGAATCATTGCTGTTTCCCCCTTCCTGTGAATGTTTAGGCAAGACAGTCGCTCATTGTCAGAGGTCTCTTCCCCATGCTTGCTGATCCTCGACATCCTGTAAGTTTTAATACTATATTTAACTTCTTGTTTTCCCTGCTTCTGAGTGACAAAGTTTTGCTATGTGCCAAAAAAGAACTCGGAAACAAACGGCTACTGCATAATATTTCATCAAAATTGCTGTGGATTTTAGTTTCTCACAGGCCACAGCATATTTTCGTCAACAAAGCATATTTTCGTCAACAATAATTTATTGGACCTTTCCATGGAATGGTGATTGAGTTTTCTGTGTACACTATTATTACCAAGTATATTACAATGAGTTCTTAGGTTTGCATAAATTACTATTGCAGGCAGAGTCTACAAATGCAACGAATGATTCGGTTTTGAAGGTTGCACTCGATCATGGAAAGGCCGCTGGGGTGATAAAATCACATGACCGAGTTGTTGTATGCCAAAAAGTTGGGGATGCATCTGTAGTCAAGATTATTGAGCTCGAAGATTAGATCACTTGGCTTCCCTAATTTTGAGCCATTCATTCTCCAATTATTGGAAGTGGCGGGGAACTTCTTTTGCCATCCCCGTGAGGTTCAAATCACGAGGTTTTGGACTTTGCTTAGTATAAATTGTATCCCGGGCAAGTACATTGTTTATGCCCAATGGATGCCCATGTCAAGGTGATCTTACACTTTCGGTTCTGGACAGCTTGATCAGGCAAATTGTACTTAGGATTTGCAATAATGTTCATACTAGTTTCGTGTCTGATAGCACGAGAAGGAAGAATTTGGGATAGATTTTTGTCATCGATAACGTCAAACTCGGTGTTTCCACCTCATAATAGATTTTTATTTTTTTATTTTGTAAAGAAAGAAAGTCTCCATCACCTCAGTCAAGGAGTATTGCCTTGTCAAACCTCACCACTATCTACAGGGTACCCAGCTGCACCTATGTCGGGACCTAATCTAAGGTCCCAACACGTGCGTGGTGGTGTGTTAGGGGGTATTGTTAGCCCCGGTAAGGGGCTATGAAGACTCGAGTTTAGCCAAGTTTGAGTTTTCACCACCAAGCCAGTCCCTTCGTTAGTCTTGTACTTGTTGAAGTTCGACGATTTTTTTGTTGACGGGACATTTCTCCGACAGTTACTGAGCCGTGTCTAGATATTAAAAGGTCCTTCTCATAAGGTGATTGATAATTAACTGTCTAGTTTGTGCCGTATTAGTATATCCTAAGTTGGGAGAATATTTGGTATCCCTCTCCTCCAATGGGATTACGTTAACAATTGTTGACTTAGATTAATTTTGTAATTCTGATTTTTTGTAGATTCAAACCTTGTGGGAAATTTTTCTCAACCCTCAATGCCGGATTTTATGAAGTTATCACTGCTATGAATCAGTATAAATCGTTTTTTGGTCTAGAAACATACAATCACTTGTAGGTCCGATTGATTGGAGAAGAAGTTTATACTCCATCGGTCTTAAATTTCTTATCGACTTTCACTATTCACGGAGCCTTAAAAAATTGTCTATATTTTTAAATGTAAAATATTTTATATATGTAAACTTTAAGGGTGTGGATTGGAAGTTTAGTGTGTGTCTTGACTATTTCTATTAAATAAAGTTTTTAAAATCATAGAAAACATTATAGATTGGAAAGTATGAACAATTTTAAAATTGCATGCATACCAAAAACGGATAATAAATTTGGGACGGAGTTACAAAAGCTAATGAATAACGCGTGTTGACTTCTAATCAGGTGTTTGCGGGTTTGGGTTTGTATTTTTTCAAAAATCGTTTTTCCATGAGTTTTTTCACTGTTTTTCTTGTCATATTTTGAGTCTCTAGGCCTAGCTTAAGCGTGAAACTCTCCTTTGGTGAATATAATTTTACTCACTTTAGAAGAGGTACATTGCGGGTCCCATTTCGATGATAAAAATGATTTATTTTGTAAAAAATCTTCTGTTAGAGCTTATAAATTTTCATCGCTTTCTCTGAGGTCTCATCCAAGTAGTGCAATAACATCTTCAAATTTATTTTGTAAGCAATCTTTTGTTGGAGCTTATTAATTTTGGGGAAATTGCTTAAAAATGAAAGTAGGGGCAAGTATTTGCATAAACATGGTGTACTTTTTTGGAATTAGAAAAACGTGGTAAGGAGAAAAACATTTGCAAATACATGGAATGGGGGACAAAATTACCCACCACTCAAATTTTGTTCTCAACACAAACCCAACCCTCTCTCTCTCTCTAGAAAAGCAGAAGCTGCTGGAGTAGAAAACCCACTTGTAAGTAGAGGGTTACGTATGAGAAATCCTCGAATCAGCGGAGGAGAAGACTGAAGTGACTTCTGGCCTTGTTCGATGTTCGGCGAGAGACTGAAGATCACTGTACAGATGAAGGGTTTTAACGGGTTGAAAGGAGGGTCTGTATTTTGGGAAAAGATTTTCGAGGACTGAAGATCACTGTACAGATGAAGATTTTTTGGAAACTAATTTTTCATTTTCACCTCACTAAATCCGACGGTTCCTTGAGTTCTCTCTCTCTCCATCCCTCCCCTTCCTACCCAATCCTTGTCTGGCGTACTCATTTCTACGCACACAAGGTGTTTGGTTAAATGTCTCAAAGAAGATGCATTTTTTTTTCATTCTCAGGGACCAACTCGGGTGCAATTAATTTTTTGAAGAGTTAACCACATTCCATGAATAGTGCAATATAGACGTAGGAACGGTGCAAGAAGAAGAATATATTTTCAGAAAGTATGACTTGACAACACATTGCAATCCTATTTGGACAAACTCGGGTGCAATTAATTTTTTGAAGAGTGCAACCACATTCCATGAATGGTGCAACACAGATGTAGGAACGGTGCAAGAAAAAGAATATATTTTCAAAAAATGTGACCTGACAACACACTGCAACCCCGTTTGGACCAACTCGGGTGCAATTAATTTTTTGAAGAGTGCAACCACATTCCATGAATGGTGCAACACAGACGTAGGAACGGTGCAAGGAGAAGAATATATTTTCCAGAAAGTGTGATTTGACAACACACTGCAACCCCGTTTGGACCAACTCGGGTGCAATTAATTTTTTGAAGAGTGCAACACATTCCATGAATGGTGCAACATATTCCATGAATGGTGCAACACAGATGTAGGAACGGTGCAACACAGGCGTAGGAGGAGGGAGAGTGAGGGGGTTGGTTTAGGGGTTTTTTTTTAGACAAGGGTATTTCGGTCCACACAAAAATTGGTACCATGTATGTGCAATTAAAATTTTCCTTTTCATGTTGGGAGCAATTTCCAAAAACTGTTCCATGTATGGGCAATTATTTGCCCCTACTTCCATTTTTAAGCAATTTCCCCTATAATTTTTCATCGCTTTCTCTGGCGTCTCATCCAAGTAGTGCAATAACATCTTCAAATAACTTGTTCAACCCCAAATTATCAAGGCTATTGGAGTACTAAATTTATTGATACCATGAAAAATTGGAAGATTTAATTAGGAAAATCATTCTCCTAAATCTTGCGGTCTTGACAATTGATAAATTAATCAATTGACAAAAACTTTTGTTGATTGGATATTGCTTAAGGTTTTTATTTATCTTGAGATTAAATAGGATCCCATTCTACTAATTTGGGTTTTTGACTTTTTGGGCTTTTTAAATTGAAGTATGTGAGGAGAACCATCTATCTCGTAAAACATGAAAAAAAATAAAATAATTCAAGTTAGTAGAACGAGACCTATCTTTATGTTGCACAGTATAGAGCATCTCTAATAGCCTCACCAATTTTTTCACCATATTGGCTAGAAAAAGTGCCAAAAACTATTTTGGCAAGCCACCCAAAATGCCCAACACCCAATAGCCTCGCCAAAATGCCAGAATCATCTTCCACTTGTCTGGCGCGTGCACTACACGCCCGCGAGTAGATCTAACTCGCCGGCACGCGCCACCTTTGACCGGCGCGTGTGACGGCACCCGAGCTCCGACAGCGACGGATCTTGCACCAATCGTCTCGTCTCGATGTCGGCTACACTGTGGGTGTTTCAAAACGATTTTAGCGTAATTATCCCGACGGTCTATTTTTTCCGGCGAGCGACGGAGAGAGAGAGGGCTGTTGGCGATCTCGCCATACCTCGCTTGCTGTGGTGAGGTACTATAGTAACGATTTATTTGTCGAGGTTGCTGGGTGCCGTTTTCGGGTAGCATCTCACCATCTTGGTCTTGCCGGAGCTCTTGGCGAGACCGCTGGAGATGGCCTAGATTAAGCAAAATTATCCGAAACCATTCAGTGTCCCAGCCATTAAATAATCAGTTTTAATGGAATACTGTTTTTCTAAGAGGTGGCCAAGGATTGGAGCCAAATTAAGAAAATAACTACCGATAACCTATATACTTAAAAAAATCAATGAGAAACTTGTTATCATGCCATCCAAAGCTTGATCTTATAGAAGAAAAAGTCTTGGAAATATAACTACTAAGAGCATTTTTATCAGAAGGACCAATTTTTGCACTAAATTTAACCTAAAAAACACTTTTTATACTTTAGAAAGTCAT
This sequence comes from Vaccinium vitis-idaea, assembly GCA_963854785.1. NCBI lineage: Eukaryota > Viridiplantae > Streptophyta > Magnoliopsida > Ericales > Ericaceae > Vaccinium > Vaccinium vitis-idaea. The sequence continues at coordinate 13,702,557 of OY978220.1, forward strand.
TTTTTTCAAAACCTCACAAAATCATACTTTCTATTCTAACTTTACTATATTAAACAATTCTTTCTTTCTGCTCCTATTTTCCATTCAACTACCACCTACCTTTTATTTCTTCACAAATTATAAGAGTTTTTTCTTTGTTAAGTGAACAGTAGGTCCTCTGATTTGTTCAGGTACTGTAGTTTTTGTAGATTGTTGATGGTGTTAAGAGAGGCTGATTTTGTGTTGTTATGTTGGGTTTTCCTCTGTACTTTTTTTTTTGAACCAGGAAACTAAGCATTACACAATTAACAGTTACAAAGACGACTTCTCTCAAGAAAATGAGCATCCCTCACTTCTTGGCCAATGGCCTTAACAACTTTTATTACTACCTGAAAAGAGAGTTTGTTCATGTTGATATTGAATTGAAAAATGCTATGGGTACACCATTTGTGCCTCCAAATACACATCACTTGGGCTTCTCCTCATTTGCCACGTCAGAGTGGTGTGCATTTGGGGTGTGCCGTATTGGGTTTCTCCTCATTTGCCACATTAGGGTGGTGTGCATTTGGGGTGTCCTCCGTATTAGGCTTCTTCTCATTTGCCACGTCAAAATGGTGTGTATTGGAGTGTCCAAATGGTGTAGCATATCATTCTCCATATTGATATGAACAAATATTGATGCTCTTATAAATCAAAATGTCACAATCAAGAAATCTGGGACCCAGCAACCAACAATATGTGACCACGAATGGGCCCTCAGAAGTCAGAGCATAACAACCTACCATTCTACTGGTAAAAGATTTGGAATATTCGACTAATTTGGGTCCGGATTAGGGATGAGGGCATCAGGATTGTAGTGTGGCATCGAAGCAGTTGATAGCACAATCAACAGCTCAGATTTCATCTTGGCACTTGCATGATCCGAGTCGTTCACTGCCGAGATGAAATCCGAGCGGTTCATTGCCGAGATCAACGGCTCGTGTGCCGTACTACAGCGTTGTAGTGCGGCACCGCACTACAGGATCCCCAAATCCCCAGATTAGGGTGCGCTTGGGTTTGGAGTATCCTAGGAGCTTAATCAAATGCAAGCAATCCTTGAAAATATAAAAAAAAAAGTATTTATATCCTTATAATCACGCTTAGGACCTTCAATTTTATGTTTAGTTTTAAAAAATCTTTGCTATATATATATATAGTAATCACATTTGTATAAGTAGGAATAAAATTTTGGTTTTCAAATGTCAGGATAAAAAAATAACAGTTCAAATTGACAGAGATGAAAACTTACATGCTCACTTAGGATTATAATTTAATTAAATTAGATAAAAAAAAAAATGTCCCAATCGAAATGCACTTGCTCATGTGTTTATTGCTACATATATAGTAATCATATTTGTATAAATAGGAACAAAATTTGGTTTTCTCTCAGGATAAAAAAAAAAAAAAACCGTTCAAATTGACCTAGATGAAAACTTATGTGCTATACTCACTTAGGATTATAATTTAATTTAAATTACATGAAAAAAAATGTCCCAATCAAGATGCACTTGTTTATGTGTTTATTGGTTTAAAGTGAGATATCGGTACGGAGATATCTAGGCACTAGCTAGTGGGGGCTTTTGGTGCACTTCCTTTTTCACAAGCCCCAACTATACATGCATAAGTGGAGTAGTGAAGTTTGTCCCGCGCAAAAATCTTTACAACAGTTGTAGACACCCCGATTTTGACCCGATAAACTTATCAAGCATCCCCGAAGACAAAAATGCCCGATAAGAGCACGCGAGGCTTGATTGTGAACTTGGAAACCCCACCAAAACCTCTTCAAAATAAACCCAAGCCTACACCACCTTCTAGTACATTCAAAACCCTCTTTTTTGATATATAATATGTCTCAATCCGTTTTGAAATGAGGGAGATATGCACGTTTTACCAAAACAATTCATTCTTCCGACCTTCTGAGGGTAAAATGGTCACATATTTTGATGTACAAATCATCTTGGGTTCAAACCACTTGGGTTAGAAAGTAGGCTTTTCAAGCTTTCCAACGCTTCAACCCATGCACAAAACGGAGTTCGGTAGCACTCGGAATGGCCCCGCGAAGTTTGGATTGTTGTGCAGTCCCCCAGTCCAGGCGCCTGGATTCCCCAATTCCAGGCGCCTGGAATCACTTCTAGTAAACAATTTGCTGCTGTTTTTTGATGAAACCATGGGCTTCTTCTCTACATCGTCCCACGTTTTTTTCACTCAAATCTCCCTCCAACAGACTCTGGCTCCCCATTTTTGAGTTCAAACATCATTTTCCCTCTCAAACCCTCCCAAAACTCTCTCATTCTCTCCCTATATATACCCCCCTCCCACTCCATTCTAAAGGATCAGCTCTCACCTCTCTCCCTTACTGTTATTCTGCCCAAATATTTCCAGAAACTCATCCCCAACTGATCCCTCTCAATTCCATCCATTTTCAACCATCAAAACCTAATTTTTCCCATCCTAGCTCCATATACTCACTTGATCCCATCCATACTTCACCCTCCACACACAAACCCCCACCATTCAACCATAATCAACTCTCAATGGTTCTGAAAACCCAAGTCCAGTAGCTATAAGTCCACAAAACTCACTTTAAAACTCATTCAAGTTCATCAATCAAGCCTAAAAGGTAGTTTACCTACCAAGTTGTGTTCAAATGGCCCTGAGGGGGACTCAACCAAGTTTTTACTAGTCTTTCTATGCTAGTGGAGTACTTGGAAGAGGTTTGAAACATGTAAGGAAGAAAATCATTTTTAGCATTCAAGCATTCAAGCTCATTGTTAGCATATTCATTATACCAAAGATTAAGATCATTTTACATTCTTTCTTTCTATTTTATGGTCATAAACCTGTTCAATAGTTCATCATATGCATAGAAGATCATGGTGCTTGCTAAGAATCAGTTTGACATGTTTCATTGCATCCATAAAGCATCTAAAATCAAGCCTCTTTTTAGTTCATATCATGCATTTGAGTTGAGCTTGAGGTTCATTCCACTCATTGTACCCTTAAATATCATTTAGAGTATGTGTGAATAAGTCATGAGCATTACATTTGGTATTCACAGCTGAAAATCAAGTTTTGAAGTTGCTGTCTGGAAGGCCATCCAGGCGCCTGTATTCAATCCAGGCGCATGTATTCAATCCAGGCGCCTGGATCTGCCTAATCCAGGCGCCCAGATTGCCATCCAGGTGTGTCAAGCTTGATGTTTGTGATCAGTTTCTGAGGCATCACAGGGCAGTTTGAGGGTGATTAAATGAAGTTTAAGTGTCTCAAGCATGTAGGATAATCATTCACGACATTTGCACAAGCATCCACGTTTATTTCATTAATCTTATTGATGCATTTATGTGCTCTCGTATGAATATGTGATCAAAGTCCATTCAAACAACATTTTCAAAATCCCTCAAGCATTTAGTAGAGACCGGTGGTCACACCGGGTGAGAGAGGTGCTTTAAATTCCTTCCCCTCTCATAACCTAGCTCCCGGACCCAAGAAATCTCGTTTTTGTGAGGCCAGTAAAACATTTTCTATTCCAAGGGCAAAAGAGTCATTTTTCAAAAAGGTTTCTCGGGTATAGTCCTCAAATCCGGGTGGCGACTCCATTCAACCAATCAAATCATTTTTCTGAAATCATAACCGTTTTCGTGGACATCGCTCCGCGGGGTGTTCACAACAGTGCCTTCACTTCTACTCATTTTTATCCTTCTAGGTTCTGTTCAGTTTAAAAAACAAAAACAAAAACAAAAAACTTATCCATATTCGATCAACTTCCTATTTGTCATCCTATTATTTTCTCTTGTTTCACTTTCTCGTAATTTTTCTCTCTTAATCTTTCAAACATAAAATTTGGGTTCGGATTAGGGTGCGCTTGGTTTTGGAGTATCCTAGGAGCTTAATAAAATGCAAGCAATCCTTGAAAATATTAAAAAAAGAAAAAAGTATTTATATCCCTATAATCACGCTTAGGACCTTCAATTTTATGTCTAATTCCAAAAATCTTTGCTATATATATACTAATCACATTTGTATAAGTAGAAATAAAATTGAGTATTCAAATTTCAGGATAAAAAAAATAACCGTTCAAATTAACCGAGATGAAAACTTACGTGCTATGCTCACTTAGGATTATAATTTAATTAAATTAGATAAAAAAAAAACTGTCTCAATCGAGATGCACTTGTTCATGTGTTTATTGTTTTAGAGTGAGATATCGGTACGGAGATATGTAGGCACTAGCTAGTGGGGGCTTTGGTGCACTTCCTTTTTCACAAGCCCCAACTACACATACATAAATGGAGTAGTGAGGTTTGTCCCGCACAGAAAATCTTTACAACAGTGCCTTCACTTCTACTCATATCCTTTTAGGTTCTGTTTAGTTTTAAAAAAAAACAAAAAACTTAAAGCTTATCCATATCAGATCAACTTCCTGTTTGCCATCCTATTATTTTCTCTTGTTTCACGTTCTCGGAATTTTTTTCTCTGAATCTTTCAAATAATTTTTTTTTACTCTGCCCCTAAAGGTAATGAAAATAATGCTCCGAAAGAGACACCAAAATAAATTAACGCAGAATATTTGGAATTCTTTTATTGTAGGTTCAGATTGGGATTAATTTTTTCCATGTTAGATAAATTTTGGGTGGTTTCTTGATAATGATATATATAAATAGTAGTAAAATGTTGAAGCAGTCCTTCAGAGTAAGTATAGTCCACTGTCATCTAGAACAATCAAGGTCGAAAACTTCAACTATTAAGGTTGGCTTTACTCAAATTTATTTTCCACTTTGCAGCCTTAGATTAGGTCTATTCTGGTATTTTATGTGTTTATGTAAGTGGATAAATAATAGAGAAAATACATACCCACACTTGCAAACTATTGAAGACATTTATATGATTAATTACTTATCCATTCCAAAAACTTTTTTACAATATTTGTACTCCGATTTTCTGATTTGAGAATTAACATTTTTGTATAACTTGGTATCCAGACAAATCCACCGGTTAATCTCAGGACAAATTTCATTAATTATATGTTAGTGGAGAGGCCCATTAAAGCTGGCACAGAGACTCGTATAAATTGACCCAACACAAAAATTGTTCGCATGATGTAATGCTTCCTTTTTTTTTTTTTTGCTCAGTCACGATGTAATTGCTTATTGCTTAAAAATTAGCAATGCAACATAAGCAACAAAAGCATTATTTCATGATGTAATGCTTCTGTTGCTTATGTTGTATTGCTAATTTTTAAGCAATAAGCAATTATATTTGGCAGTAACTGGATTGTTTAATCCCTTACTAAAAAAACCAACAATCAGAACTAGACCGAAGATAATCAATTGCAAATTAAAACCAAGTATAAGCTAAGAAAATTTCTTTTGCTTAAGTTAATCATTTTAGAGTTTGGTAAAGATGAGCACATAGATTGAATTGGGTCATGATTAGGCAGTCCTCTCTGATACCTTTTGATTTGTAAGCATGGTTTCATGGCATAACATCCCTTGAATTCCTTACTTCTTTTTTAAAATATGCGTGGCCGCTATTTATGTGGTAAAACTTTCTGAAAATAGCCACATTATAGATATTGTCAAAGATAAGGTATGTCTCCATGATCCTCTCCTTCCCATACCCCGTCGATTAGGGATTACAATATTGGTACTATTAGTCTGTTGGAGTATTAATTTTGTTGTTTTGTAAGTTAGAAAACTTTATTGTGGATCAAGCGAAAACTTATTCACATTCCTTATTAGCTTATCAATAAAGCAAAACAAATTTTTTTTGGCTATCCACTTGCTCATTATTATATTTCTAGTCTTTGTGATTTTCATTTTTGGTTTCTTCTTTTCAGGAACATGTAAATCTATGTCTAGCATTTCCAATCATTTCCTAACCCAACCTAGAATGAGGAAAAAAAAGGGGCTTCTTTGACTTCCTTTACTTAGCTATAATGTCCCTCTCATTGTTTTTGAACTCTGCAGAAATTCATTTCCCAAACACAGTATTTACAAAAGTCCACAAAATGGAGATTTTTCTTGGCAAATGAAACTCAGATACCATTCAAGCTGGGATAACAACAAGCACTGTGTTTTGGCATGCTTGAGACAACATGATTGAGCATCAGAATTCATTTTCAAAAATGCTACTATCACATACACCCAGTCACATAACTCTCACATACACACACATGAGTGAGTGGGGCCCACTAAGTGGAGCCCACCCCATGTGTGTGTATGTGAGAGTTATGTGACCGGGTGTATGTGATAGTAGCATATATTACTCGTTGATTTTCCCACAATAGTTTCATGCCATTGGTATGGAGAAAATAAGATGAGTCATTTCACACAAAGGAAAAGCAATAAAACACCACTAAAATAGCATCAACTTGCCCATCAGTGTTGGTAGTAGTGAGCCACAATTTATACAGTTCTATCTGAATAACGCCGGCGTTTATCATTGTTAAACAGTTGAACCTTTGGGAAGAAAAATAAAATTAGAAATTTTTTAGGCGTTGGTCTAAGCGGCCGGGTGATTGAGACACATTTGGATTTTGGATTTCTATTTATAAGAAAATTGCACGAGTAGAAACGATGATAGAAGACGCTTAATTTGTTTCTTCTTACTTTCATTAGGTTAGGCAAATGTGAATTGAAGAAACAAAATTCCATAATTTCCACGATTACCCATTGAAATACTCATTACATTCTAATTTCACTTTTCTTTCATTACATTTATTGAATTTTAAATCGATCTAAATGTTCCGTATGCTTAACGATTTATTCCTCAGTGAACTATGGCAATCACCTTTTCATCTAATCTTTCTATTAAAAAGGCCAAAAAAAGAAACAAAGAAAAGAAATAACACAGCTTGTTGAAGGAAATTGTAAAAGTAAAAAAGGAAATTATAAAGAGTGCACTAGAAAAGTAGAGAAGCCCAAAAAAAGGAAATTATTGAAAGGTTTACAATATGGTACAAATTAACTTTATGCAGTCCAACTACTCTAAAAGGACACCCATTAAATAGAAGCCCTCATTGACAAATTGTCCTTCCTAGGGGACTTGGGTCTTGTTGTGCCCCTGGCTAGGTACAATATTCTTTAATATAAAAAAAAGGGTACAATATTCTTAATTTCTTATTGTAACAATGATCTTTATTTGATGGGCAGTTAGGTATTGGATTTACCTGTTATTCATATGGGCACAGGTTTGATAGTTTTAAATATTCCCGAGTGGATGTGGATATAAGGATGGATAATTGGATATATATATATATATATATATATAGGATTAACTTCCAATAAGGGTCCCTTATTGAAGAAAACCGTGCGGACCTGCCCTTTTTTTGTGTTTCCGGACCAAATTTTGACGATCCGAACCGCTCAATGTTTTTAAAATGCATTTTCCAAGGTCCACGCGGAAAATTTTCAAAAAAAAATACCTGGAAGGGCTTGATCCACATAGTTTTTGTTAAAAACGCTATATATAGCGTTTTTAACAAAAACTGTGTGGATCAAGCTCTTCCGGGTATTTTTTTTGGACGAATCTTCGCGAAGGCCCTTAAAAATGCATTTTAAAAACATTGAACGGTTCGGATCGTCAAAATTTGGCTCGGAAAGGTTAGGTCCGCATGGTAACTTCAATAAGGGACCCTTATTAGAAGCTTATCCTATATATATATATATATATATATATATATATATATATATATATACGTGAGCATGGAGTTTGGAGATCGGGTTAAAAAGAATAACTAGTTCAAACATGATCCGTTGCCATCCTTAAAAATTGAAATCTCAGAGGTGGGTGGGCACTTTGTGATTGAGGGATATATTTTGATGGGAAACATTGTGTTCAATTCCAATATCTTATGGTGAGGCATCTTTGATGGAGCTGCATGGCCGTCTGGCCTGTCAATACTCAAGAAGTTGAGATGCCTTTAAAATGGGTTTTATCCCGAGCTAAGAATTAAAATCGTAATGTTCATCCTCTAGAGCTCCACGAGTACATTAATATTCTTGCGAGAAATTAAATTCATCGAACATTAATACTCAATGATTGAAGTACGTTATTCGGGAAAATTTATGGTATCCCCCGTCTTATGGTTTTCCAAAGCATAGCATATGTTTTATCATAGTGAATGTTATGGTACCATTTTGTGATGAATATTATGATGTGGGACACCGTTAAACAGTAATTTTGTAAATGTTATGCCTTATTTTGCTAAATATTATGTCATTTTATGGTGTTATTTTGTTAAGCCATTTTGTGATTTTTGTTACGTTGTTAGTGTTTTTTTTTTGTTTTCCCTTCTTATGAATTATGTTACGGCCTTCTATGATGAAAGTCAAGGGGGATACAGTGTCCAAGACAAGAGGGGATACCATAACTTTCCCCCTTTTATTCTTGCATAACAAATATAGTCTTGAGAATACTTTCAAATAATTTCACTCCATCATGAGATATACTATACCAATATTCAATTAACTTGATTTTTCGCAAAGTGATTCACTAATCGAGCTCTATAAATAGAATGATTTAAGATCATTTTTGTTTGGGCTTGTAAGAAACATTTATTAAGACTTAAGAAATGAAAAGAAATATTTAAAGCAACAAATACTGGATAACACAAAATAGAAAGATAATGGTACACAATAAAAACATGATAAATTAAAGGCTAAATTCCTAAGAGACCCCCTCATCTATACTCATTTTCCACATAGACCCCCTAACCTTTAAAAGCGTCCAAACTCACCCCCTCATCTATTCGAAATTGACAAAACCCCTTACTTCGTTAATGGAAGTAAGAAAATGACAAGTTTACCCTCATAAAATTTTCTAAGTGCTAAACACAACCTCTTCTAAGTGCTAAACACAACCTGCGACCAATTTTCCTCCCTCTCTCTCTCTCTCTCTCCAATTGGACAATCTCGTTCTCAGACCTCCGTGAAACCGCCTACGAGGTCCTCGCCGCTTGCTGCCGGACCATCGGCGGCAAGTCCCTCGCTTACATCTTTCAATCCCATAGGATGATGTCTTCGCCGGCGCTGGAGAGGTCGTTGTCGATGCCGCCGCCGCAGAGGTCGCCGGCGCCGTCGAGCAAGGTTAAGAAGGCCTTGGGCTTGAAGAAGAAATCGTCGTCGTCGTCGCCGCCGTTAAGTAAGGGTTCTATAGACTGGACAATCTCGAGCCCAGCATCATCCCGTCGATGACCTCGTTCGGTTCGATTGGAGAGATGCCAGTAGAAAAGACGGAGCCCATCATCATCTCGACGGCGGCCCAGCACCATCTCGATCCAACATTTTCTGGCCGACGGCATTGGTTGCGATTGGGAATGGCGACGGCGATGGGTTTTCAATTTTCGAGTGAAATCAAAGGTAAGGGATTTGAGACTCCATGATTTCAACTCAAATTTGGGGTTTGGGTTCTGAAATTGGGATTTTTGGGTTCTAAAATTGGGGTTCTGAAATTGGGGTTTGGGTTTCAAAATTGGGATTTCAATTCCGGTGGTTGTTCTTGGCAGTGATTTCAATTCTATATGTTTTATTGTTTAATTCATGAATATAGGTTGGGTCACTGTATGAAAATTTTGTTCTTCGTGTTTATACTCATATGGATTTCTTTGCCACAGATTTCATATAATCTCAACAAAACATGGGATTTCATATGAAAATATTGGGTTGTGATTTGGATTTCATACGTAAACATGGTGAAGAATACTGTAGATGGGGTGGGAGAATGGAGAGGGTGTAATCCTTTACGTTTTAATCTTAGCTAGGGCATTTTCGTCCAATTGGTAACATTTTACCTTAAAACTCAACGGTAATGTAACAGAAGGGGTCGGTATGGCTAACAGTGAAAGATGAGGGGGTGAGTTTGGACGCTTTTAAAGGTTAGAGGGTCTATGTGGAAAATGAGTATAGATGAGGGGGTCTCTTAGGAATTTAGCCTAAATTAAATAACAAAACAAACAAACATGCAAGTTAGTGCAACAAAGATTCCAAATCCAATACATAGGACATAGCTAATTGACCAGAACAAAATCAAGTTAGTGCAACAAAGATTCCAAATCCAATACATAGGACATAGCTAATTGACCAGAACAAAATCAAGTTAGTGCAACAAAGATTCCAAATCAAATACATAGGACATAGCTAATTGACCAGAACAAAATCAACAATGAATTGCATGTCCTTAACCTAACTCCGATCCTTGATATGTTTATGCCACCATTCAAGACTGCTCCATATGCCTATGTGTACTCGGGTCACAAATGGGACAAAAAATGGTCATTTTTTTTATAAGTTCTTTGTAATCCCATTTGGAGTTGATATTGTTGGAAATACTGCCAAACCAACAAACATACAAAGCGAAAAGAAAAGAACAAAAAACAAGAAGTAAAGGCAGAGAAATTTTATGCGGTTTCCAAACAGAATGTTGGTATATCCACGACTCATCAGCTTCCACTATGTACGGAGAAAGAGTTACGTTGGTCTCTTAGCGAAGTGCAACTGAAGTTGAATCAGGCTTCACAAGCTCAACATACATACATACATACATACATATATTAATATATATATATGTACTTGCATCAGTATACTACTCCCTTTGTCTTTAGATACGTGTCTCTTATGAAAAGATGAGCAATTTTTTTAATTTCTTCGTACTAAATAAAAGAATTACTTTATTTTTTTTGTTAGAAAAATACCCATCTTTTTCGTAGGGAACTCTGGGTAAAGTACTGATATTTTAACACTAAATGATCGATTTATGTTTATGTTATGGGAACCATGTGCCTGCGCCGCGGTTTTCTTCCTTCAAGTAAACGTGGCAAGTGTTCATCGTTTGTTGACTATAAACCTTGACAAGGATGCTACAGATCCCAAAAATAAACCTTTGAAAATAGTTGGTTTAATACAATAGCAAAACAATTTGTGGTGAGAAGGCTAGTCATTGTTTGGATGGAGGATGAGACGGATATTAATTTTGAGCTCGGATGACTAATTTCGGGCCACTACTCATAGAAGGGGGATGAGTTATTTCCCCGAGTATTAGTTTCCCGGATGGAATCCGGGCTGTTAGAAATCAGCCCTTGAAAATCACTCTGAAAATCGTTTTAGGGATAACAAAAAAAAAACTCAAAACTACGTTAGTTCTAGGAACATAAGAGATAGGGCTTTTTTGGAAACACAATTCCCACTAAGATCAATGGTTGAAACTTAATTACCACTAGGCCAAGTGTTTTATTTATTTATTTAAAAAAAAAAACCGAAACAACCACGTGCATTATTCCTAGGTCAATTTTTTTGGGGTTTAGACACTTAGGGTATCATACAGTTTCATAAGGTTTTAGAATTTTAGGCACTTTCATGGATTTTGGGGTTTAGGTACTTTCATATGGTTTAGGGGTTTAGACACTTTCATACGGTTTAGAGGTTTAGATATTTTCATAGGGTTTTAGAAATTTAGGCATTTTCATGGTATTTTAGGGGTTTAGTTACTTTCATACGCTTTGGGAGTTTAGGCACTTTGAGTTTAGATTTTAGTCACTTTGAATTTAAGCACTTTGAAAAGAAAAAAAAAAAAAAGAAAACCCAACTTGACCCGGTGAACATTATTTTCTCAAAAGTGGACTTAGTAGTAATCGCTCAAAACGATTTCGTTTGGGCGATTTTTAAGGGCTGATTTCTAGCACCCCCGGATCCCCCCTCGATGAGCCCTCTATGATACCAGCAAACTAGCCACCCCAGATCCTCTAATTTACCCTTACCTTCAATTTTAACTATAAAACAAACCAAGTATTGTTTTATCCCCCTTATTACCAAAATCTTCCAAACAAGGTACTCCCTCCGTCCAAAAAATAGTCCCTTTTGGGAGTTCGTGCCACTTTTCAATGTAATATATCTTATAATCAATAATATTTTGGGCGATTTTAAAAACTTTGTATTTTAGATTTAATTGAGATCTATCAAACAAGATCTATATTGCATATGAAATGTATTACCGATTGAAAGATATAATCGATTTTCTATCCGGTTAGAATGGAACGAGGGACTATATTTTCGAGACGGAGGGAGTACTATTTTATCCACCCTTTACATATGTTACATCAATGTGAGTCCACCCTCAATAAATATTATTACCCTATGCTATCTTATCCCCATATTATTTTATCCACCCAAAATTCATCATGCATCCAATCGAGCCGCTAAAGTAGAGGACATGACTATATGATATTTAAATCTAGTCACAAAACTATACATTGTGTTTGGTTGAGAGTTTTGAGAAGAATATTTTTGAGATAGTATTTGGATAGGTTTTTGAAAAAAGTAATAATTAGAAGAGGTGTAATAATTGGAGAGAGATAGAGAGAGAAATGATAATAATGATTGGATAGAGGGGGTATGAGTAGAGAGAGAAATATGATTAATAATTGGATAGATGAGAGATGAGGAAAAAATCTTTTGGGAATTTTTTTTGGAAATGTGAAGTGAACAAAGATCAGCTTACATAACTCGCTTTCCCGGTCCAAAATCAAGATCAACCTCTAATATTGGGCCTTTTCAGTGCCTTAAAGAGCATCTCCTATCTCTATATCTCTATTTGGAGATTGGATTTGACATGTTAAGTCAAGATTTTATAATTTATCTCCCATTTCTTCGATTAATTTTTTTTGTATTTTATGAGAGAATCTTGGAGGGTTGTCCTTTTAGAGATTTAGAGACCAAAATAGACATGTGTGTCTCTATAATTGGAGGGACCCGAGGGGCCTGTGGTGCTCACCACAGCCATCCATTTTGGCAACTAATAATTCAAATATGTTTGTATACTGTTACTGGTATGAGTGCTTAGGCGAAACTGAATCATCGATTACAGAGATCCTATTTGAAAACCCACACCTCTATTTTAGTCTCTAAATCTCTAAAAGGACAATGAATCCATGTAAAAAGTTGAAGAAAAAATGGCATAGCTTACAAAATATTCCCTTATGTCACATCCGGTCTTCAAAATGGAGATACAGAGCTTGATCGGAGATAGCCAACTAATCTATCCAAGGATGGTGAGAGTGGGTCCACGATATCGATTGGGTTGCGCATATGCAGGCCGTACACTTAAATTATAACAAAAGAAAAACAATGTCATACAGGGTCCTTCGTTAGAATTCAATGGAAGGGAGCAGGTTTTGACACAAAAAATGGGCTGGACCTTTTGGTTAGCACATTTATGGGCCCTTTCTGGGCCTATTATGACGATTAAAACCGTTCACAATTTAGAGTTTGTCAATAACATTAATCATGTCCAAAATCAGATTTTGTCGGACACCGGTTGATATAATTTCGAATTACATTTGTCTTGAAATAAATGAGTTAAATGAGCTCCGCATCTCTCTTCAGATAAATGGATAAAACGAGTTTCAATTTGGCGTTGTAATCTTATTATGTTCTAAAATAAGCGTATTCCGAAATCATATCAATAGTGCGTCTGGAAAGGGCCAACTAACCAACCAACTGAATGGACAAGTCTATAGAAAATGGAATGGAGTCTGGAGCTGATTCCTTTTGACAATTGAGAGTAGTAGTCACACCAAAAGGTCTGCCTGATTTTAATTTTGAATGGGAGATTTGAAGTCTAGTCTTTGTATAATAGTGTTTGAAAATGATGTGCAAGTTAACGCGTAGCAGGGGTTGGAAATGGAATAAATGAATAATAGACCCCATCCAATTACACATTCAACAGAAGTGTCCCCCACCTACCTAGCCTCTCATTTCAGTCCCCACACCGAAATTTTTTTGGGTGCCGAGTGGGAATTGCTACCTTGTACTCAAGCATGTCCGGCAATCCAAATGTATTTTGGGCGGTCCAGAGTAATTCCCTCCCTCTCCTCTCATCCAACCATTCTCTTTTTTTTTTTTTTTTTCTCTCTAAAATCCGGATCGTCGGATTACGCTGTAGACGGCTAAGATTGTCGAACGGGTACCAAATGTGCAATACCCACTCGGCACTGAAAAATTTCACCCCCACACCACTCCACCGTATTTCCCCTTTATTCCTACCCCGTCCTTTTCTTTAATTCCTCATTTTCCTTCTCCTCACTATAACTACATACAGATATTTTATGTAATTTGAATTGAACAATATTGAAGAAGACTATGATTATTTTTAAAATTTTACAGTCACAAAAGAGAAAATCAATGAAACTTGCACTGGGAGAGCTTTACCCCTTCGTGGGCCGACCCAGCTCGAACCGGATTTAGTCGGGGTCCAGTGGGCTTCCGGATACCGGTGGTTTAGACAAAAAAAAAAAAAAATGAAAATTGTAGCTTTATTTCTAGTAATTGAACGTTACGGTGGAACTACATCTGATAGACAAAACTATTAGTTTTATGGAGCTTGTTGAACTTAAAATTATGATCAAGAATAAGAATAAGAATAAGAATGATTTGACGATTAATATCAAGGTGGTTGATTCATATATTCCTGGGAAAGAAAAATTTTCTTCAAAATTTGAATTTAGACGTGATAAGTTACCAGTAACTGTAAAGTTGAATATGCCTAAAATTGGCTTTTGCTTTTTACAAAAATATTCCTTGCGTGGAAATTAATTAAGGTGAGTTTGGAGTATCCCATGTCTATGTGAAAGGGATCCATCCAATTCATGAAAATAGATTGGACGATTCAATTTGTTTTTTTTTAAATGGATTCTTTCCGTCCTATTTTGATGATCCATAGTTGTTTAACTTTTAGACCTCATTCAGTCCATCAATTGTATCCAAAAAATACCTTTTCGGATATCAATTGATGTAGCTTTCGAGTATATTTATCTTGAGAAAACCCGGTTCATTACATTCCAATCCAATGCTATAATCATTTTTAAAAATTAAATACGTTCCAAAATCATATCAACCGATTTAAGATAAACTTGATTTTTAACTCGATCGATGGTCTAGATGAGACCAGAGGAAATAAACGATTTAAATCTTTAAAATGAACCCAAGATGAAAACTATGAAATATGGTCGATGCAACATTCTTTCCTATCCGAGAAAAAAGAGTACAATTTTATTCACCCTCGGTTTGTAGACCCTCAGCGAGAGTATACTCATTTTGTGTCTCATTTTATTGATCGAAACCGTTTAATTTTTCCAGATTCATTTTCTAGGACTCCATGACTAAATTCAGCTTGATTAAATTTCAATAATTGCTTCATCTACTAGGAGTTTATTTATTTTCTTTACTTAATAGGAGTAAGAAATTTGAACTCGTAGATACGCTTATAAAAATCGAATTAAAATGAATTTTTGCCTAGTCTCCTAGCAAATGAATTTGAACAAAATAAATGGTTTTGGTCATTGTAGTGAAATACAGAATAAAAAATGTTATGCGTACGCAAAATGCACGGATGGTGTATCTTGACCGTCCGTGTGTGTTTTCAATGGTCTGAATTTAAAAAAAAACTCTTCCAAGGAAGAGTTAAAGTCCAGACCTCCTGAAATGGACGGTCTAAATGTATTCGTGCATGTACATACACGTGTATAGAGAATCAAAAAATGTTGTACCTATGCACACCCGCATAAATATAAGAATGAATAAGGAGGGTAAGGGTGTGTTCTTGAATGGATTTTATCAAAATCTGATAAAATCAAGCCTTTGATTTTCTCTATTTGTGAAGAGAGTTGATAAAATCTTAAATTTTTGTGCCAAATCTTGATAAAATCGAGATAAAATCCATTCAAGAACTCACCCTAAATAAAATTGCTGTCGACAGGAAATCATAGTTGGGCCCAAAGTAAAAGTTCATCTAAGCTTCGTGCTAAAATTCCTCGACACGAAGCTCCGTTTCAGTCCTTTCTCCCCTGCTCAGCACCGCCCCTCTCTCTCTCTCTCTCTCTCTCTCTCTCTCATCCCCACCTCACTCTCTCTTGCCCAAAACATACACACTGTCTCAGTAACTTACCCGCCACAACCACACCTACCACTACTGACGGCCGCGACCCAACCACCACCGCCACCACCACCACCTCCTCACCACAATGATCTGACCAACACTAACTGAGGTTGCTGCGATCATGGGGGCTTCGCTGTCGAATTTAACAGAATCAAACGGCTACTCCAACGGCGGCGGGCCCGGTCTGGGCGACATACCGGAGAGCTGCGTGGCGTGCGTGTTCCTCTACCTGACTCCGCCGGAGATCTGCAACCTCGCCCGCCTTAACCGCTCCTTCCGCGGCGCCGCCTCGTCAGATTCTGTATGGGAAGGGAAGCTTCCACGCAACTACCGAGATTTGCTCGACCTTGTAATGCCTGAGGAGAGATACAGAAACTTGTCTAAGAAGGACATATTTGCCCTCCTCTCTCGCCCTGTACCTTTCGACGACGGAAATAAGGCAAGTATTGTGTTTTCTCCTCTCGCGTTTTTCGGATTCTAATTCTTACTTGTGGGGAAAAGAGCTGAGAAGTAGGGTTTTGGGTTTTCTTATTATTTAAATTTGTTGAATAATTTTTGTGGGTTTGGGAAATTGCTAATTAGCTGTAAAGAGCTTGGATATATGAAGGAGAATTAGGGTTTTTTTTTTTTTTTTTTAGGAATACTTTTGGTGGGTTTGAGAAATTGCTAATTAGCTCGGAAGAATTTGGATGTATGCGGGAAGTTGCTGGATTCCTCGCTTTTTGTGGCTCTTCTTGTTATTTCTGGTGAAAGTAGCTTAGAAACAGGGTTTTGGAGTTTCCCCCCCTTTATTTTGGTGGGTCTGGAATTGGCTAATTAACTGTAAAGACTCGGAATATTGGGGAATTGGTTAATTATCTGTAAAGAACTTGGAATATGGGGGACTTGGGTAATTAGCTGTAAAGCACTTGAAAGGGAAGCTTCCCCATAACTACTGAGATCCGCTCGAGTACTTGGACGACAACGTACTTGGAGTGTGAGATCAAGTTGGCAATCTTTGAACTCTATTGGTGGATTTGAGAATTAGTTGATTTTCTGCGGTTCATGGTAACAGCACACTTTTTGCACCTTAACCATCACCAAGTTCTTTGTGGACAGTTTTTGCAGTTATCTTTAGACATTGGAATACGAGGGATGTTGGGTTTATGGGGTTTTTTTTTCCCATTGATTTTTGATTTTCGGTTTGGAGTGTTGGGGGACTCCTCATTGGCAGCAATGATTTGGTTGATTTCTTCTTTTGGTTTGGATAGGTTGTGTTTCTTTTGTTGAGTCAAAGATTGGAACGGAAAATATTTGGGATTCTTATGTTTGTTTGAGAGTTGGGATGGTTTACAGTTCGTTCTCCGATCCTGTAATTTTAATATTGCACTTAGTTTTGGGGATTTGGGAAATAGGGTCTATGGGCGGTCTTGTTTCTGTTTCTGTTTTTGTTTTTGTTTTTATTTTTTTAGTTTTGGTGTTTTAGATGGCTTAAATGTTATTATTGTTTATGAAAATTGAGGCTCATTAAAATGTTGGTTCAGTTTATGATTTGGCTGGTTGTTTTCCTGGTATTCTTTCCTATGTTTCAGGGGAAAGGTTGATGGCTGTGTTTGGTTTGTAGTTTAGTTTAGTTTTGATGATGTAAGCAGGTGTAATGAGTGAAGAGAGATAGAGAGAGAAATGAGGGAAATGATGATGTCAACAAAACCAAAACTAAAACAAAACTCTAAACCGACAGGGCTGATATGATTACAGTTCCTCGCGTACTTTGTTTTGGAGTCTCTTGACTCTCTGGCATTTATTGACAAGATTTTCTTTGTATTGGAGATATTACAGGAATTATGGCTGGATAGGGTTACAGGAAGAGTTTGCATGTCGATCTCGGCAAAGGGGATGGCGATAACTGGCATTGAGGATCGAAGATACTGGAATTGGCTTCCTACTGAAGAATCTAGGTTAGATTCAAAACTATCCGAATCTGATTCCACAACTGTTATTTCCGTGCTCAGTGAATGTTTGTCATTGATGTACAAGAAAATCATAGTAAATGCTAGCATATGGTACTCAGGAAAATTTTCAGTCTCTAGTTCTTCCATGTTTGAATATCAGGAATGGGAGATTATGATTTACCCAAAAAAAGGAATGGGAGATTAGGGGGTATTGTTTATTCATGAAGTACTAATGGCTCATCGTTCCTTTTGATTTGGTGTAAATCATATTTACTTGCTGGATGGGTCTGTGACTCTGTGTAGTTGGAAATGTTGTTCTTGTTGATAAAAATGAAGTTTTCACTACGGTTTTCTAAATACTATTGGTTTTCTCTTATTTGTTTTTTATGTTCCTTGTAGCTAATTTATCCAGTACTTTTATGTAGATTTCCTGTAAATGTGATGTGGATGCTGGTTTTAGATGAGTTCCTCATGTAAGTGGCACTGGCTGTTTTGTTCGAGATTAGATACTGTATCAATGTTTGGAAAGCAACGTTGTTGCATAGTTGGTGAGAATTTGAGAAGGTTTAGTTCCAATTGTGCAACAAAATAAGGCTACGAAGGTTCAAGTATCTCAGACCTGTGTTGAAAATAGTCGTATGGAATAGAAGTGAATAAATTGACCTTATAACTTATAAGTTGGCACTGATTTAGAGTTCCAGCATGCACAACAGAATTATTTCCTTATTAAGTACGTCGGTTCACGGTTTATATTGCATTGCTTTGGGAGGAGCATTTCTTGAATCTCATTTGAACAAAATGCTACTTTCATATATCTGGATATGGGATTAAGAATGCATATGTTTGTTCTTATAAGAATAGGTTGTTTGTTTTTTAGGCATATGTTCATATCAATATGGTATCCATTTGTACTGATAATAAGATATAGAACGAACAAGTGGAGAACGCGTAAGTGTCCTCAAACGAAAAATTGTTTAGTCAATAGACATTTAAAAAGCAAAGCATTTACTTGGTGATACCAAGTACAGGCGGTGAGCTAAAGTTAGCTTTATTCTGCAGTTGACTTGGGAAATATTTTGCATGATGGTTCATAGGATCTCAAGGTCCTATTATGTGGAGCGGGATTTCCCTCCCTATCGATCCACATCCTTGCAAAGGGGTCATTCACTCAATATGACCATGAGTTACTTATGGTCAGCATTATTGTTTTCATCTCTCTCCCTGAAGAAGCATTCTCTTCACTGATCTCAATTTAATTGAACACTGACTCTAAGGTGCAGCTCTTGAGCCCGCGTGATCGTGTGTGGAAGTTTTCGTTGATACCGTCTTAGCATACATGGAGCTCTCAAGTGGGCCAACCAAGGGTTATCATTTAAGTAGACTTATACTAATTCTATACAAAGGACAATAGTTGCCAATAAACTCTGTTTGTGTTCCTTATAAACTCCTTTTGAATAGGAGAAACTCATAAGTAATAGGAAAACATTTCAAAGGCATCTTAGAAAATCTAGCTTGTAGAGATATGTGTGTGAAATATTGCCACTACTTCCTATAAACACGCTTCTATTATCTCTACTATTGCTAATTCTCTCTAATTTATATTCCAAACAATTATGCAATTGTTCCAATAGTCTTTGTCTACGAAGCACCGACACCTCTCGGGGTCCCCGTATCGCAGTGTCCGGACACGGGGACACGGCAGGACACGTGTCCGGACACGCCACGTGGCATGGGACACGGCTGTTTTGAATTTTTGGAGGGGGACACGGATGGGGACACGGCTGTTTTGAATTTTTGGAGGGGGACACGGCTGGGGACACCGCAGGGGTCAAATTGAATTTGTTTAAAACTTTTTGAGTAAAATTGAAATTAATCAGAACTTGAGGTAAAAAAGTGTAATTTGGTCATATGTATACATCGTCATTCTCCACATCAGTCCACTGAAGCTACTGTGAACACTAATGAAATTGTTGCTGCTAGTGGAAGCACAATCGACTAAAAAGTCGATCAGGTATGTCTCTCTCTCTCTTTTGTCTGTTTCTCTCTATCTGTCCCGTCTCTCTCTCACTCTCTCTGTCTCGTCTCTCTCTTTCTCGGTCTCTCTCTCTCTCTCGTCTCTGTTGTCTCTTTTTTGTTTTTATATTTTTTATTTACACATATATATAAATAAATAAATAAATATACACGTGGCGTGTCCCCCACCGTGTCCGTATCCCCATTTTTTTTAGAATTGCCGTGTTCGTGTCAGTATCCATGTCCGTGTCCGTGCATCATAGGTCTTTGTGGATATTGAGATATTCGACTTATTGTACACCTTACATGTCTATTTTGTGGTTCTTATTAGATTTTCATGCTAACAATCTATTCAATCGTATATGTTTTGTGCTAACAGGAGTTAGACATGAGCATTTCCCGTTTCCCATCCTTTTTTTTTGGGATTACATTTCACGTTTCTATTTCTTATTTTCCTTGAACATAGTGAAAACTATAAAATGGCCTAATGCACCACCACTTTTTCCAATCTAGCGAATGATGTATATGGCAATTGTTGTATTGTGAGACATCATGTTGCCTTTACACTTTTGGAAAAGGTTACAATATACACCCCTTATTTGGGTGTGCGTCATACACACCCCTACAAAAGTTATGATTTTTTTATAAAAGTTACGAATTTTTTCATAAAAGTTACGAGACACACCAAAATGTTACGAATCATAGAAAATGTTACGAATCATATTGCTGAAAAGTTGCGAAAAACTAAAAAATGTTACGATTGCCAATGAGGTGGCACAATATAGACCATACAATAGGTGCATATGGTACACGCCTTTAATGGGTGTGTATTGTAGCCATTTACTACACTTTTCGATACTCAGAAGCATCACTTGTTGCAATAGGAAGAGCAAAATTGCTATTATCCTTCCATTACTTTTTAGGAGAATGTGAAGTACATGTAGTTTGGCTTATTCAGATCTTATATTGTTTTTTATCTTCACTTACTAGCAAAGGAATTACAATTTTCTTACTCGATTACTCCCTCCTCCATCCCAAATTGCTTGGGCTTTACGTGTATGCGTGCCATTTTTCAATTGCTTATATATTTCAATATGGATCTCAAGATATGTACAATATAGATCTTATTAATAGATCTCAATTAGCTCTATTATTCAAAACTTTCAAAACCAAGAAAAACATTACCAATCAAACGATTTAAGAATTTGAAAAATGGCACGCAGTTTCGTAATGGACCAGCAATTTGTGACAGAGGCTAATCAGTTTTGGCCCTTTTGGGTCAGATTCAGAAACATCGAAATTCAATTAAGTTCATTGAGCTATTTGTTATACGTAAGTCCCTAGTTCCCTATAAAGAGAGCGAATCTCTTACTACACTTATCAGAACCAATGTGGTTATGCATCTAATATTAGTTTTCCCTAGGATTGTGATATTGCTGTTTCAGTCATATAATCTGTTAATCTTGGATTGTTTGCAACTCTTTTGAGTTTTTCGTTGCGTGGTCACTGTTTCTAACCTTCGTGGGAGACTTGATCTGGAAAAGAAGGTTCCAATGACTGGTCTCAAGCTTTGTGGGGTTGAAGTAACCATTTAAATAAAAATAGTGTTCTAGGCTCATTTTATGAGCCTAGAACTAAGTTTGGCTAGTTTTCAATGGAGGACTAGGACACAATTGTGCTGAAGACGGGCTCTTGACACTATAAAAGTTAGTGGTGGTGGGCTTCTGTCTTGGTTGGGAAACAGGTTGGTTTGTCTACAGAAAGTACAGAAAACAAACAGAGAGAGCTATGTGGCACGGACACTTTGTCGAAGGCAACATAACGGTGTGTCAGACACTCCGGCAATGTAGTAAAAATCGCTAGGCGCTAGCGGGCGGAAAAGGGTAGCCTAGGCGCCGAATAGTTGGCCACCAACCGCCTAGACGGGGACTCGGTGCCAACTAGTCGGCTGCTTAATCTAGGTGTTGGACCACCGCCTAGCGCATAGGTGGGGACTAGTCGGTCGACTTGTAGAAGACTGCACTTTTATGACACTGCACTTGGACACGTGTCCAGCACTCAATTTCAACGTTTATGATTTTTTTACATTATTTTCAGTTGGACACTCTCCCTACATGCTCGGACACTCCAAGGACATGCTTCAGACACGCTGTGTACACATATTCGACACTCAACTTCAAAGTGTCCAAAATTTGTTTGCTCTTTTTGCAGTTAGACACTCTCCAGCCCTCTTGGACACCCTAATAATATGCTCGACATTTTGCTGAGAAATATAATTGTTAGCATTTTAAGGAGGTTGAAATTATAAGAATCACCAGTTTTAAGTGTAGTAAAAGTCAATCATGTTAGAATTCTCACAATATACAATATAAAAGGTTGATCTCTCTCTCTCTCCCCTATTTTCTTTGTTCAGCTCTCCCTCCCTCTCTCTTTATCTCTTTCTTTCTCCCCTCGTGCTCTTTCTTCCACTCTCTTATTTCAGTGAGTTCTATGTATAAATATGGAATATTTGCGGGCGCGGTGTAGTAGTGAAAATGTGAAATGTGGATTACTGATGAAAATGCAAAATATGTATGGCATGGTAAAATTAAATGTGTATCTTGTATATATATTAAATTTTTTTTTTGTGGGTATTTTCATTAATCTTATTAAAACATCTATTTATAGGGGAAAATATATAATTAATTAACATGTCCCCTCAGCGTGTTGTGTCCTGTATTTTTTTGGAATCGGTATGTCCACGTTTTGTCCCATGTCCATGTTGGTTCTACATAGACAGAGAGTGAGCCTTCAAAGTTTTGTTCTTTACTAGGACGGCAGTGGCTATTATACGGTGGTGTTGTAGGGCTGTTGTGGCAATAACTGTGGTGGTGCTAAGCCGTTAATTGCTGTCATCTCGTAGTCATCCTCACTGTTTTTGGTGCTTGAAGTTCTAAGGGCATGGTGGAAGTGCGGTCCCCTTTGTGAGCTCTAAACTCTGATCAATCAAGGGGAGGAATCTGATGTTTGTATAATTGGGTGGCCACTAGGTCTTGACTACCCGTACCTCAGGTTCCAAGTTAGTATTATTGAGGAACCCAATTATGCGTGTTGGATTAATTAGCAACATGCATACCAAGCAACATTCGTTGGGGATTTCACAAACCAGTCTCCCTTAGTCCCTTTTGAGAGAAGAGGAACAAGAAATGATCCTAGTTCCAACTTCTGAGCAACATGTTTTTCTTCAAAATTGGATAAATTCATTTTTGGGGTACACGGGAAGCCGAAGCCAAATTAAGGATAGCACAAAGCTAAGACAACCCGAGTCATGGTTTCCACGTTCCAACACAAGCAGGCTGCACTGAACCTAGGGCTTAACCCATGTCAATCCAATGATCCTTTAGACCCTTTGATTTATGAGGACTGTTGGCTACTATCTTTTGGGATTTTATGCTAGAAATTGTCCATGCAAATTATGCCTGACAGTCGCCAGTAGTATAGGCTTGTAACTTGTGGCGTATCTTACGCTATGAAGCATGGATAAAGATACGGGATATGAAAACACCAATGTATAAAAATCTCAAACGTAGGATACTGATACAACCAAGATTTGTTTGTGAAGAAATTATCTCATGATTGCTAGAATCATTTTATACGCAAGTCCACGAGTGGCGATGAACCAATTTAGGAGTTAGGCATAAGTTTAATAGTCATTAGCCAATTTATGGAATATGGAAAGAGGATTTGTCGATTCTAGAAATTATGATAAACTAGGGTATTACTGTAATCTTACTGTCATGTTCTTCTACAAAATCTAACCAGAATATTAGAAAACAAATCTAAAACAAATCTTACTTTTTTTCTTTTTCTTATATGAACAAATCTTTTATCTATCCAGAATCTATTCTTATGTATCTAAACCTTGATTTCTTATTATGCTGTCCAAACATAACAAATTCAAGAATCAATTCATTAAGAGTATATGGTACTTCTTAAAATTTTAAAACTTAATTTCACATATGAACATAGAAGGATTTTCTGAATACGATACAGATACAACTCCCTTCTAGAAGCGTACGTGCTTCATTGATCTTACCTATGTCCACTAACATCAATCAAAACCCTGTTGGTGTTCTTTTTCTGCTTTTGTGTTAAACTTATCAATTTTCTTACTTGGTAGTTCGCTGCAACACAAATCTTATGTGGGTTGCGTTTATTTTTCTGTCTTATCTTCCTATAGATTCACTGTTTAGTAGGTTATTCCTTTGTTCTTTGTGTGAGACCGTTACATGACTTGTTTAGTATTGTTTTTTCTTCCTTGTTGGTAGTTACAACTACCTTGTAACTACCAAAACTCTTGGTTGGATGCTCTCTATTCGATACAAGCGAATAGAATGGCCAGATAACTCCTCTCAATTCATAATAGAAATAAATTTTACTATGTATTCCCCTGGAAACTTTTGTTGATCGGTTGACAATTTAGAAAACTAACAAAACTCATAAGCTGTGATTATTATTTGATCTAGTCTAGGTCCCTACTTACCATCTTCCTGGGAGATTAAGTCACATAATCCTGGACGGTTTCTCTGAAGTTTGCTATTAAGTGTGGATTCTACTCGATTTGGTGTTTTGACTCCAAGCAATGTTGGTGTAATTGATAAAGATTATTCTGCGCAAAAGATCCGCTCCTTTCATTTCTTTTGTTCTGTTAATTGAGCTCATTGCTTTTTGATCTCTAAACCTTGGAGGATTATCCATCTTGTTTAATGGCTGTGACATAATGAAGTGAAAACTGGTGCGACTTAATTAAATGCTGCCGTCTTAAACAAGTAGATTGAAACTTGGATCATTGTTGCTCTAGGAACTCTTGGGTATTTATGGACCAGTGTTACTTGAATCATATAAAAATGGCTGAAGAAAGTCTTGTTTGTCATTGATGTTTTATCTTGCATGATCGCCTTTTTTTTTTTGGATACTTTCATTTCATTACTCAAGTTTGGCAGGCTGGGACTGCTAGACTTCATGTTATCTCGTATCTCTTTTTATGAAGATACTGATTGCATTTGATTTCTGGCATTTTGTTGATTTTGAAGAGCTGTACAACATTGTTAACAAATTAAGATTGCAATCTTGCTTGTCTGATCATAATGGTGATGGATTTCTCCGTGTAAACTACTGATTTGCACGTGTCATAATGCCTGGTCAACTTCACTGGGATACCGTTTAGACTTCACACGGTGTAGTTGTCTTTGCTGGCTTTGCTTTTTCTTGTTCTTCTTAAAAATGAGCTGTGACCGGATGATAGGCTCTGATGAACTAGACCCTCACCATAGCATTCTTACCCTGTATTTGTAACTAGGATTTGAGTAAAAGGAAAAAGACTCAACAATATCAATGTTTCGAGAAATGGATATTGGTTTTCTTCTCATTTCCTAATCCAACTACACATGGCTAACAAATTTGGCTTCTCTAGCTAATTATCTGTTCATCTGTTTCCCTTTCTGTCTCCTTTCGGTTGATATATCAGGCAGTGAACAAAAAGAAAAGGTCTTTTGGTATCAAATGCAAAACACTAGTGCAATTGACTTGACCTCTTTGAAACCCATTAAGAAGTCAGACTAGCCTATGTTCCTTGGTTTCTCTGCTATCCTACCTTTTATAGCAGCGAAACGAGACAATCACTTTAATGGCCACTAAAGGATTTTTAAATTGCCCTTGATTCCTATATTATCATGAAACTGAAAATTGGAAACAGGCATTCTATGCAAGGATTATATACCACTTAACTCTACCTGCCATACTAGATTGCTGAGATTATATTTTAGTGCCTTTTGGAATTTAACAATCGCTCTTTTTGCAGGTTCAATGTTGTGGCGTATTTGCAACAAATATGGTGGTTTGAAGTAGATGGGGTAGTCAAGTTCCCTTTTCCTGCTGATATATATACTCTCTCGTTTAGGACTCATCTTGGAAGATTCTCAAAAAGGCTGGGACGGCGTGTTTGCTATTTTGAGCACACCCATGGTTGGGGGATAAAGCCTGTACGTTTTGAGTTCTCAACTTCTGATGGTCAACAGGCATCAACTGAGTGCTGTTTGGATGACGGACAAGAAGATGAGATTAACGGCAACCACAAGCGTGGGTGCTGGATAGACTACAAGGTTGGCGAGTTCAATGTAACGGACTCGGATCCTGATATGGAACTGAGGTTTTCAATGAAGCAGATCGATTGCACGCATTCCAAAGGCGGGCTTTGTGTAGATTCTGTATTTATTATCCCCAGTGACTTGAAAGATCGAAGAAGAAGAAAAGGGGTTCTGAAATAATCATTTTGGGACTTGCTCTTTAGTAGTTTCCGTAATCCCAGAAGGTTTTAGTTGGGGTTATCTGTCCGCGTATACTTTGCAAGCATTTGGTGTTATGGAGGATGTCATAGTTGGTTTTTTCCCCATAGGTACGTATCCTCTGTTTCAATGTAGTAGTTTCTAATTCTCTGTAATTTTGTTTTATACTATACCATTGCAGCATAAATAAGCGATTATGGTTTTGTAATGAACTGCTGTTGGCTAAAAGTTACACTTGAGCTGTTGTAATCTAATTGACATGGGAGTGAGTTACTGATCAGTTACAGTTTTTCTCTACGAATTGCCAAGGCTAGACAATTTTATTGCAATTATTGTTTCATGCTGTATCTTCTTTACTATATTTTCAGGCTTTTTTGGAAATTTGCCTTGATTGATCATTTTCTTGTCATTAATTCAGGCCCTCTCCTTACGCCCTATACTCAAAAGGCCAATGGCAGATAATCATAACATGGTACCCATTGCATCTGGAAATGTAGTGTAGGGTATGATAATAATCATTACATTTGCACCCCGAAAATCTAGCTGGCTCCTAAGGACAGGTTCTTACACGTTACTCATCCTGCCTGCCGAGAAAACCTTTGCACATGTATTTTAAGAAACCTTTGCACATGTATTTTAACATAGGTACGTTATTATGAGATGAAATTCCCTTTTACTAGCTAAAATCAAGCAACCCAGTTGATTTTAGGAAATGAGGAGACTGTTTGCTAATGATAAATGATGCGTTGGGTGGAGATTTTATGAAAGTTGGCTTTTATTTAATGGAACAAAAAGTGATTTTATCAACCTACCTAAAACTCAACTCTTATGGGATTTTCCATTTTAGCAGATGGGAAACAACCCCTAAGACGAAGAAAAATCATATAAATACCGAATACACGAGGTTTTTTTTTTTTTAATTATAAAAAAACAGCTATGATAGGGTGATGGGACCCGCAAATGGTCACACGCAGTACATCCTATATATAGACTAGGGTAAACTCTAACCTTTGAACAATATTGTGCTAAAACAAGATATTTAGATTTGAAGATTTGCTTTGATAGATTGGATGAGGTTGTGGATCAAGGGTTTCCAGTGCGTAATACAATAGGGTCTTTATATCTAGCTCATCGTAACAATCTTTGAATCGGTTGCTTAGCAGAGTCTTTTGAATTTCTCACGCGTACTAGAAATTGTAATTGAAGCTAACGATAACATATTAGTAATCAGATGAAAAAACTACTCAATTAAACTTGCATAAAAAGAAATGGTTACATCGGAATAATAGGCTAGAGAGAGATTCCGCCGGAGTGTCTGCACCACAACCCTGCAAGGCACGGTTTATATGCTTCCGTTGTAGCTCTCACTTCCTCCGCTCGCTAATGAGGCCCTGTTTGGGCCTATTATGCATTGTTTGTTAGGCCATTTTGCATGTTTGTGGGAAGATTCTAAAACACTGTCAAAATGCATTTGAGAAACGAACTGGAATGTCTGCTTGTACTTTCACTCACAAAATTTCATGCAAAATTTATTCTGCCCATTATAGATTTTCATTATAATTCAAAATGGAGTATTATCTAGCCACACAATCTAGAAGACTAGAGCAGAATTTTAAAATGGAAATGGCTACAATACACACCCTTTTTTGGGTGTGTATCATATGCACCCAAGTTATTTACCGTTATATCTTAAAAAGTTACGAATTGATTACAAAAAGTTATGAAACAATTACTTGTTGATCTGAGCAACATGTGGCCTAACAAATTGAAGGACAAAAAGAAGGGTAAATTTCACTTACCTCCCCTGAGGTTTCTAACAAATACAGAGACCTCCCCTCTACTCTCAGAAATTTCACTGCCCTCATTTACTTTTCAAACTAATTGTCAGATTCTCCCCTGCCGTTACTTTAAGGCTAATAGTGTTAACTTTTTACGTAAAATAACCGTAGTACCCTCAGTATATATCCTCCACTCTAAAGGGAAAAAAATGTTAAAAAAAAAAAAAACGGTTTTTTTCAAAAAGAGTTTAAAAAGTTTTTAAAATAATTAAACCATTTTTCATTTAAAAACAAAAAGTATCAAAGATAAATTTCTTTTCAGAAAAACTACTTTTTGAAATTTTTTGTTGAAAATATGTTTTCAAGGAACAAAACAAAATTTTGAAAAACAGTTTTGGAAATACGAAAGTTTTGAAAATATTTTTTTGGATAAAAACTAGTTTTTAGTAAACCGTTATTTAAAAAATAAAGATTAGAAATAGTTTTTTTTTTTCAAAAATCTGAAAAAAATTTGAAAAAAAAAACTGTTTAAAAAAATATTTTCAAAAATAGTTTTTTTTCCCTTCAAAAAACTATTTTCAAGAAAAAATTTCAAAAATTATCCTTTTTTGAATTTTTTTGTCTTTGATTCATTTTAGCAAAAACTATTTTAACGCTATTTTAAAAAAAAAATTTGAAAAAGTTTTTAACTCTATTTTTTAAATACGGTTTAAATTACACCATATCTATAGTTCGGAAAAATTTGAAGAGTTTAAATTTTCAAGTAAGTTGAACCATAGCTATAGTAAAAGTGGTTTAAAATTCTAAGGGAAGAGTGGCCCAAATTAGTATATGAAATTAATTTAGAATAAAAATATCATCTTCTTCTTCCTTTTGTGAAAATTGAAACTAAAATTATTTTAAAGAAAACACATTTACTTCTTCAAAATACACTTTAATTGATTACCCAATCGATTATACATGGTTGAAAAGTTACGATTTTTTACTATAAAAGTTGCAAGACGAACAAAAATGTTACGAAATATATTTGTGAAAAATTACAATTTTTTGTCTAATAGTTATGAGACGCAAAAAAAGATACGAATCACATTTGAGAAAAGTTATGATTTTTTTGTCTTAAAATGACGAGTCTCACAAAAAGTTACGAAACACAAGAAAATGATACGAATCATATTACTGAAAAGTTATGAATTCTTAGTATAAAAGTTATGGAACTCATAAAAATGTTATGAATGACCGGTTCTCCAGGTAATTTATTACGAGGTGCACAATATAGACCACATAATGAGTGCACATCGTACACACCTTTAAGAAGTTTGTATTGTAGATTTTTCCTTTAAAAATACTCAAAGAGCCTGTTTGGCCGACTAGTTTTCTCATTTTCAACTTCTCATTTTTAAGTTTTGGGTGTTTGGCTGCTCATACCCAAAACACATCAAGCCAAAACTCATTCTCAAAATTTGACATTCGAAAAGAGAAGCCAAAAGTAGGTTGGGAGGAGCGCCAAAAGTAGGTTGTGGGGAGCTTTTTGACTTTCTCATTTTCATTAACTAAAAGACTTACAAAATGTATTCTACACGTCTCCCAAACACTACTATTGTTGAAAAATTCATTTTGCACATTTCTCCCAGGAACTCTTATCAATTTTAAAATATATTATGACCATAATCCAAAAAGCCAAAAAATTAAAAATAAAAAACTAAAAAAAAAGCTCTCGAACACCCCAGACCTGTTCCCTAAAGTTAGGCTCTTATTCTTTAGTTGTCCCAAACATGTCCCTTTATGGAAATCAAAGTCCAAAAAGTTGATAAATTTTCCATTATGCCTCCTTTTTAGCACCAAACATAACTCGCAACTAAGTAGTAAAATAATACTACGAAAAATTGTGGAAAGTAAATATTTGTATAATGCAATCATTAAGTCCTAATAAAAAAAAAGGGGCACTTAAAAAATCAACTTTTTACTCACTTGAAATTAGAAAATCATCCTGAGCATTTTTAGGAGGTATGTTTCTATACCGAGATTCAAATAAACCCTAAAATGCCCTTTTTATATATAAATATATAATTTATAATATATTAGGGGATTGATGACTAAATTAAAAGTTGCATATAGGAGGCGGTAGGAAGTTGACTAATTTGAAAATTAGGAGGCCCTCCATTGCGATTATGAGATTGGGGATAAAACCCAATCCCTGATATCTCATTCATTCCAACATCCCTAATCTACGCCAGAAATCCCAAATACCAGTCGTCCACTCCACCATCCTTGGCGTCCCGATGAAAGCCCAAGTCACAGATTCCTCGTCTTCCTGCCATCTCAATGGCTGACTAGGACAAAATTTTGGCTCTTGTGGTAAGGTAGTAAAAACTAGGACTGAATTTTGGATATTTATGTCCCTTTTCGATAGTGAATATTTACAGCAAAGAGATATGAGGAATCTGAATAACCCGAGAGGTTACAAATGCAGAAAGTACAAGAATCGAAGGCACAAGCAAAACAAGAATGTCACATTTGTAGGTGCATGCTGTCCTCGCTGTCCCGATGAAACTCAATCACGGACTCGTCGTCGTCCTGCCATCGCCATGCCATCTCAATGATCGACTCCTAGTCGTCCTGCCATCTCAATCACTGACACTGCGAAACCATCCAAAAACTCAATCACTGTAGCAGAACCATTTCATAACTCAGTATGTTTCTGTTAATGAAAGCCCAACAACCATGTAAGTTCATCGAGTTTCAAGTTTCACGATATACTTGATGAACTTGCATGGTCCCAATATATTGTCATGATTTATGCAAATTGTCTTGTACTAATGCTGATGGCTACTTGATTAAAAAGAAGATCATTAGTTTGTGAGGAGGCGAGTTATATGTTGTTGCTAATAACAAGATTTGTTTTTGGGGAGTTGATTTGTTGCTGCTGCTATTGGGAGTATGATTTAGTGTGTAGGTGCTGTCCTTGTGGGTGTCAATAGCAGTATGATTTAGTGTGTAGGTGCTGTCCTTGTGGGTGTTTGTTCCAGGAATCTGAAAATGCTATTTCGTTGTTTTTTTTTTTTGTTTTGAACTGGAGGACATTTCTATATATTAACAATTCTCGCGAATGGAATCAGCATTACAGATACTAGTAGGGGGGGGGGGGATTAGAAACCCAATCTAAGGGTAATGCCCCTTTGAGAAAATGAGTGGCTATCCAATTTGCAGCCCTATTACAATGTCTACGAACCCAGGAAAAAGAGCAGCTAACTAGACCAGAAAATTGCCTAACGTCGTCTATAATAGTTGCAAGTTCCCATGGGGGAACATTCTCAGTTGAGCATAACTTGATGACCGCTTGATTATCGCTCTCAATGATAGTCTCCTGGAGTTGGTTAGCCAGCATGAGGGATCCAGCTAGTCGAATGGCTAGAGCCTCTCCTTGAGATACTGATGTTGCTTGAACAAAGGAAGCGCGTCCATCAATGATGTTCCCTCTATGATCTCTGTTAAGTGCGGCAATTGCAGCCTTGGGATTTCCTCTTTGCATTGCGACATCACAGTTGATCTTCATTCTACCTTTTTTAGGGGGATTCCAGCCACAATCAATTACGGCTTCTCCATAAGGTTGCTATTGATGTCTACCCCGCACACTGCATCCATTAAATTCCATCCACATGAATGAGGCCTTCTCCATTACTGTCTTAGGATCCACAGGATTAGAATTGAAGACCCAGTCATTTCTGGCTTTCCAAATGTGCCAGGCCAAACAGATACATTTACCCACTATCTCCTGACAATCTAAAGCTGAATTAAAATGGTCCATAAGAGATATGGTCCATTTCATGACAGACGAGATTATCGAAGTATCCACTTTGTAACTTAGGTTGCTTCCAAACCAGACTGCTGCAGTCCAATCACAACGAAATAAAAGGTGTTCAACCGATTCAATTTCCTGGCAGCATATAGGGCACATAGGAGATGGATTACACTTACGTTTGTGGAGATTCTCTTTAGTGGCCAGAAAATTGGAGCACGCTCGCCACCAGAAATGTTTGAGTTTAGGTGGGATTCGCATATTCCATATGAATTTCCATAAACTAGTAGGAGGCTTGAAGGAGGAAGATGCCTTTGGAGGAAGGCTAGCATTGCAATCCGCCAATGCTATGTGGTATCCTGACTTTACCGAATAGATTCCATTGGAATTTGGATGCCAAACTAAGTAATCACCCTTCCCAAAATGGGAGATAGGGATACTTAGTATTTGATCAGCTTCGTCTTTGGAAACCATAGCACGAATGTCCCCTTCCTTCCAAGATCTGGATCTTGGGTCAATGACTTCATGAACATACTCCACTCCATTATCAGGGGGTCGGGCTGAATGAATTCTGTAATCCTTTGTTACATCTGCTGCTGCTGCATACTGTCATGCTAGTCCAAATAAGTGTTTTACCATATTTTTCGTTATATTATTTTTTTTTACCATAATAAATGAAAAGTTTTCTGCCATGGTATTCAATATAGCAAGTACCATGGTAAAAACAGGAAATGCAAGTTGCAAAAGTTTTTACCATGGTAGTCTGATTTTACCATTTTTCTATACACTATGGTTTCTTTTTACCATGATCATTGTTACATGTTCTTAAAAAGTTTTTACCATAATTCGATATAACAAACCATTCAATTACCGTATCAGACTACCATGGTAAAAACTCGAATGTACTCATGAAGTTTTCCTAATCATGGTAAATATGATCATAATAAACCATATATATGGTAAATTTGAACAAATAATAAACTGTTACCATAAAAAATTGATCATGGTAAAAATTAAATTCATGATTTTTTCATGGTAAATATATTGAAAGAGCATGTTAAACCATAAAAAACATATTACAACGAATTAACAATGATAAAGGAAACATACTGAGTTATGCAGAAATGATGGGCCGAACACACCAACTTCCCAAAAATGTTATACTCTCCAAACACTCTAATTTGGAACCTGACAAACAAGATGATTAAGATGAGGATGAATATGAGATGATTTACTGCATGTGACTGTGATTTTAGAATGGAATTGCTTATATAACAGTTTGGAGATAAGTCTCCACGTTCCCATTAACAGTCGAAATATGGGGTAAGTAATTATCCACCTCTTTGCATTACCCCCCTCTTTTTCAAACATCTCTAAGAATTCGGTTCAAATCAACTCAAATTTTGAACTTTGAACTTCATCCCTAATTTGAATAATTTGGAGAAACAATATCATCCCTCTTTTGAATTTTCATCATTTCGAAATTCAAAAAATATCTTAATTTTAGGATGTGTGAATCAATCAAAATATATTTTCATTGCAGTGGTATTTTCCTTGAACTCGTGATTGAACTCGTGAACTCGTGATTTACTTCCAAAAAAGGGGAATTTCTATCCTTCATTACTTGATTTTGTATGAAATGTACTTCGGTAGGTATATATGTAATCTGGGCAGAGAGAGATTATTTCAGAGAGGAGAGATTCCGTTGAAAGAGCGTTCACCGGCCATGGCTATTGCCGGAGTGGGAGGAAAAACCAGGGGGTATAGTTGTTGGTGAGAGAGAGAAGACACGTGAGAAGAAGGGGCTGTCTTTAAAGTTTTAATCTCAGCCCTTGGTTTCAAGGGTTGAGATAGGGTGTCAAATGAGGAGTGCAAAATGAGTGTCCATAGATCCAGCCTCATATATATATATATATGATCAACTTCTAATGAGGGATCCCTCATTTTAAATAAAATGAGGACCAATCAATTTTTCCACTTTCCAAACTAAATATTGACGATCCGAACCGTTAGATGTGTTTAAAATGTGTTTTTAAGGTCCACCGAGAGGATTCGTCCAAAAAAAAATACCCGCAAGGGCTTCATCTGATCAGTTTTTGTTAAAAACGCTATATATAACGTTTTAAACAAAAACTAATCGGATGAAGCCCTTGCGGGTATTTTTTTTGGACGAATCCTCGCGGTGGACCTTAAAAACACATTTTAAACACATCTAACGGTTCGGATCGTCGAAATTTGGTCGGGAAGCATGAGGTCCTCATTTTAAATAAAATGAGGGATCCCTCATTAGAAGTTGATCATATATATATATATATACGGGTACTCTCCAGTCAAGGATCCCGGATTTCCCGGATTGAGGTGTTTTGATGATTTTAAAAATTGTTTTTGGAAAATCCGAGCCGTCCAATGTGTTCAAAAGGTGTTTTCCAAGGTCCATGCGGGAAATCTTCAAAAAAAAATACCGAGAAGGGCTTGATCCAAGCAGTTTTTTGCAAAAACTGTATATTTTACAGTTTTGCGAAAACTGCTTGGATCAAGCCCTTCCCAGTATTTTTTTTTGAAGATTTCCCGCGTAAACCTTGGAAAACACCTTTTGAACACATTGGACGGCTCGGATCATGAAAATTTGATCCGAAACTATGAGTTCCGGACTGAAGCGTCCCGACTAGAGAGTTCCTCTCTCTCTCTCTCTCTCTATATATATATATATATATATATATATTTATTTATATTAAGGAAAGGTAATAATGGCAAATCACATTACAAGAGGATGAAAACATAATTCCATAAAGAATGGGGGATGAAAATCTAAATGACACCCAAACAACGGATGGATATTTAATTACCTCTAGATCGCAAAAGAGGGAATAACTTTTTGGGATGGAAGGAGTAATTTACTTCCGAACACCATTTTTTGACTTTTTGGCAATGAAGAGTCCCAATGAACTGGACTAATCTCTTCCCTCCCACAGCCCTTTTCATGTGTTCAGGGACGGACCCACATGGGTTCATGAGGGCACACACCCCCACTCAATTTTGTAAAATTATGTTAGTATTCTTATATATTGGAATTATACCCAATGAATTTTTGATAGTGTTCCAATAAAATAACTCCATGATTTTATTTACGAGGATATTTTTCTGATATATTTCTTATGGTAATAAATTTCACTCTCTTTTTTAGCAACACACCCCTTTCCGTTAATTATAGGATGAAGTTATATATATAGTCACCGATTTGTTATTTTACCAAAAGATGTATTATTTTACAAAATTCTAAATGTACGGGCTAAGTTTACAAATTTGTGTGCCCTCACTAATACGATTTTCTGGATCCATCCCTACACACTTTAGTGTGGGGTGAGGTAACCCAATGCCCCGTTTAGATAAGTCGATTAACCACAGTAGCAATCCCTTGCGATTCCCTTCGAGCAAGGTGTAAGAGAAGTTCGTATCTGGGCCGAATATTCCTGAGAATAATATGAGCTTGAGAGGTAAAGAATGATTAGTGTTTAGAATAAAGGAATGAAGAGTTGATTTAGAGGGGTGAAGGAAAAGGCAAACAATATGAAAGAGACCTAGACAGAATCTCTTTAGGTTATCTTTTGTGGGATGCCCTCACTCTAAGACTTTTTCTCTCTAGAGGAAATGGACTTTCTCTATCTCTCTAGAGTTTGTCTCTCTCTAAATTTGAGAGGAGTGAGTATTGTGAGAGGGTTGCCTCATATTTATAGACAACTCGGGCTAGTACTCAGGCACCAAGTGTCTTAATAAATACTTGAAACGTGTCCCTTCTGTACTGTTTGGCCATGAGGGTGTGGTTCCCTGATGTTCTCGCAACCCCCTTCCACAGTGATCCCTTGTCCTTAATCCACCGAACCACTAAATCCCCCTCCATTCCCGTGTGGGCAAGGTCATAGCTTGTTCAGCCATGCCAATACTGCGAATTGAGCCCCAAAGTGCTCCTCAAGTCTTGCCTCATGACTTGAGCAGACACGGATGTCTGGGTTGATCTTTCGCGCTATCTGCCCTGTTCGAACTCACGCTATTTGTCTAGTTTGGACTCACGCTGACTCTTATCTAATTTGCTTTCTCGCGCTATTTGTCTTATTCGGACTTACGCTAATCTTGTATTTTGGGCTCTCAAATGTTCTCCACCCTGAACACGCACCTGTTCGGGGCCATTTCATGCTATCTGCCTTGCTCGGGACATGCTAACTATCCTCTGGGCTCTCGGATGTTCTCCGCCCTGGACAAGCACCTGTTCAGGGCCATCTCGCGCTATCTCCGCTATTTGGGACGTGCTAACTCTGTCCTCTGGGCTTGTGGATGTTCTCTGCCCTTGACATTTGGACGTGCTAACTCTCGTCCTCTAGGCTTTTGGATGTTCTTCGCCTTGGATAGGTACTTGTTTGGGGCCATCTTGTGTTCTTTCCCCTGTTCGAAAGTGCTAACTCTATCCTTGGGATCTAGGATGTTCTCCGATTCTAGATGGGTGATTGCTCGGGGCTCAAGTATGTTTGTGGGTCTTCTCGCACTCTTTGCCCTTGCTCAGGGAAGCGCTCCCCAATGTCCTCTAGGTTCTTGATGTTCTCTACCCTTGACGGGCATTTGCCCAGGCCCCAAATATGTATGGGTGGCTGTCTTGTGCTCTGGGTTGCACTAGCCTCTGGTCCTTTTCGTGGCTCGGGGAAGCTCTCCCCCCTCGGACTTATCTTATCTCCGGGGCCTATTCCCTTAAGGTTGGTCTATGTACTGAGTAAACATGATGGGATTCGTGCAACTCCTTCGGCTGTTCGGGGGGGATGACATTCGCGAGGCTCACTTGCAGAGATGTGCTCACGGTGGTGACATTCGCGGGGCTACTCGGCCACGTGTTGCTGATCTGTAAGTGCCACGTTCCATGTGTGATTAAAGTTCTGACTTTGTGAACTATAAATATATATTGACCTCACCTACACAGTGTAAAACGCGCAGTATGGCAGTAGGGGGGTTTTATTTTTCTGGAAGGGGATCTCTATTTTGAGTGTGAGTAATAAAATATTTTGCTGGCCAAGCAGTGTTGAGTGTTGTAACATAAGGAGACACACACTTACACTGCAGTTCGAGCAGCATTAATTCAATTTAAAAAAACATACATTTATATATGGTTTTGTTTTACTGCACTAACTGTTATCGAAATCGTACGGCAATAATAAATATGTAAGAGTGTGTGTCTATGCTAGTAGTAGACGACGAAGAAAAAGAAGATAAAAAAAATGAAAGAAGCATCAAGCATAAGCTCAGAGAGAAGTGTATGGTAGAAATGCCCCTTTACCATTAAATACTGTTTGATGAAAAGTGTATGGAAGGGGAGAGACAAGCTCGGGGAGAGAGAGAGAGAGAGTGGTAGTCCTTAAGTTACATAGTTCGGCGCCGCCTGTAAATACAATAATATGATGTCCTTGCATCCCCACATAGTCCTCACTATGTAGACATGAGATATAACGATTTTTTTTTCTTGAGAGAGAGAGAGAGAGAGAGAGAGAGATTGGACCACTGAATGAATACTGATCATCCAAAGTTGTACGCTAACTTTGTCTAGAGCGCTATGAGGCATCTTGTATGGACACTAAGGTGAGGTTTGGCCTAAAAAGTTAGTTGGCTTATTTTTTGTCTTTATTTGATTTTTTTTCGTGTTTTTTAGTTTTTCATCAACTTTTTGTGTATTATTGGTTCATCTCGGCGAGAGGAATCAAAAAAGTAAAAAATTATGATCTAATCATAATTTTTTTTGAATAAAGACAAAAATAAGCAAAATGTCAGCTTTTTACACCTTTTTCGATCTTATTCAAAAAATTGAAAGTTCTAGTCATAATCTTTTACCTTGTTGGATTCCTCTCGCCAAGACGAACCAATAATACTCAAAAAATCGATGCAAAACTAACAAACGCAGAAAAAAATCAAATAAAGACGAAAAAAAAGTTAAGCTAACTTATTTAATTATTTTTTTATTTTTTTTTTATTTTGCCAACTCTCTGTTTCTCTGTGTGTGTGCATTGGAGTTGTCACTATGGCAGGGACAGAGTTTTAATGTTCTCTGTAGTACATTCATGGCAGAATTGAGTAACTTGTTCGGGTGACACTAGATATTTATGTAGACTCTATATGCTACATCGCATGGGAAACCCATGAAAATGTGTGCATGATTAGGGATTTCCGTAGTGACTCAAGTCACTATACCTTGTAATGACTTTAATTGTGGGTCTTTCATAATTTGTATTGGGATCGAAACCGTGTGAGTAGATCATTCATGTAAAACATTAAATTAATTAGATATTGATAGTACTGTAATCGGATACCATTTATTTTATGAAAATGAATGGCCAATATCATTTAGAGAATAAACTATAAGACAAATTAGTCTCAATTATGTGTCTGTTAATCTCCGATGACCATAATTTTTTGTACCCACAATGTGCTCAACATTTTTGAAAAAATGAACGGTTCTGATCCCAAATAAAGATTTCAAAGGGCTCACAATTGAGATCATTACGGGAGTGTAGTGACTTGGGTCACTACGGAGACCCCAAGTACCTAAAATTACATCCGGACGCACAATTTTACATATGAAATATTTTATTTTTTTTGCACAGTAAAAAAAGATTTATTAATCTTTGAAAATGGATTACAAAGATTAAAGGGAACCATGGGAGATAGCATCACAACGCAAAAGAGGCATCCCAACAAGGTTGGCACTCCTCTCCGCGACAATCATATGCCACCACGGTCCCGAAAGGGAAATAACAAAGGCTAACAAGGGGTCAACTTAGACAAGGAAGACAAACCAGCCCAAAATGAGATACAAATATTTTATGCATCACCAACATTTTGCACAGAAATTCTTACTACTACTAATTCATAACATCAAGATAAAAACTCATAAAGTACACATTTTATGAATTCAAAATTATTGTTATAAATTTGTGTCCAAATGTTATTAAAAATTGTTCAAAAAAGTTATGAATTCAACACGGATGTCATGAGTTATTTAGTAAAATTGTATGAATTTAAGGCAATTTGAGTGGTGTCTATTGTAGTATTAAAAAAAAAATGTTTTCCTTTCTATACATGTTCATGCCCTATTAGCTGTTCGATATTAGAAAATTTTGGGTGAAAAAGGTATCAGACACGTTGTGCCCGAGCGCCAATCTCGGCTGTCAAAAAGTGTTTTGGACGGTCCAAATTTCTCTCTCTCTCTCTCTCTCTACTTTTGTATGTTTTGTAACCTCATTTACTTTACGCTAATTATCATTTAAGTTTAATTAGATAATAAAGTGCATGTTTGTCTGTCAAGAACCTCCAAAGTAGTGGCTTAATTGGTAGTGATTTTTTTGGTAGGTCCATCCTATTGAATTTAATTTAAGTACCAGTGTGAAGCGAGATCAAAATGGTCCAAACATGGTCTTAGCTAGGCACCCAGGTTGCATATAGAGGCCCTTTAGGGTTGGCTAGTGCCAGTGTATCTGTGAGTTTCTATATGCTCTTTTGAGACGAGATGGGCCATCTCCCTCACTTCTAAAGTTGCCCTTGATATCAATTATATTAATTTACGTCTATAAACTCCACATCAGAAAACTAATTTGCAAAATACATGTAAAAAAATTTCATTAAGGTTTAAGACTCGGTTTGATTTGATTTACGTATATCAATGTATGTGTACATAATTTTGTTCGTATTTTACTTTAGATTCGAATTATATACAGAATGAACGTATAAGACAATACATGACACTTCTATTGTGGATGTGCCTTTTTCCATTGAGACTATAGCTAGAGTAATACATTCGTCAGAGTCACGTGCCCCCACTAATAATTAAGAAATTTTACTTACACTCTTATACATGACATTACAATTGTACATATTTTCAAAATAATGACAAATCTCGCATTTTATTCTTTACCTTTCGCCCTAAAGGTGTTTACCCGAGTCGTCCTGATCGAAATTTGCCCCAAGGCGAACTTCAACGTGGGGACCTAATATCTTCTTTTTTTTTAACCGAGAAAACTTATATTATTAACTAATATCTTCTTTAAATCGTAAGTGTTTGTAGTGTTGGATACTAAAAATTTGTCATTTAGGCTAATGCCTTAGAGCATCTCCACTCTTGGACCAAATTTTTACTCAAATTTGAGGAAAAATTTGTTCAAAAACTTGATTTGATACCAACCCTTCCAATGGGAAACCACCATTTTTACCAAATTCTAGTTAAAATTTTGTCAAAAACAGTTTTTTTTTTTTTCATTTTGGCTCCAAAACTTTCCCACCATTTTGTAAAAACAGTTTTTTTTTTTTTTCATTTTGCCTCCAGTGAAAACAGTGAACAAATTTCTCATCTTCCTCACCTTCCTCATCTGCCGAAACAATGAAACAAGACTAAATAGTACACTGATTTGAACAAAAAGAGGGGTTGCAAATTTGGTGAAGGATTTGGTGTTGAGCAAATTTGGTGAAAAATTTGAGCAAATTTGGTGTTGAGCAAATTTGGTGAAGGAGTGGAGTGGGTTTTTGGGTGATTTTTACTCAAATTTAAATTTGGTGAAATATTTGGTCCAAGAGTGGAGATGCTCTAATAGGCTGACATCTGATTTATCAAAAAAAAAAAAAAAAAAAAGTGCAAAGCAGTGGTTTAAATGCCTACTGATTTTTGGTAGTTCCTTTTAATCAATTTAAGAACCGAAGCGAAATTAAAATGGCACCCCCAGTTATAGATGATGGTCCCAGATTTCATAGATCAGGCCCCTTACTATAGCTAGAATTGTGAAAAGGAAAGTAGAGCGATAATGACACTCCCTTTTTTTTTTTTGACTCTATTAGGTAAAGTTAAATAAAGGACCCAGAGACAAAAAAGATAGTGTCAATATCAATGCTCAAAGAAAAAGGTAAATCAATTCATCAAGATGACTAGACGAGCCATCTCCCTCACTTCCAGATGCCCTTGTTATCAGAGGTGGACTGAAAGTGCGGGGAGGGAGTTAGGGCTAATTATATAGAGAACTGATATTGGCACTTCCCAAAGTGTTATTGACACTCCAAAAAAAAAAAAGTTTCAATGTTAGTCTATGTAGGAATTGATGATGACAATCTCCTTTAAGAGTACCATTAACACTTTGGAGAGTGGCAATAACAATACCCATTATATATTGGAGGAGAGATGAGGAAGGAATCAAGGCTTGGGAATATTGCAATGCTATAAACACACTTTTATTATACACAAACCAAACCGACATTTCATTTGTTTCTTGTTTCCAACCCTCCAACCAAACCAATATTACTCCTCTCTCTCTATTTATTCACAGTTTTAGGGTGTTGTTCCAATTCCATTGGCTTAAGGATTTACTCCTATTAATTTTATCTTTATTCGATTTATTTATTTATTTATTTTGCGTTTGATAGTTTTGCGTCAAATTTTTGGTAATTATAGGTTCGTCTCAAAGTGAAAGTTTGGAGAAGTAAATATTATGAGAATTATCCAAATATTTTGGAAAATATCCAGATCCTGGATATTTTCCAAAATATTTGAGTAAAAGTCATAATTTTCACAAATTCCTATTCTTCTCGTCGAGACGAACCTATAATCACTAAAAGTTTGACGCAAAACTAACAAACCCCCCAAAAAACTTGAATTAGACAAAACCAAAAAAATCCTTAAGCTAATGCTAATGGCACTGAGACAATACCTTAATCAATCTTTTTTGCACACAAAGCCTCAGAGGATACCACGTTCTTTCTAACACCCAAGCCCGGCCCTGAGATTTTAAGGGCCCTAAGCGGGATTTTAAAATGGGGCCTTTAATTTCACTATATATATATATTCTTTGTTTAGAAACTTGTAAGTTACCTTGTAGTTCAGTGGTAAAAATAACTGGGTTCCTCACTGAAGGTCGTGATTTTGGACCTCAGCGCCTTCATTTTGAAGTAAATTTTTGTAAAACTTCAAAAAATTGTCGGAGTAAGCAAGGACTGTACTCGCGACCTCTGGCTTAAGACGTGGAAACATTTCCACCACCCTACAATCGCTGGCTGTTGCAATGCTCGACATACATTATATTTAATATTTTTCTTTATTTGGGGCCCTATTCTTGGACCAAAAACCGGGGGCCCTAGGCGGTTGCCTG
This sequence comes from Vaccinium vitis-idaea, assembly GCA_963854785.1. Lineage (NCBI taxonomy): Eukaryota > Viridiplantae > Streptophyta > Magnoliopsida > Ericales > Ericaceae > Vaccinium > Vaccinium vitis-idaea. The sequence goes on from OY978220.1 coordinate 13,744,500, forward strand.
GTCAGCCTATGCCCAGGCCCGACCCTGCTAACACCCTAAAATTTTCCTAAAATGCCCTCTCGACCTACGTAATCTTTTTTTTGCACGGCAAAAAAGATTTATTAATCTTTAAAAACGGATTACAAAGATTAAAAGGATCTATGGGAGATAGCATCACAATGCAAAAAAGGCATCCCAACTAGGTCACCTACGTACTCATGTTTACAGAGGGTGCAAATATGCAAACAATAATTACACATGACATTTTCATGAAATTTTTCCCTAAAAGGCCCTCTCGACCTGCATACTCCTCATGTTTACAGAGGGTGCAAATATGCAACAATAATAGCACATGACATTTTTATGATTAATTGAACATTCTAAATAGGTTTGTAACGATCTCTACCGGTCACACCCGGAATCATTTGTAGTGACATCAGATAGGATAATATCCCAAGGATCGATATCCAGTTTTTTAATTTTTCAAAAAAACACAATTTTACTGAGATATAAAGATTGAAAATAATCCAACTAATACTTGTTTCGTAAGAGCATTTTCCTAAAATAAGGTGATTGGTTGACCGTTTAAGTTGCATAATTCATGTGAGCGGCAGCGCGAGCGTGAAAGCATCTTTAAATTGCATTTCGAATTATTAAAATCTGCGAGAGTGAGAGCTCTGTGCCGAGAATTGAGATCGGATGACACTTTGACAGATTATGTGACTAAGGGCTGACCTAATAAGGAGAAAAACTTGCATGCCGAAAGGGTACTGCCACGTGGTATCCGTTGGCACATCCGAATGTCCAAACATGTTTTGGACGGCCTAGATTGAAAGGTGGCATTTTTGTAAATTTTAGGTGCAAATTTACCCCAACAAATCTGGGCCGTCCAAAATACGTTTGGACGGCTCGGATGTGCCCACGGGTACTACCCGTCCGGCACAGAAAATTTTCTCCCTAATAAGGGTCAGCTTACGTAGGCTCATATAAAATAATGCACTTAAGTACCTCAACTATTTACTAGGCTTTCCAAATTATTGTTGCTAATCAACATGTTTACATTTGTCTTTTCCATTAACCCCTCCCACACTAAATTTTCTTCCGCAAACCAACCCCTACCATGTACTTGTCCTAATTCTTAACTCTTCTCAAATTAAACTACATGTTTTTCTCATACCATTTTTCGTTATTTAGTACTAGCACCAAAAAGTAGACAGAAGTCACAGAACCTTACCATCAGACGTTGTACCCAAAAGTGAGGAAAAGGACCTTAACTACAACTGTCTCTCTCCAATTTCCCTTTGTGGTCCCTTATCAAGAGAACTAGGAATTAGGCCTAGTTTTTCAAAAAAATTTAACAACTCAGTTAGCTAAAATCAACCATAATTTTAGCAAATGAGTTCAGCAGGTGCTAAAATCATGATTTTAAAATCAAAAAATGAAGTGGTTTTGTGTATCGTTTTTCGATTTTTTTTCCCACGAAATTAAAGTACTCCTCGTGTACTTTAATTCGGTGTGAAAAATTCAAAAAATAATGCACGAAAACACTTAATTTTTTTATTTGAAATACCATAATTTTAGCACCTGCTGAACTCATTTGCTAAAATCATGGTTGATTTTAGCAACTGGATGCTAATTTTTTTTAGAAAACTAAGCCTAGTAGGAAATCCTTTGAACTCTTCTCTTTGTGGTCCAAGTCCAACCCAGCCGACCAAGCAGAGGGACACCCTTAAATTGGAGGGCTGTAGGGTTTTTGGGTTAAAAACACAATAGTGAGAAGAGAAGGAAGGTGGAGAGAAAGATCAAGAGCATGGAGTGGAATCATGGGAATTACCTAAGAGTACCACCCCCTTTTGTTTCTCGCCCTGCAGATAATTCCATGGGCGGCTTTCTCTACAACTATAACTATGACCACTACCCAGGTAATACTATCATGACCATTTCCTTCAATAATCATTCATCATCATTTCTTGTGGAACCCCGAGGGGTTGGTCTGGTGGTCAAAGACTTGAGACTTAGAGGTTGATTCCTCGTAAGGTCTCAGGTTTGAAACCTCACCAAATCTTTTGGGACCAGTCCATACGTAGCTTTGCTCCGACTTTAATTGTCCTCCTAGCAAGTGGACGGTGGAATCAGGTCTCTAGGATTAGTCGAGGTGCGCGTAAGATGATCAAAACGCCTAAGTTACCGAAATCATCATTTCTGGTGGAGGTCTTTTCGTTGATTTTGATGGTTTTAGATTAATAAACTTATATGAGTTGAAAAATATTTGCATGGCTCATAATACAGTAGCTACAACGTAGACTACATTTCTTCTACATGTTTCACATTCTTTCTGTTTTCAAGCTCATCCAACTTCCTTATATATGAAGTTATATGAGGTTGAAATTCAGAAGAAAGCTTCAATTGCAAATAGAAAAGAAAGAACAAAAGCCCTTTAACGGTTGAATTTGAACACTAGGTTCAACCATAATTCAAGATGACCTAAGTGCCTTTCAGCTTCTTGTGCGCCCTTTATATTGGTATATAAATTTGTATACACCAAATAAAAATTTGTGGGAGTATATATGTTCGTCCTTTCAGATTGGAAGCTGTAGTATGCAAAGATATGAGTCTACTGAGACTAAGTGAACAAGTAGTCATTAATAGAGATCTCCAACGATGTGGTGGTTTAGCTCTCCTCGTCTGCTGGAGGTCTCTAGTGGACGTGGCGCTCTGCTTATTTAGGGTTTTTGGTTTTGGGCCTGGCCCATTGGGTGTTTATTCGGCTTTGTCCCATTAGTTGTTTTATTTTATCCAACCCTTGGTTGGATTCCCCTTTCCTCTCTTCCCCAACTTGATATATCATTTGTCAAGTTTTCTTAATAAACTTTTTGGCGATAAAAAGAAAAAAGTATTTGGTTTCTTGTCAAATGTGTCTGATTTTCTACTTGTTTTTCATTTGGGTTCTGATTTGTGGGGTTGATGCAATTTTCTGTTTTGAGGGAAGTAAAAACAATTCCATTCGCTGACTAAGGGGAAAAAAAAAAAAAAAAAGATTCGAGACGGTATTAGCACTATAGAAAGAAGAAATGCATGCATCACTTGGAAATCATTTATAATTCAAGAAATGTCACTCTCACATCATTCTTTGCAGGATTTGAGATGATGAAGTATCCGGCGTTGATGGGGCAGGGGTCGTCGACCCATGGAATGTCAAGTGGATCAATGAACAAGGCGATGATGACGAGTGAGTACGCCAACGCGAGTAACCATGATCAGATGGGGGATCAGAAGAAGAAGAGGCTGAGCGGGGAGCAGTTGGAGTCGTTGGAGTGTAGCTTTCAGGAGGAGGTGAAGCTGGACCCAGACCGGAAGATGAAGCTAGCGCAGGAGCTAGGGCTGCAGCCGAGACAGGTGGCGATTTGGTTCCAAAACAGGAGGGCTAGGTGGAAGGCTAAGCAGCTGGAGCAGCTCTACGATGGACTCAAACACCAGTTTGATGTTGTTTCCAGTGAGAAGAAACAGCTCAAATATGAGTTCGATGTTGTTTCTAGGGAGAACAAGCACCTCCTTGAGGAGGTACGTAATCTCTCTCTCTCTCTCTCTCGTTCGTATAAAGAGCAATGTATATTCGGCATTGTTTGATGATGCACGTCAATCTCTCGTTATTTTATGGGGCTCACCTGTATTAGAGGATTATAGGCACTTCTGTCCATTTGAATATGTGCGCATAGCCACATGTAAACTTGTGTACGTGCACAGACTTTTCTATGTGTTAATACGTGAAGTACACATTTTTCTGTGTGTTAATACGCCAAATATAGATTATATGTTTCTCTTGTTCGTTTCTTTAGGTTCTAATTTTTAGCAATACTACTACATATACAAAAATATTTTGTGAAGTTTTGAATTCATGTCATATTCCTTTGAAAAGAGGCTACAACGTTATACCACAATAGTTTGAATCTAAACAGCTACTCTCTTCGTCCCAAATTGTTGGTCTTTTTCGGATTTCGATGCAATTTTTGATCTATATTTCATATCTTTTAATCCATAATGTATTTTATGCACAAAATGAATCTTATTTGATAGATCTCATTTAGTTCTATTATATGAAGTTTTTAAAATCTTAAAAAAAATTATAGAGTGAAAGATATGAGCAATTAAAAAATTGCTTCGAAATCCGAACAGCACCAATAATTTGAGACAAAAGGAGTATTATATGTGTGTGAGTTTGTTTCTCACTTTTGTTATCCCTTCTCATTTATTTATCAACAAAGAATCTCATGATGTTTTTACCAAAAGAAAATACGTTATAGGAGAGGGAAGAAGAAGACTTTAGGTTTATGGAATCAGAAAAAGTTGCACAAATACTATTCCTATAAGTTTGTGAGCGGACGTTATAGGAGAGGGAAGAAGAAGACTTTAGGTTTATGGAATCAGAAAAAGTTGCACAAATACTATTCCTATAAGTTTGTGAGCGGCGTGTGTGCCAACCTAGTTGGGATACTCGTTCTCGTTGTGATACCGTCGTGTCCTTGCACCTTTTAATTTTTATTAACTCTTTTGAAGATTAACAAATTCTTTTTTCTAACAAAAGAATCCTATGTGTTTTCTTTAAACAAAAATGTGAATGGTTTTTATTGGTTCAGTAATGTCATAACACACAATCACTTTGGAGCACATAACTACTGTAAATTTTCTGTCATTGCATGTTCATAAGATGTTTCCTTTCCTTTTGGTCCGGTGGCATAGTAGTTCGTGTTGTAGTGGCAGTTGTGCTCATGATCTTTTTAATCTTTGTAGGTTATATTCTGTTCTGCTGATAAAAAAACAAGAGATGCTTACAATTCTTGGGCTTAAATTTACAAAACAAAAAAAATAAAAAATAAAGAAAGAAAGAAAAAGAAGAAGATCGAAGAAGAGGAAATAATAGCTATTAATTGCATGCAGTTATTAATTACAAAACATTGAATTTCTAATTAAATTTATTGTCTGATGATCTTTAAATAAAAAGATTTCGGCATTGAAAGCTATGCTGAAGGAAGCAGCCATGAAGAATCATCAAGTGGTCTCCACAGAGATCTCAGGTGAAGACACAGTGGAGAGCACGTCCGTAGGGAATCGGAGCTCGTTACTGTTGACTCGACAACACCAGCAGCAGCAGCAGCAGAACATTGCTGCAAATGATCATGACCATCAGGTCAACAACTACCATGCCTTCAATATCGTCGATGACTATAATCCGGTGGTGGTGATGCCGCCGCCACTGCCTCCGCCGCAGCCTAATTACTGGAATAATGTTCTGCCACCTTCTTATCCTTGAATTTTTTTGAAGGCATGCTAATTATGTTGCTTATCATATGTGTAATAATAAGTAACTTCTCTCTAACTTAGTGGGTTAGAACTTGGTTAATTAGCTTAATTTGTTATGCCCTAGGGGACACAAGTCCGGACACAGAATCATACACCGTTGTTTAATGTGTGTATATCTCACGTACATTATGTGAGATCCATAGACATCAAACGACTCAAATAAATCTGTCTCCGGACATCTGTGTCTCTAACACTGCTTTTATATTAATTCACGTTTTAGCGGAAGATAGGATGTAGAATTTCTCATTTTGTATCTTGTTACAGTTGTTTTAATTTATTCTCTATCTGTTTATTCATGTTGAGTTTGTGATGTGATGCATGCCTTGATGCTCTTCTGAACATAGTAGTGTTAATGTTGTGCGGCAAGTTCCTTTATTTCAGAGATTAAAAAAATAAAAATCCTGTTATTATTCATTTATAATTTTTTTAATACTTTCTCAAATTGTTGGGAGATGGTGAAAGAGATAGAATTTCATTTCCAACAAATGCTATTACAGACTACCAGATACAAATACAGCAGAATAAAACAACAACATACAGACGAGAAGAACATAAAACAGAACCAAAACAAATGAAGGATATAAGGACTTGCTTCGGTTGTCAGATGTCTATGATCAATGTATGCTGTCAATTCCCTGCTGTCTCGGTAGCTTCACGAATTGTTGGGAGATGATGTTACATAATTCTTTTGCCTTTTTTATTGATTGAATATGAGCCTCGGATAAGTCGGATTGCACTAGGGTTTTCAAAGGGAACTACATATTCACTATTTAGTTAAGATATTGACAGACTCGATAAAATGTCCATCGAATATTTATTCCAGAAAATATGTTGGATCTATATAACACGTCTCCATGGAAATTAGCTCTAATTTTTCATTTTCCCTTCTACGTCTCACTTTTAGAAATCCTGTTAATCATTTTAAAGAGTTTTAGTCTTTGAGAATTTAAACACCTCTTTTCTTGACTTTTGAAAGAAGACTTGTACTATAAGTAAAAACTTTAAAAAGAATTTAAACTTATTATTTTTATTTTTGCATCAAATTTTTAAGGATTAGTGGTTCATCTTGAGGAGAGAAATTTCATAAGTAAAAATTTATGAACCAAACCAAGTTTTTAGAATAAAGACAAAAATAATTCAGAAAGTCAGTCTATTTTGAGTTATTTCTAGTTTATTTTTGTTTTTAGTAAACTTTTTAAACTTTTGATCGTAATTTTTTATTCTTTTAAATTTCTCTCGTCGAGGCGAATCGATTATCTAACAAAAAAAAATTAATACAATTTTCCCTCTCCAATGGGGCCAAAGTCCGGTTCCACCTCCGGAATCTCACAGAAGCCTTGGCAGATTGTGAGAAAGCACTGGAAATCGAGAGTGTCCATTTCAAGACTTTGCTTTGCAAAGGCAAGATCTTGCTCAGTCTCAATAGGTATGGGATGGCTTTTGACTACTTCAAATAGGCTCTCTTGATCCCCAATCTGGTTCGAATTCTGAATCCATTAAACGGGTTTCGCGGAAAGCATCCAGAAATCACAGAGTACATTGGTGCAGTGGAAATCAAGAAATCCCAGATGGGTTGTGGGAGTGGCCTGTTTACAACAAAGAATGTTGATTGTGGTACTTTGTTGTTGGTAACCAAGGCAATTGCAGCTGAGAAGGGTATAATGCCTAGTTCCAAAGATGAGGATCTGGGTCGCAATACCCAATAGGTTACGTGGAAGAGTTTGATAGGTAAAGTAGTTGAATCATCCACAAGATGCTACCGAATCCATCGTTCGAGTCATAGGTTATGTACCGGTGAAGAAGAGGATACACTTGAAGTGCCTGATGTGTGTGTATTTAGGCCAGAAGTAGAGGAGAGTGGGTTTTCGAATGAGAATCTTGATATGGGTAGAATATTGAAAATATTTTATGTAAATTTTGTAGTTGAGGACGCAGTTTCATCAAAAGTTTTGGACAAAAACAGCGGTTACCATGGTGTTGGGCTATGGCTATTTCCCTCCTTCATCAACCATGCATGCAACCCTAATGCACGACAATGATTACATGATGGTTCATGCTGCTAGAGATATTAAGGCAGGTGAAAAGATCACATTAGCATATTATGATGTGCTTTCAACTTTCAGCAATCGTAGAGAAATGGAAAAAAAATAGGGATTTGATTGTTGTTTTAAGAGGTACAAGTTTGAGGTGGATATTATGGGAAAACAGGAGATGAGGGAGATTGAGGTAGGTATTGACAAGTGATTGGAAGCAGGAGGGATGATTTATAGGTTGGAGGAAGGCATGAGAATGATTTATGCAAGGTAAAAGGAAAAGGGCTATTTGAGAGCATCTTTTTTGGGAGTTTATTCTGAAACTTTTGAGTTTGAAAAGACAATGAGGCGGTGGGGGAGGTGGGTTCCGGCAATATAGGTTGTGGTGGATAGTGTTGCAGAAGTGATGAGGGTTTTGAAGGTGGTAAATGAGTGATTGAAGAGAAAAGGCGGTGGTGACCATGGGATGGTGGAGATGGAGAGAGCAATGAAACTAGGAAGAGGATTGTATGGGAAGGTGATGAAGAAACAAGCAAGGGACTCTACTTGAGCTTTGCACTCAAGAGTAAAAGCTATTTGTCTAATAGCTTTTTGTAGTTGGGAAATTTTTTCAGAGTGTTTAGACACAATTGCTTTGGTTTTCTTGACCACTAATTGTTTTAGAATGCAGTTATTCAAAAAAAAAAAAAAAAGAAGTGTCTTTCAAATCATGGAAAGTAAATCCTTAATTGAAACCATTTTGCAATGTATGAAATAATATGATTACAGTCGTCTGATCAGAATGCAATCCATCAGATTAACATTCCAATCTGTGCATAGCTTAAGTGATTTGATTTTACAATCTAATCCCTGCAGTTTGCTAAGCGAGTTATGGAAACAGAAGGGAGTTTCCAACAAGAATCCCATAGGAGGATTTTGCAAGTAACTTCCAACTTTAAACTGAAGGGAGTTTCTGGCAAGAATCCAGTTGTAGCATCAGTCCTTACATAGAAGTCACTCAAATCTACAGGGAAAAATGAAACAACAATTTTCTAAAATGAGATAATTCATTTATTATGGTCCTAAGCCTTCTCATGAGCTGCCTGTATTTAGGATGAATACTCTCTCGAAAGGGACAATAAGAAGCAAGAAGAATAGGAAAGTCTGTGGTACTAATTATGATGGAAAACGAAACGTAGAGAAGTTTGGGATCAACCGATCAATACATCATCTTTTATTTGGGAGAAAATGATCTTTGAAACTAATGCTCATTTCTCAAACACACTGCAACCCTTTTGTACAACGGACAGCTATTCTTTTCTAGCCATTGCGCGATGCAATTAAAATGAAACCCATGCCCATAGTCGAGCTTCCCAAGCTCCTCTTCCTGAACATGATCTGGTGTTGGGTTTCTTGGGTTTGCGATGGTTGTCTGGGCTCTTTGAGCTTTAGTTGCCCTCATTCTTAGAGGAGATGCCATTTCCGATTCATTGTCTACGCTTGCATGGGAAGGGGAGTTATTGGCTGCTACGCTAGCAGCACTCTCGTACCTCTATAGTTTCTTCTTCCACGAGGCATTACGACTAGTAGCCTTTCCTTAAGCTGGCCAAATCGGATTCCAAGCATCAAAATCCTCTTCAGACATCAAGTCATACTACCACTATCAGTAATAGATCCATCTATAGAATACTATTTCTTCATTAGTTGGCAATATTAACAATTTACGATAACTGAAAAAGAGTTCAAAAAAAAAAACATTAAGTATAGAAAATAAAATAACGACCAACGATGAATAACTCAATACAACAAACAAGATCTACATAAGGTAAACAAGATGGATACATAGAGAATTTCAAAGCAAAAGTAAGAAAAAAAAAAGACTTGAATGTTCATTGGACCACAAGGGCAAATTGGACAAGGATTTGGGGACATCCAGAAAGGAAAGATGTCCCATTTTTGAGAGAGTACTATTTTAAAGCTAAAGCAAAGACATGCAACCCAAATCTTATGCCAGAAGTCTGGATGCAAAGGACTAACATGCATCAATTTAGTACAGACATGTCATCTTCTAAGGTGCTAAGAAGAAGTTTTCAAAAATTGCATTGGGAAAGAGGAAGAGCTAGAGGCTAGGGAAAAAAAAGTATTGGGACGTAGGATTAGTACAGACATGTCATCTTCTAAGGTGCTAAGAAGAAGTTTTCAAAAATTGCATTGGGAAAGAGGAAGAGCTAGAGGCTAGGGAAAAAAAAGTATTGGGACGTAGGAAAAAAATATTGACCACATGAGTTTAGGTTACTCACGCACATAATGCAATCAATAAAAAAGAAACAACTACTTGTGTGCTTTATCAATCAACTAACAGTGGTAGGATCTAGACAAAAAACAATCTACAAAGTACAAACAATTAAAGAAAAGGTTTAGAGGAGGACGAAATAACAGAGATAGAAGTATAAGAACACAGAGCACAAGATTATATATGTTATCATATACACAATCAAAGAACCCCCATATCTTCTAGTGGGTTTTGTCAATTAACTCCTACCAGTTTGAAACTTTATGTACCATCATATGCACAAGCAAATCAATCCCAAAACCAAGTAAGTTTTGTCAACCATTTCCTAAATAGCATCCACATAAAACAAATGTTCAACTTAAATGAACGTGACAATTAGACACACTACCCAGCTAACAACGCCCAAGTCCATGCCCACAACAAACAACAGGATCGTAACTAAACCATAAACTACTTGTAACGAAAGAAACAAATATAACTAGTTAACTACAACAAGCAAACATGCAATAACAAGGTCATTGACTACCAATAACCAAACTGTTGCTTAAACCAGCATAGAATTCATTGCAGTATCTAATAGAAAACTAAATGGGAAGAGAAAGTGAAGAAGAGATTAGGAAAATGGAAGCTATCCAATTCATTGAATATAATGGGATGGGATATAAGAAACTTGCTACCCCGTGACAGTCGAAACCCAACACTTACATCCACAAAGTACAAATAATCAACTTTCCCTACACCTCGAGAACTTATTCATTGATTAGGAGCCATTGGTCCTGAAATCCTTACAATGACACAAGTAAAACATTTCTCACAATATTTCTATACACGGTAAACAAATCCGCCTAGAAAGAGTTCACGTGTACAAGTGAAAGAAAATATAGATACAACAATGCTGAATTCATAAAAGCATATGAAGGAATATCTATGCCAATATAGGTAAGTGAGGATTGAGGGAAAAGATCACCTCTAAAAATGAGCAGATGCATAGATCTGGAATGAAAAAAGGAAAAGTATTCAGGACATCGACAACTTTTGATCCCATGACCAAAGGACCACCATGTGAACAAGCAAATCAGCTGATGGAAGAACAAGAAAACCATGTACTTTTGAATGAAGCACATAGACGATGATGATGTAGAGCGAACCACAAAGATATAACTCTAGATGCATGCCCAAGGAAAACTTGAGTCACAGAATTCCAACACATCTCAAACCATTCAAGATTAGGAGCTTTACTCAGCAAATATACAATACAACTAGATAAAGACTAAAGGTGAAGGACTTAAGTTCCTAAAGCAAAACCAAAAAAATAACTCCTTTTCAAAGAGAAAAGTTCACATCAAACCTTGTAGTCTGGTAAATCACTAATCCGATTATCAGAAGACATGAACACCTCCATTTCTTCATCATCTTCATCTTCTTCTTTGATCAAACTATCCATCGTTATCAAACGACGATTGTTCTGCGAGGCGTAGAACCGCCTTCGAAACAAGTTAGGTATATATAGAAGGCCATCTAGGGCAATACAATGGATCTTATCAATTACTCGAAAATACCAAATTGCCCCTTGCTATTGTCCCTTTTTTTTTCTTTCCATAATTATCTTTTTTTTAAGGGGTAGATTTGTGAATTCTGCAAGCCTAAAGCGGATCCATGTGCCCAGTTAAGGCAATAAGTTAATAACAAATAAGATATGAACACAATCCACTAACAATTAATACATTTTGTGAATGTACAAGGTATTGACGACAAATCAGTATAGATGTTAACACCAAATGAAATAATAAAAAAAAGAATCAATCATAATTTTTTTTCTAATTCTAAGTAACTATTATTAATTCCATGTGACTAATTTGCATTGGTCAAGTTCGTTACCTTATCTCTATGTATTAAATTACATACAAAGTCTCCTAATGCCTTAGCTATTTTGCATTAGGATTATGCTATTTTTACACTTGAAAAACAAGAAAGACACTTGCTAGAGTATCATAAACACACTCGTAATCCTCAAAATATTTAGTTGGCCATGAATTGGCTTTGGAACTGTAGAATAATTCTTGCATTATCAACAGGCCTATGAAAAATCAAATCCGCATCTAGAGGTCTATACTAGGTCGGATCGGCGCAAGCATGACACATTTTGGCATGACGTGATAGGGTATGGGCTAGCAGGGCCAGCACCGCAAGGACACTTAAGTAGGACAGGCTTGGCTGGCATGTTGGGGCATTCAGCATGATCAAGGTAAAAGCATGAACACAACAAGAGGATATGCAAAACACCAGCACATATGTATCTATAATGACCCGCTCAGCTGACCTTCTACTTCATCTATCCCAATTTGTTTGCTTAGTCCGGGAAATCCCCAAATTTACTGAGTCAGAGTCAAAAGCTTTAAAAGTGCATAGTTTTCCAATCTTACCCTTCAAAGTTCGGATGAGAAATGAATTTAGCATTCCCCTTTTGTAAATAGATAAAAAAAAATGAAGTTCCAATTAACAAAAGGGGTGCTAAATTCACCCAAAAAAATGTGCCCCTCAAATTTTTGGCTCCATTGAAAACGCAATACTAAAAAATTCTCATAATTTTGGTGTCCACAAATTTTAGCTCCAATTGAAACTTATCTAACTTTTTACACCTAAATTTTAGCTCCAACAAGAACTTTCACAAAAATTTTGGGGAAAATTTCAAAAAAACCCCCCAAACTTTGATCTCAATATAAAAAATACTCCCAAACTTACAATTTTTTCAATCGTACTCCCAAATTCAATTCCGTTATAAAAAAATACTCCCACCGTCCGGTTCTGTTACCTCACTTGCGGAAAATGCTGAGTTAAAGCTTAATGGAGCCCCAAAACCATTAAGTGGCCCAAAACAACGTCGTTTGGGCCTTTCTTCTTCTTCTTCTTCCCCTAAATCTATCTCCTTCCTCCCCAAAATTCACGGGTAAAAAACACACACACACACACAGAGGGGGAGAGAGAGAGAGAGAGAGAGCTTAGCTTCCCGATCCTCTCCACCATCTCCGGTCCAAGATCAAACCCCAACACATCCACCACCTTCCCAAAGAGAGAGAGGGAGAGAGAAAGAGAGAGAGGCGGAGCCACCTCCGGCGACCACCACCTCTAGCAGCCCACGTTCATATCCATAAATCCTTCGCCGTCACCGCCACCGCCAAATCCTCCGGACTCGATGATTCTCAACAGTAAGGGAGCATTGGGCGGAGAGGGATTGGACCCGTGGGGGGGTTTGGAGGAGGATGGGGAGGATGGGGTGGACGATGGTGGTGAGGCGGCGGTAGGATGCCGAAGGTGGGGTGGACGGTCGCCGGAGGGGCGGAACCTCTCTCTCTCTCTCTCTCTCTCTCTCTCTCTCTCTCTCTCTCTCTCTCTCTCTCTCTCTCCCCTTGTGAGAATTAGAGGACGAGGAAGAAAGGTTTTTTTATTTTTTTAAAAAAATTTAAAAACAAGCCCAAAACGACATCGTTTTGGGCCACCTAACGGTTTTTGGGCTCCGTTAAGCTCCAACTCAGCATTTCCTGTTAGTGAGGTAATAGAACCAGACGATGGTAGTATTTTTTATAACGGAATTGAAGTTTGAGAGCACGATTGAAAAAATTGTAAGTTTTGGGGTATTTTTTATATTGAGGTCAAAGTTTGGGTGTTTTTTTTTAAAAATTCTCCCAAAATTTTGGCACCAAAGTTTCACGAAAATATTGGCTCCGAACTTTCACACAATATTTTCGTCTCTCATTCACCAACCAACAATCCCACTTTATAAGGAATCTCTTCTAGATTTTTTCTCCAATCCAAGTTGATCACAATCTGATTTTTTTTCTTCTTATTCAGGTGAATTCTCCTGAAGTGGCGCCGAACGATTTTGCGAATGGAAACAACCCCAAAAGTGGTTTTAACTTCCGTTACTCTTTTGTTTTTTGTTCTGGGATTCCACCCAGAGTAAAAAATCACCTATCTCAATTGAGTTTTTTTTTTAATTATAATTATTCAAAAATTATAGAACCTTTTTTACTTCAAGCGGTGTGCTTTCATGTTAACGCTTTGCATAATTGCATTAGAGAAAATTTATTCCATTACGTATGTACTATAAAATATATAATTTTCAAAATATGGTGCCAGTTTTTAATTCCCAAAGTTACTCTTATTTGAAATCAGCGATTGCATCAAGTTAAGGAAGTTTCCCTTAAGTTTCTTTATCCTGGTAAATGAACTACTAAATTTTAGTTTTTCTTACAAAAGTCTTTTGTCAAATGAACACTTCAGGAAAATAGATTTCTTTTTTCTTTGCTTCACTTCACTTCATTTTTCTTGGGAATAACTTTCCTGCACAACATTCCTGACAAGTAAACGAAGTTGTAGGAAGACCAATCCAGCACCGACGGCTTGGATTTTAATCCGACCCAGATATCGTTGCTACTTGCTTCTTACATTTGAGTCTGCCTTTGTGTTCTAATCAATGTTCAAGAGTTTTTTTTTTTTTTTTGATCGGCAATCAATGTTCAAGAGTACTACAACACAGCCCCCATTAGAGCTTCTCCAACGGTCTCAATCCAATCCTCAACAAATTTGGCTAGGAAATTGCTCAAGCTAGCAATACTAAGATTAAGATACTGAAATTGCATTTAAAACACAATACTGAAATTGCATTCATGCTTTCAGTTGAAATTCGTTGTTCTGGAGCGACGAGGCTGAAGGTTTTATAATTCTTTTAGCTCAGAGGGGAGGGACCTAGTCTCTTACACAATTAGTTGTGGACTAAGATTCAGATAGGGAGCTGCTCTTTCCATTAGGCGAAGGACGCAAACTCGTTTAGAGAGCTAGAAGTCCCCTTAAGGCTTCCCTCTCTTCTCGAGACCAGATGCCCACAACCTAGATACCTCGTCCCTCTCGCAGTAAGGTACAGAAAGACTGGGTCTATTTAAAGTTATCAATTTTTGGTGGAAAAAAGAAACAAAAAGGTTGCGTAGGGGAAGAGAATAAATCAAAATTAGCATAATAGCTGATGAGACGAAACATACAAAATTAGAAAGTAGCACAATATGATTAATTTAACGTAAAGAACCAAGAAAGAAATAAGTAATCTTCATGTACAAAATTCTCCTCCACTACCCTCAACCTAGCTCAAATCATGAACAATGTTGCCTTGAGTAACATCTTTCCTGGAGTCCTCTTTCATAAACAGTGAAACTCAAGAAGCTTTAACATTTTCATCACCCTCAACCTGGCTCAAAACATCATGATCAAAGTTGCCTTGAATGATCAATCTGGCTGTATCTTGTCTGGATACTTTAGCCTGGTTGATTTCTCGCCAACCTTGTTTTGTATCCTCTCTTCATATTAATAAATTTTATTTTTTTGCCGTTCAAAAAAAAAAAGTTGCCTTGAATAACATCTTTCCTAGAGTTGTCTTTCGTAAGACAGTGAAACCCAAGAAGTTTTAACATTTCCATCACCCTCAACTTGGCTCAAAACATAATGAATAATGTTGCCTTGAATAACATCTTTCCTGGAGTCTTCTTTCGTAAGGAGGTGAAACTCAAGAAATTTTAACATTTCCATCATCCTCCACCTCACTCAGAATCTATTGAACAAAGTTGCCTTGAATAACATCTTTTCTGGATTCATCTTTTGTGAGACAGTGAAACTCAAGAAACTTTAATTCCATCACCCTCTACCTAGCTCAAAACATCGAGAATAATGTTTCCTTGAATTCTCCCTCCAATAAGCACCCATTAAATTAAGGAGGTGTGACGTCATTATTTCATGCCTCTCTTATCATTAGAGCTCCAGGCCTTGGATCTCTTGGACGAACTCCAAAGTCAAGCTTGCCTACCAACAAATAGTACTGGGTGGTTAAAATTTGCCCTTCAGGGCACAAGTTAACTTGATTAACAAGATTAACAATATGGAGTTCAAAAAAACAAGATTAACAATATTTGTCAGCCACTTAGCATGTTCTTCAGTCAATTTTGGGGTTTTGTTTTTTTTTTTTTTTATCTATTTTGATTCCATAATGTTTAAGTTTAGATTTGTTCAATTAATTTGTTGGATTGTTTAACAAGCTTTCATTATTTCTTTCCAGTGATTGCTCTTTCTTTGTTCTTATTGATGCTTTATATTCTCATCTACTAACTATACTATTGAAGTGTTTGTTTCAATGTTGAGTTTGAGTTTTAAAATGAGTTGATAATTTTCTTTTAGAATAAGTTAAAAATCCGTGGATAAATCCGGAATCGATCCGTGACTCATGGATTGGATTGGAACCAAACCGTGAGACTTTTGGATCGGACACGGATTTTATTTTCAAAAAACCGTGACTCGCGGATTAGGATTGGATTCATGCCAATCCAAACCAATCCAGACCGTGAGCAGTATTCTATGTTTCTTCTACATGTTGTAATAAAAGCTACTATACAATGATTTCAAAACACGAAAACTCGTGACACTATTTGTTTCCTCTATTAGAAGAATGTCATAAGTAGTATTCTATGTTTCCTCTATTAGAAGAATGTCATTAGTAAAGATAGTCAAATTTCATGAATATGACTATTTGTTTCGGCAAACCATTATACCATCATATTTAGAACTGTTATTTACGATTTTTAAAGATAGTATTCCTATATATAAGTGTTATATATGACTTTGAATCTCTCTCTCTCTCTCAAATTATACTCTCTCGCCCCCTTTCCTACATCTCCAGCAGCTAGGGTTTTGGCCTGGGGGGAGGCGCCGCCTCCCTTTCCTCCTCCCCCGGGCTCTCTCTTCCCCCTCCCCTCTTCCTGCCCTCTTTTCCTCCCCTCCTCTGCCCAGATCTACTCGTCTCCTTGGTACTTCCGATATCCGCCGGAATTTCTCACTTGGAGTTTTTCGGTTCGGCCTAACGGCGTGGCTATCGTGGCTTCCCATGGTGACGCGGCTGATCTTCTTCCCCACCATTACCATTCCTGGGTGGTTTCGGTCCTGCCTAACGGCGTGGGGTGGTTGCTCGTGGGGTGGGGGTTCCGGGTGCTATGGTTTTGAAGGGAGGCAGGGCGTTTTGCTGGGCTTTTGGTGGTTGCAGGTTCTGGTGTGTTGGGGCAATGTGGTGTGTTGGTTTGGGGTTTGTTTTTCTGTTTTTGTAGGGCTCAGGTGTTGGCGAATGGCGGTGGTGTTTGGTGGCGGCAGGGGGTTGCAGAAAGTTTGCATTTTGATGGCCGGCAATGGAGGATGTTTGGTTTTGGAGGATGAGATGATGAAAATCGGCAATGGTGGTTTCTTTGGCGACTTGGAGAGGGGGCGGCTGGTCCGTCCTTGGGGCAGCAATAGGGGCTTGTTCCCCGGGTACTGACGGCGGTGGTGGCAACGATTGGTTCCTCTTCAGGTTGCCAGAGTGCAGCGGAGGTGGCGGGTGTGCTTTGTTTGGGTGGCAGTCTAGGGTTCTCATTGGTTGGGCTTGGCCCATTATCTTGGCATTTTGGGCCATTGGGTGTTTTCTTGAGCTATAATGTTTTATCTGGGTTTTTTTTCTTGACCCATGAGGGTGCGGGGCTTGTTATTGGTGCTTATCCTTGATTGATTCCTTACCAATTTTGGATTGGGTCTCGGATTGGGCTGACATTAGCTTTTTGCTTGTTTGTTGTTTCCTTGTCCTATTAGTCTTGTATAATTTTCAAGATTAATGAAATCTTTTTTGCCTTAAAAAAAAAAAGTGTTATATATGAAATTGTGACTATCCTAACCAGAAAATCTTGGAGTTGCCATTGGGTAGTGGCCAGTGGGTACCTGATGAGCCATTCTGGGAATTCTCAGTTCTGGCCCTTCTGGGGATGACTCTTGAAGTCATTCGATGCTGGCGGCTTAAATTCCCCATCAGTTCCAGAAACATACTCTGCAGAGAGGCATTTCTAAGAATGAGACTTCTATTAAAAAAAATCTAATGAGCTACATAAAAAACTAAAGGGATGACTCAAGGTCTTGAATCACAAAACCAAAAGATTAAACCATTTCAAAGAGAAACTATCATCAAACCTCCAAATCTGGTAAATCACTAATCCGATTCTCA
Organism: Vaccinium vitis-idaea; assembly: GCA_963854785.1. Classification (NCBI taxonomy): domain Eukaryota; kingdom Viridiplantae; phylum Streptophyta; class Magnoliopsida; order Ericales; family Ericaceae; genus Vaccinium; species Vaccinium vitis-idaea. The sequence continues at coordinate 13,762,201 of OY978220.1, forward strand.
AAGGGCGTGAACATCTCCCTGTCTTTGCCATCTTCATCTTCTTCTTCGACCAAACCGTCCGTCATTGTCCAACAAGTACTATTGCAAGAGTGGTGTAGCTGCTTTTGAAACAAGTTAAGAATATATATAAAGCGCATCTAGGGCAACGCAATGGACTCCTCAATTATGTTAGAAGTACCAAATTGCCCATTATTTTTTCTCCATTTTCCCTCTTTCATTATACTTCTTTAATAGGGTATATTTTGTTGACTTGCACATAATTCGATATATAGGGTAAATTTTCTCGGTAAGGCAGTAACAAAGAAGATTCTAACAAAATCCATTACTATTAAATTATTGGGTGCATATACGACTGATGGTATTGATGATAAATAATTAGATATGTTAATAGCAATTGACATATAAATAACATATAAAATCGTAAAAAATCTTTTATGCATTAGTATTACTTCATGCTTAAACCCGAAATAGAACAAAGAATCATAAATGCTCTCATAGTCCCCAAAAGATTGAGTTGGCCGGAAGCATTTTCCTAAGATTGGGAAATGCAAAATAATTTTTGCAGCAGCATTCAGGAATATACCAATGAAAATTCAGATGCGCTTCCTATTACTTGCCAGATGTATTAGACCTATGCCATCAAGTCCCTCCTGAGAAACAGGAATGCTGCTTAAAGAAATAGTTGAATCAGAATAAATCAAGCAATGATAATTAATTGGACCTTGACATAACGCTTTAGATTTACTTAAAATCAAGATATCATAGTTACTAGGACTCAAAATATGGACAAAAACATAATTAACTGCGCTGTCCACTCATTTAAAATCTGGGAAAAAAAAATCAAGTGCTAAAAGGTATATTACATAATTATTTGGCTACCACGTGACGTCTGGCAAAAATATTAGCATGTGGATAAAGTAAAAAAAACCCATTTTTAATGCCTAGCAGTCTAGGAACCATTCAAGGTTACATATGCACATCGTGCAACACAGTAGGCCAACTTTATATGTTCATCTAAATTATGATTTATAGGGGCACCAGTTGAAATGTCCATCCATGACTAAGATACAATTAAAAATATCTTTAGTACTCCTAATGGCAAATAATTTTATAATTCTAGTTAATGTTCCATGTTGGATTCACATCTCAAGGACAGAAGAAAACAGTGCTAAAGTTAATAAGAATTTCCTACTAGGTTTTCAAGAAGCCACATGCGTAACTGCTAGTGTACAATCGAGTGAAGAAAGAAAGCATTTTTGGCAAATTGTTAAAGGTGTCAACACAGTTTGGTTGGACACGGATATCATAGCAGCTGTCCAACATGATGGCTACCAATCAGGACTTGTATAACATGCCAAAAAATGTAGCCAATATTTCCATTGGCTTTCCTTTTTCTCCTTCAACCATAGATTTGATGTTGATTGTTGTATAGAGAAAGAAAATCCTTCTTTGCTGCTTTTCACTTAATTAACTCACCTTATGCCAAGAATATGATTGTCTAGAATAATGACTATCCTAAAGAAAAGGCACACAACATAGCTAAAAAACGGTTTTAGCTAGACACTTAATAGAACCCAACTTCGTTTTAAAATATTAACCCAAATAAGCCCAAACACATAATAGAAATGGGCCCAAACAAAATAAACAACTCGAAATTTCTTCGATATAACTTAGGTTTAACTACTTGCAACCATTTGTTGTAATTAGAAAGGTTTAACTTCCCGTTCAAAAAAAAGAAAGGTTTAACTTCTACGGTCCCTCGATCCTATTAGCTATAGCAAGTTCACTGTGATTGTTCAAATTTTTCGTCTTTCAAAATTCTCAATATTTTGATTAAAGACTGTTTAAAAATAAATGATTAGTAGTTGGAGAATGTGTATTTTGTGTTATTATATAATGACTAGTAGAACTGTATATTGTTTTGGCTTTCTCGTATTGTGATTGTTACTGGAAAAATTGTTCAAGTGTTGTACTATTAAAAGCACAATTTTTAGATTATGCCTTGGACACCAAAAACCCTTTGGGCTGGCCCTGCCTCTCATTTTAAAATAACGTTTACATAGTTTTCCAAAAAATTTAGCAACCCTGTTACTAAAATCAACCATGATTTTAGCAAATGAGTTCAGCAGGTGCTAAAATCACGGTATTTCAAATAAAAAATTAAGTGTTTCCGTGTATTAGTTTTTGAATTTTTCACACCGAATTAAAGTACACGAGGAGTACTTTAATTTGGCGCGAAAAAAATCGAAAAACAATACACGGATCCACTTCATTTTTGCTAAAATCATTAGTGGAGGGGTCAAACTACTGGTCTCATTACCAGAAATTATCCCCGCATCTATCTATGCACCATCGGTAGGGATAACAGTGCAATTCGGTTCGACCCTATTTTAAAATAACTAAATGGGCTAATTTGCAAAAACACCCCCTAAACTATCACTTTGTTGCAACATGACCCCCTAAACTACCAAACGTGCCAACATGACCCCCCAAACTTTCAAAATCAAGCAACAACACCCCTTCCATCCAAATCCGTTAAATTTTTTGAAGATTGTGGATGGAAAATGAAAAAATTGGATGGAAAACAAAATTTAGATCCAAAATTGCCCTTTGCCTTGAACTTGCCCCGGCCAACCCATACCCGGCAGAGTCCTCGACCCCTTTCTCTCTCTACCCCACCCAACCCATACTCGACAGAGTCCTCAGGAGCTGACCTATCATCCATTGCCACAGCCCGTGCCGCTTCGATGACCCAACTCTGTCGGTGTCGTCCAGATCTGGACACTCCATCAACGGCGTCAAGGTCTCATCGATGATGTCACTGCTCGGTCCAGTTTGTCTCTGGTTCCTTCCTTCCACCTTCATCCCCTCAGTAGGTGCAGATCTGACGAGTTTGGGGTTGACGAAGCATCGGCCAAATAAAAGAGAAGGGAAGCCGGTGGAGTTTTTTTTTCTTCTGATTTTTCAGTTTTTGGTAATCAGTCGATTGAAATCTGTTTAAATGTTGGAAGATCTCGTACACAAGGGTAAAGAATGAGAGGTTTGGATGCAATTAAGACCTACGTTTTCTAGAATGTTCTCTCTTTCTCTCTCTCTCTCTATACAGATCCATACATTGTATATAGGATAATGCAAATAGTTTTTCCCTGTAAATAAGATATTTTTTTTATTTCACTGTTGGGTATTCATCCTTAAATATATTCCCCTTTTCAAATTGAGGGATCTCGTCTTTCAGGTTTAATCTAGGTAAGTTAAGTTTTATGTGTTATTATTATTATTATTTATTTTATGTTTATTTGCATTGGATTTTATGTTCCAAGCATAAGCTTTAGGACAGACAATGAGCTTTTCAAAAAAAATTACTCATCCTTACGTATAAAATGTTTTTTTTTTCTTTCATACAGTCTTGATGCTAGATTTAGTTTTTATTCTGTTCGTGTTTTCGAAATTTTGATGTTGAACAGCAGATTGAGGTCGGATCGTCTCAATAATCCTCATGTTTGTAATTTATCCCACCCACGTGGAAGGAAAACCCAAATTTTAACTGAGGGGTATTTTCGTCTTTTCGCTCATTGCCGTTCAAATTTTTAACTGTTTTGATGGGAGGGGGTGAAGTTGCTTGATTTTGATAGTCGAGGGGGTCATGTTGGCATGTTTGGTAGTTTAGGGGTCATGTTGCAACAAAGTGATAGTTTAGGGGGTGTTCTTGCAAATTAGCCTGAAATAATTGTCAAGCAGTAAAACTCGGCATATTCTTGGCGTGCAAAATGAGGACCTTTGGGCCAACCTGTGGATAGATCTCGGGCTGAAAAGTTTGGGCCGTTTCGTAGTGGACCCAGAACTGAATTAGACCCAATAAACTCAAAGGCATATGCCACGTTCGAAGTTTATGAGTTGGAAATGGGCCTGTTTTTGACATATTTATTGCGTAAGTGATTAGGGTTTTGCATTTAGGTTTCTGCAACCAAGGCTCCAAAACCAGCGAACAGCCTCAGCCATGGTTCTCAAGTATGTGCTCTCTCTCTCTCTCTCTCTCTCTCTCTCTCTCAATGCATTTGTAGTGACATATATATTTGCTTGTCTGTTGATTTTTGAATTCTATTTTGTTTAGATCATGCTAGTTTTCAAGTCTGGGTTGGTAGCACCTTAGTTTAAATCCATGTGAACTCATTGTTAGTTGTGGTTGGTATATGCGCACATTTCATGTTTATTTTGGTTATGTTCGGGTAGCCTACGACGTATTTTCTTTATAGTTGTGAAGGGGGAATGAGCTGAAAATTTCTGGTAAAAAGAGGCAAAAACTTTTGATGAATGTTAGTAATTGGGAGTGGATGAAGAGTTTCCTCTCCAAAGGGGTTGGCCTAGTGGTCAAGACTTGGGGCTTAGTGGTTTGCAGCGTTTGCTCCTTCTAAGACTAAGATCTCATGTTCGAAACCTCTTAAATGCTATCAGCTCCTTTGGGACCAGTCCATTCGGAGTTTTGCTTTGGCTTTAAATCGGGGAAACTTTAATGATAAGAACTGTTCACTTTTTAGAGGTCTTTGACAGCAGTAATCTTACAAAAAAATATTTGTATCAATATGATTTCAGAACATTTACTTTTTGAGATAAATGGATTCCAATCCAGTATGTTCTCAAATTATACAGATGGAGATCTGATTGATATAGACATTTAGTATGATGATGTTCTCTACGAACTTTAGAAAGTGAACAGTTTTGATCATTGAAGTTGTTGATCCAAAAGGGGCTCTCAATAGGACTGTCCCCAAATCATGAGCGGTCCTCTTGATAAATGAGATCTGATGTGTCAGGCAGTCGTATATTATTTGGCATTGTCAGAAGTATGATAGATTGACCTGATGTGCAAAATATGAAGGGAGCTGACTGGAACATCCCTATATTGAGCTTGGATGAAATAATTACAAAAGTTACATCTTTCAAGGAAACATTCGAAGCAAAATTTACTATTTACACTATAATGTAAATTGATAGCAGCTTTTACATAGCTGGACTTTCAAATGCACGACGTTGAAGAATGATCTAATGTTGGTGTATCTGTCTAAATAGTGTATGCGGATACCACCTCATTCCCTCATGGATCCACGAGTCAGCCTTTGGAAGTGACATGTGGACCGTCCATGTATTTGCACATGCTCTCATATGGAAGTGAGTTGTGTCAGGTTACATTGAGTGGTGTCTTAGGTCGTGCCTTACTAAGGGACCTTATGGTCAGCTTGTCAAAGTGCGTTCATTGCAGGTTCACTAGGCTTACCCAAGAAAACATCCGCCTGAACATATCACCTCTCTCCATCTCTTGTTATGAGACGCTCAGTATTCCCGCTAGACTGAGCAATCCTCTATTTTAGTTGGTGCCCTGTGCACCAACTCTTATATTCTTGGCTCCTTGCCCAAACATGGTTGACGTACCTGTCATTGCCCATGAAAGCTCCAGTGCATTATAATCCTCTCAAGCTTGCAATGAGATGCTTGGTACTCTAGGCTCGGTGGGCATCCAATCAAGCATAGCACATCCCTCTTGTGCCTATTTTACTTTATGTGATTACCTGGAAAAATACACAAAATGCACTTGAGCTGAGGTGTATTCATACCAATCAGATGGGAATATGTTCGATATGTCAATAGAAGATAGAGGGAGACAACATAGGGAGAAATATTGGAGTCTACAAGGGATATTAGAGAGAAGAAACAGGAGGTTAAACCCTAGAAAACTTGGGGGGCCATAAATCCACCAGAAAAGAAGCGAAGGGGAAGCGACAAGGGAAGACTTAGCCCACAAACAAACTCTATTGTACTTCTAATGTATTGACAAAATGTCACATGCAAAGTTAGCTTAGAAACTGTAGGATGCTACCCTTTTGTACTTCTAATGCATTGACACAGAAAGTGAACTCTTTCAAAGCATTATGTTACTAAACAATCTCCCAACTGCTTGATGTGGTTTATGAAGCTTTAAAAGCATTGCCTAATCAATTTTGGATGTTTAAGGAGTTTTATTGGACTTGGAGCTGCTAAAAATGATACTCCACTGATGTATGGTACATCAAAGTGAAGTCCTCTTAAGCTAGGAAGAGCCTCATAGTTAGCTCGTTGAATTTTTTTTTGGGTGGATGTGGATTTGTCTCTCAAATTTGCTGTATGAAAAGCTGAATAAATGATTTTGATTTTACAATTCAGTACTACTTGCTGCTTTCTTCCTCTGTTACTTGCTCAATAATATAACAATATCACCTGCATTCTGATCTACCTCATCTTCAAATGTGTGACATTTTCATTTCAGGACAGAACTCTGTCGTTTCAGTGGGGGCAAGATCTACCCTGGAAGGGGCATCAGATTTGTTCGCTCGGATTCTCAGGTAGTTTTCAAACTGACATTTGGGTCTGATTGGTCCACAAAATATCCTATTCTTGTTTGCTTTGTTCTCCCCTCACTAGTTGGAGAGAAGAAAGTGATTTCTCCTCCCGTTTATTGACAGACTGCATCTTTCTTTTAGGTTTTCCTGTTTGCCAATTCAAAATGTAAGAGGTATTTCCACAACAAATTGAAGCCTTCCAAACTTACTTGGACGGCCATGTACAGGAAGCAGCACAAGAAGGCAAGTGACGTTCTGATTTGTTTTCTATTCATTTTTATTTTTTTGATATTTTGTTGAAGGCCATTTAGTTGACTCATTTTAGTATCTTATGCTTTGCTGCACTTTTGGTCAATTTAGAAGGGCATCGTTGACCAATGTGGTGACAGTGACACTTCTGGGCATTTACTTTTCTGAATGGCTAGACTCTTATTCCCTTTATGTCCTATAACTATCATTTTCATACGACCCTTGACTGTTCTACTTGTTCCGTCTAGCATCAATAACTAGCAACTATTGTAAATTTGTAACCTTCTATATTTGAGGCTCGGATGAATATTTTATGTGGACTTGTTGCTTGCTTAGTTATATTTCCTGCAAAACAAAAAACTGTAAACCTGTTGGGATTTAATTACCTGTACAACCAAGCCAGCGGAAACGACTCACCATTATATAAATGTACACACAAAAGAGTAACACAAAATTTACGTGATTCGGCCAAAGTTTGCCGACATCAACGGGAGAGAGATTCTTCTATCTAAAGAACGATTGCATTTTAGATGAAAAACAATAAAACCCAGAAACCTATCTGAGGCATTAATCAAGGGTAGTTAACCTACTTTTTATTTTCCTCGCCCCTGATACCTCCCTTTTTCTTCTTATGGTGTATTCTGGTTTTGTATCCTTGCACTTTATCGAATATTCCTTCTCATTATTCAGATGGTTGCAGGATGACACCAAAGAGGCTGTGAAAAAGAGGCGACGTACCACCAAGAAACCTTACTCTCGGTCCATTGTGGGTGCCACCTTGGAGGTTATCCAGAAGAAAAGAACTGAAAAGCCAGAAGTTCGAGATGCAGCCAGGGAAGCTGCACTCCGGTAAGTTTCTATTTGTGGTGTTAACATTCCTAAATCTATGTTTTCAAATAGTGTGTTGTATATTTTCGAAGTTGTTGGATTGAAATATACTGTTATTCTTTATTCTGGATTATGTTGGTTTCTTATGTCTCCGGGGCTCATTTTATGTTGAGCAGTGAAATTAAGGAAAGAATCAAGAAAACAAAGGACGAGAAGAAGGCAAAGAAGGCTGAAGTGACGGCAAAGGCTCAAAAAGCCGGAGGCAAGGGCAACATGCCTAAGGGCGGTGCAGCTAAGGGTCCTAAACTGGGAGGGGGTGGTGGAAAGCGTTGAGCTTCCAGTTTCATAGTATTGTTTCCCCAGATCTAATCATTAGTTCATGTTCTTGACCTCTTGCAGCATTTTGAGGAATTGTTTTGTATTTTGGCCGATCAAACAAAGAAAGTTTTATAGTTATCTACCAGAATGGCAGTTTTGATTATCTTCTTCCTGAATTGGTACTAGTAATGATGAAACAGTTTCTAATTCTTCAATGGATGTGAGTTATTTTCAATTGACGTTGGATTTTATTTTACTTACGGTGCACATTTTTGAAGTTGGATTTTGTATGTTGGAATTTCTCATGTATCTATGTGTTTGGTTTACCTGGATGTGAATCTTTTAGTGTTTGAAAATATTCTTCCACCAATTATGAAAAATATACCTTTATTACAAGGTGAACGAGTTTCGGTAGACTTGCAGGGGATTGGCACTTGGCTGGCCCGTGTTTTTTTTCTTTTTTTTTGATAGGCAAAAAGTTTATTAGTGAAACTTGATAAAGGGTACATCAAGGGAATTGGAGTTACCGTAGTAACTCAAGTCACACATCTTTAATAGTATTTCAATTGTGGGTCCTCTAAAATCTTTATTTGGGATCGAAGCGTTTATTTTTTCATGAATGTTGAGCAAATTATAGGTACAAAAAAATTATGATAATCAGAGATTTGGTATACACAATTGAGACAAATTTGTCTAACGTTGTATTCTCTAAATGATATTGGCCTTTCATATAAATGTTACCCGACCATATAGCTATCAATATTCAATTAATTTTATTTTTACATGAATGATTTACTTAACATTCCTGACAAATTGTGCTTTCCGATCCCAAATACAATTATAGAGGGTCCACAATTGAAGTCACTCCAGCGAGTGCAAATTTGAAGTCACTCCAATGAGAGTTTTGTTCACACTCATTAGGTTTTTTTTAAAGACGTCAAGCATTCTCATTCAACCAGCCCGAAGGCAAAAGATTTCATTACAAGATACAGAAATGAACCAAAACTACAAACATCAAGACATGAGCACGGCTACAAGCACTAACAGGCTGACCGACTATTAGTGCTTGTTCACCCTCACCCTCATTAGGTGAGGGTGAACAAATTTGCACTCGTTGGAGTGACTTCATGTCTAGAAAGGAGATTGAACATTAAAACCCTACTTGCTTCAACTTCATAACCCAAATAAAGAAAAAAAAACCCATTATTAGTTACAAAATAGCCCAAACCATTGTGGCCCAATCTAAAAAAAAAGGCCCAAAGATAAGTTTAAAAAAAAAGGCCCAACATGGATTTTGTTTGTAAAATCCATGTGAATGTATCCCGAAATCAAAATCTGTATTGTATCCTGGCAAAGGTTTTTTTTTTTTTTTTAATTGAAAAATGATTAGTTAATTGAAAGATGATTATGTTATTGATTAATTAAAGGAAAATTAGAATGCTTCAATTTCTCTCAAAATCCGGAAAGAGGAAAAAAATTCATTTTCGTAGTTGTGCGTTTACTATTTCTTACTAATTTGACTTATGGATTTGTCATATGTCGAATAGTTTTATACTCTTTGAACTTGTCTCAATGGATTCCATTTTTTTAGTGTAATAGCTTCATTTTTTGATGCCATAATAATGAAATTTTCTTTGCCGATGAATTCATTTTTTGATGCCATGATAAAATGACTTGGTAGAAGAGAGGTGGAAAATACAAGTGTAATTGATACTTTTACTTCTAAAAATGCAACACGAGTAATATTTAAGTGATAATCGTGCGTTATATATGCATTTGAAGACTGTGTGTTTCGACTTTTTTCTTACTATATAATGATTAGTAGAACTTTATAGTGTCTTAGCTTTGTCGTATTGTGATTGTTACTGAATTTTTTTTTTAAGTGTTATACTCTTAGGGCACATTTTTTAGGCTAGGCCTAGGGCACTGCAAACCTTTGGCCCGACCCTGCTAGCCATGACGCCTAATCGAAGAAGATAATTAAATTTCCTTCAATTGTTCTCTTCCTGCAGCCATTTTGTCCAGATTAATGATCCTCGGTTGGACCAGAAAATATAGCATGAGTTGGAAATGGTTAAAGTCTGGGGCAAAATAGTCATGGGGGACTAGCTCCTAGAACAACAACAAAAATACAATAGACTTGACCGACTCTGCCAATGATCATAGCTCTCATAATGGTTTTTCAGGTATACTTTCCCCTGCGAAAATTAGTGTAGATTTCAAGAATAGCTCTTCATCCGGCATAATTAATTTTCTAGTCGTCGTGAAATTCCTGCTAAGACTATGCCTAAAGAATACACGGGATAATGAATAATTAGTAGCTATGAACTATTAGTTTGTTGATTTTTTTTTTTTTTTTTTGGATATTAAATGTCCAACTCTGTTAAAAACGTTGAGTTGATCACCGGTTTCAGTGAAAAGTCGAACCAAATCTTGCAACCGTGTCTTTGGTTTTGGTTTTGGTTTCGAAAAATTAAAAACCGGTGGTTTTTGTTATTTGTTTCGGTTTCTATTTTGGTTATTATTATTATTATTATTTTTACAGCAAAAAGATTTTATTAATCATAGAACCATGTTACAATGATTAAATGAAACCAGATGAAGGCATCTTTTTATTTTGGTTATAACAATAATCGAACCGAACTGCACTGTTGCCATCCCTACCGATGGTGCATAGATCGATGCGGGATCATTTCTGGTAATGAGACCAGTAGTTTGACCCCTCCACTAATGAAACTAGTTGTAATCTTTGGTGGCATTTAGTTTGGCTAATTTGCAAGAACACCCCCTAAACTATCACTTTGTTGCAACATGACCCTCTAAACTACCAAACATGCCAACATGACCCCCTCAACTATCAAAATCAAGCAACTTCACCCCTCCCATCAAAACAGTTAAAAATTTGAACGGCAATGAGCGAAAAGACGAAAATACCCTCGGTTAAAATTTGGGTTTTCCTTCCACGTGGGTGGGATAAATTACAAACATGAGGATTATTGAGACGATCCGACCTCAATCTGCTGTTCAACATCAAAATTTCGAAAACACGAACAGAATAAAAACTAAATCTAGCATCAAGACTGTATGAAAGAAAGAAAAAAAAAACATTTTATACGTAAGGATGAGTAAATTTTTTTGAAAAGCTCATTGTCTGTCCTAAAGCTTATGCCTGGAACATAAAATCCACTGCAAATAAACATAAAATAAATAATAATAATAATAATAATAAAAAAAAAAACACTTGCAAATTAAAACTTAACTTACCCAGATTAAACCTGAAAGACGAGATCCCTCAATTTGAAAAGGGGAATATATTTAAGGATGAATACCCAATAGTGAAATAAAAAAAATATCTTATTTACAGGGAAAAACTATTTGGATTATCCTATATACAATGTATGGATCTGTAGAGAGAGAGAGAAAGAGAGAGAGAGAACATTCTAGAAAACGTAGGTCTCAATTACATCCAGACCTCTCATTCTTTACCCTTGTGTACGAGATCTTCCAACATTTAAACAGATTTCAATCGACTGATTACCAAAAACTGAAAAATGGGAAAAAAAAACTCCACCGGCTTCCCTTCTCTTTTATTTGGCCGACGCTTCGTCAACCCCAAACTCGTCAGATCTGCACCTACCGAGGGGATGAAAGTGGAAGGAAGGAACCATAGACAAACTGGACCGAGAAGTGACATCATCGACGAGACCCTGACGCCGTTGATGGAGTGTCCAGATCTGGACGACACCGACAGAGTTGGGGCATCGAAGCGGCACGAGCTGTGGCAATGGATGATGGGTCAGCTCCCGAGGACTCTGTCGAGTATGGGTTGGGTGGGGTAGAGAGAGAAAGGGGTCGAGGACTCTGTCGGGTATGGGTTGGCTGGGGCAAGTTCAAGGCAAATGGCAATTTTGGATCTAAATTTTGTTTTTCATCCAATTTTTTCATTTTCCGTTCACAATCTTCAAAATTTTTAACGGATTTGGATGGAAGGGGTGTTGTTGCTTGATTTTGAAAGTTTGGGGGGTCATGTTGGCACGTTTGCTAGTTTAGGGGGTCATGTCGCAACAAAGTGATAGTTTAGGGTAGGGCTGCTAAAAAAAACCGGTGAACCGTGAATCCAGTCTGGACCGAACCGATCCGTACCTTTTGGATTTTAACCGTGGATTAATGGTCCGAACACGGATTCAAAAAATAAAAAACCGTGACTTTTGGATCAGACACGGATTTTGATTTTGAAACCGTGGATTAACCGATCCGAACCGTGAGATTTTTATTATATATTATTTTATCATTTTTATAATTATAGTTATATAGATATTGTTAATTTAGCAGACTTACGGTTTGGTTGTACTGTTGTAGGAGTTATGGTGCGAATATTGTTATCTCTATAAAATCTAGGGGGGTAAAGTATTATAAGTGCTACTATATATACTCTCTGTTTGTGAGTGAACTGGATGTAACTATCTGCTATTGCCTTTGTGAGTGAACCGGAAGTAACTATTTGCTATCCTTTGTGGTAATATAAGTTTGTGCATTTGTTTGTTCAGTTATATAACTATCTGCCTAACTGCCTTTATTGTTTTTTATTGGGATTTCCAACTTTGAACTTTCTATTTAGTGCATTTGTTACTTGCTAGTGCCTTATTGCCTTTGTTTGTTGTTTTTTCCGAATAAGTTGAAAATCCGTGGATTAATCCGGAACCGATCCGTGACTCGCGGTTCGGATTGGAACCGAACCGTGAGACTTTTGGATCGGACACGGATTGTATTTTCAAAAAACCGTGACTCGCGGATTAGGATTGGATTCATGCCAATCCCGACCGATCCGGACCGTGAGCAACCCTAGTTTAGGGGGTGTTCTTGCAAACTAGCCATTATTTCACGATGGATGATTTAGAACCGCATATGCCATTTTCCACCGCACATTTTCATGGGATCCATATCTCTTTGTCTAGGTTTTCGGTGGACGGAGCTAGAAATTTCACTACGCAGGGGTGATTTTTTTTTTCTAAAATATTTTTGCAGGGGCGAGCCTATATAATTCCTAGGAAAATTTAATTTTCTATATAATACTAGAGTTTTTATTATTATTATTGTAGGGGCAACAGCCCTACTGGCCCCCCTCTGGCTGGTTTTCATCATAATATGTATGGTAGGAAAATAGGGCTTGAGGAATGTGGCGGTTTTCTAGGGGCACCAAATACTATAATTTTTCCCTGTTAAGTATAGTATTTTCTTACACAGTGACAGGGATATAACATGTACATAATAATAATGCCGTTGGTAATCAAAAAATAATAATAATGCCGTTGAATGTGAGATGGAACTCACTTGGCCCCCCGTTCAGTTGCAGAAAAATCAATAGAAGGCAGGAGAATGTTTATTTTCATGCATTTTTATGTCAATCAGGAAAGTTATGGACCCGCGTCTCTGACTTTTCTACTAGGATTAGTTTTGCGTCTCCATTACTCCAATTTCTACCGCAATTTGCTCTGCGTCCCCCCCCCACCCCCCCATATTTACCCTTTTACCCCCCTCTCTCTTCCTATATTAATTTATTTATTTATTTCTTTTATTATTTCTTTCTTTTATTTAGTTTTTTATTTAATTCATTTCTTTTATTTAAATATTTATGTATATCTTTTATTAATATATATTTTCTATTATTAATATTAATTTATTTCTTTTATTTGGTTAACTAATTTCTTTATATTAATTCATTTAATTATTTAATTCATTTATTTTGTTTTATTTAGTTTTTTTTATTTAATTCATTTCTTTTATTTAAATATTTATTTAAATATTTTATTAATATATTTTTTCTATTATTAATATTAATTTATTTCTTTATTTCTTTTATTGGTTAACTAATTTCTTTATATTAATTCATTTAATTATTTAATTCATTTATTTTGTTTTATTTAGTTTTTTTTATTTAATTCATTTCTTTTATTTAAATATTTATTTATATCTTTTATTAATATCTTTTTTCTATTATTAATATTAATTTATTTCTTTATTTCTTTTATTTGGTTAACTAATTTCTTTATATTAATTCATTTAATTATTTATTTCTTTTTTATTTATTAAATATTGTTTATTTACTTCATTTTTTGATTACTTTATTTCTCTTTTACTTGATTACTTTGATCCTGGCCCCCCCAATGTGTTACCACGTGTTCCTTATTAGACCTATCTTTGATCCTGGCCCCCCCAATGTGTTACCACGTGTTCCTTATCAGACTTATCTTTGATCCTGGCCCCCCCAATGCCTTACCACAATGAGATGTTGGATGCCTACAGCTCCAGATACAAAATGGATGAACTGTATGAGTTTGGGGGTAGTCATCGCATCACAGTACAACATTGTACTACACACATTTGACGTGAATGTTGGAGGTTGTTTTACTCACTTGCCCTTGAGATCCCGTCCAGTTCCAGTCCGACAGCGCAATGAAATAGCTATTGCCCGTATTAACAGTCACTTTGTACAACTTTTTTTGCGCCCCAATCACCCTGTACCACGCATCCCAATGTGGTGGTGGAATAATGCATCGATTGAAGCTAAAGGATGGGCTTTAAGTTATGACACACGTCTTGATTCGTGGTTCCAGGTACTGGGTGTCGTGCCGGGACCACCACAATTTGGAGGCAATATTGATTAGGGCTGACCACTTGTCAACGTGATTGTAATATTTATTCACTTTAAAACGTGATTGTATGATTGTAATATTATTATTCAATTTTAGAAGTTTTTTATTTATTATTCATTGTTAAGACAACTTAATTAGCTAATTAAAATAATATAAAGTTTCTAAATATAAAGTGAAATTTAAATGCAAATTTAAGAAAATAATTTACTTGCAAATGTACTTTGAATAAACCCAATTAAATGAGTAATTAAATAAATAAATTTGAATAAACCAAAAAAGAAAAAAAAGAAGAAAAAGAAAAAAAAAAGAAAAAAAACCGAGGGGGGGGGGGGGGGGGGGGGGTAATTTGGGGAGAGGGTGGGGTGGGGCCGGGGGACAAGGTTGTCAGGGGGGTGCGGAGCATCACTCTTTCTACCCAATTCAACCACTAATTTCCAGCTTTCTCTTACAGTATATTCCTTTTACCAAACGAACGCATAAAGGAAAAAATAATTGTCATTTTCTTTTGCATTACTTTGCTGTAATTTTCTCGAGAATAGTTTTCCTAAACTAGTTTCTTGACAAATAAACAAAGCCTTAAGGTATGAAATAACATGATATGGGCAACATGATAATAACAAAATGAGACCTTTTGTTGGCCGTTACTTGTCGTCGGCGCCCTCATATCTTGTGGCGATTGTATAGTTCAGTGTCCTTTGTGTTTTGTGGATCAGTACTCCGTGTTCCGTCTCTTAGGCCTTTGTTGGTCTTTGCCCATTGCTGGCATTTCTTAATGTGACAGGCAGCAATAGGCAATAGCACAGTTGTATTTTTCTTGCTTAATGAAGTTCTTACGCTTCCAAAAAAAAACAAAAAAAAACAACATGAACATAAAGACAATCTACGGCGTATAAAGTACAGTTAGATTTGATTAGAGAGAAAAATTCGTATTTGTGAGAGTTTGAAGGGATTTTTCTACCATGCCCCTGAGAGACACGGGGTTGCTGCTGTGCAGCCCCCGCACAGCACTAGTTGTGAACCATCCGACCCGTCCGTTGCTTGGATGGACGGCCCAGATTTCACCTCAGCACCTTTGCATCCGAACCGTTCGTCGTCGTGCGTGCAAGATGAAATCTGGACCATCCATCCGAGCAACGGACGATTCGAATGGTGCACAACAAGTGTTGTGCGGGGGCTACACAGCAGCAACCCCAAGTCCGCCCCTAAGTGGCTTGTGGGCTACCATGCCCTAAAAAAATATGCAGATGAGAGAGTTTATAAAAAGGAGCAAGTGTTTGCAGGTATAGAAAAGGTAGATGAAGGCACAAGGGTTTAATTTTCTAATTAGGGAGCATGGTATTATATTAATTGGTATTATTCGACAAAAATATAATAATTTGGCTCCTCGATCTTCAATGATTACAATTAAGCTCAAGCAAGTGTTAAAAGAAATCTCAAACACCTCGGGGTTGGCCTAGTAGCCTTGGCATGGGACTTAGAGTTAGCTCTCTCCTAAAGTCTCAAGTTCGATTCTTCTTGATTTCAACTCTTGAAGCCACCGTACCCTCACGCGCAAGCGTGTGAAATAGTTGTGGGAGGGGTTATAGAAATTAAGTTGAAGTGCAAGCAAACTAGTCTGGAACAAGAGCATTACCAAAAGAAAAAGGTGTTAAAAAATCTCATCGACCAACCCCGAATTGAGACTTCAATTTATAGTTGGGGCCCGTTTTGGGGGAGGACATAGTAAAGGGGTCTTTACTGTAATAAGGACATTAACTTTTTTCTTAATGCCAAGAAGACAAATCACCTACACATTCCAAAAATGCCCCCACTAGTCAATGAAAGTGCCTAAACTCTCAAATCTAATGAAAGTGCCTAAACTCTCAAATCTAATGAAAGTGCCTAAACCTAAACCCTATGGTACCCTATGAAAGTGCCTAAAACCCTAGGGTACCCTATGAAAATGTCTAAACCAATAAAACCCTATAATTGGAAAGTGCACCCTAAGTGCCTAAACCCAAAATGCCTAAACCCACTATACCATACCCCAAAGAGCCTAAATCTCCTGAAATTTAACCCCCAAGATTGAACCCAATCCCAAAATTGAAGAGAGAGAAAACTAATTTTGTCCCACTCATGAATATGAGAGAGAGAGAGAGAGAAAGAGAAAGAGAAAGTGACGGGTGGGTAGCAATTTCAAGGTTACTCGGTCGGGCAGTAGGCCAATTGCATGACACATCGCTTTCACGGTTTAAGATCAGCAACAAAAGTCTCCCTTGAGTACTACAAGTAAAAGTGACGGGCTAAGAAAGCTGCTACAGTAAAAGTGACGGGCAAAGGCGCTGTAGCAGCTTTCCTTTGTAAAATTTTCCTATCAATGTATTGGATGCCTTAAAATAAGTTAAATTAGACTAAATACCATTTAAAGCCACAAACTTGACCTTTAGACCAATTTTCTGTTTATAGTTTGGGGCTGATAAGTATGAGACTGACGATAAAATTTGTTCTCAATGGCCCTTCATAACTTCGCTTAAAATAAGCGGATTCTGAATATGTGAATTATCGCGTGTCTTCTTTTAGAGGATCCTCATATGGGACTCACTACTTGCTGTAATGACCTAAATTGTTCATTTTAAAAACATCTTAATACGTAAATCAGTCACATGAAAAATCAAGATAATCATATATCAATATAAAACTAGATAGAAATATACGGCTAAAGTGTCCAATGTTCATTTTATGAATTCTGTATTTCTTTTAGACTAATATGATTTGACCAAATACGTACTAATAACCTTGTAATTTCTTTTTTTCTCAGGATTCATTTACCCACAGACCTAAGAAATGACTGGTTCCATTTATTATTTATTTTTTTAGCCAAAGAGAGAGAATTTCATTTCATAAAAAAATGCAATTACAAACTACCGTGTAGAAGGACAACATAAACAATAACAACATACAGACGAGAAGAACATAAAACAGAATCAAAACAAATGAAGGATATAT
This sequence comes from Vaccinium vitis-idaea, assembly GCA_963854785.1. NCBI lineage: Eukaryota > Viridiplantae > Streptophyta > Magnoliopsida > Ericales > Ericaceae > Vaccinium > Vaccinium vitis-idaea. The sequence continues at coordinate 13,779,605 of OY978220.1, forward strand.
ATCCAGCGAGAGATTGTTTTGGTCGTCAGATGTTCGTGATCAATGTATGATGTCGATGCGTTGCAGCTACGGTAGTCCACGAATGACGAATATTTCAACACACAGTTAAATAGATAAACAACCGAAGAAGTTTTCAGGAGACATGGGCGCTCAACCGTCGAGAAACCGCATGTTTGATGTAGATACCAAATAAGATCTGATCGTATACAAATCAAGTGACTAATGCACCATTTATTTTAACGAAACATTGTGATCCTTCGCGCTAATTAAGCCCCTTTAAAAGATAGGCCCATTACATCATCTTGACTTTCCAGCAAAAGACAAGATTTGCATTAACTTGAAAAAGAGACATAAACAAGAGGGTCAGATCAAGCAAGAAAGGGAAAGGAAAAGGAAATAGCTAGAGAGAAGATTCACACAACCAAGGTCTCGAGCAAGCAAGACCTCACAAGGTCTAAAATCAAAAGACAAGGAAACAAAAAACAGCCTCAGAACAGTGAATTTGGTGAATTAGGAAACAAAAAACAGCCTCTAAACTTCTCGAACGTTGGAGAAACTCATGCATGATGGACAGGACGCGACATTTTTGGACAGATTTAATCCCCAAAAACCAACTCTAATCTTCAGCTTCTCCCAAGTAATTAGCCAAAGCACCATTGACAATCACATGTTTGGTTGGTGGTTTTGAGGGAAGTGGAGTTCTTGTTGTGCACACGTGCACGGCATCGTGTGGCCCGAGGCATCCGGAAAATTAATGGTCCAGATTTGCTGAAGCTTTCTTACCGGTAATAATTAATTTTGACGGGAAAGAAAGAGTCTGCGAATCCGGAAAATTAAAAACACTTTTGAACAGATGGGATACTGCACTACACGGTGCAACGCATTAGGCAAATTTTAACAATTTAGGAAAAAAGTTTAACAATTTAGCAAATTTTTTAATTTTTAAATAGAGACACGCAATATAAATAAAAAAGGTAATAAATAAATAAATACTTTGATTAAAAATCATTGAAGACAAAAAAAAACACGGATGAGAAACAGTGAAACTTTTAGTGATAAATTCCTAATCTACAAACCAAACAAAGCGTTGAGTAGAGCAAAGAAGACCAGATAATGATTCCAAACATATGAGAACAACCCATTAGATTCCCAAATGATGAATAACCTCCTCCCAACACACTACACCAGGTTCTGGTTGGAGAAGGAAATGAGCAAATGCTTCTATATAAATTATCTCTAAAAGATACACAATGGACTTGCACCATTCAATTCATGCACATTCCATCTAAATAATACATTGGAAGATGTAAATTTGGCACAAGGGATTAACAAGGCTTGGGAAACCTGATGTATGATTAACAAGCCAGAAATCAAAGGAGGCTTGTGATGTCTATGGCCCATAAGGCCCATTTCGGCCCAATAGCGTTCTGGGCTTGTGTCACGGGTTAAGGCCTTGCAAATATGTTTTAAAGGCCAGGATTAAGTAAAAACGGTTATGGGATGAATCCCCATGTGCAAAATAAAGATAGACGAAAAATAGCCGTTTGCCTTTATCTTCTCCTAAAAAGAAGGAACAAGTTATCAAGGAATTAAGAGAGAAAATAGGAATGGAGGAAAACGGTTACGCCACATGGCACGAAACCAAGGCCATGCTCAAACCTATGAGCCCACTAAATCGGAAATATAGGAGGCTTGATAATGGGTCTCTGAGACTCTTACCCCGAAAATAGGACCATGATCTTTGTTAATTGCCAATAACCGCCACGATGGAGGGAAATTAGGAAACCTATGGCACGTGGCAGCATCAGATTGAAACCTGGAGGTATCTAGGACACTTGGCATCATCTCGGCATTGGAGGGTTTGGTGCCAAAGTTCAGAGTTCTCATTTGGAAGCCTATAAATACAAAAATTAAAGAAGTAAAAAAGGTTCCACAACCATCAACCTCATGATAAAAATCAAACTCAAGTCTCTCGACTCATCTCCAAAGTCCTCAACTTGTTGCAGTCATTCAACCCCGTTGAAGCCTCCAACACAATTGAGTTCTTTCTTTTTCAGTCTTTCAACAAGTCTAACTAAAGTTTAGGTCTTGTTATTGACTACGTTGTACCCCACTTTTGTAAATTTCATTAATAAAAGTTGGTTTCATTTTCATCTCGTTGATCCTAATTTTCCACAACGGTTGGGAAATTCCAAGTCCTCGCACGTAAGGCAAACCACGAACCATTTGCGACTCTACCCTTTGAGGGTTGCACACAATTGCATAGACGAAGTCAGAAAAGGTCTTAAAGGCCTCCATCGCATTTGGACTGCAACGAACAGTCCTGGCACGCCTAGCTCACAAACCACAATAGGCGTTTGTGGTTTCTTCAGTGTTAACATTTTTTGGCACACCCGGTGGGACCCCAATCAATAGCACGTGGGTCAGGGAGTGGACTAGGGTTGGCCATTTCATCCGCCCCGTCCGAATCCGATTCGATCCCCGATCCGAACGGATCGGCAATATGGAGATCTGTTTGGAGATTGGATAGGATATGGAGATTTTTTTTTGAAAATGTTTGGGGATTGGATAGGGGGTGGAGATAGGCATGTCCTAGCCCCGAATCCGCTTCGAATCCGTTCCCCGCTCCGTCCCCGCCCCGTCCCCGATTTGCCCCGTCACCAAATCCCCGAAATATGGGGGTCTATTCATGAATTATGAAACTTTGGGGTCTCACTGAATTTTCTCCGAATATATGGGGTTACACCAAAATTTCTCCAAACACATGGGTCTCACTGTAATTATTGTTCTAGGGTTTAAATCTACGTATTGTTTTTTTGTATCACAGATAAATAGAAATGCGAGTGCGTGGAGTTATTCTTGGGGTGAAGTGCAGGCGTCATTTAGGAATTTCCATTACGCCGTTACCTAATGCTACCTTAGTTGTTGGTATCTTGTTGAAATTTAGTTCAATTTTAATTATGACACTTGTTTTTAGTGATCTAGGACTGTTTTTGTTGGTTCAGAGACTACTTGAAGGTAGTCAGTGTTGTTCTTTGAATACTTATCATTTGTTGCTATCATATTCTGTTTCCTGGGCATATCAACAGTGAGTTGTAGGCTTGTAGTCTCTTTTCCTTTGAAACAATTATGTATGCTATCCACTAGACAACCCATGTTGCATTTAATCAATTTTAATTAATGTCATGAATATACATAAGAACTCTTCATAATTTCTACTTTTCTGCACTCTTTATGTTGTTCTACAAACACATGAAGTTTTACACGCCCAGAGGTTGCCCAGTGATTGGATTTTAGGAAAAATGATTTGTAATTGGGCTTCTATAACTATTTACTTGTTACTCTAGGGAAAATGATTGGATCCCCGAAATTTCCGTGGGGATCCCCGTTCCCCATTTGGAGTGGGGATGGAGGATAAAAATAAATCCCCGTTGGAGATTGGATAGAGGATGGATATGAGTAAGGGGTTTGGGGGTGGAGACAGTAGTCTCCGGCCCCAATCCGTCCCCATGCCCATCTCTAGAGTGGACGAAGTCCGTAACTTAAGGGTGTGATGGAGGGCTTCCATCCGCACCTCTCTCTTCAGTCGTTGGATGAGATCTAACGGCTCAAATTTTAAATAACTATTCACGGGTTAAAATAGCACGTGGGTCAGGGCATCCGAGTTAAAACAGCTCGCAGGTCAAATTTTGAACAAACGGGTTATATCACTTTACCCTTTCCTCTTACCCAGATCTCACACAGACGACGTGAGAAAGAGAGAGGAGAAGAAAAACGAAGAAGAAGAAGAAGAAGAAGAAGAAGAAGAAGAAAACCGACGGAAGAAGACATGACACCTCCAACGTTTTTGAATGTATATAATTGTATACCAGTTGGGTTCATTAAAAAAAAACTCTCCGAACCGAGAACAGAACCGGTTTTCAAAATTTCAAATTGCCTCCAACCGGACCGAACTTGCTGAAGAAAAGAACCGAAAAAAACTCCCGATTCACCGGTTCGGTTCTTCGGTTTTGATTTTCACCCCTACTCTATACATACACACACGATCAATAGAGATGAAAAACTCATTGGGAAGAGCAACGCGACTCCCCTTCTCAGACTTCACTCACCCTCTCAGACTACATCTCGCTACACCACCTCTCATCCTCTCAATACGCACATACATATACTCAGAGAAATATACAAGCCATTCAAGGCAAAAACGCATATGGGTAGCTCGAGCAGTTGCTAACTCTAGCTATGATCCAGTGCTTCGCGCACATCTTCCACTTGGGTGGATTTGTGAGGAGTGAACAGATCTAACATGTGCCACAAATAATATTCTAGCGAGAGCTAGATGATTCCCCTTGAAAATAGCCTTTGATGTGACACGAACTATGTGGCCCAGTGCCAATAATTCAAGTACATGTCTTTTTCCACGTTAGCAAACAAAAATTATAAATGAAATAATGAACCATTGGGTTCTCCCCTCAAATCACATCCACAAAACCCACACCATTTGTCGTTTTCATGTCATAGGAGTAGTTCTCAACTTGTTTATTTTTTTAATTTGATGCAACATTTTGTTACCAAAAAAACACTTGTTTATTTTTTTTTAGATTGTACACAATTGTTCATCATGCCTGTTATTTTGGAGTTTCATAGACATAATGTACCACAAAATTACTCAGAAAAGTTTACTACTTTGTAGTACTGGATTCGGCTCCCACATGCGTACAGTAATTCAGAGTTAAATTTTTATTGGGTCTCACTCGTAGGCGGTGGAATTGGTCCCGAAATTAAGGAGTCAACTAGAAAAATATTGAGTTATCAAGGACAATCAGGTCCTGTCTAGTATCACCCCATACAGTCCGGTCCAGTTTCTGTTTTTATGAGTCATTCCTGGACTCACAACAATAATCGGAACCGTTTATTTTGCAAAGCTCGTCAAGTTTTTTTTTTTTTTTTAAATGTCAAGAAATTCCATAACAAAGCTATCTGGCACCGATTACATCAACGACTGGAATGAAAACCAAACCCACTAACAAATGAAACAAGCACGGCATTAGGCTAACAGTGGCCACCAACTCTAAGACACACCTGCCGAGGCAGACCCGAAACCTTCGGGACGGGATGATGAATCCGATCAAAAGCTAACAGAAGAGAACCCAAAGGGGAACCCGGCTCGTCAAGTTTTTCGAGTGAGTGAAAAATTGATTTCATTGGATACCGATGAGTGACTTCTCATCAAAAGGGGGAATTAGCTCATCCTATGCGAGAGGTGATATTGCTAATTAATCCCAATACCCCACCTCATCAACACATTGACCAAAATATCCCCCCGGCATCTATATGAACTCCTACCCTTATTTGCATTCCGGCGTTGGTCAATTAGGCATTGGCCAAACACCCCCTTATTTGTATTCCTATATGAACTCCTACCCTTCCCACTTTCACATTCCTTCACTAAATCACTGACTGCTGCAAAATCCTAAAAATCCTATGAACTCGTTGTTGTTTATCATTTTGATAGTTGTCTCGATGCCAATCACACCTGTTAAAACAAAACAAGAAACCAATATACACTCTGCAGCTTAAAACGGAAAAGAATTCACGAGAATTCGAATAGTACTTACCCATCGTTAGAGCACTGGCAAATATAACACCGGAGAGGATGAACACGATGATCGAAGCTCTTCCCAGAAAAGCGACGAGTTTTCTTATAAAGAATTGTCCCCAAAAGCCGGCCAATATAGATATTGCTATGAGGTATAAAGCTGCATTATTTTGAAACCCGTATCAGATATCATGGAATTATTTCTCCTAAAATGGAAAATTAATAAAAAATAATTTGCTTATTATTCTGGCTAAAAGATGAAGCTGAGAATATACCATATGGGATAGGGAACCTTTTGAGGAGGTAAAACTCCACCACAGACAAGGATGAGGAGAACATCATCACAAACGTTGCTGTCGCGCTTGCAACCTGTGATGGCAAGATATTGAATCATTTCGTGTGTCAATTTCTTGTGAAATTCGCAAAAACATTCACATTATGCACCAATGAAGATCTATGAAAATTTTCAGTTTCAGGTGCAACTTGCGAAAAAATTTCGCTGTTATGAATATAATAATGAAGTACTGTCCAAATTTCATGTGAAATCAAATATATGAACTGCAAGTCTGCAATTATGATAATGTTGAGGATTCAAGCAAGAAAACTTTTCATGATTATTTCCTTGTGATTTTTGCTTGGTTGCACATTGAATAGGAAAGGTCTTGGGAACTTTAGAGACCAAAACAAAATTGGATGCAAATACCATCCACTCATACTGACAGGGACAAAAAGTAAGAACCTTTGTAGTCCAAATGAAAGCTGCAAGTTCCTTGTGGTCCTTTCTACTTCCCAAAAGTTAATTGAGAAATTTGGAGATGTTCTCCGGAGTAATTATATCGCTTTGGAGGGAAAAATTATAATTTATGTGCGATGTCGACAGGGCGGAGCCAGGATTTTTAAGCGATAGCTCAAGTACCAAGGGAATGTTTGGTAAAATAACCAGTAATTTTTTTGGGTTCCTTGAGATAATCATTTATATCTCTAGGCCATAATCCGGTCAAAACATTAAAACTCATATGATAGAAATTAATTCAATAGGATCCCTTGACCCCCTTGCCACCATGTGCCTCCGCCATTAAACGTAGCTTAAAATATATTTTGAAATTTGACTATATGGCGCTTGACACAACGGAGGTGGAAAGGGATTCATGTAGCCGACCTATTGAGCGAGAAATAAGACTTTAATTTGGTTGGTTGGTTTGTGCTTCTAATCAAGCAAAGCTTTAATGTTTTCAAACTGACTCAAACTTCCTCTGTATTCTTGGCAACTGAAAAAAAGGAAAGTGTTAAAACGTGAAGGAATGTACAGATGACCATACCTGAGGTATGACACCAATCTCAAGGAGGAGAGGACCGAGAATGAATCCACCACCAGACCCAAGTAGTCCTCCAACAGTGCCTCCCAATACACCACAGAGTGCACAGAAGGCAAGCTGAATTGGGGTCCATTCCAGTGCAGCCTCACAGACTGATACTGTGTTCCCTGAGATCCTCCTCTTCTTGCTCTCTTTGTACAGTTTCACGCATTCATACCCGAAAACAACGAGTGCTACCGGAAACTGGAAAACCAAAGCTAAAGGCACTGAGATTTTGACATCCAAATTCAAGGAAAAAAAAAACACGGTAAGGAAGAGACTAACCCAATAGGTAACTAGAATTCAAATACCTGTAAGCAGAAAAGCACCCAGTACCATGCACTACAAACCACGACATCATTCTGCATATCCAGAATCAACATTGTTACCTTATAAACATCAAGAAAGAGTGGAAGAAGAACAAGCAAGAGTCCACTACTTGACATTTTTCCTAAGATTTGCATAAACAAGTGTATCAACAAAGCGGTAGAGAATGTACTTGCCTTGATGATCTGAAGAAGTAGAAAAGCCACCCATACAAGCAGTAGCACCAGAATCCTTTTCCATCTCAGGTTGAAAAGAAAAATTTCCTGAAAAAAAAGAAAAGAAAAGAGAGACAACAGGTTTAGAGTCACTAATTTTGTCAATTGAAACCATAGAGATGTTAGAGTGGCCTTTTTGGAACCATCGCTAATTTTGAAACCATAGAGATTTTTTTTTTTTTTTTTGCGCTAGGCAAAACCATAGAGATGTTAAGCGATAGAGAATGTGAAATTGAAACCATCGCTAATTTTGCTCACCCAATCTGTTTTCTCCTCTCTAGGAATCAACGGCTCATACGCATCAATTAGTACTGCAAACAAAACAACAAAAGCACGATCATCTTAGGATTGATTTGATAACAATAGATGTTCAAGTCCATCCTTTATCACATTGCCGAGGTCATGTAGGTTCCGGAATGTCTTACATTCACCGCGAGAGTTAACGAAAGTTTCTTGTTGCCGAGCCATTTCTTTCTGCTTTTCACAAAATCATGTAAAATTAGTTGGAAACCAAGTAACTACTTTTTTTAAAAAGAAAAATTTGCTACTTCAGTAACTTTCAATAAGCAAGGTCTTACCTACCTATTATCAGGTGTAATAGTTCATTATTTAAAAATGACATCCAGAAAGATAAAAAAACCAACCTTCAGAATAGTCTCTTCCTTCCACATCTTAGTGGCCGTAAAGAAAGATCTTGATGATGTTCCTATCAACAACATAATTACAAGAAAAATTACAGCAAGGAGAAAAGGACAGACAATGAGACAACCATTAGAAAATTAAGTCTTAGGCCAAAAGCATCATGTATTAACAAATCATTAAAGTAAAATCAATTCCCAGTTTAAAAAAAAAGCACAAACAATTCTGGTCCTTAAAAAAGTAATAAAAAGTTTAAACAGGAAAAGAGATCCAGGTCACGTCTGGGATTGATTAACAGATTTTAATATCCAATGACCTCGGGTTTGGGGATGGAGATCTACAAATTAACAAGTGGTACTACAATAGTAGTAAACGTTTTTCTATTTTAACATTGGTAAATAAGGCATACCTAAGAACAGAATGATGATAAGAACAGTGATGAGCCAATAAGGGAAGACAACACTCAGAGCCACACCAATGGTGATTCCTAGCATAAGCATGGGCTGGAATAAAAGGGCCAGATCATAGTCTAGGATGGGTACTTCTCTGCATGGATGACGAACCCTTAAATTGTACCAAACTGATGATGCTGAAGCCCCCATTATCATACCTGCAAACCCCAATCTCAATAACATTTCTCAAAAAGAAAAGTACAAAGAAAACGAAGGAAAAGCTATTATACAAATTAAGAACAACAATTTCTTCTAATTGTAAGTCCAATATGCATGCAAGTTTGGTTCCAGACTTCCAATTTCAAAATAAGAAAATTTTCGGTTTCATTTGATAGCCGGAAAGGTTTTTTTTCTTTTTTTTTTCTCCTGATAAGTCGGGACGTCCGGCTAGCTTACAGAGCAAATGATCTTGTAAATTGCAACCAAACAGTTATGTTCAACCTCGGATGTTTTTTCAGTCATTTTGTCAAAAACATTGCATACAAATGCAAATAAAATTGAAAGACCAAAAAAAAATGGGGAGAATACATTTGGAAAGAGCAGCAGCAGATTTGGTATCAAACCCAACAATCAAAGTAAGCATCGGCACGAAAATGCCTCCCCCACCAACTCCACCCACCGTTCCAAATGCTGATCCCAAGAACCCTATTACCGTTGCCAATACAATTCTCCAGCTAAACTTCAATTCCTGCCACCAATTTCAAAACCCAATTGTTGAAAATTCATGCATTATGTAATCAAAATATACGTATACATATATATACACACACACGATATATTGAGAGAAAGAGAGAGAGGAGACTTACAGGCCAAGTTGTGGATTCAGATCCATATGGGTAATGCAAAAGTGTGTTGTTCAGAGAAGAAAGATGAGGTGAGAATGTGTTTTGATCAATTGGGTGGTTGTTGATAAAGAGAACTGATAGAACAGCAATAGAGAAAGCAGACAACAGATACGCCACAAACCCTTTGGTCGCCATGGCTCTCTGCAAACAGTTTGATTCAGAATTTCAGAGTCTTTGGCTACCGTTACTTGTTGGTCCGCTCTCTCTCTCTCTCTCTCTTCCTTCACAAAATCTTTGGTTACGTTTCTTCGTCCTGCTTTAAATGGTAACCATGAACTCGAATCCAAAAAATTTGTGGGATATTTATGAAGAGAGATAGAGAGGGGGGATGGGCGAGAATTTTGTGACAAAGTTCTGATTGGATACGGGCATGTAACGGGTCAGAAAAGCCCACCTCTTCAGCTCAGATGGACACGTTTGATTATGCAAATCGAATGGCTGTACATATAATTGTGCTCATGAATAGGGTGCATATGGGACCACTGTCACATGGAATTGGTTTGAGTTGAGTTTTTTAGTCCGTTTAGTAACTGAGATGGGGTTGAAGATATTCCCGGACGTCCTAATTTAGTGGCCCCTCGTTCTATTTTGACTGAATAAAAAAACTAGCTATATTTTTCAAATGGTAATAAATTTTTATGAGAATATGGATCTAGTTTGATAAATCTCGACTAGTTCTATTAGATAATTTTTTTTTTGGACGTTAAAAAAATATACTTCCTTGAAATGTTTTATTTTTATTTTTTTGCACCAAATTAAAGTGCTCATCGAGCAGTTTAATTTGGTATAAAACAAATTAAAAAATTATATAAAGAAATAATTTTTTGGGGGGGTTTGAAATTACACATATTTCTATATATAGTGGACATTTAAAAAGGGATGTAGGGAGTATCTTTTAGTTTTTAGTTTGCTTCTTTAGAAATTCATATTCATATATAAGATTTATGGATTTTCTCCTTATTTGAAGTTTTTGTGAATTTCTTTGAAAATATATCCTCATACTTATACTAACACGAAAATAATTTTTGTGAGGATTCTCTTAGTGCGACAAGTTATTCGAATTTCATTAGGAATAAATATAAACTTGGACTTACAATTGATGGAAATCGTAAATTTTAATCTAAATAAATCAAATGATAAAATGGTTAGCTTAAATTTTTAATTTCAGGTCTATCGGGCAATGGTTTCTTGAGCTCTCCAATGGCGACGACGAAGGCATTAAAAGGAAAATTCAGTGGTGATATTGTGGCGGGAGCACAATCTGATGATCCTCCATCCATCCACTCACCTTCATGAGTGGAGTGTTGCGTCTGACAGTGGAGCTGAGCAGTTTTTTGATTTTTGGTTTTGTTTTTTTTGGTTTTTCAGATTGGTAGTGTCCTATGTATGCTTTAGTTGTGGTAATGGCATATAGTACTTTTCGTTTGCTATAAAAAAATGTAGCTAACATCTGTCAATCCCAATGTATATGTCATAAATTCATTTAGAAAATAACAATTTAGAGGGGAAGAGTAATTGATATATTTTGCATTTTTGTGCTATTTTATTCTCTTACTTTTAATAAATTAGTACTGGATAATGCCTTTTTAACCAAATGAATACATACACAAAAGATTTATTATATATTTCCGACAACACATCGGTTAATTATTTCTATTTTACAATTATGCTATTCACAACCCCGTACATAGCACGGGTTTTATACTAGTACCTATATATACAAAAATTCATTTATTTTAAAGCACATATATATAAGTATATTCCTAGGTCTTTGTCTAAATATAATTATTAGGTGTAAACTCTGATTTATAACGGGGGAATGATTAGATTAATGGGTAAATTTCACTGACCTCCCCTGAGGTTTCTGACAAATACAAAGACCTCCCCTGTGGTTTCTGAAAATGCACTGCACTTCCTTACTTTTGAAACTATTCTCTAGAGTCCCCCTTCTCTTATCTTTCCAGTTAAAAACCTAACAGAAATCTGTGATGACCTCATATTTGTTGACTATTTACCAAAATTACCCCCAACCAATACAAATATTGACAATTTCCTTGCAACCAAACATGAATCACACCTTCACCCCTTTCTCTCACTCTGTGTCTCTCTAAAACCTCACCCAGAATATCACGAGTCATGACCACCAGTTTCGCACAACTACGACCTTCACCCAACCTACACCAGTCTCCTCCATGACCCCATATGCTCTCTCTTTCATCGCCCACACTTCCTATGCATCTCCAACACACATTTTGATAGTACATCCAATAGAAAAACTATTTGATAGACCCGAAACAAAAAACAATAATGTTACTCAAATGGAAAAACTAAATTTGTACATCAATTAAAGGGTCCTGGGTTCTGTAATTTTTTTTTTTTTTGGTTGGCGAAGTTTCGAAAATTTGGACATTAATCTGGACATCATCAAGGTGGGTTTCTTCAAACATGCACTGCAACCAAAAGCCCCAAGTGGGCATCAATCGATTTGATGCATGTAGTCTCTTCGATTAAAAACCCAAGCTGTGGGTTTATCGACAACAAAAAAAAATTACTCGAAATTTATCGAGACAGGCTTGAGTTTGATCCTTTACGTGCCTGATCATCTCCTGTGGCGACTCAAAGTTTAGTGACATCAGAAGGTGTTGCACAAATCTCCAATAATCGGTTAAACCATGAATGGTTTCATAGCTAGATCGGTTACCCGATTTGATTATTGAGTGAGAGAGAGAAGATGAGACAAAAGAGGTGAGCAAGGTGGAGCTAGTTGTGCAAATCAGGTGAGTTTTTGCAACGTCCATGGCCGTGGGGATGGATGAGTAGGAGCGATTTGGGGAAGAAGACAATGGAGGGACGGTTTGGAAAAGTGATACAGTGGATCAAGTTGTACACTATAAATCTATGTGATGTGAGGACATTTTGGTCTATTAATCGTTGAAGTTAACGCCGTCCAGTGTAAGTTAAAAGAGAGGGGGAATCTAGAGAATAGTTTCAAAAGTAAGGGAGGGCAGTGCATTTCAGAAACCACAGGGGAGGTCCTTGTATTTGTCAGAAACCTCAGGGGAGGTCAGTGAAATTTACCCTAGATTAATTTATGCATGCATACTATACTTTAGAAAAATAAATAGGTTGGCTTTTTTTTTTTTTGGGTCGTTCATCATTCTTAATCTATTACATGGGAGAAGGGAGAATGAAACTCGATTTCGGAATGTGGTGTGGGGCATCTAAGAGCTCTACCAGAGCTAGCCACCACTTGCAAATAAAACTTTAAGAGGGTCGGACCCTTGGAATATTAAATGAAGCCTGATTATTAACGATCAGGCTTGAACATGCATGAGTTTGTTTATAATCTAAAGTAAATCTGACCTGAACTTGGCCTGGCTTGATGTATGTGCAATGTGCACCCCTACTCATGAGGTGCGTAGCTTTCAATTAGTATTTTGGAAAACAAGTAAAAGGGTGTTTAAGAGTCTCATTTTTATTATTATTTTTTTTTTACCTTTTTGTATTTTACATTTTTTGCCTTTTAGATTATGCATGGCGATAATGTATTATCCATTTGTATAGTGTTTGGAAGACATTGCAAAATGTATTTTGCAACAAGAGTAATACTTGGATGATATGTACAGAATACAATTAATTTGTAGGTCTTTTTGTTAATCAATGCGAAAAGTGAAAAATAAGAAGTCAAAATCATCTCCCCTACTTCTGGCTTCTTTTCTCTAGCATTGAAAATTGATAATTCATTTTATGAGAAACCATTATGGGAGAGAGTTGCCAAACATGCAAAAAGAGAAAATGAAGAAGCCAAAAGCCAAAAAAGAGGTATCCAAACACCCTCTACACCGAGCCAAAGGAATACTCCCGTCTCGAGAGAAAATGACGCATGGCAACCCTGTAAGTTCACAAAAATGTCACTTTGGCAGAGTGCTTTTCATTTGGACAATTAACACCTTATAATTTACAAACAAAAAAACTACAGCACGTTAATTTCACTGAACACCCTTAATTGTTCACCAATCTACTTTTGCTATGTTTGGTGTCTGCAGTATGGGATATGGTTAACAATCCAACAATATTGGACCTATAAAGACCACTTTGCGCATGCATGTTTTTTTTCTTGTGTTAGCACAAATTGACCAGTGACCCAGCTAAACGAGGATAAAACTCTAATTCATGCACACCATTTGCACTTCACCCTTTCTCTACATACAAATTTTGCCTAATTTGCGGGGACCACTTTTCAGTAATTTTACAAAAAAATCTAAAAGTATACTAAAAATATGAAGAAAATTGGGGAGAGTGCATGTGCCAACCACCCCCCTTGTCCGCCCCTATCTGCACACAATATCGGGAAGGGTGAAGGTGGTTTTAGGTAATCTAGAAGATTTTATCACATTTTTTTGTGTGGATTTATGTCAATTTTTACCACTTTTGTGAGTTAAAAGATCTTTTTCACTAATCCGAAGTACTTGGTATTTGCTGGAGAAGCTTGGGATGGAAGTTTTTACGTATCGAGTTTAATTTCTAGATTTTTTTTGGATATCCATTTTTTTGGAGAAGCTTAGGATTCGATTTCATGTTTTTTCATTTCTCATTGGTTTGTGCATTTGTCAATAGTTAGAACATTCGGGATCTTTGATCTCATTGCATGTTTTATACATCAGTCACCTAATTGAGCATTTAGGCCATTATGATAGTGGCTACATCTTCATCCATGAGGGATACTAAATATCTTGTTAAATAGATTAAGTATGGCTTTTTTGTATGTCTACTAAGGGTTATTAATGAGTCATGTGAATTGTGATCTCTCCCAAAAAGGGGTGAATGCAATGAAAAATCATGCTTGGGAAAGTGTTCTCCCATTCCATGATAGGGGGGTATAAGTAGAAAAAGTGTTTTAATCCACACTTCCTCTTTGCAAAATAACATTCCCATACTCCAATTCAATGCGAAATAAGCATATAAGATGAATTCACCATTTCAGTACTAATTCCTACCCAGTAACAATCACGATCTATATCACACCTCATTGGCGGCTATCCAACATTGTCTTAGTTGTCACAGTTAACAGCGTATATTCTTGGGTAAGTTGCATTAGGTTAATAACAGGTAGCACCCCTTTTCATTCACCTAACTCTGATTTTAACTCTCAATTCTATGTTGTGACATGTAACACCTTACATTGAAAAGCATGTTCCAAAGTCATTTGTTTTATTCATGCTATCATCAGTTAGACTTATGGAATTTTGGAGAGCAAGGTTTAAGGAAACTAGGAAACTAACAACAAATTGGGATTTTGGTAATTAAAATAGGTACTAACGTATTAATCAATTAAACGTCTCATGTGCTCTTGTCCTCAAAAAAATTCCCATCAATCAATAAAGGGTGATATTAATTTAAATAAATTGGATAAGGGCATTCAATCACAATTACAAATGGAGGGAAAAAATTGAAGTTTAAGTGAAGTTAGGGGGCCTACTTGTAATTAATTGTAATGTGTGATAAGCTCAAACCCGTGGATGGAGCCCAATTTATTTATTTTTTTGTCACTTTGTGATGCAACCATGTGATGGTGAAATGTGCAGCGCCCTAATAAACACCATAAGAGAAGTAAATTTGTGAAATTTTGACATATATAGATAGGCCCAAAAAGGACATCTGTATCTGTAGGGTAGGGAAAGGTGCCAGTTGTTGGAAACGTCTTCCAAGTGAAATTGATTTGAATTTGATTCTTAGCCACATACATTACGACGCATTCCATTCTTATTTTTGTTTGAACTCAATCAATCAATTTGGAGTTTTTTAGTACAAGGAAAGAAGGACAAGTTTTGGGAAGAGCGATTATATACGTAACTTTCCAAAAAAACCGTAAGTATTTGAATGATTTTGTGGTCACCTTTTTTAGGCACGAGATTCTTTGTTATGAGAAAATCTCTGTGGCCATGTCCTGAGGGATTTTCGGCCGTTAGATCACTTGAAAATAAAAAATTAAAAGAAAAAACGAAGACACAAAATCTAACAGCCCATAGAGGATCTCGCACCCTTTTTAAAAAAAGAGGTAAATGTTACTATTATTTTGATTGGTGGAGACTTGATAAATACGAGTACATAACTCGGAAAAATGTAGTATTCATCTAAACTAGGGAGCACACGATCGATCAACCTCACGCATGTGAATTGACTTTAATATATGTGTATTTATTGAGACTCTTTTCTTTGGGGTTCTATTTATTGAAG
This sequence comes from Vaccinium vitis-idaea, assembly GCA_963854785.1. Taxonomy (NCBI): domain Eukaryota; kingdom Viridiplantae; phylum Streptophyta; class Magnoliopsida; order Ericales; family Ericaceae; genus Vaccinium; species Vaccinium vitis-idaea. The sequence continues at coordinate 13,795,271 of OY978220.1, forward strand.
GTTGAGACTGAGGGGTGTTTGGGAACTAATTATTTTACAATTTTTTGAATTTTGAATTGGAAATTGTACATAATCGGCTGATGCTGTATCAAAATTGACACAAGTGATTTGATAATATAGTCTTTACCGAATATAGTGCTAAGCTTCACATAAGGGATCCTTTATGGTCTTACCATGCAGACCTAGCATTTATGGACCAAATTTCGACGATCTGAACAACTCAATGTTGTTAAAACATGTTTTTATGGGCCTCCGCAAGGAATTTTCTAAAAACAATATCCGGAAAAACTTGATCCGAGCAGTTTTTCGATAAAAACTGTACATGTATAGATTTTACCGAAAACTGCTTAGATCAAGCCCTTCCGGGCATTTTTTTTTTGGAGATTCGTTGTCTAAACCCTTAAAAACACGTTTTAGAAATATTGCGCGGTTCGGATTGTCAAAATTTGATCCGAAAAGTCGAAAATAGGACTAGATCCGCTTATAACTTATATAAGGGATCTCTTATGTGAAAGGGCTCCCTGAATATCGTGTGCGGATATTATTGAGAATCTAAAATGCTCCTCGGGAGATAATTATTTAATTTTTCATTATTTTAAATAATTCATTCTGATTTCTGACAACATATATTCTATTATGGCTCTCAAACAACCAGAATTTGTAAATGGAACGTTTATAGTTCGAGTTCAATACGTCCAACGATAGAATGGGTGACTTATTTACACCAAAGGACAAGCGGAACTAAAATTTACTTCCAATGAGAGGATTTGGGGTACTTTTAGTGACCCAGATCACTATATTCTCCATAATGGCCTCAATTATGGACCTTTTATAATCTGTATTTGGGATCGAAACCGTACTATTTGTCGGGAATATTGAATAGACTATTCATGTAAAAAATAAAATTGGCAATTGATATTGGCACTCTTCATTTTGATATTGCCACTGCCCATTTTGTCTCTATTACGAAAAGTTACTAAATCACCCTTGTACTTTATAATTACATTTCTCTCTTGTAAAAATGTAAAATATGTCGACAAGCCAATGGGGCAGCGATAAAAAGGATGGGCAATCACTAAGTATGTCGACAAGTCGACAAAAGCCCTGTAAGAGTTATGCAAGTGACGAAAACAAGAAACAATTAATAATATTCATGGAAGGATATCTGGAGTGGAAAAAGATGCTTTAAGGAGATGAAGTAGAGTCGGTGCTGAGGGGGAGTGTTGAGAGTCATCACCGACTCTCGAGAAGTCTTCGGATGTTTCTAGAATATTCCGGATTGCTCTAGACTTTTTCGGACTCTTCCAGAATACTCTGGATTCCACTAGAACCTTCTGGACTCCTCCAGAATGTCGTAGGCCATGCTGGAATCTTCCAGAATCTTAGAGAATATGTTGGAGTCTTCCGGGTTTCTCCGGAAACTTCTAGAAGTCTTGTTCTAGAATGGTCCTTATCGAGAATGTTCTATTGCTCCTTATAAATAGGAGGTCGGAGCCCATTTGTGGTGTGTGTTGGAGAGAACACCAAGTGTGTGCATGTGAATGATACTCAAGTGTGAGTAAGTGTCAAAGTGAAGTGTCTTTGTGTGGTGTCTTGTGTACAAGCAAGTGAACTTGTGTAATTTTGTATTGAATAAGAGTGACAATATTCAATAAAAGAGTGTATAGTTTGAGGTGTCCAAACTCAACATTGATCTCACGAACTCCTCGGGTTAAAAAAATGCATTAATTTTTTTTAATAGATATAAGTTAAATTTTCTTTCGTATTGTCGGCGTAGCGTTAATCGTGAGAAGTTAAAATAAATAAAACACAACAACGAGCTCGTGAATTTCACTGAATTTCAAAAGACATATTTCATTAATTTTGAATTCGTATATTTCATTGGATTTCAAAACAAAACAACCAGCTCGGGAATTTCATTTGCTTTTAGCTTGTGAATTTATTAACTTCTAGCTCGTGATTTTTTTTAGCTTCGAGCTTGTGAATTCACTGGATTTCAAAACACAACCACCGCCTAATGAATTTCATTTGCTTCAAGCTCATGAATTTCATTAGTTTTGAGCTTGTGAATTTCACTAGTTTTCAAAACACAGCTAGCTATTTCATTAGCTTTTTTCGAAGCTAGATCTAGCGCTTCTCTGTAGTTCTTTGATGTCAAAAATCTCAGGTGTCCTTGGCATGGTTGTTGTCCGGCGAAAAGGTTTTGCTTCAGGGTGAGTGATGTGGTTCAGGTTTGGTTTGGCAGCTGGAGGAGTTGTGGCAGTGGCTAAGGAGGTCGATGGGTTTGTGCTCGGCTTACCGGAGTTGAAAGCTACAAATCTTTGCCTCTGTCGCTATGCTCCTTATTCTTGAGGTTTGTCTGCGTGATTTGTAGTTTGTGGCTGTTGGTGGCGGGTGTAGGCTAGGTGTCGTGTCGAAAGGGAGTTTCTACATGTTTGGTTTGTTTTTTTTGTTCTTAGTTCTGTTTTGGTTGTTAGTTGGTTTTTCTCCAGCTATGGAGCTTTCTCTTCCCTACATGGAAGTTCTGTATTCCCTGCTTTGAAACTGTTTTTATGGACTCAGTGCAATCTCCCCCATCCATTTGGATAACCCAAGTAGTTGTAGTTTGTTCGTTCACTGTGTGTATTGATCTCTACATTTTTTTTAGGCTCTGGATTGGCATTTGTAGCCCTTTAGGACAAAGTTTTTTGAGTAATAAAAAAAAATTCACTAGCTTCAAGCTCGTGTATTTTATTAGTTTTGAACTCATGAATTTCACTAGATTTCAAAACACAATAAGAAGCTAATGAATTTCATTAGCTTTGCATTCATTAATTTCACTGGATTCCAAAACACAACTAGCTATTTCAGAACTACGGAAGAAACCACCCAGTAAATGTCACTAGCTTCAAGCTCGTAAATTTTACTAGGAATTCACGAACGATTTGTGCAACTTTTAAAATTTCACAAAATTTTCACTAATTCTGAAATTTTAAGTAATTTTGAAATTTCACTAATTCTCACTAATTTTTACTAATTATAAAATTTCGCAAAACACATATAGCTCGTGAATTTCATTAGAATACGTTGAGAATATTCTAAATCAAAAAATATGTTGAGAATATTCTCAATTCTTAAAATTCACTGCCACTATTTCATAATCACTACTTCTACCACCACCATCAAAAGTACGATGAGAATATTCTGTAAGAAATTACATAATGTGGCTTATATATCACTTTTTATTTATCAATTAAAGTTATGAGTGATAAATAAATTGCCCAATTATTAGGTGTCTAATTGTGAAAAGGTGTTTTATTATGAAAAGACATATCATATGTGAAAGGATGTATTCTATGGGAAATGGCATACTTATTGGGAAAACGATATATCAAGAGTCATATCGTTTTAGAAAAAGACATATCAAGAGTCATATCCTTTTAGAAAAAGACATATGATCAAGAGACACCCATTGAGAAAGACACCATTTGGAGACAACTCTTCCTTGATGGTAGGAAAAAGTATGTTGTCTATTACTACCTCATTCAGAGGATCCCTGACCTAACCCGAATAAGAACAAGTCTGTGTTTCCATTAATGAGTAATGAGGTTCATTACGTGGGTCTTAGGTTAGAAGATTTCTCTGGTTTATTCTATCACTTGAATAATTATGGATGAATGTACGATTTCAAGTTTCATCTGCGCTCCTAGGCCTTCTTAATTTCTTTCATATTCAAAATCAACTATATATATATATATATATATATATATATATTGAGAATTGAAAGTATGGAATCAAACATTTCAAAAAAAAAAAACAAATCAGTAGGTTTTTGGGCTTGTCCATATTCATTGAGAATATTCTCATTATTGAGATCAATTGCCACCACTTCCACTCCTCTAAAAATACGTCGAGAATATTTTCAATCATAAAAAGAAAAATTGAGAATCGAAAATATTGAGTCAAATATTTTAAAAAAAGAAACAGTAGGCTTATTAGGCTAGGTTGAGTTTCTTCATTTTTTTTCTCAGAAACCAAAACTGAGGGTATAATGTACAAGTAGGAAAAATAAATAATCACAAATAAAAAGAGTAATGATTTTCGTATTCCCCTTTTGATGAATGCACTACATTTGTTGTGTTTTAGTGAAAATATTTCACATTAAAAATTTCCTAATAGACAATAAATTTAGTGCATTCCATAAAAAAATTCAAACCAAATAATCAAATCAAAGAATCACCCTAGGAACGCTACCATTCAGGGGCGGAGCCAGCCTAGGGCTGGGGTGGGCCCTGGCCCCCCCGCAGTTTAAAAAATGCACTGAAAAAAAATTAAAATTTAGATATAAATTAAATTTTTTTTGCTATTTTCAGCACTTGGTTACTCGTTTGAAATTAAAATAAATGTTTCCAACAAAATTTGAACCAAATTGTATAACCCTAACAAAACAAAACAAGAATGACCAACTTATGAAAGCCTATATATAATAAACATATAAGGATAATAGTTGTCTGACATTAGGTTTAATGTGGAAACACTAAAAAATTAAACAGAATTAGACGAATTCTTTGAATACAGCTTTCATTATAATAGGACGTGCATTTTTGTCAGCGCTAGATGAAAATCCTAGGCCGCCCTTGAACTCGGCCCCCCTGGATTCTCAATCCTGGCTCCGCCACTGCTACCATTAATAACAATAATCAAAGGAGCACTGAAAGGAAAGTTTAGGTTCATATATATAAGTGATTGACAGCGAGATCGATTAGGAAATGTAATTAGGAAATGAAATTAATCCATGTTTGGATGGCGTACCACTCAACGTGAACGTACAATAAGGGCATCCACAGTGGGCTAGCAAAAAATTGCTCTTAACTTGTATCCTAAGGTGTACACATAATAAGCATCATTGGAGTCTACTTTTCACTCCTAGAGCTTGTTAAATTTGGAGAGAATGTGTGCACTCAATAGGCTAGCAATATCATATTAAAAAAAGAATTAAAGACTTTGGCCCCACTTAAAATTAACTAGAAGGCTACCTAAATTTAACTATTGTGCTAGGAGCCAATTTTAGGAGCCACCCTTAAGAGTTTGTATGGGGAGTCCATGGAAGGCAATACTTGAGGATATAGCTAGGTAAATGTTAGGAGCCAAGCTTAGGAGTCATTTTGAGAGCCCACTGTGGATGCCCTAAGTCCTTGACATTGAACATATCAGACAGTACTGTCTAATATGTCCACACTGCACGTCCAAATTGGAGAGGGTAGGTTTTCGTCAACTCGATCTTACTTAAGCCTCATCATTCCGCCCGTTCGCCCGCGGCCCGCCCGAAGCCCGCTAAGCCCGTCGGGCTTTGCCCGAGTCCGAACCCATCAAATGGGCGAGCTGGCCCAGCCCGACCTTTCCATGGGTCAGGCTTGGGCCTAAAAATTTTAGCTCCAACCCTCTCGCCCGCCCGGCCCTGCAGCTCGAGATATCAGCCCGCCCGTAGCCCAGTACACTTATATTATTTTTTCCTTCATTTTCTATTCTAATGGCCTTTGTTTACCCAAGGTTTCCCAGCATCAAGAAAAACTTGCCCATACTTTGTCCTTTCCTTTATTCCTCTTCTTTTTACCATTGTTCTGCCAACTTCTTTATTAAATCATTCGGCATGCACTATATATATTATAGTGGTGTATTGTTTCTACTTTCTTCCGGATATATATATATATATACATACACTACATATATATGAGATAATATATGCACTTACAATGCCCAGGGTTTTCCGGTTTACAAGACCACCATGCGTCAACGCCCAAAAAAAAAAAAAAAAACCACTCGGCCCGCCCAAATAGCCCAGCCCCGCCGGTCCGAAGACTGGCCCGCCCACCCGCCCGACTAAGATAAGCCTGTGGGCTGGGCCTGGGCTTCAAGTTTTGACAGATAGCCCGGCCCGCTAGACCCGATAAGAATAAAAAGCCTGCCAAGCCTGGCCCGCAGGCGGGCTTGGGCTGAAAGTTCGCGGGCTGGCTCGGCCCGGCCCGATGATGACCCTCAATCTTACTTAACGCATACAGTGTTGAGAACACTCATGTTATTGGAATTGTATAAGTGCAACGGGTCACAATTGAGTACTGTCTCATATGTTTTGGGAAAAATGCAGTGGCAATCCGAATTCTAAAGAACAATTTTATAGATCACAGCGAATATAAATTACATGAACAGAAATGTAACAAAATAACATAAACAGAAATGTAATACAAACAGTAGATTGACCAAGTCGTGTGATACCACACTCTCTTTAACAAAGATGCGCTGCCTACCGTATGTGTTGTAGGATGAACCGACGTCTTTGTCCCAGGATAAAACGGCTAGACCACTATCCACCGGAACACCACCGTTGGAAGCCTTGGCGAACTGAAACAAGCATCTGCCCCTCTCTCTCAAATACGATTTATGGAGTATAATATGTTGCACGAAATTCTGATGATCAAACAATGGCCCAAAGCTGTGTTTATATAGCCGAAGGAGCAGTTGAAAACATCAATATGAGATTAATGGGAGAGCCTCCCCATTCAATAACGAAATTGAATACTGTAATTCAATTCCATATTCTGTAACATCCACCTTCAATACGAATTTGAATAGGTTTGAAATCTTCCATAATCTCCACTTTCATGAGGGGAGTTACCCAGCGTTTATTACATAACGTTTTGAATCCGTGGGGTGGACTCGGTTGCCTCGGGAGACCCTCCGAGTGCCCCGGTTTCATTCACATATTTCCAACAATATGTTCAATGTTAACTTCCTCATATGAAGTGCTTACCACAGTATTTGATGGTAGCTCCACCTTTTTGAAAAAGTGGTCACTTGAATACTCTAGTTTTTTTTTTCTTAGAATAAACTATGTAGTAGTTTTAATTTAGCTTGATTTGAACACTCAATTTTCACACTTTTGAACACACAATTGAAAGAAAATTGAACACCCCGCCCAAAAATCAACCCACAAATTATGAAAACTCATTGAGTGTGATTGTAATATCTTGTGTATTTTTCTTTTTTTGGATGACATTGCTGAAAATACTAGATAAAATTTTTATTCATATAATTGTGGTTTTGAGTTAGTGCATCCAAAATATTTTTCAGTGTCGAGTGGATACCTCGGCTGTACCCGGGAAGCTTTTTTTTTTTTTTTTATAAATTTGTACCAGTGATAACACTTTTTGAACCTGCCACGTGTGTGTGTACAAACGGGGAGTTTGGGCGAGCACATCAGTTTCTTGGTTCCACCCTTTTTGCGGTTGTGCGGCTACCGGTTTGGTGTGGTGTTTGGTTGGGGCGGTTCAAAAAATGTACAAATAATTTTTTTAAGATATAAATTAAATTTTCTTTACTACTATCTGAGGTGTGTAACTGATGCAAAATTAAAATAAATAAACGTTCAACTAACTTTAGAAAAAATATTTTAGCCCAACAAGAGAAAATAAGCTTAGCCCAATAAATTTATTCACCGCATTAATTTGGTTGGCCTTTTTGAGAAAAAAAAAACTTTGAGAAATATTTTTTAGATAGCGTTTGGTTTGGTTTTTGGAAATGATTTTTGTGGTAATGATTAGATAGAGAAATGAGAGTAATAATTGGAGAGATGGTAAGAGTTTGGTTCTCGGGTGGCATATGCCGGTGTGCCCATAATCCTTTTAATCTTTGCATCCAAAAAATTATTGAAATCTTTTTGCCGATTAAAAAATAAAATAAAATAAAAATGAAAGAATCTGAACCTATCGTTTCACAAACCTAACACTGTTTTTTTTTGTATGGATACGTCACAGTTGGTGAGATGTCAATGCCAAAGGTTTTTTTTTAATTGAGTTTGGGCATGTGGGAAATGATAATTAAGGTTTTTTTTTAATTGAGTTTGGGCATGTGGGAAATGATAATTAAGAGTTGGGACTACTTAAAAAAACCAAGTCCATTGCACTTGACCACTTGGGCTGGCAGAAGAATCGGTCATGTTTTCCTTTTCTCAGCAAATTAAAAGAGTGCAAGAAAAGAATATGCCAAATATTGTAATCATTACAACTTTATGTCTTTGTCGGGCTGGATTTGTACATATGCTAAGAGCATCCCATCAGGGAGGCAAATGCCCCTGATAGTTATTTTGTTGAGCCAAAGGGTAGAAAACACCCCAAAATCAGCCTCAACAAGTGTTGGGCTAATTTGTAAAAATTGCAACTTCGCTACAGTAACTCGGTATTTGGGTAAAGGCACTGTTCATTGGCTACCGAATAGTTTAATTGTTTTTTCCTATTTTGCGTTAGACGTGAGGGGGGGGGGGGGGGAGGGGGGGGGGCACTACACTGCTGAGATGGGGGCTATGGCACACACGTGTCTGGGGGAGTACACTGCACCGAAAATGTGTAATTTAGTGGGAAGTTTTTTCTTTTTTTATATAGATTTGAGGGGAATAGTTTAATATAGTGAAGTTTGAATAGAGAGTCTGATTTTGTGAGTTTTTTAAAAAGTGACTTGCTAATTTATATAAGGTGTTTTTGAGGTTAAATTTTGTATTTTTTTTGTTGAGCCTGATAAAGATGCCCTAAGCTAAGGATCGATGTGGCCAAATCGAGCTTACTCGAATTATATTTCATAGTGGGCCCTGTGCTTTTTCAATTATGGTCTTATACTACGTGTGTGTGAGTGAGTGTGTATATATATACACTAAGAATTTAATGAGGAATTCCTCACATTGCTTATATGCGGACCACTCATTTCTAGATCAAATTTTGATGATTTAATGAGGGATCCCTCAAATTTCTTATATACAGTTTTATGAAAAACTGCTCGGATCAAGCATTTTCAATCTCTTTTTTTTTTTTTTTGGAATTCCTTGCGAAGACCCTTAAAAACATGTTTTAAACACATTGAACGGTTATAAAAATTTGATCGGGAGTTGTAAGATTCACATCTAAGCAATGTGCGGGATCCCTTACCGGATACGAACTGCACACACATAAATATTTAGAGGAGTGAAGTTTAACTAATATCTTCTTAATTAATAGATGATGTTGCTTCACAATTATATCCCTGCCAACGGTTCTCTAACCTTACATGATGATGCCTTTAGAGGGGTAGTAACTTGTAGAATTTGTAGCTTTCTGAGTTCATTGGTGTGTTCATACTGGTGGGAGTTCATTTGATTGTCTTGGAAAATTTGTTATCTGTTGTCTTTAACAAGCACTTTATCTCTTTTTAAACTGCTAATTCTATATATGAATTTTTGACAGAATGTGCGTCAGGCATACGTCTAGATTGGGGTGAATGACATCGACTGCCTTGTGTTTTTCTCGTTTTGGATTAGGTACTTAGATGATTAGTTTGGCTTTGTCTAATATATTTGCCATTCGAATCATCCTTTGGGAAAAAACCAAAAACGGATTATTGGTTTTTTCATTTTGTCCTTATTCAATTTTTTTTTGCATTTTTTAGTTTTGCATCAAGATTTTGTGGTTTCTGGATTCCTCTCGACGAGAAGAATCTAACAAGTATAAATTTATGGGCAAATCAAATATTTTTTAATAAAGCCAAAATTAATCCAATAATCCAAGTATTTAGGCTTTATTCAAAAAATATTTGGTTTGACCATAAATTTATACTTGTTAGATTCGTCTCGTCGAGAGGAATCTAGAAACCACAAAATCTTGACGCAAAACTAACACATGCAAAAAAAAAATTAAATAAGAACCGTTTTTGGTTTTTACCCCAAAGGAGTATGTAACGTAAGTGCAAGTGGGCATTTATTAATATAATAGTATTACTTATTGACAAATAAAATTGGAAAACGTATTCAATTCTTTCAAGGTCTTTTTTTTTCCCTATCCATAAATAAGAAGAAAGAAAATCAACACATTTGAAAACCACCTAACAAGCACAATCCTCTCTAAAAAATTTGAATCCAAAACCTCATAATCATTTAAATAAATTATTTTATTGCTGCTACACGCGATCACAAACTAATTGCCGAAGTTAGAAATATTGTATGCCAGATGAGCTCATTATTATCCTTTTCGGGTCCTCACGGCTTATAATCGTCTGTATGTGGGTGTGCCTTTCTTTGTCTACTCTTGCTCTGTTGTGATACGTCGTGCTTAATTAGGATCTTTTTAGTCTTTGCAATTCATTTCCAAAAATTGATTAAAAAAAAAAAAATTGCTCTTCCAAAAAAAAAGATGAGCTCATTATTATGAGTGCCGAACACAACACCAAACGCCGGGGCCTTTGAACCCATTTTGGAAAGTTTTTTGAATAAAATAGTCCTACAATTAATGATCATAATGCCACATGGATCCCACAATTTTAATGCCACTACTTTTTGTCCACATTTTGTCCACATTAATGCCACAACTAATGCCACTACTTTTTGTCCACATTAATGCCACTACTTTTTCGGAATTGGGGGCCCTGTAGTGAGTGAGCTCACTACATGCGTGTAGTGAGTTCTCTCTGCCGTCCGATCTGAGATCAACGGTCCGGATAAATTGGAGTTAAAGTAAATGTAAAAAATGTTTTTTAAAGTGTAAGACAATCCGGTTCGATGATCTCGGATCAAATGGCCGAGAAAGCTCACTACACGCATGTAGTGAGCTCACTCACTACAGGACCCCCGGATCTTACTTTTTGCCCTCATTTTCCTGCAACATGCATGGAGAAAAATTTCCAGTCCAGTGGAAAGGCATGGAGAAAAATTTTCAATGCGCCCGGAGCAGATGAGTAAATTTTTGAGTCTGAAAATCAATCTCCTAGTCTGAGTGCTTAAACATGTACAAAATGTATAATCTACGCCTTCTTTGATTGAAGGCTCCATTCACTTGTCAAGAAAAATATTTCCAAGAAAATTATAATGGAGTGAAGTAAAGGAAAGTAGAATTATTTTCCTACATGTGTTCATTTGATAAAAGAAATCAAATAGAAAGTTGGAAAGTAGTACTTAATTAGGTAGAAGTTAATACAGAGGTAAGATTCCAGCAAAATCTTGTGTTTTTTGCAAAACATATTTTGAGAGAAAGCTAATTCTATTGAGAAACATAGACACATGGATCCCACAATTATCCTGCTTACTCAATACAATAAAAATACGGAAAACATTTTCGTACTTTCGTCTCCTTTTCGTGCAACTAAACGGGGTCTAAGCCTGTTAGGCCCTGTTTGATAACACGCTTCGGCCATGGGATTGGATTACTACTGATGTGGACACCATAATCCTTAGTTTGTTTGCTTGCTTTTACTTTCAATGGCTGGACTAATTAGCCCACGGACTGTGAGTCCTGGGATTAAGATGGATTACCAATAGCTAGAGGGACATGTATTATTAATCAAATCCAGAGCCCATCCAAATCTCCAATGCATTGACAAAAGTTCGATCCGATGGCTTTCTCATGTAATGCCTAGATTCTAAAGTGCCCTTAATTGAATATTTACACACTTGCACATGATACAAATCCTAGCTCTCTCAAATTCATCAGAAATGCTATGCGCAAGAAAACTTACACCGAACTATACACAGAATATATAAGTGTTTTTTTAAAAACGTGTTTGCAAAACACGACTTCATGTTCTTACGTTACTCACATTCTGTGTATGGTTCAGTGTAAACTTCTTTGTTCATAGCATTTTTGCAAATTCATGCACTTCACTTCTACTGAAACCTATGGATTTTGTCGATGAAGGAGAAGGCGTAGATTTCACTCACTCGCCAACTTCCGGCAAATAATATACACATATGCCCCAATGTATCATATTCTTCAAAGCCAATTATAGGGACCAAACCCACACTCTTTTTCTCTTCTAAAAAGGAAAAAAGAAAAAGAAAAAGCATAAACTCATTTGGGTGACCATCTAATTTGTGTTGGGTTGTGCTAGCTATATATGTGACGCTTCGCTTCGGTAGCCGTTCGTGGGTGCTAATAACGGATAGCATTCCGTGTAATGGATTTGATAGACATGCTCCCTGTAATTTAGTTTTGGGTCTTCTTCTTCTTTCTTTTTTTTCTTTGAAGCAGTGGAAAAATATCGGGAGTAGTTTCGTATCGATGTGTGTTTGTTTAGTACTCCCTCCTCCGGATTTGTTGGTCCACAAACATACTTTTTCAAGTCCGAAAATATTTGTCCATTTTCAAAAGTTAAAAGATAAAGTAGGGAAAAATTACTTTTGATGATATGAAAATAACAAACACAAAAAGTAATAGAAAAAAAAACACGGGCAGAAAAAAATCCGATCCGAGAGTCACGGATCAGTTCCGGATTTGTCCACGACATTTCAACGTATTCTAAAAAAAATCATCATTAAAAAACTCAAACTCAACATTGAAACAAACACTTTAGTAGTATAGTTAGTAGATCAGAATATAAAATATTAAGAAGAACAAAGAAAGAAAAGTCATTGGAAAGAAATAATGAAAGCTTGTTGAACATTCCAACAAATTAATTGAACAAATTAATCAAACTTGAACATTATGGAATCAAAATAGATAGCCAAAAAAAAAAAACAAAACCCAAAATTTCATTTTGGAATTCCAAACAAAGTGGGCTATAAATTTGAGCTTGAGCAATGTAAAGTGTAAACATCAAACTTGTTAAACATACCAACAAACATATCTAAATACACAATCACTGTAAAATCCCGATTTTAAATTTCTTATTACGTGGCTTAATAGCATCTTTTTTTTGCTAATTGGGACAAATGAGATAAGTAAAGGAATTTTCTGTGGGAACCCGATACTGCCACGATGACCCTCGTATTTAAATTAGCTTGTGTCCAATTGCTGAGATTTTTCAGAGACCAGAATTCAGACACAGTGTGCAACGATCAGACTAGTGGCATCGCATGTCGCGACGGGGTTAAATGAATCATAAATGATACATACACACAAATAATTTACCCACAAATGACCTAAACACACACACAAGTGTGTGACCCCCCACACACACTGGCCACACACTTGTGTGTGTGTTTGGGTCATTTGTGGGTAAATTTTGTGTGTATATAGTGTTGCTCTAAATGAATTACAGGTGTCCTCACATTAATAAAACACAAAAGTTGATGGCTCAGCCATCACCGTTATAGAATTATATAGATACATGTGTGTCAGATCACTTAGCAAGTTAGCATAAAGAAAGACCAAAAGGAAAAGAAAAGAAAAGAAAAGCAAAAGAAATAGGTTCAGCACTCCCTGTGCCGCTTTCTATTTTATACAGTCGCACGCCGCTTTCTCTTATTCTCTTGGTTTCTCCATCTCCTTCTACCTTTCTTCTCTATACCCACCACCACCGTACGTTGCAGTAACTGTTACAAAGGACGGTCGCCCTTTTCCTTTTTCTCTTCTCTCTCTGTTGGAACAAGAGAGCGCCGCTGCTTCGTATATGTGCGGAGCACTATGTATATGGGTGATGGGATAAGGGCACAAGACTGTTGTATGAGTGTATCCACGCACACGCGGGTCAATCTGAGGCATAAGCAAAGGATCTGAAAGCTTTGCCTAGTTTTCAAGGAGTCAAATGTGAGTACGCAATACCTTGGTTACATGCATTTGCTTAACTGTTTTTACATCAAATTTTATTTGCTTTTAAAGCTGGAAAATGTGAATCACGTGTTTTTTTATTACGGACGATTTAGACCATGGAATATGTTTTGAGAACATGACTGTTATGATTCGCTAAAACATGCATGTTCTGCTATGTTATGCGGTTCGGACGGTGCCCCGAGATCTAGGGGACGGTAAAGAAGCTAAAGGCACGAGGAAATAAGGGAGGGGTGCAGGCTAGGTACCAATATCATATCGGTATCATGGGTTGCTCTCTCTGACCTAGGTGTCGCTCCCCATTACGTCTAGCAATACTGTCGAGCACTAATATTTTTTTCATGGCCTTCTATGGAAGGATAAAGAGTCCTTCAACTGGGACTAATGCAAATGATTGGAAGGCAGATGCTATGGATATTGATGTATTTTTAATGATTTATCCTCTCTCATCCCTCCTTGAATTTGAAACATTATATGGTATGAAAATGTTTCCATAGTCAAACTTGTAACCTTGGTATTTCGTACCATACGAGCATTCGCTTATGAAAATCATTTCCATTTTCTAGGGATAACGTGTATGGCCCTCGACTCGTCAAAGATCGTGGATGCTAAGTGGAAACTCCTAAGTTTTCTAGTGGTTTTTAATTATTATATCTTTACACTTAGAAGCTCTGGGATTATGTTAACTATCTTATGTTTCCGTTTACTATTGGCTATGTAGTTTGAAATGTTGATGACGAAGAAAGTCCCTAAGCTAGGTTTCAGTAGGCCTTCGGCGGCTTAAAACCCGCTTGGCCGGTCACGACTTCCAGGGTCGGTTTTGGGTCATGACAGTCACAAGAAAAAACCGAGATATCATTTTGGAATTCCAAACAAAGTAGGCTACAAAAGTGGTAAAATTATTTATCTATACATATATATATATTTTTTAATATTGATTTAGCAAAAGGACAAAATCATCACTACAACCATCACTGCCGCCTACTTCAACTGACCTCTCATCCCACATGATCATCATAGTATCTATGCTCGCCAGCTTCTTCCTCCTCCTTAGCTACTACTTAATCATCGTCAAGCACTGTTTCGGGCGGACCCGTTTGGAATCAGACGGCCAAGATGTGGTAGATGAAAATCAAGGCATAGCTATTGACCATCCCTGTAACACCCGACTTTTAATTTATGTTTATGTGCTTGGTTTTGTGCATGTTTATTTTAATTGAGCGCGTTACTAGCGTTAGTAGGCGTTATTTGGAAGTATGCAAAACGGAATGTTTTCATTGGGCAGAGTATCGAGACCTTGTGGGAGCGGTAGCGTGGAATAATTTCCTTATAACCCAAAATATCCCACCTTCTTATCTCTTCTGTTGACTCACACACACACACACACACACACAAGCGGTGAGGGAGAGGGACGTGGGAAGAGAGGAGAAGAAGAGGAAGAAGAAGAAGAAGAAAAGGGAAAAAATTAAGGGAAAACGTAATTCAAGGTAAGGTTTTCAATTCTTGATCTTGATTTGTTAATCTTAGTAGTTTTTGGGTGGTGTGTTCTGGTAATTTACAATTGGGAGGATTGTTTTAGGGTGTTTCTTTTACAAAATTCGTGATTAAACTTGTTAAGAGTGGTTGATTGTGGTTGAGCTTGAATCTGCCTTGATCCTTGATGAATTTTTAGACAGGGTTCCTCTATTCGTAAGTTTCTGAAATTTTTACTGTAGCTACCCATACCACTCGTCTATCTGGTGTTAAATTTTTAGAATTTTAGGTGAAGTACAGGAAATATGAAAATTCGTGAACCAATCTATTGTCAGGTTAGTGTTTGGATAGACTGCACTGTCGCATCTTACGGGAATGGCTATATCTTTGTCTAGGAAGCTTGAAATTTCAATCCGCTTGTTGCGTTAGAAATTAAACTCATAAGGCTTTCAGAATTGATAGGCCGTGTAGCTTGATTATCTTCCAGTTATAGCAATTTCTGACTTGAAGTTGACCATGAATCTGTTTGATAGGTTTTTGCTGTGAATTTGGGTTTATTTGATAATTATTTAAAAATAGCTATCAGATACAGAAAATTCTGAGCTCTTAGTATGTTGTTTCTGCTTGTGTTTACGGTCTACGGTTAAAATATTGGAGCATTTGGATGGGTAGATTAATTCTATAAATTCGTGAACCGCAAGGGTGTTGACTTATTTAAGGCGTGTTTATGCATCTATTTTGCATTTGAGGATGAACCCTTTGCTATCTTTAGCTTTAGGGAATCTTTCACTTTTAAATATGACTGTCGTTGTGCTAATATTGGATACCTACTTCAGGTGCAGAAACGGGCACGTCTGAGGTGTCGAAACCATAGTTGTCTTTCTTTTGGAAGACGGAGGTGAGTGTTTGATTCACAGATGTTATCTTCGAATTGAACTGTGGCTTCGTGCCGAATAGACTTCGTGTCGAACTGTAGCTTCGTGCCGTGTTGGCTTCTTGCCGTATAGGAAAATTGAGTCCTGAGAATGGCTTCGTGTTGTATAGGTTTCGAGTCGAATTGTTTATGCAATACTTTAAGCTTATCAATCAGTTTATTTGGACTATATCTATGTCTCATTACACTCCCGGAATTCGTTCGAGTTCCAGTTTTGCAGGTTTTGTAGATGTCCACTGCTAGTCTCGCAGGCTGGTTGCTTGCCGGGCAAGGCTTGGCTAGTTATAGATAATTGTGTAAATTATTTTTCTTTTCTCTTCTTAAAAACTTCCGCTGTGGTTTGTTTAGAACGATAACTTTTGTGTTATCAATAAAAGATAAACCTGTGTTTTTCTGGTTTTGGTTTAATCTATTGGAGAGTTTATGTTGTTCATTGGTTGAGGTTGCATCTCCGAATCGGATAGAACTCATGGGAGGGTCAATCCGGGGCGGGGTGTGACAACTTTGGTATCAGAGCGGGGCGATCTAGCAGTGGACTTAGGAAGTCAGTTGTTATTTGTTGAGTAGCTAGGAGTTAGTTTATCTAACATGCTAGTGGTAGAGATATATTATTGTTGTTAAAGTGATTTGTAACAGGTAAAGGAGAATAGAACCTGTAAATGAGGTCCGACAGGAGGGTACATCGGAAGCCGCTGCAGGGGTAAGTGATACATAAAGAATCCTGGCAGTAATGGCACAATTTTCTGAGCAGTAGGCAGCATTTATGCAATGGCAAACTCAGCAGGCTAGTGTAGCGGTTAGTGGAACAGGGTTATTAGAGAAGTTTAAAAAGCTTTTCACAGTAGAATTTGAGGGTTCAGTTAATCCCGTTGATGATGAGAATTGGTTAAAAGGAGTTGAACGGGTTTTAGTGGCCATGGGAGTTACTGATGAACAAACAGTAACCTTAGCAACGTTCAGTCTGAAAGGTGAAGCGTTGATATGGTGGGAGGCAATTCAGAGATAGTTAACAGCTCCATTGCCAGGTGTACGGCCGCCAGTGCCATAGTTGATCACATGGGAAAGATTTGTGAAGGCTTTCAACGATCAGTACTTTCTTGAGGCTTATAGATTTGAGCAAGAGGCGGCATTCATTATTCTCGAGCAAGAGAAGGAGAAGATGACAGTTCCCGAGTATGAGACAAAATTCAATGCACTTTCAAGGTATGCTTCAGATTTGGTAGATACAGATGAGAAGAAGTGTAGACGGTTCAAGGCTGGTCTCGAAAGGAATGTTAGAATAAGATTGACATCCTATAAGCAAGCAAATTATGCTGATTTGGTTGACATGATGAGGAAGGTTGGCAAAGATGTGGAACAGATGTTTGATCAGCGGGAGAAATCCAAGAAGAGCAAGACGGAGGCGGGCCAAGCTAGTCAGGCAAGCAAGTCTGGTGGATATTATAAGAGCGACAGTAGATTTCAACATTTAAAGGGACAAGGTGATTCCAAACAACAAATTGGGCAGGGGCAGGGGCAGGCGGCAAGTAAGCCAAGTATGGGTAGAGGAGGCAGTTCAAATGGTCGTGGGACTTCCTTCCAGTGTTATCGGGGTGGTTCGCCGGAGCACGGTATCAAGGATTGTCCGGAGGCAGGTAAAGGGGTTAGGATCAGGGATTGTCATGGCATATAACATTTAGGTTGCCTCCGGACAATCCTTGATACCGTGCTCAAATTACAGTTTTTGAAGTAATTCTTCTTCTTCTTCTTCTCATCCTCTCTTCCCACGTCCCTCTCTCCCTCACCGCTTGTGTGTGTGTGTGAGTCAACATAAGAGATAAGAAGGTGGGATATTTTGGGTTATAAGGAAATTAGTCCACGCTATCGCTCCCACAAGGTCTCGATACTCGGCCCAATGAAAATATTTCGTTTTGCATACTTCCAAATAACCCCTACTAACGCTAGTAACTCGCACAATTAAAATAAACACGCACAAAACCAAGCACATAAACATAAATTAAAAGTCAGGTGTTACAGAAATGGTCTACCGGAGGTGGTGTAGTGGTCGGCCAGGAGGCAGGAGTGATTTTTTTTTTAATTTTCTGTACGAAATTTAAACTTTTAAAAAATAGTGAAATTTCACTAGTTTTTTGGGGTTGCCGGAAGTTGTCGGCTGGAAGTGGGGTGGTGGTCAATCAGGAGACAAGAATTGATTTTTTTGAATTTTCTGTTCGAAATTAAAACTTTTAAAAATTAGTATCATTTCACTAATTTTTTTGTCTTTATGTTTAATTGCAAAAAGTTCCTTATCTTTCCCTTTAACAATGTCAAATGTTTTTTTATTTTTGCCTAAGTCTCCCATGTCATAATCTCATGACAAACAAAAACATGGCAGTAAAATTGGACTATGGATTGGTAATCCCGTAGTATAGTTGATCCTTCTCTAATCCTATGACCTAACGAATCCCACCTTTCTATGCAGGTTAACAAACAAGGCCTTCAAATTCAAATTTTGCATTGCAATATATAGTTCACAGAAGGCTAAAATTTCTGGGACTGGGCTCCAATTCTCGTTTTTATTTTTTCACTGGTACTGGGCTCGCAGTCTGACGGGCCCAAGTTGCACGTACCAATAACTTTGCCCAATCCTTTAACTCCAACGTGATATAACAAAGTTAATAATGATTTGATTTTTTTTTTCCCCAAAATGATAACTGTTGATATCATAATTCGATCAAGATGTACATCAAAAGGAAGACTCGTTCTTTAATAAAAAACCAAGTAACCAAAACGGAAGAGATTCAATCCAAAAACTCCCTATACCAACTAAACATTTCCTAGTGATAACGTGAGCAACTGTGTTGTTAATGAACCGTCTAATAAGAGAGAGAACCACACACTAGAATCTCGTGCCCGACAGCTTGATATCATGAGGATGACACCCGACTCTTGGCTAACCTCAGAACACTAATAGTGGTTGCCGGTGGATTGCAATGCGGAGTCGTGGTTTGAAGCTCGTGACTCTCGCCGACATTCTTATTCTCCTTCTGTCGATCTTTGTACTTTCACCGCGTGATTGTTGGTGGTTGGTGGCTGCGGTCGCCGGTGATTCGTGGAGTGGTTGCCGGTGGATTGCGTTGCGGAGTCGTGGTTTGAAGCTCGTGGCTGTTGGTGGCTGGGCAGGAAGGTCCGGTTTGTGAAGGTGGGGAGTTTTGACTTCCTTAGTTTGTTCCTTTATTCGTTTTTCATTTCTATTTCCTAGTTTCTCTCTTTTAATTGAAGATTTGTGTTCCCTATGTGAAATTTTCTCTACTATGAATAATGTATTCTATACGCGGTGAATTCCTTCTCAATACACGTGAATAACTCAAAAGTTGAGGATCGTTCTTCTTAAGAGAGGTCTCCAGAATTTAGGTGACTGTAACAGAGGACTCCGAAATTTTGAACGATTATAACCATTTGGATATTTAAAAAAAAAAACCCTTGATATTAAAAACCGAACCTATGCAGATTCGTAAAAGTTGAGATCAAAGTCATGCTACCCTGATTGAAGGCTATTGGCCCTATGGACCAGAGTTTAGGAGTCTTAGGACCATCCATCACATATTTCGAAGAAAAAACATTCTTTCCACCGGAAAACAAATGTTTCTTCAAATCAATTACAAGGGTCCGGTGTAATAGTAACACAAAGCGTCTTATGAGATATGTAGCGTTTGAGATCCTCTGTGCCCAATTGTTTTGGGTCGTTAAATAATGTATTTTTTGTATTTTGTTTTCAATTGGGTCGTTAGATAATGTATTTTTTGTATTTTGTTTTCAAATTTTCATGTGATCCAACAACCGAAAATATACCGGAACAGAGGATTTTGGGTCATTAGATGGTGTGTTTTTTGCAAATTTTATGTGATCCAAACAGCCGAAAGTGCCCAGAAACAGAGGACTAGAGAATTTTCGGAATAGAATAGTATTTGATTCCGATAGGTAGGTTGAAATTCACACATCAGACTGTTTCATCCGATCACGTGTTGGCAAAATTTGTTTTCCCAAAAGTAAATTACAATTGTGGATCTGGAACCAAACACAGTGAATAATTCCACAACCTTTGCCGTGACGGAACTATGTACATAAGCCAAATACAAAAAACACAAATCTACCGGTTCTTAAAAACCTCAAAAACCCCCCACCACATACACAGAAAAAAGGAAACACAAAAAAAAAGGCCCAAATAAACACCAAGCTAGGAAGCATCATTGCGACCACCGTCACTTACCAGCGCTGCGATGAGGATCCTCATCGCATTCCATGACCAGAACACCCCTGCACTCGACCCCCGGGGGAGGGTCGACACCTTCCACAGCCACAATGCCGGGGCAGACTGGGGCGGCGGGAGGATGCTCCACACCTTCCACCGCCACAACGCCGGGGACGGGAGAAGGTACCATGCGTTCCACCACCCCCTTGCCCTCCTCGTCGAGGCGGCCGACGTCGTTGAAATCCTGCCCCGTCATCTGACCCGCGGCTTTGAGAGTCGAAGCCGCCTGTCCTACTGGAGTGCCTTCCACGTCAACCAGCAACACGTTCACCACCTCTCTCTTCCTCCCGTCGTGGTCGTCATCGAAATCCTCGTCTTGTAGTCTCAGTGCCCCCATTTTCCGCCTGGCCTCTGCGTCCTCTGTTTCACCGAATTCGCCCTGCAAAATTGCATATGTACCCGTCATTTAAAAGCCGATTATATTCATGCCCTAAACATCAGTAATCAACCCAAAAAGTTGCACCGTCTTGACTTCGTCCCTTCTGGAGGACAAAATTAAGACAACGGTTATTTTTAACCCCCCTCACATGGTGTGAGTGGAGTCCATGACCAATTATTTCACGTAGTGCGCCAACACTCTTATCCATGTCATACCTTTGACACACGATACCCAGTACAAATCCATGTCATACCTTGACACCCGATACCCAGTACAATATATGGTGGATAAGTCGGTCTCGGAAACATCAGCTCGAAAGTTTCCGAGACCGAAACGAACTCTAAAAAAATGAGGCCATCCATATATTTTGGATAAAGAAATTATTTACAGGTCTTCATAAAAAACAATTACAAAAAGATATCACTTTAGAATATGCAATTTTTTTTAACAGGCTTTAGAATATGCAATTTGAACGTTACTTTTTCTCACACTATTATTTTCAAATGTACTATTGTAATTAAGTTTCATAATCAAGCTAGAAATAACAAATTAAATTTAGACTTATTTTTTCATAGCAAGTTGAAATTAAAAAAATATTTGAGTATATACGTAGAGTCGGCTAACATATTTGGGGCTCTCATTTTAAACATTTTCCGGGACCCAAATCCATGACTTTATTGGCTTATGCCATTTACCGGCGGTGTGTAAGAGGTGTGTAAGAGTTAGCTACATGTTTTTCTTGAATCCACAAAGATAGTACAATATATTCATCACAATACATAGAAAAAACATGCAAAAAGAAAAAAGAATAAAAGAAAATGCAAAAGATTTGTCAACTTGACCCACAAACAGAGCTTTTAAAAAAAGCTAGCATAAGATAACCATAAAAACATTAAGCTACTGTCTGGTGTTAGATCTATCAGAGACGACTCACCTTGTTGTCCTCACCAGTCTCCTCCCTCCTCCCAGTCAAGAACTCCACAGCCCTCTTCGCCTTATCCACCGCCGTATCCTTCAACTCCGCAATCTTCCCCACCGTCGTATCCTTCGTCTCTTTCGCTTTCTCTGCCGTATAATCCTTGTACTCCCCCGCCTTCTCCGCCGTCCTATCCTTCACCTCCTTGGCCTTCTCCGCCGCAGTGTCCTTCGTCTCCTTTGCCTTCTCTGCCGCAGTGTCCTTATACTCACTCACTTTCCCAAGTGTAGAATCCTTTGTCTCCTTCGCCTTCTCCGCCGTGTAGTCTTTATACTCCCCCGCTTTCTCTGCCGTCTTTTCCTTCGCCTCCTTTGCCTTCTCCGCCGCAGTGTCCTTATACTCACTCACTTTCCCAAGTGTAGAATCCTTTGTCTCCTTCGCCTTCTCCGCCGCGTAGTCTTTATACTCCCCCGCTTTCTCTGCCGTCTTTTCCTTCGCCTCCTTTGCCTTCTCCGCCGCAGTGTCCTTATACTCGCTCACTTTCCCAAGTGTAGAATCCTTCGTCTCTTTTGCCTTCTCCGCAGCGTAGTCTTTATACTCCCCCGCTTTCTCCGCCGTCTTTTCCTTCGCCTCCTCCGCCGCGGTATTCTTCGTCTCCTCCGCTTTCTCCTTGGCTGACTCTTTCGTCTCCTCCGCTTTCTCCTTAGCCCTTTCTTTCGCCTCCCTCGCCTTCTCCGTAACCCCCTCCGAACCCTCCTCTCCCCTCGTTCGGTCTTCAGCAGTTTCGTCCCTCCTGCCACCGGTAACCGCCTTCAATATGCTCCCAAGAATACCGGGCCGTTCATCCTCCTCTCGATCGTCATACCGCAGCCGATCACCATCGTCTCCCTCTCTCTCCTTATTTGCACCGGTAACCTGGCCCACCTTCTCCTTCGCTTGCCTGGCCTTCTCCGCCGCAGACTCCTTGGTCTCCTCCAACTTCTCCTTCGCGGAATCCTTATACTCCCTCGCCTTCTCCTTGGCAGACTCCTTCGTCTCCTCCGTCTTCTGTTTATCCTTCTCAGCAGGCAGAAGAGACTCGAAACCGCCTTCTGGTTCCTCCCTCCTTGCTTGATCGTCGTCGGAAGGACTAGTACCGGGAGCCCTTCCGGTGACGGTCTGCTCGAGGGTCTCAGCCACCGACTTCAATATGCTCCCTACAACACCCCGTTTCTCGTCGTCACCGGTTTGATCATCAGACTCCATTTTAGATGCTTCTCTTTCTTCTCCATACTGTTGCCTCCTTTGCTCTCTGTTTACATCACTGAGTTCGGCCGCCGCCATTCTAGCGGCCGCCTCAGCCCTCTCCATCTTCTCTTGCGTTGATGCCATCTCTCTCTCAGTGTGTAAAATGCAAGAATCTCTCTTGGTTTTGTATGTTCGGCTTGTTCTAGTGGATATATCATATATAGTATATAGATATATATAGACGGTTGTATGTAGAGAGGGAGAAAGGGGGAGTGAACTGAGGATTTGAGTTTTTTGGAAGATGACACGTAGCTCATGAGAGATTGGCACGTGGTTGTCTAGGGGCTGGTTTATTTGACACGTAGTTGATTGTTTCAGATTAGGGGGGGAAACCTCTTATCATGCATCCAAAGCTTGAATGTTGTTCCGAAAAGGAAAAAGACGAAAAAAAAAAAAAGAAAAGAAAAATGAATATACCTACTACGCTAAGCCCGATTACGTATAATTTTTGTTACAGTATGTATGAATTTGAGAGTTTTGTTGAATTATCGTAAATAGTCGTATAATTTTTGTTATTGTTATTATGTATGAATTTGAGGGTTTTGTTGAATTATCGTAAATAGTGACTTGAACAGTACAATCTAAAATAAAAAATTCAACGTAAGAAGTGCCAAAATTATATTATGTACTCCCTCGGTCTCAATTTAAATACTCCCTACGGTTATGCGTGTTTTTTTAAAACTCTTATAATTTTCATTCTATAATGTATTTTATATGCAATATGGATCTTATTTGATAGACCTCAATTAGTTCTATTAGACAAAATTTTAAAAAACTTTGAAAACCTTATCAATAAAAAGATATAGAATGGCACGGATATACGTAGGGAGCATTTAAATTGGGACGGAGGGAGTATAAAATACCAAAGTTATCCGTGATGGGGTACATAGATGTTTTCTATTTTTAGTAGGGGTGGGGGGACCTGAGATTGCTGTTGTGCAGCCTGTGCAAATTAGGTGTTGTGAGAAATCACAGCTGTCCACAAGTGTTTTACACGGTTCGGATTAAAATAAACTATTCACGCGAATAGTTAATTATTCGCACGAATAGTTTATTTGAAATATGAGTCATCCATCCAAACAATATGTTGTGCACAGGCTGCACAGCAGCCCCACGTCCGGGTGGGGGGTGTTGGTGGTTTGGAAACCCCAAGAGCACTTACATGTCACCATATCACACTTGGAAAGATCTGGAACTATAAATTAACAAGTATGGGACTAGCTATGAGAGAGATTCTACAATGCTATAAATTAACAGTGTGATCATGCTTTTATTTACTCCTATGTAAAATGCTAAACTGAATTTTGAATTCAAACATTAGACAAATCACATAAATCAACACAACAATTCATCTACAAATCTTTTATTTATACTCACCTCTTCTATTGACCATTCTAAAACAATTGGTAGTTCAATTTATCAACCAATCAGGATCCTTCGACGTCGTCGTCGACGTGAACATTCAGTCTTCTAAGCCATATCGAATGCAGTATCATGTGAAAAACATCGAACCGCTTAGGACGCAAATTCACCTCGAAATGCCTCCTCACTTGCTTCCCCCTCCGTTGCAACCGTATATACTGTCGCTGAGAAATACCCGTCAGAATGGTCTTCAAATTCGGGATATCCTTCACCGGAACCTCAATCGAGAACGATTTCCAATTCAGAACATCGCTAAATGGGGCCACATAATGGTCCTTGATGATTACCGGAACGCAGCCCATGTAAAGGGCCTCAACCATCCTAGGACTAGCTACTTCGTACCCACTTGGGCAAATGCAGTACTTGCTCTTGCGGATCATACCGTAGTAGGAAACTCCTTTTGGAAGGTACTTGTGGACTTGGATGTCTGCATCCTTGTTTTCCCAGTGCTGTAGAAGGACCGGCCTGATGGGGCCGTGGACACCACCTGCAAAGAAAGCCAAGATTGGCCGTTTGGAAGGAGAGGGACCGCCGAGGAGGTGATTCGTGCTACCGTCGGGGAGGAGGATTTCCGGGAAGGAAACGTCTTTCGTTGGGTTGAATCCCTCAGATGTGTTTGCATTACATAGAGCTCGAATGGAGTTTTTGAAGAGGTTAGGGACGGCAGAAGAAAGTTCGGGCCCCTGCAATGCAGCAATATATTGCCATCTGATTATTTTTCTGAGAAACCAAAAATCAGGGCTTTTAAATCAGAAAACTTCCACCGATCACATTTCAGCATAAAGTGTCGCGTGGAACGCCTTAATTTGCAAGAATGTCTTCTTTTTGCTAAGTAATAATTTGCAAGAATGTCGGGTTCTTGCAAAAATACCTATGTTTTCATAACATGGTACTGGCAAATTTGAAGTGCTACTGAAATCCGGTCAAGTTCAAAAAAGTAGTAGAACTGGAGAAAACTGTTACTTTTAGGGTAACCTTCTTCTACCGTGAGAGCAGAAACTTCAAAGCAATGCAGTAATTACTTACCCAATCATGGCAAGCAAGCATGAAATGATCGGCCCCAAGGCTCCTATTCCAATATTGGTATTTCCGCGCGACAAGATGTACGTAATCTTTGACTGTTTGTTTCATAGGAGCCCAATCATGTTTCTTCCTCTCGTAAATGAAACGAACTATTGACGTAACGCTGAATGGGAGGAAAAAAACGTGCGCTTTTTCAGGATCTTTGGTGCGGAACTGGCTAATCTCCATATGGTAAATGAAATTTCCCTCCATTGCGTATATGCTTTTGCACGGACCGTTGTGAAAAACTGGTGGCTCTCCTTCTTCATAGACAAATACCTTAAATTGTTTTTCCATTTCCAAGTAGCTCCTGGAGTTGCAATGAAAAAGAAGTGCTGAAAACCAAAGCTCGAACTTAATATACTAAACTTCAAATTTAGCTCGTAGTTATTTAACTTTTCATTCGACACAGTAATCCTTAACAAAACACTAATGTACTTGCCGAAATTGGCACATTCTCGTAGAATAAAGTCCCAGAAGTGAGTAAATAAATGGTTTACCTAATTACCTTGCAAGGCAGATTATACTGTTGAATACTAATCCAATTATTTGCTTCACGGAAATATCAGTTGCTCGAGTTCCATTGGAAAAATGATACACAACATTCATTGACTTGGGTATCAACCGGATGAATTTCTTGGCATGACTCACTCCAACGATCCGATGAGTTACTTGATTAGTACGGTTATTAATCTGTTCTTATCCTGACTCACTCCAATGGATCCTGTTAAATACTTGGCGTAGGATGGTTATTATTCTATTTGAATGGTAAAACATATTTCTATTGGCAGATTAAAACAGATCACCTTTTCCTTTGTACAACAGTTTTTCCTTACTATGAAGCAGCGTAATAAACTTCGTAAAATCTCCTTTACGTTTTCTATCGGTACCAAGCCATACAATAACTAAGGGAAAGACATGGAAATATGAAAGTTGCAAGAATGAAAGAAAGGGTACCTGTGAAAAGCATTAGCGTTCCAGTACATCGGACCTATGGGCACAAAGTCGGGGTCCTCTGTTTGATTTCTGTTAATTCTAGCTTCTTTTATTACAGCACGAGCTTTTCCAAGACGGGCTTCAATATTTTGTAAATGGCTAGGTTTTCTCTTTGGTATTGCCTTCACAGAAAGAGTGTGAGACTCATTCAGGGAAGAAAGAGTGTGAGACTCATTCAGGGAAGGAACAGTATGGGATCCACTTATGGTAGTATTCAAACTCTGTTCAATCTTCTCAACCTGTTGAATTGATATATACACCACTTCAATAATTTTCCCCCCTTGGCTTGCAACAAGTTTTCAAACACTAATCCTATTGATGTGATGCATAAGCAATGCTTGAATCACTCTGCCAAAAACAAATATTGAAGCAAAACCAACTCGATAAATTATAGAGAATGACTCTATAGCCTTTCCACGTTTTTTAATGAATCAGATTACACCAATAATAGCAGTAATAAGAATACTAAAATCCTGCTAACTTTTTGTTTCCCTCTGGGAAATGATTTTCACACCCCCTTTTATCCCCAAACACTCCCTTTTTTGTCTTTATTCACTTGAAAGTACCAAATTGCCGATCATATGGAAAAAATACTCATGAGTTAAGGGTAATTTGGTAATTTCAAGGTGAATAAAGACAAAAAAGGGAGTGTTTGGGGATAAAAGGGGGTGTGAAAATCATTTCCCAGAGGGAAACAAAAAGTTAGTAGGATTTTAATCCAACCACAGTAACATGTTAGCAGAAAAAAAATGTTAGCAGACTCAATATCACCTACTTCCACTTAATATACCTTCACAAGAAGCATTAAGAGCAATATATAACCAATGCAACGTTCTTTCAATGACACAACGGAAATTCAAGTCATCTCTATGTAGATGGCTACTTTACCTTCACGAGAAGCATTAAGAACATTAGATTGTTGAAGCAATGTTCTTTCAATGGTAAAACACAAAAAACAAATTAATAATAAAAATTAAAGTTTGTTACAACACAAATTCAAGTCGTCACTACGCAAATTGTTAATTTAATTTCACGAATCAGGATACACATTAAGAGCACTAGATAATCATAGAAAAAGTTCTTTCCATGAAACGACACAAATTCAAGTTATATATATAAGTAAAACTTCTAGTCCAAACCTCCCGAAAATAAGGAAAAAATGATTTTTTTGTTTTGCAAATTATTTTTGGAAAATCCGAGCCGTCCAATGGGTTCAGAAGGTGTTTTCAAGGGTCCACGCGGGAAATCTTCAAAAACAAATACCAGGAAGGGCTTGATCCAAGCAGTTTTTCGCACTCGCGTGGACCCTTGAAAACACCTTCTAAACACATTGGACGGCTCGGATTTTCCAAAAATAATTTGCAAAACAAAAAAAAATCATTTTCCCCTTATTTTCGGGAGGTTTGGACTAGAAGTTTTACCTATATATAAAATCCAAATTCATTCCTCAATGGCTTTATTTGGCAGAAAGCCAATAACAAACTTAAGTTCATATGTCAAATTTGGTCTACCTCTCCTCTTAGTGCTACCTTCTACCATAATCATACTTCTCCTCTTAACTACCCCATCTACCGATATAGGATAGCCATGTACAAATCTATTCTCTCTCATCTTATCTCTTAGGACTCGGGCATGTCTGTGTAGATTGGTAGATGTGGTAGTTTGAAAGGATCTAGGTTTGTTGGATATCACGGAACACGGTGCCCTTAGTAGAGCTCAATGGTGAAAATGGGATCATATAACCGACCTCAATTAATTGAGACTCAAGGCTCGGTTTGGTTAACATTATTTGTTTAGTGCTATGTATGCTTCTAGAAGAATCCCTAATTGCATTGGAAAAAGCAAGGAAACTCATTTTATGGTGCTTTATGCCGAGAACCCTTTTGTATTCTGTCATGTTACCAGTGGCCCAATAGCTAAGGCCTCTTGAGTTAGCTAGGGCCACGGCCACCTAGGTTCAAATGTTTGGACCAATGCTTAAATTACATTCCTTACTGCTTATTGAGGTTGCTATCCAAAAATCTTACACTTTATATGTGGAGAAATAAATTTGTGTACTGGAACTAGTCGCGGTAATGTACACACTCACCATAGATGAAAAAATTCAGAGATCGCAGCCCATCAATATCGTTTCTAGGGGGGAGGTGTTCCACTAAGGGAGTTTTGTTTTAAAACTGCCTTGGTTTTTGTGTTCACACCTTTTTATGTGATGTATTGTGAGAGAATGACCTGTCTTGGTTTTTGGGAAAAACTAGTTTTTCCCAAAAACTAGTTAGTGGAACACCCGTGCTTACTACGCACACTGTGTGATGCATGAGCAAATATTGAAAACGGTTGAACCAAGGAGTCTTCTTTTATGTCTTTTAATGATTAGTCTAAGTGTTTATTTATACAATTTTTAGTGTCATTTTAGTTGTCCGAAAAGTCATGGAGTCGTTCAAGGAGTCTTTCTAGTTTTTAGTAGTCAAAGTATTTAGTTTATTAAGTTAGTCTTGGAAGTTGAATTTTACATTTCCTATGCTTGGAGGGATGTTCCAAGTTATCTATTTAAACCTATGTGATGAATGAAACAAGTAGAGTGAGTGATTTTGAGTTTAGCCTTTGGCTTGTTAAGAAGATTATCTTCTTGTTAACTCTTATCCTTTTGGTGGCTTTCAATTGGTGGCGAGTTTTATGTTTCAGTATCTCTTTGGTAGATTCCATTGAGTGGTGAGCATTCCCTAGCCCCTATATCTTTTGTTGGACCCCTTGGGTGGTGATAATATGTATCTTGTTGGTGTTTCTACTCAGGTTGTGAGCTTTATTCTTGTCATTTTTATTTTTCTTCCTTCCCATCTACCGAATCCGGTATCAAATTGGTATCAGAGCTCAGCTATCCATCCTGTTGAGTTTTCAATCCATGGCATTTGAAGATAATCCGTTAGAAGGAATTTTTTGTACGAAGATTCAACAGTTTCACAATTCCAAGTTGATTGGAGTTTGCCTCCAATATACAACAAGTATGATGAAGATTGATTCTCAATTATCCGCAAATGTAAAAATTTTGCTTCCCTGGAAATTGAGCAATGCAATCCTAGTATCAATGTTAATTACAGACAATGGAGGAACAAAATTGAAGTACACGCCTGAGGTTTTGATGGGTGGGAAACATCTTGTGCATGATTATGGTGTTAGTTGGTCGGTTGGTTATTTCTTGCAGCCATTCATTGTGCTTGGATTATTTGGGAAGAGACCCATTTCAATAAGGGTCAAGGGATTACTAGTGACTCTGAGGATCCATCTGTTGATACTTTCTGTTAGGCCCGGGGTGACCCCATGGATTTTTTGTACACAATGCCACTCCATGCGACTGCTATAAAAACAGACTTGCGGGTGCGATGTCGAATGTCATAAAAGACTTAATTGAAGCCCTTCCTAACACCAATCGGTTTTAGGAGAGATGGTGGAAAAGCGGTCCGATAAGTGGTATCAGAGCCAGGACGTCATGAGTTCAACTCGCGGGAGCGTCATCGTAAGGGAGGGATTGTTGGGCCCGCCGGCCCGGAGTGCCCCCATGGATTTGGTTACACAATGTCACTCCCTGCGACTACTCTAAAAACAGACTTGCGGGTGCGATGTCGAATGCCATTAAAGACTTAATTGAAGCCCTTCCTAACACCAATTGGTTTTTAGGAGAGTTGGTGGAAAAGCGGTCTGACACTTTCTGATCGACAACCCTACCAATCTTGAAGGGTTTCAATGTTCCTTCAAAAAGATTGGACTTGGAAAAGTTATTTTTGCAATTCCGGTTGTCCAGAAAAGTTTAATTCAGTTACATGGGTTGATGGGGGGATTGTGAAGAGAATGGTCCGTGCAAGAGGAAGAAGAAAGGGAAAAAAAAGGGGGGGGGGGGGGGGGGGGGGTCCACAAAATTGCAAACTTCAAGCAAAGGCACCAGTAAATTCGAGGTCGAATTCTTTCCAACCCGGAGAGAATGATGCAGGAGCAAATAAAGAAAATAGTTGAACTGAGGAGTCTTCTTTTATGTCTTTTAATTATTAGTTTGAGTATTTCTTTATACACTTTTTAGTGTCATTTTAGTCTCCGAAAAGTCATTGTGTCGTTCAAAGAGTCTTTCTAGTTTTTAATAGTCTTAGTCTCCGAAAAGTCATTGTGTCGTTCAAAGAGTCTTTCTAGTTTTTAATAGTCAAAGTATTTGGTTTATTAAGTTAGTCTTGGAAGCTGAAATTTACATTTCCTATGCTTGGAGGGATGTTTTAAGTTATCAATTTAAACCTATGTGATGAATGAAACAAGCAGATTGAGAGTTGAGTTAAATTAAATTGGCCTTTGGCTGTTGTGAGAAGTCTATCTACTTCTTGTTTTCGTTTTTGTAGCTCTTTGGAGGATTCCTTTGAGTGGTGAGCGACCCCTATGCCTTGTATCCCTTTTTAGGCACTTCAGATGGTGATAATCTGTAACCTGTTGGCATTTCTAATTGGGTGGTGAATATCATTTATTTTTATTCCTTCCCATTTTCCAAATCCGGTATCACTGTGTTGGCCAAATTTGTTCCCCTATATATTAAGACATTCACAAAAAGATGATTAAAAAATCTTCAACTTTTTCCCTAAATATTTCGGCATTCCATTGACTCTGGCAAAGTTTAAGTGCTTCCTTTATTTATCGGGTATTTCTTTTGCGCAGCCATGCATTGAGAAAACAACTAGCTGCACAAACTAGGCATTATTAGAAGATGGGTGTCTACAAATTGAGTAAAGTTCCATGATTTCACACCAACCATCACAAAATGACCCCTCCAAAAACCTTAGTTTAGATATGAGATCCTGTGTCACCAAACATGTTTATCCTTGTGCCACTTCATGCACTTCAAGATAATATACCTTCATGCTATTTTTCTCTTCACTACAACCACGAGATCCTCCATCCTCGAAAAATGTTTACTCCTAGCCCAAGCCATGCGCTTCGACTCAATATACCACTCTAAAAAAAACCCAATTTAGACATGTGATTCTCGGTTCCCAAATATTTATCCTATCTTAATGCAATTCAAACCCCGTTACAATTAGTCCCCTCTCCCCAACTACCCCAATTCACACACAAGGTCCTCTGTCTCAAATTTTTCTTATTCAAATCCAATGCATGCACTTCAAGCCCATGAGCCATTCGTTTATTCTGAAATTTGATATCTCACCACTTCATTGACGAACATGCATTTTATGGCATAGCGTGGTTCACTACATCTCCGATGTAATGACGGTGTGGCCGAGGCTGTCGAATGATTGTTTTTTAGGGGTATTTTTCTTGTGTTCCTTTTTTTAATTCAACCTTTGCGTGGATTCCCCTCCCCTTCTCTTGACTCAATGTACCCATTGTCAAGTTTCTCTACTGATTAGGGGGTTTTTTCTTTTGCGTTGCTTATTTTCATTCAACCTTTGATTGGATTCCCCTCCCCTTCTCCTGACTCGATGTACCCATTGTCGAGTTTCTCTATATATTGAATAATTTTGCCCCAACTCGATGCATCCATCGTCGAGTTTCTCTATAAATCAAATATTTTTGCGGTTTAAAAAAAAAATGCATTTTGTGGATGGTTTTTTTTTGAACGGTTTGTGGATTATTCTGTCCTCAACCCTCTCCCCAAACAAATCTATAATCCCTAGATACTTATTGGTAATAATTTTTTCATTCCATTTTCTTATAAATGTCTAAAATTTATCTTGCAATGTTAAAAATTACACACAACCCAATTTTAAGGCACCCTAAAAGACAATATTTTGAAGTGCATTTATAAAAATAAAAAAAAATGGATGCGAAAATCATTTCCCTTACGGGCAGAGAACTACATATATACTTTAGTTGCACAAGCATGCATAGATAGATACAGATTACAGAGAGATATACATATCGGTGACACACACATACCATATACGTAAATACATTCATAGTAGCCTATACAAATACAACTCACGATTCACAGAGAAACAGAGTAAAAACAGAGCACTTACAGTTGTCCGGATTTCAATGGCTTCCGCGGCGAGCAGCGGAGGTGGCGAATTCGAAGAACCGTTACGTTCAACGGGCGACTCATCTGGGATATCAACCTCTTGTCCATGAATACTTCCATTTCCACCGGCCAATCTCGCACGCCAATCTGTTGCATCTAAACGGGGCCCACTTCCCTCCTCAGATGAAACAGAGCTAGTTCTGTTTGGACCCAACAATACACCCACTTCCGAAGAAGAAGAAGAAGATGGAATAGTAACAAAATTCCACGAACCCCAATTGAAATTCTTTGGAGAAAATAAACCTAGTAAACTGGATACAACAATCAGTGGTACAATTAGCCAAACAAGCCTTGAGGAATATGATGATGAACAGGAACATAGTCTTTTGATCTTCTCCACCATCTCTCTCTCTCTCTCTAGAGAACCCAAAAAAAAACTCTATTTGACAGCTTACTCTCTCTCTCTCTCTCTCTCTCTCTCTCTCTAGATATATGCATGTATAGGTATTGGTAGATACATGTTTGTTTCATGTATGGTTAATTTGTGGTTGGGTAACAGCAGGGTTTATTTTCTGTCTCTCTCTCTCTTCTTTTCTTTTTTTGGGGTAAAGTTGAAGGGGAGAAGAGGTGCTTGGGGGCATGAGCAGAGGCAACAATTGGGGAGAGATGGTTGAGCCAACAGTGCAAGCGTCTCTGTCTCTCTCTGTCTCTCTCTCTCTCTCTCCCCCCTGTTTTTTAGCTCCCCATGCAAAATATGGAAGTTTTTTACTTTATTTCCATTTTTGCCTCTCTAACCACTGATTATGTCATAAATATTTCAGATAGTCTCGGAAGCCAGTTACGTGGTACTCTGGATAATTCGAGTATCTCGCATTTACGTAGAGTTCACGCATTTAGTCAGGAGTCCCACGAGAATGTATTTTGTTGAAGTATCTCGGAGCACCATGTGACTGTATTTTGAGAGCACTGAAAATTTTCATAGGCTATTTTATATGGGAGTAATTAATTGTTTGTCGTGCTTGATTAGGAAAATATTGGGAAACGGCTGTGAATTCACGCCGAGGTATTATTATGGTCTCAAGAGTAATTAATATTTATAAACACAATATATTGAAATCACGACAATCTATACCAAGTTTGCATAATTCTATAAATCTCTTTTAGTATTGTTTTATGGTTTCCAAATATGACAACAAAAACTAATGGAGAGGATTTAATTAAATCTCAAATTATTCCCTCCATTATTTTATCTTATCATATCCATTCTATGGTGATTTAAGAAAAATGTTTTTGTGACGTGACGCATACTTGAAAGAGTATATTCTAGCTCGATGACATATAATGAGCCATCTCTCATTAAGATCACACCATTATGTTATTTTATTTTAGATTTGATGATTGCTTGTACGTTTAACGTAATTTGACAAAAGTGATGTATCCTTCATGAAATAGAACCGCAAATAAAACATTAATGTTTTAATATTGTTTATATCCGTTCAGTCGAGGACGAGCAGATTTTAATTTTAATTTTTTATTTTGTCATTCGTGATTCCTAATCTATTACATGGGGGAGGGGGGAATGAGACTCGATCCCGAAATGCAGATTTTAATTTTAAGTGGGTGATTATATTAATTGTTAAAAATATATAGTTGTAACAAATATCTAATATTGTTCTTATATAATAGAGTAGCATTATTTTTTATATTTTAATTTGAGTGTGAATGTCTTTTTTCTTAGAAAAAATTAATTAATTCATTTGTATGGGATGGTGGAAATTTAACTTCTCTAAGTTATTCTTTCCTTATTTCTTTCCATTTTTGTTTTGGTGACATTCAAAGTCAAACAAAACATGAAAACAACATATTTAATGTGTAGATTCCCTAATTAGGTCTAGTTTTTCGTTTGATAAAATGAGAATCTCACAAAATCAACGAGTCGATTTTAGCAAATGAGGAAACCAGTTGCTAATATCAACCCATTTCCATTTGCTGAAATGAGTTGATTTTAGCAATGGTTTCTCGTTTGCTAAAATCAACCCATTAATTTTATTGGATTTCTATTTTATCAAATGGGAAACTCAGCCTATTCATCTACTACTTTTTTTATACAAAAGTTTCATCCGATTTTATATCCGATAAATCTTTCTTTCTTAAAATTTTATATCCGAGAAATCTTTCTTTTTAATATGCGAAATGAGACAAGGAACGGAAAAGATATCAAAATGTATTTATTTATTTTAAAGAAAAGAAAAGGGAAAAAACATGGGAAGGGGCATTTGGGACATTTCACTTGCAGTTCACACCTCAACCTTCATGTGTCATCTTTGTATCCTTCTCGTGCATTGCCACCTCTTCTTCGTAACGTCGAAATTTATTGCTCTTTCAAAGCCAGAAAACCTTCGACAGTTTCTTTCTTTTTAACCAACATCCGGTAATCAGTTCTGGCAGTATCTCTTTTTTTTTTTTTTAATTATTATAATTGTTTGCATGGGTCAGCTTGCACACCGCTCGATCAATTTTGAATCCCTAAAGTTAACCTCCAGTGGCGCTAAAGTTTGGAATGTAAATGTTTGATCTCCGTGAGAATGAAAATATGACTTCGTGGAAGAACATTTATTACTTTCTCAGTGATGCATGTATGTATGTCCATATATTGTATAACCACGGACGGATATAAGAGGGTCACGCAGGAGCACATGTCCCTGCTCAAAACTATTGTTATATAGCATAATTATGTAATATAATGTTAGATTTAGCGTACACACTTATGTATATCTCAATAATAAAAATGTAGAATTAATTTTATGTTTCAACTTTCGTTGGCTGGTTTATTTATAATTATTAGTTTACAAAATTGTTTGTTTATTTTAAGTTTATCTTTTGATTTTCTTTATTTTTAACATCATGGAAAAATACGTTTAAAAAAATCATCAATAAAACCATCTCGATCATTCTAAAGACTTGTCAATGTCGATATAAACCATACTCTAAAAGTTTTGTCTAAGATTATGTGCTTATTTTTTGATTAATTTTATAAGAAGCACGCATTACAAAATTTTATAGTCCATAATGAATGTCTTAATTTAGTAGTAATTCGTTGACTAGGGAAAAATTTCCACAATTATAATTCATAAAGTGCCCTCACTGGGTTGGATTCTTGAATCTGTCCCTTCGTACATATAACTACCAATGTACACGTATTGTAACTTGTAAGTATGCTTTTTTGTCTACTTGTACGTATCGGTCCTAAATTTAGGAGGTGTTCATGATATACATGCACCCCTACGGCAAAGGAGAAGATCCAAAACAGCAAACACTGCCTGCTAAATGCTAATCATTCTTTCTGGAATATAGCTGCTGGGTTTTTGAAGTTTCCAGGCAGACAGAGATTCAAGTGCAGAAAAAATAAAGGAGAACCTTCACGTACTCTTAATTTTGTTCGTAAACTTTATTCCATTATTTTTTTTGGTACACTAACTTTATTCCATTATTAGTCATAGGCGAAAGTAAATTGACAGTCTCAGTTGTGACTCAAGTCACTGTGTTACTATATTTCCGTAGTAACCTCAATTGTGAGTCATCTGAAATCTTTATTTGGGATCGGAACAGTTCATGTTTTCAAGAAAGTTGAGTACATTATGAGTACAAAAAATTATGATCATCGAAGATTGGTAGACTCAAAATTGAGACAAATTTGTCTTACAGTTTATTCTCTAAATGATAAATGATATTGGCCATCCATTTTCGTGAAATAAATGATATCTGACGATATGGCTACAGATATCCAATTAATTTGATTTTTTATATGAATGATCAACTCAACATTCCTGACAAATCGAACGGCTCCAGTCCCAAATATAGATTATAGGGGACCCACAATTAATGTTACTACAGATGTGTAGTGACTTGGGTCTCGATGTGTAGTGACTTGGGTCTCTACGCGGACCTACAGATACTTGCCGACTTGGGGTTCCCGTAGTGACCCAAGTGACTTTAATTGTGGGCCCTCTGAAATCTCTATTTGGAATCAAAACCGTTCATTTTTTCAGGAATGTTGAACCCATTATGGGTACAAAAATTATGATCATTGAGATTGGTAGACACACAATTGAGATAAATGTCTTACAGTGTATTCTCCAAACGATATTGGTCATCCATATAAATGGTATCCGACTATACGGCTACCAATATCCAATTAATTTGATTTTTTTTTTATGAATGATTTACTCAACATTCCCGACAAATTTTACGGTTTCGATCCCAAATACAGATTATAGAAAGCCCATAATTTAGGTCATGTGGGTATCCCAAATCCCTTAGGGACTACTATGGCATGTTTGCGTGAGGGATAAGCCCCCCGGATAAGGCATCACCTGGATAAGCTTATCCCGGGCTCACCCATATCCTGGGTTTGTTTGTACCAAACATCTTGGATTAGTTATCCATGCAGGAGAAGCAAGCCCCTTGCAAAGGTATAAGTGAAACCCACCCTAGGTGGTATCTTTAGCTTATCCCACTAGACCAAAATACTCATTTACCCCTTTGAGCAAGGCAACTGGACCAACATACACCATATTTGCCCGCCCGGAAAATAACTCCACCCCAACTCCAAAGATCAATCAACAACAAACCAAACTTTTAAAGAATTACAAGTTTTTTTGAAAAAATTATCACATTTTTATCCAAAAAAATACAAGTTCTAGAAAATGCCAAAAAGAAAAAGAATAGGAAAAAAAAAACTTATTTGCTTCATTACATGGGAGAAAATTGTCCAAATCTAGGTGGGGTGAGAGAGAATTGGGTCTCGGTAGACATGGTGTATGAGAAAGAGAGAGATCGGAATGATCTCCTCACGATGCTTTCTAGAAATCCATTTGGTCCCTGCCCATTACGAGCAACGTTAGAATGTTTTTATGGCACTGCTCCCAAAATGCTCTTGTTGTCCTCTTTAACCTGAATCGGAAGCATATTGATTTATCACCCTTATGCCCGAGATGTAAA
The DNA here is from genome assembly GCA_963854785.1 of Vaccinium vitis-idaea. NCBI lineage: Eukaryota > Viridiplantae > Streptophyta > Magnoliopsida > Ericales > Ericaceae > Vaccinium > Vaccinium vitis-idaea. Next base: position 13,832,574 of record OY978220.1, read on the forward strand.
CGCGCTAATGAGACTGCTGAACACTTGCTTTTCCAATGTTATAAATTGTCAAGAGATGTGTGGTTGATGTCTCCCTTTGCTTATACCGTGTTGGAATTCCTTTCCTTTCTTGATTGGTGGGAATCTATTTCTCAACGCCTATCAGCCTACATGATAGGGATTCTGATTTTGATATGATTGGTCTCTTAGCTTTTATCTGCTAGTACTTATGGAAGGGCAGGAACAAAACCCTTTTTGATCTCCAACATTGGGCAAGTGCTACAATCCTGGAAAAGGCTCTCTCTTTTAGTTTTGAAGTGAAAGCAACCATCTTAGCAAAGCATCAACCCCCAAGGAATGATATCCTTGTCGCATCTCGTATATGGTTGCCCCCTCCATTTGGTATTGTTAAGCTTAATGTCGATGGCACAATCAATAGGCAGAAGGGTATTGTTGGTGTTGGTATCATGGCCTGGGGCCATCTCGACAATAGTTTGGGGATTGGCTCTATCCCATTTACTGGATTCTACACCCCGAGATCTACTGAAGCCTTGGGTTTTCGGAAAGCTCTAGTCTTTGCTGCCCATAGAAATTTATCGAGTATTATTGTGGAAGGCGGCTCCGCTCAAATTGTTCAAGCAATTACACATGAGGGGAAGAACTTTTCTGATTGTAGCTCTATTATCTTCGACTGTTTAGAGCTTGTGCCCCTTTTTTCCTCTTGTATTTTTCTTCATACTAAGCGTTTGTGTAATAGGGTAGCCCATTCGTTGGCTAAGCAATCCCTATTAGGTGCTCGATTGGAAGATTGAGGAGGTCCTATTCCTCAATGGCTCACCAATCTTGCCCTTGATGATGTCCGGTCTTCGGACCTTGATTCTACTTAAATAAATTCATCTTCTTTCCGTGAAAAAAAAGGGGGAAAAGTCTGATAGTCTGCGCATCCAATATGGCTGGTGAGGATAAAAATGTTGAGCCACTTCCCGTTTGGATGACGTATTAGTTTTGGAGGGATTAAATAGTAAAAGGGGATAAAATAGTCGAGGTGATTAAATAAGAATGATGGACCCACATTGATGTGACAGCTAAGAAGAGTAGATTAAATAGTACATGGTTTGGATGATGGATAATAAAAGGGGGATAAGGAGGGTGGATAATGTAAAAATTATCAAATTGACTATATTACCCTTGTTAATTCACATTTAGAATATGCATATAAACAATTAAATAAATATCAAAATTAATTAATGTGATATATTTTTCAATTATAAACTATCATTTCCCAGAAACCATCCCATCTGTTGGATCCTAATTCGGTTTTGTCACAGCCACACTAGATAACTTTTTCTCCTTTGCTTTTCAAAAAAAAAAACTTTTTCTCCTTTTATTTACATCACCTTAGAAACATCCACAATTCCCTGTTCATCTTCCTCATTAGACCACAACGAAACAAATCTGGGCATCTCCCTACGCATCAACCCCAATCGCTCCGGCAACTTCGGATGTCGCCGGTATGGTGATCCAACCCACCTCATCTCTCTCAAAATTCCCAAGATTTTCAATTTCTTAGGGGTTTTTTCCCCAATTAATTTTTGCTATGTACTATTGTTTGGGTTTCTGAGCTTTGGAAGTTGATTTAGAGAGAAGGGAGTGGGGGTAGGGAGGTAAAAATGGACTGGATATCAGCCATGACTAAATATAAACACCCCCCCTGGTGCTTATATTTAGTCAAGCTTTGCCCTGACTGTTCGGAGAACAAGGATGAGTGATCAGGGGAGGTTTTGGCCAGCCAAACGATGGGCTATTCAGAGAACCAAGACTATTTAGCCCAAGCCAGTCATCCCTCTTCTATAAACGCCATTCAAACGCCATCCAGTCAGCCTTAAGGCCTCATTTGGATGCAGCACTAAGAAGGGGGATGAAGCAATCCAACCGGATGAGGAGGTGATGGGACGTTTAGCCCATGATTTGGGAACAAAAAACCCATCCCGACTAAATAGCCGCCGGCTAAATAATCTGGGAGAACTCAGACTAAATAAAAGGAGGGGGATGGGTGCTTATGTTTAGTCCTGGGGGATGAGGGAGGAAGAATTACATGGGTACCCTTCTTCTTCTTCTCTGTTTCGGCAACAGATATGGGGAAAAAAAAATAGATCTAGGAATTTTAAAAAATACATACAATCAGGGGAAAAAAAAACATATATGGGTGAGGGATTTGGCGAGTAATCGCTGGACCATCGCCGTCGTCTTCGTGGGACATCCGTCGTCGGACCAGTCATGAGGATTTCGTGGGGTTTGAGTTGCAGAGAGAGCACACAGGAGGAAGAAGAAGAAGAAAAAGAGAGAGACGACTCTCTCTCTCTCTCTCTCTCTCTCTCTCTCTCTCTCTCTCTCTCTCTCTCTCTCTCGGTTTTTAATTAGGGTAACAATTACAATTCATCCCCCCACATTTAATTAGGCATATCCCTCAAGCCATATGATTAAAAAAAGGAAAATGCTAACGGGTGCTATAGTGCACCCGTTAAGAGTACAATTTAAAAGTACACTTGTACTTTAAAGTACATCTTTAATTATACTTTAACGTACAAGTGAACTTTTAAAGTGTACTTTTTGTACAAGTGGGACCCACAAAAGTGTACTTTTTGTACCCTTAACAAGTGCACTATGACACCCGTTAGCATGACCCTTAAAAAAAATATTAATAACTAGTAACTAATAAAACTATTTTTCGTTTATTAGAAAGAAAAAAAATATGCTTTTAATATTTAATATTCTTAATTCATATAAAAAAATATTAAAATGAAGTATTATAACTTTTTTTTTTGGTACCTCGGAAAGATAAAGTATTATATAAATTAAGAATATTAAATATTAAAAGCATATTTTTTTCTAACTTAATTGTTGACAAATGCTTGACCGACCAGGTGACTGAAAATTAAACAGATAAAGACGCGTCCCAAGCGTAGGACTCTCGATCAGTGTAGCACAATAATTCCGGAAGTACCGGAGTCGAACCACAGAGACGACTAGAGTGCTTGACTCAAAGAGATGTGAAGTGCAGTTTGTACCGGCTCTTAGGTAGCCACCCCTTCGATTTTATGAAATTAATTAATTAACTACTGAACTAATTTAACTGTTCGAATGCAAATTAATAAGGAGAGCGCAGCTGTGGGAACCCAGCGTCCACGCCTGGCCTAAACAATACTTACTCGGGCCACAATTAATCCTTTTTACTGATTTTAGAATACGAGAAAGAATTTCTAACAAATGCGCACCACCTGTCACCAGATTCCGTGCGCACTCGAATTCCGGTAATGCTTGGGTTGTTCGTTAGAGAAGTTTCTAGTTCCCAAAATTGCATGAAAATTGATTTAATTCGACCCCGAGGTGAAATATTGTTTAGACTCAACGTGGACGCCTTTGCCCCGCAGCCGCACTCGATGCGACTACTCACTCATGCTTGTGAAGATTGCAGAAACCAAATTGAAACTAGAACTAAACATGCTTTAATGAATAAAGTATGAAAATATAATAAAGATCGATACCGTAGTTGCAAAGGGAAACTTGAAATTGATTAACGATCCGCAAAGTCAATCTGAATACTGGAGAATTGAAAGCAAAAACATTGAACGGGAACTGTAGCCGAAAGCTTGAAAAGTAAAGTCCTATCGAAAATTTGTGGAACCCTACTTAGGCCCCAAAACGGGGTATTTATACCCCTTACCGAAGTCAAAATCTGTAACAAAGTCAAAAAGCTGATTATAAGGCACTCGGTATCGATACATGATAAGTCCTGTATCGATACCCATACGTTCTGTTCGCGTATGATGCATCGGGTATCGATACAGACAATCCCTGTATCGATACCGGCTCCTCTAAATTGCTTGTTTGGCCGTCCCCACTTGGGCCCCACTGGTTCCCTACGTGCCTGACCGCCATGTGTCCACTTCATGCGCTCTTTCCAACCTGTTCCCTACAAAACAACCAAAAACAAGAAAAACCCAAAGACACACCGCATCAAGTGGAAAATGGAATAAAACCGCGCCTCTAACGCGCTAATTCGCCCTACTTAGGCGCTTATATCTACGACATCGCGCGCCTATCAACAAATATAACAAAATAATTAATTTTTGCATTTATATGATTTTTACATCATGTACCCTCTTTATCCCTCCTTTTTAATTCCTCATCCAAACCATTGACTATTTAATCTCCCATTCTTAACTGTCACATCAATGTGGGATCACCATTCTTATTTAATCCCCTGACTATTTTATCCCCTTACTATTTAATCCCTCCAAAACTAATACGTCATCCAAACGGGCCGTAAGTATTCTCGGCATCATAGGAAGGAGGTTGTCTTATTCACGGCCCCTCCTGAAAGGGTTACGGAAGCACCACTTTGGAGCCCACTAACACTTCATCGTAATAATTTGAACCGGTAATCTTGTAAAACCCGCAGAGTAGTGTGTCCATGCAAAAAATCAGCTTGACCCAATATTAATAAGTATATCAAAAATTGAATTTCCGTACAAAAAACAACGGCCTTGATCATTTCAGAAGTTCAAATACACACCAAAGACAAACTTTTAAACAAAGACAGCTCCACCTGAATTTCGATGAAAAAAAAAATTAAACAAAGACAAACTTTTTAAAAACAACAATGCTTTTTTTTTTTTTGGTCCAACGGAAATTCAAAAGTACAGATACAACTCAAAAGCCTACCAACAACAGATACAAAGATCAACCGAAGGTCCTCGGACTGGTTACAAGGTCGCCCCCGACGCCGAGGGATTACGCGCAAGGCAACCTCACCGCCGTCCCTGCGCTGCTAATAAACAAGCTAATAAGAGGTGGCTGGACCAAACCCAAAGGGCCTGGCCCACCCCAAAAAGGCCCAAAGCCCAGACAAGAAAACTGGGCCAGGCCCGAAAAAAAAAAAAAAAAAAAGGGAAAACCCTAGCTACCAAGACCACCCAAGCCGCTGCCACCCAGGAAAGCTCCGCCGGGAACCACCGGCGCTGCACTGGAGCTACCCACCAAATCGTCGCCACACGGAGCATCCCACATCCGTAGCTCCGAGACTAACCTCAACCACACATGGACCATGCAATACCCAACATCAGCACCAAGGAAAGCACCAACCGGAGGAGCAGCGCCGTCCAGGAGCACGCCTCCGCTGCCACCAGAGGACGCGAGACCTCACCACCTGAAAGCAGCCTAGCCGCTAGCCGTTAAGCCAAACCGAGATCCTCCAGCAAGAAAATCGGCGCGCTTGTCCGCCGGACCGACACACCGTTAGGCTTCGCAGCCGCAGCCAACACTGCAGCCACCGTCAGATCCACCAGATGGGGAGGGGAGAAGCTGCAACAGAGATCGGGAGGATGGAGGGGAGGAGGGAGGAGGAGGAAGTAGAGAGAGGGAGGAAGAGGAGAGGGGATGGGGGAGCCCGGGGGGGGAGGAGGAGGAGGAGCCGCTCCACCCCCCCAGGCGGAAAAAACCCTAGGATGGGGCGGCTGGAACAAGAGGGTAGAGAGAGAGAGAGAGGCTGAGGGTAGAGAGAGAGAAAAAACAACAATGCTATGGGTACACTAAACTCACGTATCTCAATTACATCACCAATGCATCCCAACCGTCCATCTCAAAAATTAATGTTTGGGATTTGAAAAAAAAAACCTCATCTCCCGAATAGTTTATTTAAAATCCAAAAAGTCGAACATGCTTTTAGACGGTTGTGATGTTGATTTCGGAAAAGAACGGTTGATATGTGTTAGTGTGCCCTCATTGTATGATGTGTTGTACCCATGTCATTTTCCTTCTAAAAGGACAAATTTTGAATGCGACTCGCAGTTGGTACTGGTTGAAGATAGGTGATAGTCTGATAGATTTCCTTCCGAAGAATCCGAACGTGCAAATGTGCGTGGGTTGAAGTTCCCAAACGTGCGCGTGAGAGAATGGTGGAAGCGTCACAAACGATTATATGTTTGGTCGTTGACGAAATCAGATATTCCTTCTCCCTTCTCATGATCTGATCTCCCGCCGACATCTTCTTCATCCCCATGGACGGACCTAGGAAACATCAGGTTCTCTCTATCTCTCTCTCTCTCTCACGTACATTCACACACTTGATTCATTAATTGACTAAACATGTCCTCATCGATCGACTTATTATTAAGGTGATGGGTCCTGATTGCGATGAATTCTTCTGAAATTGTTTCGTTTTGGGGTTTACTTTCGAAATTTCTTGTAATTTAGTAAATGATTTGCAGATATCAAATGTTGTTGTCATGTTTTTGACTTGTTTCGAATGTCGATTTTGTGCAATTAATTATTTGATTGATGGGGGGCTTGATCAGGTTTCGTTGCGTGGGGCGAGTGCCAAGGAAATCACAAGGGATGCTCTTCTGGAGAGGGTCTCCCAAGAAAGGGAGCTCCGTAACTACACGCGCCGCGCTACGGCAGCCGCCCTCTTTATCCAGGTGCATTTGGCATTCCTCTGTTTTTCATTTACTAGCATTTGGTTTGTCTTTATTTTGGTATTTTGGACTTTGTCTGTTAACTAATAATAATATTAATTCATAGCAAAGAAATGAACCTTTTACGTGTGGCTAGAATCTCTAACAAATAGGAGTAACAATCATGTGCTGGTATTCTGATTACAAAGTCGGCTGTAAGATATGAATACATGTTAGTGGTTTGTTTGCAAGCAAAGCTTAAGCTGTTGGAGAGAAGGATAACGTTATAGTTTGTCCTCTATAAGTGAAGGACCAAATTCTAATCATTGGATCGGTTACGCATCAGTGATGGCGAACTTGGGGCGAGGTATAGTCCACTAGAGAGGCTAGCTATCGTTCTAGAAGAAATTCTTATTGACTCTCTTGAATCTACCAGAGAACCTTGAATCCATGAGGAATATGGTGTGGGTAAATTTTTATCGAACTAATTTCCTCAAGGAATACACCCTTGTTTGTTGTCGAAACTGTCCAACATGGAACAGTTAACGAAATAACACAAATTTGCAGTGAAAACAAATTTCAAGAATCCTAAGGCTTGTAGAGCAAGAAAACTAAAAATTTTAAAAATCAGAATATAGAAGTTGGCGAGATGTTGTCCCACATTATTCTCTCTATCTTGGGCTGCTTATTGTTGTAATATGTGCAAAAAAATTGCAGAGAGTGCCGGTAGTTTCACTTGACAAATACCTACCTCAAAATGCATTGATATTCAAATTTGGTTCGCAAAGGACTTTGAAGTAACTTATCATGATTGGACCTTAAAGGCTTATACAACAGCATACAAGTGACAAAACTCATGTCACATATTCTGCTCATTCTCTAGGCTACCTTCATATGTTTGCAATGTCAACCCAAATGCTTTAACCTACGAGTTTGACTAGCCATGAGAAGAAAATTAGATAAAACTTTATCATTTGTGCTTTTTTCCTTAGTAGTTTCGAACATAGGTCCACTAGCTCAAATTTGATAGCCCCTTCTTTGATTTCTTGGACTTCGACTAGTATAGGTTTTTTGCAGTGAATGCCCTTTAGAGGTAATTTTGGCATTAGTGTTCATGCTTTAGTGTTTTGACTTGTATTTGTTCCTTCAATAATTGCTCATAGATTCGAAAAATCCCATTATTTTTCTGCAAGTGGACCATAACTGCTCGACAATATGCAGAGAGTTTGGAGGCGCTACTATGCGATGAAGATAGAAGCTAGCAAGTTCCAAGAGGAGTGGGAAATGATGTTTGACCCTCATGATCTTTCCATAACCAAATCATGGATCTCCAGCAGCTTCTTGAGACCTTTTCTTTTCTTTGTTACATGTTTATCAACTCGATGTCAAAAAAGAAGAACGAGAGATGTACAGTGTGTGCGGACTTGCTTCAGAATCTTATTGGAGAGCATGAATTCAACAGGTATACCATTTGTTGTTCTACCTTCCCATCCATAATTCAGTCTATATTGGGTTTTAGGTTGTAAATCCCCTCCATAACGGTTGTTATTTTGGAAAGTTCCTTCGTTTATATAGTAGTGTGTCTCCAACTATCCTTCAATCTGCAAAATGAACACTCAATTTTGGTTCTTCATGTATGAAGTCCCTTCAATTTATAGAGATAACTTTTTACACGATCAAATATGCGCAAGTGTTATTCAATTATCAGATTGTTATAAATTAGTACCATTACAAGGGTATTCACGATACCTTTAAAATGCCAATGATGCATATATTTGATTGATGCTTGAATGTTTGGTAATTCACATTTTGGAGGGAAGTGATGGATGGTTGAGTTGCGAGGAAATTATTGGAAGGATGATGGTAGGTATAGAGAGCTGCCATTGGAATTTGAATGAATAGCAGTAGACGAAGATAGGAATAGAGAATCGTGATTCAAATTTGAACGAATGTTAGTAATATCTGAATTAGTTTTCTAACTAACAAATAACATTTTTGTTGTCCAAAATGAAGAATTGGGTTGGAAATGATCTAATAAGTACCATGCACTTTGCAGTGATGCTTTAAATTGTGTAGTTCTTATTTCGTTAGCTGTTCTTATATTTTTGCCAGATGATTCAACTGCTCATGTACTGATCTTTCGGGTTGTCTTCAATTTTAGATCCTGCGAAAAGTTTTTGCTCTCTGGCAATAGGCACACAAGATGAGAGGCGCATATGGATTTATCAATCAAGGAAGCTAATTTCTCTATGCTTATTTATTCTTGGAGCGTGTGATGATTCCCATCAAGATATTGTTGCTCTTACGTCTCAGGCTATGCGTTTGGCTGTTGTCTTGACTGATGTCAAGGGTTGGAAATGCATTGCGGATGATGATCTTAATGATGCAGACATAGCAATTACTGATTTGATTGACTTTATGGGAAGTCAGAAAAGTGGACTGTACCTTCATGTTAGAAGATACTTTGAAAAATTGGATGCTTCTTTTTCTTTAATTGAATCTCCAAGCACCACTGAGGATCAACTCTTGATTACTGCGAGTGCTCTGACTTTGGCTTTACGGCCTATTCATCGTACAAATACAAATGACCCCAGCGACTTAGCTGGGCATGATGCTGCTGAGCTCTACTGTGTGTTTGTTCTCACAATCCCTTGGCTTGCTCAACGGCTACCAGCCCCGCTCTTACCTGCTCTCCAGCACAAGTCTATTTTATCAATTTGCTTCAGGACACTAATGGTATAGTTCAATCATCAATGACTGAGAACTAAGTTTAATTGTAGTATTTATTTTAGCTCGTGCTCGAAAGTCCTTGATTTTAGAGAGGAAAAATGTGCATCCTATAATGTATAGAAATCAAATAATATTCCTATTGTTTAGGTGTCTCTCTATGATAAAAATGCATCCATAAGGGGAAAAGTTTGCATTTACCACATTGTTTTGGTCTGCGTAGATAACCCAGATACCAAAAAGGTTCCTCAACCTGTCAGCTAACTACGTATACGTGGTATAAAATAAAGAGCTTTGGTACCTAATTTGTACACACACACACACATATGCATATGTACTATGTACATACCTGCCGTTTTTTTGGTCTTTTATTTGTTATGGCAACAGTTAAAGGGACAATCGTGATTGCTGACTCGCTCGTCACAGTAGCCCCACTTTGGCCAACGTTAGACACAGAGAGAGTTGTTGACCAAGCCTTGCGCTTTTTGGTGGAGAAGTATCATACCTACCATGCTAGTCACCAATTGATTGATACAGCTGCCAATGTATCATTCGGTACTTACCTCTGCAGCACCCATGATGGATTCGAAGTGTGGTCCTAGGATGTAGAAGATGTTGAGATACCTCCATCTTGTTTAACAAAATAGGTTATGTCACCTGTCTACAGGATAGCTGGCCTCTGTGTTTCAACCGCCCTTTATTGGCGGGTCCTCCATGCAGTTTTTAAAATGGTCAACCTCTATAGAACCACTCCTTCCTTGCAAGCACAAGTGAAGCTTACTCCCATTGCCATCCTCTCTCTCACTAAGGTTGCACATGCACTCTCCCTACTATATCAGGCAATTTATGGCCCTTGAAGTACTGTTAAAACATGCCACCACATCTTCTACCCTTTGGACAGATACAGGGTGGTATCATAGATAACGTCAATGTCTTCATAGACATATGGTGAACTTTTAAACGTCTGTCGATCCTATTGATGTTAAATTGATATAATTAATATCTAACTTACAGCTGTAACAAACAGAAATGAAGCTGGCATATGTCTCAAGGGTTATTATGTCAAACATCTTCCTATTAATTGCCTCCTGTAGTAGTTTCTTCTTTGTTTAGCGTCTTACCTTGTAGTAATGCTTGAAACATACGGGATCTGATCAAACTATGGCAGGTGATGGCAGATCCTGAAAGAGAAAATTTTAAAGGAGATTTCAGAGGTGGATCAGGCGAAGTTCAACTCTCATTACAGCACGATGCCCCAAGCTGGTTGGCTTCTTGCAAATGTTCTTTGCTTTTCAACAGTGACTGGCAATTATGGGATTCCTGGAAACTTCACTCAAGACCTAGACTACGATTCCTATGTCCAGGTTGTCATTATCCTTTCAGAGAACTTACTAACTTGGTTGGATGATTCTGGATGGGTAAGAAAGGAGAGCCAACAATTCCAGGTTCAATCTGAATCTTCTGGAGAGCCTGTTGATTCACAGTCATTGATGGTATCATACATTGACTTTTATAAGCCTGTTTATCAGCAATGGCATCTTGTCAAACTATTAGCCTTGGCGAAAGGAGGTTTTGGGTGTGGGGTTGGTAATCCACTGTCAAACAATCTCGATTCTTTGAGGAAGTGTGATCTGCTTGATGTTGCATATTACTATTCATACATGATAAGAATATTTTCGCTACTGAATCCTGTGGTTGGGTGTTTACCTGTTCTCAACGTGCTGTCTTTTACTCCTGGATTTCTTGCCAATCTATGGGAAGCACTGGAAAGACTGATGTTTCCTGGAAAGAATCATCTTAATGGAGATAATTATCTTTCTCCAAATAGAGACTATGGAATCAAGAATGATGGGGTTGGTGAGAGAAAGCAAAAACAGTTACCAAAGGATGGAGCCAATAAATGGTCAGCTGTATTACATAAAATTAGGGGTAAAGCAGATATTGATAATAAAGGTTCAATAGAGGGTCAACCTAAGCATAAACAGGTTGATGAAGATTCTTCTGATGTGTGGGATATAGAGCCTATGAGACATGGTCCTGAAAGCATATCAAAAGATATGTCTTGTCTACTTCATCTATTTTGTGCCTCCTATTCACACCTGCTGCTAGTTCTTGATGACATAGAGTTCTATGAAAAACAGGTATCCTGGCATAGACTTGCATAGAGCATGTGTGATTCTCTTGTTCTCGTGTTCCCTTCTCCTTGTAGCCATTTCTATGCAGCTTGGCTGTTTCTGAGCTCAAACTTCTTCATAGTGCTTTTTTCCCGTTTTCAAATAACTTTCTTTTAGTTTTTGGTCAATAAAAATCATATTATGATTGGTCTCACAAGAGAAATTAGAAAATTAAAAAAAAAAAAAAAATCTGAACCCAGTTTGAAAAGCCAGAAATTTGATATTGTTTGGCTTATTTTTGTCTTTGCTGAAACAGTTAGAGCTTTTTGTAAGAAAAAAATTACTTTGCAGATCCCTCTTGCAAAGACGAATCATGATATTATAAAACTTTGACCAAAAAGAAACAAAATTTAGATGACTAAAATAAGTAGAAGAAAGAAAGCAAAAGCCAAAAGCCAAAAGTTAGTCCAAACAAGTGACTTGAGCATTTTGCGGAATGAATTAGGTTCCTTTCACATTGGAGCAGCAACGAAGGATTGCATCGATGCTTAATACCTTGGTGTATAATGCATTGTCTCATAAAATCAGCCAGCAGAAAAGACCTCTCATGGAGGCTGCAATTCGATGCCTTCATCTGTTGTACGAAAGGGATTGCAGGCACCAGTTTTGCCACCCTGATTTGTGGCTGTCACCTGCTAGAAAGAGTCGTCCACCAATTGAACTAGCCGCTAGAACTCATGAAGTCTTATCAGCTACTGTAAAGTTGGATGATGCTTTGACGCCTCCAAGCATGGGATCTGTCATCACTGCTACTCCACACGTCTTCCCATTTGAAGAAAGGTAAGCGAAACTTAATAATTTTTAGAGTTCTCTTTTAAATCCATTTTATGATATCCTTCTGTAATTCGGTTGCTTTTGCTCTCGTTTTACTTCAGTTGTTTTTCCATATTATGGTATCCTTATTTTGCGTTTGCTAGCAGTTTCCACTTAACTTTTTATTTAACCCGGAAGTTCAAGCAAAATTAACTAACTGCTTTTTGTATGCATCACCAAATCACTCTCTCATACATGGAAGATTGAAGGATAGAGAGAAGAAGAAAGGGAAGATAATGTAGAGTCTATTATAAGTCTTTAAACCACAAAGAGAACAGAGGAAAAGGGGAGAATCCTAGGAGTTCTAGGGGGCCTTGAATCCACAAGGAGAAGAATAGAGGGTAAATGGTACATGGCCGCAACCCTCAAACAAACCAGCAAGTTCTACTACATCTTTTGCCTCCTTTCAATTGAAGGAAATGAGTCCTATACATAGACTCTTTAAACCCTAAAACAATATGGAAAAATTAACCCTATTACTGACACTTAGTATTAACTATTAAGTACTTTATTAACAAAATCATATAATGCATCACTTTTTCTCTGGAATTATTATTAGATTCAAATAAAGTTTTGCCATCTTGTTCCTATCATAAGCACTCTTTTTTTAATAAAGACCCACTAAACCTTTACGGAGAATCCGGATCAAATCTCTCTATACCGTTGCCATGCTTATATTCCAGATCAGCCAAATTCTTCCATTCCCGGCTTCATTCTGCACAGTAATGGATTTACTAGCATCTGTTTCTAAGCATGTTAATCCTGACCACCTTTCTACTCCTCACTTTGGTTTCCACCAAGCCTATCAAATCTGTCTCAACAGTTAAGGTTGTTTTTCAACACTTCTAGTCTTGTCTGAAAGTCCGAAGGCACAACACCTTGGACCTGACTTCTCAGCCAAAGGAATGGAAATTTCATGTCCTACAGCTTTTGAAAGTTGGGGTGTCAGTCCATGTGTTTGTGTCATGTTTTGTCCATTTCTGAGGTACTTAGGTTCATAATGTTGTTTGTCTGTCTAGTTTCTCCTCAAAGTTGGTGAAAACATCTCCCCCTACATGTCAAACCTGCAAAGTTATGAATTTTCAGTAGTAATCGTCATTTTTGTCCCCTGGCAGAGTTCAAATGTTCAGAGAATTTATCAGCATGGACAAAGCATCTCGAAGAATGGCTGGTGAAGTCCTTGGACCTGGTTCAAGAACAGTCGAGATAGTAATCCGCCGTGGTCATGTCGTTGATGATGGGTTCCAACAATTAAATTCCCTCGGGTCAAGGTTGAAATCTAGCATCCATGTCTCATTTGTTAGTGAATCTGGCCTGCCAGAGGCTGGCCTGGACTATGGTGGTTTATCTAAGGAGTTTCTGACTGATATATCAAAAGCCGCCTTTGCGCCTGAGTGAGTTTAACATGCACTGTTGTATTTTCTCCAGTATAATTACTACATTCAATGCTTAATCTACTGAGAACCTTTTCTTTTTGTTTCCGGTCAAAAGGTATGGGCTATTCTCTCAGACCTCAACTTCAGACCGACTCTTAATTCCTAATACGGCTGCCAGGTTTCTAGACAATGGTATCCAGAGGATTGAGTTTCTTGGAAGAGTTGTTGGCAAAGCATTTTATGAAGGAATATTGCTAGATTATTCGTTTTCACATGTTTTTGTTCGAAAGTTGTTAGGCCGCTATAGCTTTCTCGATGAACTGTCTACACTAGACCCTGAGCTCTACAGGAATCTTATGTATGTTAAGGTAAAATTCTTGTTGAATCCTGGTGATGTATTGAGGCACTACATGATGGGAGAGCAACAATCCTCTTATCATGTAGTCCCTAATGCTGGCTTATATGTGTGGGAAGTTCCACTACCAGCTAAGTAAACACTCAGTATTAAAGAACCCGACAATAACTAGTACATTACCATACTTAAGATTTTGAGTAAATTTGGCATATTTATAATTATCTGCAGAATCTGTGATCTCTTAAGTAAAAGTCACTAGTACAAAACGTTTAAATATTAGTAACTGCTACATTTTTTAGCAACCAACTTGAATCGCTGAATAGGATATTAGCTTTTTGTATTTGTGCGAATAATATTTCGTTCCACATGCTAGATATGATACTCCACAAAACTTGAGAGATTCCACTACTGGCTTACTTATCCGATATTAGATCTTTCAAGATGTAATATTGTGAAGTTTTTGGTATTCAAGTCTTCGGCTAGTGTAGGTTTACTGGCCAAGAGCATAGGCATTGAAACAGGGTATAAACCTATACTATTATCTTAGTCAAAAGTTTTTCTTGAAGCTTTTTTGTTCAACTTTCGGAATACAATGCTAAACATTTTGAGCACTCGATGGGTACACAAGGAATGTGATGAACCATAAGCAGTTTAATTTTCAGAATTCAAGAAAGTAGAGTCTGAAAAGGCATACATTACACTTTCTTTACTGATTTATTTTCCGTAATAAATGTAGCACGTCTACAGAAATTTCAAATTTTAATCATGCCATTCTATCGTTCTTCGTGGTCAGACTAGTTTTCTGTTGAGGAAGTTCTAAGATGATTGTTGTAGATTTTGTTCTGCCTCATTTTACAAAGGGTCTAGCCAATTTTTTTTGGAAATTCCTCTATGATACTTTGAATTTCCAAATATTGCAGCAAATGTAAGGAGAATATACATAGCTATGTCTATACAAATGCAAATAGTTTCACATTATTGATATCTTGCATGCTTTGTCTTTTCAGCAGTATGATGGTGATGTCAAGGAACTCTGTCTGGATTTCACTGTCACAGAAGAATCAATTGGGAAAAGACATATTATTGAACTTAAACCAGGTGGCAAAGATGTGTACGTGACAAATGAGAACAAGTTGCAGTATGTTCATGCAATGGCAGACTATAAACTTAATCGACAGGTACATGATCGCTTATGCTGTGAAACCGTGTGATTTACTTCCTTCTAATGGTCAATTTATCTGGATTTCTGTCGTGGATTGCAGATATTGCCATTGTCAAATGCATTCTACAGAGGGCTGACAGATCTAATAGCCCCATCTTGGTTGAAGTTGTTCAATGCAAGTGAATTTAATCAGGTATTCCCTGTTATGTGCATTATATTATTGTCGTTAGACTCTCTGGGGATACACTTCCATGGCTTATGCTCGGATAAGATTCATGTCATGGTTGAAGACAGTGAATTTTTTTCTAATATTTGTATCTATCACTTTCTTTCCTTTTTCTCCCTTACACAATATAGCTTTTTGTTTGTAACTAGGCAAGTGCGATTCTTTTAGTGACTTGGATATACGAAATGTGCAAAATAGAAATGTATCTGTGTACAATGTGTTCACTTTGTTGATTAGCTCCTGATCCATAATCATGGTGTGTAGTTGCTTTCAGGTGGAAAACATGATATTGATGTCGACGACTTAAGAAGTAACACACGATACACTGGTGGTTATACTGAAGGTAGTCGGACCGTTAAAATCTTTTGGGAGGTATGAACCGCCAAGTAGCTGTTGGATTACCTCATAAATATGTTTAGTTAACATTCTTGCTCTTTGTGAAGGCCACGTGCACATTCGGCTTTCATGCTGATTACAACACCATTATGTCAATTGATTTTTCTTTTCCAATTGTCCACGACTCTTTCCCCATGCATCCCACTTAACTTTCTCATTCCCAAGTACTTTATATTGACATAAGTTTGCATGAGTAGTCCAATTTTAGGAATTTCGTTTGACCAAAAAGGCAAAACCTATTCATATAATATTTTTATCTTAGAAAGTCCATTTTACTTGATCTTTCAGTTCAGAGCTCTATTTTAAGACAGATTCCAAACCACCCCCACCCACCCACCTAGAGGTGAGTGTCATTCCACTTCAACCCCCTAATGTTTAAAATAGTGCCATTCCGACTCCTTTATTATGGACAAAGTGACATCATCTAACACTGACAATAACAATCCTTTTTTGGGGACAATTTTTTTCATGTTTGAAAACCCTAAACATTCTTAGTGGGGCCCATGGATGGGGTTTGTCAAGTTGTGGACGGAAGTAGCAGTTAGCCTTCTCAGTGTGATTATCCCATAAGCGGGACAGGGAGAGATTTTTATTTGACATCAATTTCATCTGAGCATATGTGATATGCTAACTTGGAATGCTTACTTACCCCAGTGTTGCACACTTTTTGTGTGTGCACGCGCGCTAGTATATGAATGGATGCCAGTAAACATACAAGCTTCTTGTGGAGAAACTTAATTTGTATTGAGTTGATCTTACTTCATGTCACAGGTAATCAGAGAATTTGAACCAAACGAGCGTTGTATGCTTCTTAAGTTTGTAACAAGTTGTTCTCGAGCTCCTTTACTTGGATTCAAGTACTTGCAGCCAACCTTTACCATTCATAAGGTATCCTTTTTTTATTTTAAATTACACTTGGACAAAAATGATTGATTACTTATTATGAATTTAAAATCTTCTCTTTTCAACCTCACAAGCCAGTGTTGGGTTCTTTATTTCTGAATGCTAACTTAAAAACATTTAATTAGTTCGCTTTTAAACATTTTGGTTGGTTCAAGCACAAGTGCCTACTTCAGATTTATGATTTGGCGAACTGCATTTCTATATGCCTTTTCTCTTTATTTATTTATTTGTTCCTCCTCCAACCAAACCTTCCACTCCAAAATGGGGAAAGAGAAAAGGACAAAAGAAAGAAATTGTATGTTGAATTACTTACTAAAAGAGTTGAATTACTTAAATCGGTATCAGGTTGCATGCGACGTGCCTCTTTGGGCAACATTTGGCGGACAGGATGTGGATCGGCTTCCATCAGCTTCTACATGCTACAATACTCTCAAGGTATTGAAATAAGGAGAAGTCTTCTGCTCTCATCAATCTAACATGCTTAGAACGCAACCCAGAATGAGTTTTTGGCTGAACAATAATCTCATTCATCTAATTTTACTTTCATAAGTTGCTTGTTAAATTTCTTTCAACTTTTTTTAACGGTTACAGCTTCCAACATATAGACGGTCAAGCACTATGAGAGCCAAGCTTCTGTATGCTATCAACTCTAATGCAGGATTTGAACTTTCATAACATATACACCTCATGAGGTAAACCTTTGCTTTTTATCTTTCTCCAAGCTTGACCCTGGTGTTTTATTAGAATATGCGACTGATAGAAAGCATGCTTGTTAGATTAAGCTGCTCAAAGATTTTGAAATGCATTGACCTCTTACAATAAATTAGGTTAATATGCTTTTTCATTATATCTTTTTCCTCTCTTTTCTATTTTTCTTTTCTTCAGAAAATCATGCTTAGGAAACTTTGCATTAATACTTGTTTCCTCACAACGATGTTTGTTAGAGCATGAAATAACCATCATACAGGCTACACATGTTACTTCTTTGTCCTATTTTTCTTATTAATGGGAGGATGCTTGAACAAATTTCGTGAATAGGAGAAACACTCCTTACCCTCTTCTCATACCACCTGAGCTCAACAAAGTCTACTAAGATTAGAGCATAGGAATGTAAGTGGTCTAATGAAGACAGGTAAAGAAACTAAGTACGATATTTCTTGTCAAAACTGTACTATCCCAAAACACGCAATGTGATTCATTTCAGCATGTTCCTATAGACCTGGCATTTGCAAGCGTTCCTACTGGAAGCCTTGATTCAAAGAACCCTAGAACATAGTTGTCGAGGAAATTTACATCATTTTACCTTGTTAAAATGATGTTACCCACCGTTCTACACAATTTTGTATCATAAACTTCACGGGCATTAAAAGAATTCTGTTTGGGGAAAGATTTGTAAATCCGTTGTGAATTCAACGCTTATGAAGCTTAATGGTGTTAAAGGCCATGAACAATCCCAAAGGCAGCACAGTAGAAGTAAAATAAACTCATTACATCTGCGAAAGGTTTACTGCTTCGATGAGATTAAGCTCATTACTAATCACCTGACACTCAGAAGAAGAAACTAAAATAAACCAATAGAGCTTGTGATTTTGATTGCTTATGCATGCGTTTCATTTATAACTTTTGCAGTTGGACTTTTAACCATGTCAGGTGAGGCTGGTAGATAAAATACCACAAGTTTAAGAAAAGGAGCTTGTTCTTAAAGTACCGAGATGTTCCATTTAGCTCATTGTTGAAGGAAACTGTGTCTTCATTCAGCCTTCCAACATACTGGTTACTTCTTGCGCCAAATAGTGCAATTGCAGCTGGTTAACAACCCAGTAGCCGGTAGGGTTGTCGCTCCAGTCTTTCTTACACCCAGCTCATAAAGATTCTGTCGTGTGGTTTTGTTGATGTCGAAGATGCACTTGGTGTAATTAAAACATGTATGTCTTCGGAGTTTGTATATAGTCAAGCTTTGTGCATTGCAGTCCTTAAGGAAAACAAAAGAACATTAGGACTAATCGAAATTGGACTTTTGAAGTGCATGTTACTACTCAAGTGGTTTGTAACTACAACATTAATACGGTGTAAATACCAAATTTAGGCAATGTTAAGTTTATATTCGATATGTTGTTGATACCTCGCATGTACTCCAGTGCCATGATCACTATGAATATGTGGTGTAAGATTTCATCAAGTGATTCTTATTAAAATGCAAAACAATTTTTTCATGACCTGCATAATAAAAATGTATAATTATTACTTGGATGAAATATTTGGGGCAATTTTATACCTTCAATTAAATGCTTGGGCCAATATCACAATTTTAATGTGGTCAAATACTCTAATTAACTTACAAATCTTTAACAGCTACTCCCTACGGTCCAATATGTACGGCCCTTCTGGGGAATGATGATTTCAAGAGGACAAGTGACGATGTTTTAAATTGAGAGGTATCGACTGCCTACGTTACTCCTACATTCTAACTTTTTATCACAATCATTGCTATTAACTAGGGATAGTTTAGAAAAACTAAAACTTCTTTTCTCTAACTTTTCTAGAGGGACAAACATTTTGGGACATTCAAAAATGATGAAAATGACCGGCAATTTGGGACGGAGGGAGCGTGAATTTGAATGCGATCAAGTGACCCACTTGACCCTTGTTGCCTCTGCCCACGTACGAAAAGATGAGAGCAATTTTGTTCACCCTCCCTTAAAGAGGGTGAACAAAACCCTCTCCCTTATTGGCTAAGAAGAAAAATGGGGACTACTTTTAACCAACCCAACTTAACCCAAGTTACTTTATAGTTTTTTGACCTTAATTACAAAAGCAGCCCCTGAACTATGGTCTATAATTACTTTCACACCTAAATTTCTCACCGACTTTATGTTTCTCCTCCAATGAAACACATTATTTCTACTCTCTGCAATCAGACCTTTCGCCTTTGCAATTTCTCTGCCGCCGACGAGCCGAAACTACTGCTTCGACTGTTGATACTGCTGTCAGAGTCCGAAGAACCCGAAACAGGGGCCTCCAATACACCTCTTACCGATGACAATTTGTCGATTTCGGCCTAGTTTTTGGTTGCATCGTGTGATTCTGAGTCTGGGTTATCTTGAGTTTCTGCAATTGTTTCAGATCTACCTCTCTTTTCGCTTCATTGAAAGTGATTATGAATCTCGATTTTGTCGGGTTTCGCAATTGTTTCATATTATTATGATCGAAATTTTGGATCAAAATAATCGATTTCTCTCTCTCTCTCTCTCTCTCTCTCTGTTACATTGTGTGATTCATCCTCCTTTGGGTAAAAAACTTAATCCAGTTTTTTGGTTTTTTGGGTACAAAAAAGCAGAGTACTTTGGGTAATAATCCAATAATCCAGATTATTCGTTTGTCCTTATTCAAATTTTTTTTGCATTCGTTAATTTTGCATCAAGATTTTGTGGTTTCTGGATTCCTCTCGAATCTAACAAGTATAAAATTATGGTCAGAACTCAAAAATTTTTAAATAAGGACATACGAATAATCCAATAATTCATAATCTGGATTATTAGCCAAAGGAGGGAATAATTTGGATTAAGTTTAAGAAAAAACCAAACCGATTTTTTTAATTATTTGACAAAAAACCAATAATCTGGATTAAGTTTTTTACCCAAAGGAGGCCATAGTCTGGGGTTCTTTGGTTTCTGCAATTGTTTCACATCATGATTGCAATTGTTTGGTTTGAGATTTTATCAAACCGAATACGAACAGAATGGGAACAAATTATCACCTTCCGCCATTTGGAATGGCCTTGTTTGGCTTCTAGGGAATTAATGCATTCAATTCTGTTTTCTAGGATCCATGTTAGGAGTTTGTTCCTCCATCTTCTCAAAGAAATTGCCGGCCAAAGAGAAAATGCAGAGTTAGAGGAGAGAGAGTTTTGGGACTGCTTTTGTAATTAAGGCCAAAACGTAACCTGAGTTGGATTGGATTGGTAAAAAGTGGTCCCCATATCTCCTCTTAGCCGCGGGTTTTGTTCACCCTCTTTAAGGGATGGTGAACAAAATTGCTCTCACGAACAAGTTGCCGCATGAATAGCTCAAACTCCGCTTATTTTAAGCTTGTTAGAGTTTGAGATGCTGATTTAACAAACAGCCTTTTGCTCGTTTAGTAATTTTGCTTAGCAGGAGCATATCTTTGCTTGCCTCAAGTTAGCTTGCAAACATGATGTAGCATTAAACTGTGGCTTAGAGCAAGTCCAATGGTGGTTAAAAAATATAGTAGATATGAAAAAAGTGATTGAAAGTGGTGGTGTCAAATTTTGGCACCCCCTTCTAATCTATTATAGAATCAAATAGTTTCAAATATTAACTAACTTTCCCTCCGAGTCATTTTTCCCTACTTTCTCAACCCCAATTCAATTGCTACATCCATCCCAAAATGTTTGCCTGGTTCGCAGAACGTGGACTTAAAACAAAAAATATCCTATGTTTTAAAGAAAAATTCAACTACTACCTCTGACAAGGTTTGCATATTCCAGCGATTTTCCGACGAACTCACGTAGCTTCCGATCTCCATTTTCTAGTAGATTTGAGTTTGAATTGGTGAGTTGCCAAGGATGGCTACAGAACTTTGTCATTTTACAACCCATTTTTCATCATAATTGATGCCAAATTATAATTATACAACCCTATTTCCATCTCCATTATAAACCCTTTCGTTTATGGTCGATTTCGATTTCAAGGTTCGTCCTAATCTATGGTGTTACTTAAGTTGTAGCATAGTGGATTTTTGAATTAACTTCTCTTCCTCAAATTCAAATAAATCTAAGTATAGTCTCCGAAGTACAACCCATCGTTTGGGGCTTTTCTAGTTTGTCACAATATCCATCTAATTCGAGTCCGCATATACCCTCCAAAACACAAGCCATCTTTTGCGGCTTCCGTAACTTATAACAATATCCATCTATTTCACCACCAAACATTTCGCTCTTAGGGCATGCTTGGCTAAAGCATTAGCCACTCTATTACAATTGCGAGAAACAAACTTAAAAGACAAAGACGAAATCGAATTAACAAAAATAAGTGTATCCTGGATGAAACAAGTTAGCACTAGTAGCATTAGTCCCCTAAAGCATTTTAATCACTCTTTGAGCATCACCTTCTAAAATGTAATTGGGAGCCTACAGTCTCAAAAGTAGTCTTCGCCGCTAGTCGAAACCCCAAAGCTTCCACCATCATAAACCGCAACAAATATGCTAAACTTATCGACAACATAAACCGCAACAAATATGATAAACCATAACAAATTGAGCAACACAAAATGCGTAACACAAACCACTTTATTCATAACTGATACATATATGTTACTTTTCTATTGTGTACCCCGACTGATAACTACAGCAAAAAATAGAAAACATACATCTAGCAAAATGTAACATTTTTATGATACACACACTCGTTCTTCTTACGAGTACCAACTTTCCTTACTGAATAACTTAAAGAACAGAGGGGGTTGCGCGAAAGAATACAAGAAGACCACGCAGGGAGACCTTCGAGACAACAAAAGGATTGAATCCTTGTACTCAGCAATCGGCGTTTTTCTCATTCAAACGGTCTAGTTCTTTCTCCCACTTCAGTCCAAACATCTGGCGGCCAAAAGGAACAATGAGGTTGTACCGGAAAACCTGCATTTCAACGTTATTTCAATACGTTCAAAACAAAAGACATTATTTCAGTAAAAGTGTCAAATTGGGTCACCTCTACAGCGTCTAAATACACCAATTCCAGAAGTTTAAAGTGAAAAAAAAGTGTCTTTCCCAGTTAGAGAACCACTTCCCTCGTCGTCTCATTCGTCCCCGGCTGTTTTTTTGGATGCATCAGTTACACCATAATTTCCTATTTATTTCAACCTCTCCTTTTGTCTTCAAAATATCCAAAACCTAGATGCACTTAGTACATCTAAATGAACCAAAAACGAAAAGAAAAGAAAGCATTGTTCGCTGAAAAATTAACTCGCTGAGGTAATTAAATTAATGTTGTATTGATTCAAAAGGACAACCACTAAATAAGACAAACGGTCGTTCTTTATTCGCCTATCTACCTGCATCATGTGTGTGTTAATATATGTTGCAAAACCATCGTCAAAAGAGCATTATTGGCATCCAGTTAGGTGTTTCAGCCTAGTTAGGTCACATGTGCACAACCAGCCATTACTGCCTATTTACAAACGCCCTTGAACTCACCTTATTGTTGATGCTACGTAATTGCATTTTCAAAGCCTCTGAACACTCGATCCATTTAGAGTTATTTCCATCATCTCTATACGTCGTTGCTCTATGCAGGGCTGATCGCCATTCAGCAATATTACTCCTTATCTCTTTGTTCAATTCAACCCACTCAGGTAAACATTTATTCCTTGAAAGGATTCTGTACAAGGTGTCTTCAGCTGGGTCGGCATGAGGATTAGTACTCAGGTCAAGCGGTTTGCCTTTCCCTGGTAAATTATCAAACTGCCCTTCCTCCATAGAATGCCATATTCTTTGCTCAACAACGTTCATGATATCAGTTTCAGACCTGTTCGAGTGCACACAAAGACATATTGACACCGCCACACATAAGAGTATATAATGCACAGCTTTCAAATTCTTTGTATCAAGTATTTCAGATCAATGAGATCAACCAAGTAAATTTAGGTTTTACAACATGTCTGGAGAAAAATTAGTCCGCGCATGACAAATATTACGACATTCCTAACAGCCTAACAGGCATATTGGTGCGGCAATAGGCAAAAATAATATGGGCAAGAGTGATGCAAATTGTCCCAGTTAATGAGAGAATATGACATTAACAAAAAAAAATAAAAAACGAAAACATGACAATAAAAATCATATCATCCACCAAGATAGTTTAGAAAAGGGTTAATTTCACCGACTCCCCTGAGATAGTTAACAAATTTGCTGCCCTCCCTTGTGGTTTCTGAAAATGCATTGCCCTCCCTTGCTTCTGAAAATATTCTCCAGATTCCCCTATACCATGAACTTCTGGCAAACGGTGTAAACTTTTTAGGTGAAAAGACACATTTGCCTTTACCATATGTTCCCACGCTCGCCCATTTCCCTCCTTCACTCCCCTCGCCTTTTTTTTTTATATTGGAACTGACTCCTTTCGCTTCATTACTTGTTGAAATACAATACTAGTTGTATTTAATTATTTGGCTCTCTTAATGTTTTACGTTTTTTTAAAATAAATTGATTAAGTTGTGTTTATGCATTTTGAAGCACCTAACCAAATGCTAAACGTGGAGATGATAAGGACAAAAAATAATAATATGATTAAATTATTTAGCCAAAAAAAAAAACCTATATCAACCAAACTAAACTTTTTTGCGATTAAAAAAAAAATCCAAAAAGTCAGTTTGTTTTGGATTATTTTTGTCTTCAGTGAACTTTTTTAAGAATTTGATCATAATTTTTTACTTTTTTAGATTCCTCTCGTCGAGAGAAACCAATAATCGACAAAAAATCAACACAAAACAAACAAATGGGAATAAAATTTGAACAAGGACAAAAAAATATTTTGGCTCAATTGTTTTGCCAAAACACCCCAATTTCCTCTTATCTGAATGTTTACCAATTCCACCATATATTTTTTCTCTTGCATTGAGATGAATAATCGATTTCTTTTTTTCTCGAAAAAATTAAAAAAATAGAAAAAGAAAAAACAATATTCGTGTTTCAAACAAATTAATTCAGGTCAAACTCACCCCAAGTGAAACAGTTCTTTTCCTTTGTATATAATATGTTTCTTTTTTAGTGAGTTTGTTAAATTTACTTGGAAGAGTGAGAGAGGGGTAAAATGGCCATTAAAAGGATGACATCATCAATTTCTGTCAAGTGCATTAACGGACGTTAAGAGGGGGGAATTTGGAGAATAGTTTCAAAAGCAAGGGCGAGCAGTGTATCTTCAAAAACCACAAGGGAGGGCAGTGCATTTGTCAAAAACCTCAGGGGAGGTAAGTGAAATTTACCCATAAAAAAATTGGGAAGCAATACGTAACGTAGCAAAAGAAGAGATTCTTCCGACGTTTGCTTCCCAACTATCGCCTTCTGAACATCTCGCTAGACAAAGAGCACGTTTGGCAAACTCGAACTAGCGGAGCTGAAACTAGGTGTTTAACACACACAAAAACTAGGGACACCTTTTAAATTTCTACAAAATTCCTAATTTGGGACATTTGGTCATTGAACCAACACACCTTGAAACATAATTAAATCCGGAATATATCAATTTATATTGACTTTCTTCAAAATTAAAACTGAATCATAGGAGTCAATTTATCGCTCCTCAGCAGATATGAACAAGCAAAATATCTATTCTAAAATTATATTTCCAACAATGACAACTAAGTTCTCATTTTCATCCACATTAACTTCTAATCAAGCTTTCCGTGGCACAACTCTTTTTTCATGATTGGCCATTTGTTTCCATATTGTGGAAGCTATTCACACACTCGCAAGTGCAATTACTTACAATAAGGAGAATTTATCAAAAATTCCATCCTAAACACTAAACACAAAACTTCCAGTGTCTCACACTATCACTAATATCATCAAAACCCAACTCAACCCAATTGGGTTCATGTACTAATTACTTACGGCACCTTTACAAAGCACATACTAACATTGTCATGTAGACACGTTTTCCTCAAATAAGTCACAGTCCTAAAAGTCACTTTTGAAATTTGCCTTTATTCAAAAAAAAAAAATCGCGTTTGTTAGTTTTGCGTTTAAAAGTGCTAAAAGTTGGTCCTTTCCTAGAAAAGTTAGGTAAAAGTCGTAATTTTTTACTTTTCCAATTCCTTTCATCGAGGAGATAAATCACAAAAGTTTAATGCAAAACTAACAAATGCGAAAAAAAAAATTGAATAAAGGTAAACTTTAAAATTGACTTTTAGGCTCTGTTTGTTTGGACGTAAAATATTTTACCGATTTTTTGGCGTTTGGTTGGATTAATGGCAAGTAAAATATTTTTACTTGTAAATTATTTTCCTTGATTTGGTGTAAAATAACTTACGCCATAAACGGCGGTAAGTTATTTTCCCAACGGCTTGATCGTCCAATTTTGCTACCAGCACTTTCAGCCTGACTTTCATCTCGCTCAGCCGCAAGTCAAATTCCAATACTCTGTTTCCCACCCACAAGCCCCAAGTCAAATTCCAGTATTTTGTTTCCACCGGCAAAAATTCTCTCTCTCTCTCTCTCTCAATTTACACTTCTCTTTCTACAATTACAAGTTCTTTCTCCCTTTAAAACATATTTATATACTACGAACAGATTCAAAATGGATTTGTCGAATTGTCTTATTCGCATGGATCTTTCATATTTTTGTCATGTGCCAACCAAACACCGGAAAATAAAAGAAAAAAGTTTGTTTTTAGCAAAAGCATTTTACATGGAAAATATTTTACATTGGCTAAGCCTTAACGGGCGGCTATGGAGTAATTGAAGGCTGCATCTCCAGCCCTGGATTGAAGCAACTGAAGGCTGTATGTAAAAATCGATTCTTCAAGATCAGAACTCAGCTTCTACCAGTTCTTACCAATCAAAAGGGGATCTGATCTCCACTACATCAAACCGCCACGACGGAGGTTTTTGCGATATGGGTTTTCTCGGTTTTACGATCCAGATGACCGTTTCTCAAGGGGGTTTCATGGTATGGGATTCCAGTCAATATGCTTCAATTTCAAGATCTGGACAAGAAGTGAGAAGTCGATTGCTACCCAAATCAGAACCCCGAAAATTGGTGGATTCTCTAGATGCTTAAAGTGGGTGTTCTTCGTGTTCATCCAATCGCTCCAATGGAGTCAGACCTAAAATGTGGTCTGTCTTCACAAAACATATGGGTCAACATATGCTTTAGACCAAGTGGGTTCAGTTGTTGGCAATAACAAAACCAACTTATGGACCCAATGTTTGAATGGCTCATGTGTACAATGGTTCTATTTTCCTCTGCTTGGCAATGGTGCACATTTGGAATTTGGTATTAGCGTCCTCAGCGTTTGGTAGGGATTGACTTGGGATCCGAGGGCATAGTTACTTAGGTTGATGACCCAAGTTTCCATGGTTTGGGGTTCTTTGAGGAGGACAAAGTGTACTCCGAGGCTGACCCTAGTCATGGTTCTACCGTAGCATGGTTCAAAGGTCGCGTCCACCTTGGCCCCGAGTTCTATGTGTGAATACTGTTTTCAGTGCGAAGGTCATTTCTTTACTTTACTGTGTGTGGAGGTTGATGGATTAGGATAGTTGCACCTTTGTGGTTGATTGTGTGTGTATGGAGTCCGAGGGCGGAGATTACCATTGGATGAATTTCACGTAGTGGTGGCCTTGGTTTTCTCTGGTCCGGGGGTTATTCCCTGGGGCTGGCTCTGTCAATCATGATCTTTAGATTACTAGGGATTTCACTCTCCTTAGCCCTTTTCTCGCTTGTTCGATAACACCGCAGGGCATCTTTTACTTTTAAAGACCATGGGCTACCTTAAGTTGTGGATGGATAATGGCTTTAGAACTTGGATACAGATGTTGGGAGTGAGTGGCGGACTAGGCATGTGTTCAACGTATGGGTTCTATGGGGGAGTTCCCTTGGGTATTCTTGCTTGCCGAACTGCCAAAGGTTTATCTCATTTGGTCAGAGTTGCTCTGCTATTGTCGTTTCCATTGTTGAGGGTCAATCGCTCTGGGTCACCAAAACAAATGTGGCATACAATAAATCTGCAACGTATTAGCCTGCATCAGTTGGATAAGGGCGTTGTAGCAAATGGTGGACTAGGCATGTGTTCAGCGTAAAGGGTTCTATGGGGTGGTTCCCTTGGTCATTCTTGCTTGCAGGACTACTAGAGGCTCATCTCCTTTTATCCGAGTTTCTCTGTTATTGTTGTCACCATTGTTGAAATTGGAAACCGCTCTGTGATTAGCGGTAATTGTTAACCATGTGCTGGCATTGCAAAATCGTGTTTGTAATAGAGCTGCAAAACCGTTTTATTCAAATATAGTTGTTATTTATCCCAGCTTTGCGGGATGCGCGTGGCATTAGTCATCCTCTTGAGCTACGCTTACTTTTGAGCTACGCTTATTGCATTTTGCATATCTATACCTATCCCGGCAAGTTGTGCAGGGACTTCCTATTATCTCACCCCTGCGGGTTGTGCCGGGAGTACGCACTTTTCTTTTCTTTGTCCTTCATGGGTATGCCCTTGCAGGCTGTATACTCGGTTAATCCCTTTTTATTTCCACAAAGAGTGTGAATAACCTATGCCAAAAGTGTGTAATCTGTATAAAGATCCAATAATCGTTAATCCATTTAGCCCTAAAAAGCACCCAATCTCATGGCAATGCAATAATTGAAGAATTTCACTATAAGTTCGACTACTCATAATAAAATGAGAAGAAACGAAATTGAGAAAAGAGAGCGGGGGAATTACCTAACGGCGTTGCGCTGGCCACGGAGCTCGGGTGGGAGTTTACGGTCGTTGACGGCGTCGATAACCGTGGACAGACGGTCGGTGATCTTATTGGAATTGTTTGGAGAGGCTGTTGACGAATTAGTGGTAGAGGAAGAAGAGGCCCGCCGGGGTTTGGACACGCCATGGCCCAAAATTCCGATCGACGGCGACGATGCGGCAGCTCTCGCGACGCGAGTTGCCATGGCGCGTAGAGAGAGAGAGAGAGACAGAGAGACCGTCGGAGGAGAGCTCTGTTGGCCTACATTTCGTTGCGACGTTGCCTCACATTTTGTCGGGTTTTTTTTTTTGGACGTGGCGAATTTTGGACTGCGTGATTGTGGCGGTTTCACCGATTTGGCTGAAAGAAACACCGATTAGACCGAACCGGTACTACAAAGTAAACCCGTTCGGTCCTTTCCTGTTTATCTTTTGAAGATCTTTACTCCCTCCGTCCCATAAAGTTTGATCACTACGAAACTACGTGCAATTTTTAAGCTAAAAAATAACGCGCTTACGAAAATAATTTTTAGGTCAATATGGATTTTGTTTGATAGATCTCATCGAGAACTTTTATACGGTGCAAAAAAAATTCAAAAATTATTTTGGTAAATACATTATTTTTTAATTTGAAAATTGCACGTAGTTTCGTAGTGATCAAACTTTATGGGACGGAGGGAGTAAAAAATTAGCAGCTCGGTCCAGTTTCTCAAGTCTCAGTGGGGTCATCTAGTGTCTCATACAGATGACCCGAGCCGTTCATTTCATACATTATACACTACCTTGTAAACAAAGTTCGTAGAAATTTAGCTCAATCGGATATTAATAAATCCTCAATCAAAAGTTGGATGAATATCCTATCAAGAGTTCAGAACTAAAAATGAACTTTTGATCAAGTAGTTAACGATATTAATAAGAAAGCGTGTTAATTGGGAGGTGTCTATTAAGCATTGAAACAGTGATCAATGAAACAACAAGGATATGGAATTATTTTCGACAGCTAACACGCTTTCTTATTTATTTCGCAAATGTGGTAAATTAACAACTGTGAAAAAGAACAATATAATAACTTGAATATTTTATGCTCTCGATCAGAGCATCTCTAGCCCTCACTCAGGTTTTTCTAACAAAATTTGAGTGAATTTTTTTTCCCCTAGAAGCTTCATTTGGTACGAAGCATTTTTAATGGGCAAGTTCAAATTCTAAACTTTAATTTGAGTAAATCTTCATTAATGACATAGTTGTAAATTTAAGACGGAGAAGGCCTTCAAACTTTGATTAAGGATAAAAGTATCTCTTGATTTGATAAATATTTGAGTAAAATTCAATTCAACATGAGTTTGAGTCAAGGGCTGGAGTAAGATTTAGAAAATTTTCCTCGTGGTTCGTTATGTGGTGATCGGGAGCCCAAGTTCGATTAAGATGACTTCCGTATCCAAGATGAAATCGACCGAAAACAATAAATTCAAAATTATCTCGGTTAACACGAATAAAAACTGCTTGAATAAGGTTTTGGTTGATCTGAAGGTGATGAGTTTCATGCAGTTGTAGTTTTTTTTTTTTTTTTTTTTTTTGGGTTAGGGTTTTAGCGTTTTTTTGTTAGGGTTTTAGCGTTTCTGATTTTTCTGAAAAATAGAAAACACTGTCTCGAGTGCTATGCCAATAAACATTGCACACCTATAAAAACAAGCTTCGAGGGTTCCAATATCCATCATGAATCATATGGTTTTCGAATGAAATCGTTGGAATGACCGCGTGCACACCATTCAAGAGTAACATTTTCAGCATGTAACTTTGTATTTTCAGAAGTCGAAACAAAAAACCCAACAATCATCCAGACAGCAGATCCATTACAGAAACTCCATATCGACATATTGAAAACCCCACTTTGACTTCCAAACCAAATAGCAGAAAGAACTTCCCTCGCAACCGACTCAATTTGTAAAACCAAATGAATGAATCCCTAACTAGTCGCACGGCTAATTGTCATGCTAAGGTAAGATGCGATTCCATGTATAATCCCAGGTGATCATGCAAGCATTTAGAGCAAACCAGCTTTTTTAAGACCATCCACAAAATCCTCATCACTTTTCCAGGACGGCACCTGCACCAATAGAATAGCAAGAATAAAATCAGATCTTGCCCAGCGATATCTATTTTGAGAACTTTCTAGCTTCAATAGCTTATTTCTTATAAACAAGCACTAAAACAAACGTGTTTGCTTACAAAATTGCTTGTTTTTCTATTTCTCATGTCATTGTTGGATTTCAAAAAATAAGCAATGAAGCAATTGGTATGTGCACCAAACCACCTTATTTCAAACAGGACATGAGACAATAGCATTTGCAATGTTATTTCCACTGGTCCAACCGAATTTAAATTGAAACCCTAAAATCAACTGCAAAGTTTGCCTGTTGCTTTTGTGCAAGGAAAAGGAGCACCAAAGAAAGATAAATGCATAACCTGGTAAGGCACATGCATTTCTTTACCTGAGTTACTTCCCTGTTGAAGTGCTTCTCAATCTTGGCCATGATCATGTCATCTTTATCACTACATAGCAGATTGAAAACAGCTCCTGTTGGAATGAAGTGACAAATAACGATTAGATGAAACGTGAGGAGGAAGCTCTATCTACTGGGGTTCCATTTATTCATTATTGAGGGAGCACGGAATCAAATATAGCATGTTGTTCTATAGAAACACGCCTAAAGAAGAGGATTCCCAAGCTATGTTACATGGGAGTGTGGGTATCATACAGTGCGTGCAAGCTTTGCACTTACAATGCATATATCGTCCAGAACTTACCAAAGCTCCATCACACGACACCCGATCATATGCATCCAAAACTTGAATTTGGCTAATACTTGGTACTTTGTAGTATATAACAAGCAAAAAAATGATACAACACTAAGGGCTTGTTCCACTAACTTTGCCATATTGGCTTTTTGAGCTTTTTGGGTTGATGTGTGTGGGGAGAATGACCTGTCTCGTAAAGCATGAAAAGCCAAAAAGTCCCTTAGTGTAACGGGACCTAATTTATTTGACCCAAGACCAGGAGTTCCCACCACGTTATGACACTTTATTTCATCAAAATATAAATGAATTGGTAAGATCTAAATAAACAGCAATAGAGGAAAAAGAAATGTTCAATAGTTCTGATTGGCCGTGACTCCCCCCCATTTACAAATTTGAGTCCTAGAAGATAGAATAAGCAGAAGGAACAAACACCATTATTTGCAGATGTGAAAACCTAATTACTACTAATTTCACCTTCAACATTAAATGCCTAGCAGTAGGAACAAACACCATTGTTTGCAGATGTGAAAACCTAATTACTCAGTACTAATTTCACCTTCCTTCAACATTAAATTCCTAATTGCAGAACCACTATAAAGAGTTATACAAAGTACTCGGCATTCCAATCAACCAAATCTATAACGTGGCTAATAAATTCAACCATCTTAATCCATTTCAGAATAGGCAAGAATAGCAAATAAAGGATCCTGAAGTGAAAAACTAAAAATTACCCTTGCGGCCAAAACGTCCTGCCCTCCCAACTCGATGCAAATACACCTCACAATCGGGTTCTGATGGCATGTCATGCTTCACCGGAAGATCAAAATTGACAACCAAATTAACCTATTAAAATGGACAATGTCAGATTGAGCATTATGAACCCTAGAATAGCCAAATCCACAACAGAAAAAGGTAAGAGGAGCACACCAGTGATTGGTCAAAACCCCGGGCAAGAAGATCAGTTGATATGAGAACTTGAGTTAATCCATCTTTAAACTCCTTCACTATCTTGTCCCTATCTTCTTGCTTGAGAGCACCTTGAATTGTTGTAACCTCATAGCCATACTCAGTAAGTGCTTTATGCAACATGCTTGCACTATTTCTTGTGCGGACAAAGATGATTGTTTGCCCAACTTTATCTCCTAATTCCAAAATTCTGTCTTTTATCACCATTATCTTTGCAAGTTCATCAGGACACCTCACTTTGTACTGCTTTACAGACTCCAAAGACAGTTCTTCTTTGTTGACAAATGTTTGGTTGTAATCTCCTCTGAAGAGATCTCTAACAATCTTTGATACAAAAGCCCTGACAGCATCATCAAAAGTGGCAGAAAACAGAAGCACCTGTTTTGCAGAAAGAAATGAAAATGATGTCAACCATGTATCTCCACTTTGGAAATGCAAAAAATTTCTATGCCAAAACAATTAAGGACCAACCATGTAAGAAGCAATAGCCCGCATTCGATAAACTTTACAGTCAATGAATACAAACTAAAAGGAATGCATATGTTAGTTGCAGGTGATCATGTAAGTAAGAAGGGGAAGGTATAGAAATTTGCAATTGTGCATGACATGAAAAGTGAAAGAGGTGTTTTTGTATATTTGTCCGTTCAAAAAAGTTCTCTGAATAACTTTTCTTTTTTGGCGAAAAAGTTCTTGCAATAACTTGGAACAATATTTACCAAATAATTCTACCTTCTTACTTCCCCTTTAAAGGTCTCATGCGAACTTTATATAACTAAGATAAATATGGCCCTACAACGTCCTCAAATATTACGTATTAGTTTCAGTATAACCTTTTTGGTAAATGACGCTCAATATTTCCTCTATTTATAAAATGCAACACCTACGAAGAAACAAGCTCATGTTTGAAATTTAGCAGGAAAACAAAAACTATAGAGTAACAAACCTGGCAATCAGGATTGCTTCTGTTAATTGCCTTCATTATTCTCAAAGAGTCGTCTTTAAAGCCACTCTGCACCCAAAATATTAATGAGCTACATAGTGTAAATGTCATACCAAAACTGTAGCGAACCCCATGAAATCGTATATACAGTTCAAAACTTTAGAACTACTCACTGCATCACTGAAACTTAATTAATCCTTGCTCACGTTTAACAAAAGGTAGAAGCATCTTTAGGAAAACATAATAAAGGGCCTAACGCTGAGTAGCTAATTGCAGGATTACACAATTTGGGTCAATGACATCATCAGAAAGATAAAAGAGACCTCTCTCTCTCTCTCTCTCACAAACATTTCTCTTGCTTGTACTGTCAGGTCAACACATGTGAGGGGTGAATTATGTATTTGATTCGGAAAACGAAACCAAATTAATTAAGAAATTATTCATGTCTAAGTAAGAAGTCTTGGTTAAAAAGACTAATTGGTTAAGGAATATCACTAAAGGAGATTTGGCAAGTTGGGAGTCCTTGTAGGCAACCAAAACTTAATGGGAAAGAAAACCTAGGACATGGATTTTATAGGCCACAAGGTGGGGACACGATAAATATACCGAGGGGTATATGAGTTCAAGTGAGAGATTGGCAGGGGGAAATAAAGATGTTATGAGCAAGAAAAATATAAGGGCTCCGGGGTGACAAAAGGCTCAACTACTTTTGATATTGGTCACCGACCGCATTGTCTTTACTAACTCTTGAACCCTTCAAGCAGAGGTACATCTGGATGTCAAAAAAAATCCGTGGGCTCAAGTAGGGGAATGGGTTTACATATGTTGTCCCTCTCACCTTATTAATCTTTATTTTTATCATAGTGGAATCGATGCCTACCATGGAGTAGGCAAGCCGAACCAAGTAAACTTGGTGTTTCTCTTTCTTGAATATGCACTTGTTTATCTCTGTGGGTGCTTCCGCTGACTTGGATGAGATCATAGTTAATAAATCCCCACATGTATCACGTATTAAGTTACACATATTTAGTTAGGAACATGGCAACACCAACCTAACAGCACATAAAAAAAGTTCCAAGCCTCGAGCATTTTCTCTTGCTTGTACCCAACGTTTTTCCTATCTTATTTTGGATAAACAAGCCAATTTCTGTACGGACTGAGCTTGGCTCCTTAAGAACGTAACAGCACATAAAAATCCCAATCTTGCAACTGTTTATCGCAAATAACTCCAAGACAGTCATGAAAACGCAAGTCTTGTACGTTCACTTCCTTATATCCTGGACAAAACATGAAGGGCGAGTGAGGGAGGAGGGAATGGGGAGAGAGAAAGAGGGAGAGTAAATGTCTAGCACATCGAAATTTGTTGCTTCCAAGTTCCAACAAAACAGTTCCGCGGAGCTCCATCACAATTCATAACCATAATAACCCCCTCTTCCACTGCGCTTTTCTGATCTTATTTCATTTTTTTCCTCCTCAACCAGAATTTTCCAAGCTCGAGCTGAGATAAGCTCAGGCAGATTAAACATCATCTATGTTGACCAAGAACACTCAAAACAACCAACAGGTTGGCTGTGCTTTCACTGAGCCAAAAAAAAAAAAAAAAAAAGGTTGGCTATGCTTTTGATTGCAAATTGCAACTCCACTATACGACCTAATGCATGGAAAGCTACTCAAAGCTTATACATAGAATAAGGAAATTTCATAGATAAAATCACCCTTAACAATCTATAGTACAAACATAAATTCGTCAAAGGCTGCTGAATACGATGCCTAAACAAAAAATAAAAAAAATTGGATAAATCGAGAGAAGTCAATGTCTATAAAAATGACATGATTCAAGTAAGTGAAAAAAGGTATTATGATATTACCTCTGCCAACATGTGGTCAGCTTCATCAAAAACCAGAATCTTCAAATAACTCATGCTCAATTTCTTAGCTGCCACCCATTTATTAATTGTGCCAGGAGTGCCAATCACTACTTGCGCTGTAATAGGTGCCCTCTGTGACACTGGTACATAATTGGTGCTATCCATTGGTATAGCACATTCCGAAGTAATTCCAGTATACTTCCCCATCTTCTTAAGAACTTCCATGTTCTGCACCATACACAACCATTATCAGTTAACTCTTAAACTCACCAACACTTCAAAACGTAAGACAAACGCAGTGCCGATACAAAATCAAATTCCTATAAATGATCAAATTGCAAATTGATAACTTGCAGATACAAAACATTAAAAACTTGTAGATACAAAACAAAAACACCAAGTTTCGGAAACACATAGGATAGAAATGCGTAAGTAGGAAACCTGGATAGCCAATTCTCGGGTAGGACAAATACAGAGCGCCTGAGGAGCACCGAGTTTGGGATCTACACGGCTCAACATGCCTAGAATGAAACAAGTGGTCTTTCCAGAACCATTGTGAGCTTGAGCAATTAAGTGCTTATAAGGAGGTGTCAAAATCATGGGCAAACTGATGGCTTGAATCTTACTTGGCCTCTCAAACTTCATTTCGACATATAAACCCTTCAACAAATCAGGCGACAGATTCAACTCCTCGAAAGTTTTCGCAGAGGTGTACATTGTATCCCCCACTGTAACCTGTGGAACCAAATTAAAACCCTAAAAATCAGAACCTACAACCCCCAAAAGAAACTGGAGTAATCAATTAGGTCCAACAATTCATTAATTTGAACAAGGATCTCATATCTGCTCTCAGATCGGTTGATAAGTCATATCCCAATATTATGATTCCAAGTGGCAATGCATTGTGGACCCATATACTACCATTTAGTACTTACTATGTCCTCTAGAAACCTTAAAAATCAGAAACTGAAGCCCTAATAAGAAACTGAATTTAATCAAATCAATTAATTTCAACTGATCTTATATCTGCTCACAAATCGATTAATAAGTCCAATCCCAATATTATTATGGTTTCGAGTGACAATTCCTCGTGGACCCATATATTACTCCTCGCTACATCCTCTAGCTCGAGCCTTGTTCGAGTTTGGCTTGTTTATGAGTCGAACTTATCTCAAACAAGTTTTAATGGTGCCCGATATGGAGTAACTTGAAATTTTCAGACATTATAAGTCAAACAAGCAAAACAGTAGTTCGCTCGACCTTGGATTGAAAGCTTAACGAGATTAAAAAGATGATTAACTAAGCTTGAACGAGCTTTTTACCGAGCAAACATGAGCTCGAACAAACTATAGTACCATCGTTAACTTCGGGTTTGCAAATTGAGAGAGAGTGAGTGAGAGGGAGAGAGAGTACGGATTTGATGTTGGAGTCATCGGGGTCGTCGAGGAAATTGTTGAATTTCTTCTTAGTCTCATCGATGGCTAGAGACTCCAGGTTGAGATCCAAGGCAGATGTTTCATCGGAGGTCGACGTGGCGACGGCCTGTTCTTCTTCGGGCGACCGTTTGGTTTCCTGAGGTTGGGTTTCAGCCACCACTCCAGCGGCGGAGGCAGCGGTGCTGGTGGCGACGGAGGAGGAGGAGGTGGTGGAGGTGGTGGTTTCGGCCATTGGGAGAGTACGGTGGAAGTGGGAAAATGATGAATTTCTAGCGGTTTATATAGTTTTGCTTTGGAGCCAAGTTCGCTTGAAAATTAAGCAAAGAAACCGACATGGTCGGGCGGTTACCGAAAGACCAACGGATCAGGCTGAATTTATGTGGGCTGGGCTTAGGTTTGTTTATTGAGATGAGTTTTTCTTTATCAAAAATACACAAGACACAACTCCGAACACACTCCCTCACATACACGTTAGTCTCATACACATTTATTACGCGAGATCCATGTATATGTGAGGGATTGTGTTCGGTGTTGCGCCCGGATAGTTGTATTCCTAGCATCTCTCTCTTTTTATTTTTTGAATAGAAGATGAGTTTAAATATGTTTGAAGTAAATTTTCGTAGTGACACCAAATACATCACTTTTACACAACAGTAGCTAATGAAAGAGTAGAAGTTGAAATCAATCCTTTTCAATTAACTTAAATTTTTAGAGGCATGATTGTGTAGATTTATTTATAAAATGACAGCAAAGCGATCATTATCAGTATCAGTATCATATTAAATATGTCGCCCTACTACATAAATGCTACGACTCTTATAGTCAATCGATACGGGTGTTGATATTGTCCCAACTTTAAAGGAATTTCTTCTGATGGAAGGAAAAGGGGGGAATTAGTCACCCTACAATATAGGGAACCCTTTAGAATAGATTTTCAATTCGGTATTTTTGTTTATCTTTTTTATTTGTTTATTAAATTTGCATTTTTTTTCCCTAATAATCATTTGTCTTGCAAGAAAAACCTAAAAAGTACAAATGATGACCAAAAAGGCAAAAAACTAAAAACAAAAAAGTTCGAAACATCTATCATTTAGTGTCGTCTTATCTAAATTTCTTTCAACGGGGATTGATAATTTTATACTTTTGAATTTCTCTTATTGAGACAAATGATTAATCACAAAAAGATGGGGCACATAAACATTAGTCATTCAACTACCTTGAACATATGCTATCATCCTGTCATTTTTTTGAATTATATTTTCATCCCGAAATTCAAATACACCCAATATTGCCCTTTATTTCATATATGTATTAAGTACGAGATTTAGTCATAAAACAAGTATACTTTATTGAGGCAGGAGATTTGGACAAATTTCAAAGTTTGGAGGACCAACCCTGTAATTTAAGGATTGGGCGATAAAATCCAATCCCCCAATCTACGCTATCAGTGGTCATCCATTTTAAAACCTAGAAAAGATTTCTATAACGCCAGAATTTGGGACCAAATATTCACCATCCCAAACCTTCACTCCGTCGCCTTCCCAAATCAACGTCGACGATCCTCCCTCTCAACTAAATCGGCGTTGTCTCCTCATCATACCAAATCCTCCACCCTCGCCGTCCCAAATATCCATCCCAAATCTTCAACCGTCGACGTCCCAACTCGAAGTTGACAAATACCAGAGGTTATTTGAGAACAAGGCCTCCGTGCAAGCAAGAGTCCTTTACGTACTACTTTGGGGTTATTTAAGAACAAGCCTCAGGTGCAAGCAAGAGTCCTTAAGGTACTATTTTGAACTTTTGGGAGTTTCGGTTCATTACTGAAATTGGGTTTCTCTGATTTTTCTCTACAATTTGAAGGATCAAGAATGCTAACCCTCGCCATCCCAAATTGACGTTGACGCCCTGTTTATAAACTTCTCCGTCACTTTTCTGATTGGGTCCCATCGAATTGCTTTATTGTTCATAAAATCACTAATAGGATACATGGGTGGGGTATGATGGCACAACATTGTAGGGAGAAATGGTGGAATGACAGAAAGAGAAGTAAAGAAAGATGAGAAAAGAAGAGGAAAATGTATGCTTACTGGCGGAGGCTTTTTTTTTTTCATGGTTCGAAGGTGATGGATCGAATTGATCATATTTACCATGGTTCTTATTATGAAGGGAAATGCTAACGGGTGCCATAGTGCACCCGTTAAGAGTACAAAAAAGTACAATTTAAAAATACACTTGTACTTTAAAGTACATCTTTAAGTGTACTTTAACGCACTAATATACTTTTAAAGTGTACTTTTTTGTACAAGTAGGACCCACAAAAATGTACTTTTTGTACTCTTAACGGGTGCACTATGGCACCCGTTAGCATGACCTATTATGAAATATGGTAAAATTGACCACAAAATCTGGTTGCATGGCTTCCAAATGTACCATGAAATCACACCTCCATTATCAAATGCTTAGGTCAACAAATCATGGTAAAAGTCGTTTACAGTGATAAATAATGGTTAAACATTTATATTGTATGCTAAATCTTTAATTTCAGCTGTGTAATTACATGAGTGTATTTACCATGACTTATGAGTACAAAGAGATCGTGTACCGTATCTATTGTATTTATCATGAAACCTGAGGAAAATGACATTGATTATTCATTAGAATTCTCTCACTTGACAAGATGGTAAATAAGGAATGAATCAGAATATATTTGAAATTTCAAAAAATTCTCCCTTTCCTTTTTGGTTGGAAGATATGAATGGATTACAAGTCAAAACTCAAAATTTTAGGAAACTACAATTAATTGAAATCTCCAATCCTAATCAAACCCTCCTTAATTAGGAAGCTATATCTACATATATTAATAGGTAATAATAAAACGGGTACAAAAGTATTTCATTCTAAAAAAGAATGAAAATATAACCGTTTAAATTGTCTAGGATGAAAACTTATGTGATGTAAAAAAAAAAAAGGATGATTATTTAATTAACTCTAAAAGTGTTGATGAAAGGCAAACAAAATATCCCTAAAAGTCACTTAAAACTCACTCTCTTTAATAACACAACAATTAATTTAGTCCATATCCAACCCGTATGCGTAGTTTAGTGTAAGCATTCTGAATTTTAAAAAATATATAATATGATGCCCATATTATTTTTTATTTTTTAAAAAATAAAAAATATTTTTTATTTTTTTTAAAATAAAAAATATATAATATGATGCCCATATGGTGCACTTGTTGGTGTGTGGCATTATATAAGGTCATTGGATGTATTTTCAACGACTCGGATTTCATCTCGCTACTTTGTTGATCTGAGTCGTCCATTGCCGAGATGAAATCCGGGCCATTGATTGCCAAAATCAATGGTCCTGATGCACACACTTGGGCCGCACACCAGCACCCCTGGTCCACATCATGAAAACAACCTGAATCATTTGATAGAAACCAATAACTCATACTATGATAGATGTATGTAAGGTCGTTTCAAACCCTTCACCCTTATTTTCACCAAATTTGAGTACAAATTTGTTTTCAAAAGTTTGATTTGATATTGAGAACTCCAACGACTATCATCAAAATTTTCATCAAATCTTTATCTCATCCCAAACAGCTCCCTGGGAAAGGAACATTGCAAAGGCATTTAATAATCAATTCCAAGGAAAGAATGACATAAAATGCCTTTAGTATTTATAGAATGTTACCATTGAAAATTTAGTGAAATAATTAATATTCAGGTTTGACACAAGCACTAACATTTGTAATAAAAAAATTGTACAAACTCTCTCACATGGGACATGTGTGATCTACCACTCGTATGTGGGTCCCACATATCCCATATGAGAGAGTTTGTGCAATCATTGATACAAGTGTTAGTGCCTCTATATTTTCTCATTAATATTGGGAAATGATTTTCACCCCCCCCCCCCCCCCCCCCCCCATTTTACAATCCACACTCCCTTTTTGTTTTTATCCACATGAATTTACAATATTGCCCTTTTTTAATACACCTTTTTTACACATGCAAGGGTAATATTGTAAATTCATGTGGATAAAGACAAAAAGGGAGTGTTGATTGTAAAATAGGGGGTGTGAAAATCATTTCCCTTAATATTGGCTATTTCTCCCTTAATTTGATGAAACATTTGGTTCTCCCTTCATTTAGTATCATTTTGATGAAAGGGCTAGAGCTACATTTTACGAATTTTTTCATCAAATTTGAGTTTGATGAAACCTTTGATGGCCCGAGGAATTACATGAAATTGAGCTTTATTGGTTGCGAAAATTGATTTTAAGTTTTAAAGACTAATTCAAGAAATACCCTATGTGGTGATAATGTCAAAAACTGTTTTTTGTTAATGTCAAAATTGCCATCGACGAGGTTTTTGGGATGAAGGTGAGGATGTCACAATTGCCATCGACGAGGTTTCATAGTTTGAAACTGTTGCATAATAGCCTCATTATTAACAGTTTCAAATATACTACTCTCAATAAGCAACCGA
This sequence comes from Vaccinium vitis-idaea, assembly GCA_963854785.1. Classification (NCBI taxonomy): domain Eukaryota; kingdom Viridiplantae; phylum Streptophyta; class Magnoliopsida; order Ericales; family Ericaceae; genus Vaccinium; species Vaccinium vitis-idaea. Next base: position 13,873,106 of record OY978220.1, read on the forward strand.
GCAATCATTCATCCACTGATATCCCATTCGATTGTGCAGATTGTTATTTAATACATTGGATTGATTTATGGGTTGATTTTTCAGGGTGGGTGTTCAATAAACAATATAGAGCTACTAGTAATTACCACAAAAAAAAAAAAAAGAGCTATTAGAAATAATTTTTTTTTTTGGAGGGTTTTCAAGTGACCACCTTTATCTAAGTGTAGAGCCGCCCCTAAGGGCATCCTTATCAGGCTCAACAAAAAAAACACCAAATTTAACCTCAAAAACACCTTTTATAAATTAGCAAGCCACTTATCCAAAAATTCACAAAATCAGACTCTCTATCCAAATTTTACTATTCCTCTCAAGTCTCATTAAAAAAAACTTTTTTCTTAAAATATTGTTCTCACTGACGGGGGAGTTGTGAGTGGGACCCGTGAACAGTACCTTGGAGTTGTGCAAGTTGCACAAACTGTACCTTTACCGAGAGAAAGAAAGAAAAAGAGTGAGAGTTATACCTTTACCGAGAGAGAACAATACTTTTGCAACAGTGCCTTTACTCAACAGTACCTTTAGCCTGTGAACAGTACCTTTACCCAACTACCGAGTTACTATAGCAAAACTATAAATTTTGCAAATTAGCCAAATGTTTGTTGAGGCTGATTTTGGGGTGTTTTTTCCACTTTGACTCAACAAAATACCCATTTGGCCAAAATAGCAAGACTGATGGGGATGCTCTAACAATTGCACTCTAGAGTATGTCTTTTAACGTGCTTTGGGAATTATGCTAACAGTGTAATAAGGGTTTGGGACTGTGCAAGTGCACAACATGCGTGTTGTGCAGACCCTTTGGGGCCCACCCCGGGTCCCATTGATTGACCGAATCATTCATTTTGTTCGTCTCGCCGAGTATGTAGTCCACGTAAAAATTCATGTTGATTGGACATCGGTAACTATTTGGCTTATAGTTTTGTAGAAAGAAAAAAAAAACAACTACATCAGTTTCATTGAGTATTTCGTTTTCAAGAAAAATGCAGTCTGAAAACATAGTTACAATGTCCAATCAAAGTGAATTTTTACATGAAAAATATACTCGACGAGATGAACAAAATAAAAAGATTCGGATCAAATAATAGGACTTGAAGGGCAAAGGGGCTGCACAGCACAGTCCCCAAACCCGTGTAATATAAAACAGTAAAAGACAAATTTTAAAGTGTGTTCATCAAATTGTGGACTTGTCAAAATCATCTGAGTATCATTTTCTATACCTATAAGCCTTTCTACGGATCCACTCCCTCTGCCCCTGGAGAAATAATTAAATGCTCCTGGAATAAATTCAAATGATGCTCCAATTATTAGGTGATTGGTTTATTGTGTAGGGTCCCATATGCTTTGTGTTGCTAATATAGGGAATAAAAATGACGCATGATACAATGTTAATGTTGCAGAACTATGCTATTATTAGACCATCCAATAACCTACTTGACGCTTGCTAGTACATTAGGGCATATCTAGTGCACTACCTAAAATCACTACCTTAAAGTGCCCTAACTAGTTAGCTAAGAAAAATCTCAAAAAATGGTCTTTAATGCACAAAAATTGGCTCCCTAAAATCCTAGGTGGCACCCCTCACTACCTATAGTGCCCTAAGTGACTACCTAAATTTGGGGAGTGACTTAAGGAGAGAGAAAGAGGAGAGAGATAGAGAGAAGGGAAGGAGAGGAGAATTTTGTGGGACCACTTGACACCCCTCACCACTTAAATGGGTCCCACTCTAAAAGATAATGAACATTTTTAGGGAGTCTCATTAGTCATTAAAGTGCATTTCTCCTTAGCTAGCTAACTAATTTCTTAGCACACAAAATAGGGTCCCACATGTGCTTAGGTGTACACTTTAGCAACATTTTTTAGGTAGTGCACTAGAGATGCTCTTAGTCCTTGTTGATCCCAATTTACGAGTCATTAATTGCTTTTAATGATCGATAAAAGGCGGGCATCAGTTCTACATTTTTATTCCTGTGAAATGTGAATCAATAAATAACAAAGATTTAATTAACAAATAAACTTGGGGTTGCCCTTCTGATGTGAAAGATTTACTGGGGAGTTCAGCATTGTAAGGGTAAATCTGTGAAGTCTAGCCTTTTTAAGTTGGGATTGGCGACTTCTATCTACTATGTGTAGAAGGAACGAAATGTTAGGACTTTTCAACAGATTCAAAATGCGGCTTCTACTGTTGGGAAAAAGGTGATAGAGGAAGTGATGGCTAGTGCTTGTTCGTGGAGTGGAATTGGTGTCTCTACTGCTGATATCACTACTTGTAACGAATGAGGGCTCTCGGGTTAATCTTGATGACGTGTGGACCTGGTGATCTGATTGTTGTAGTATAGGTGCTTTTGTGTTTTATTTTATTTTATTTTGCTTTAGAGCTTTGTTGCTCAGTTGTTTCATTTTTTCTCTCTATATTCTTTGTCTCAAGGCCATCTCCTTGAGTTTCTTGGGCTCGGTCCCTTTATAAAATCGCCTTGTTCCAAAAAAAAAAAAAAAACCAAATAAACTTGGTGAAGGATTACTACGTAACAACGCAATCTTAAGCTTATCTATTAAATAATCGTAATTAATTCGTAAAGATGGCAAGGGAGATGTTGTCCTAATCATTGCAGCTTATGACCTTTGCACATGGTTAATTATCTACTAATTATGTGTTGGTGGGTAACAATAGCTGAAGTGCACCCATCCATTTGCTTTCTACATGCAACTTTCCTCCAACTCACGTAAGAAACTTCCAATAAAGTCCTTTGCAAAAAGGAGTTTGTATTCTCAAAGTGTAATCAACAATTTAATGAATAGATTATTGAACTTCTACAACTGGCTACAAAGACAGATACTCCAGCTGCTTTTGTATCTGGATATAAGTTAGCTAATGGAAATGGACCCTTTTTCAAGCTATGAACATTGAACAGGAAGGGGATTCTAATTTTAAAAAGAAAAGCAATGCATTTACATGTTAACCTACTTTTATTAAAGGAGCATATTGCTAAAATAGGTGTGTTGAATAAAATAAAAGGGCTTCGCATTCGATACCAAGGCTCTAGAGTTGATTCTTACGGTATGAGGTTTGATTTATTAACAATAAGGTCCAGACGTCTCTCGCCGTCTACTTAATGGCGGATGCGCAAACTTCACGAAGAAGCGGCCAAGTATATAATTATTACATATTCTGAATTTGCAGAGATAGAATAATTACTACGTGAGCACTCTAGGAGTTGTCCGCTGATGCATCTAGTTACTGGTATAAAATTTAGTGTTTTCTGGAGCCCCCTTAATTTGGGTACTAGTTGGTCCTCCATTGGAGTGTCTCAATGGTCCTTTTCGAAATCTCAACCAAAAAAATGTGAATTTTTAAAAACTTACCCTGCATAAGAAAATAAGTGGAGCAACAATTCCTATTAATAAATGGGGAAACCAAAATCATAAGGGCTCTTTCTTGTTGTCTGGGAGGGCAGCAGACCACAGAGATTTAAGGGTAATAGTGAAATGTAATGTCATTTTCAATAGAGTAATGGATTTAATATTTGTCCCCACGTTGGAATCTCTGAATGGAACCAACATTGTGAAATGAAGGAAGTATGAAATTGTGGCACTGAATGCCAAATGTTGGAATCTCTGAAAGGAACTTACATTGTGAAATGAAGGGAGTATGAAATTGTGGCATTGAGTGGCAAACTAATGTGGTGTAATTGTTCTATTGATGTTCAACCAAGCGTGTTCGAGATATGCCCGAGTAAGGATGGCAACAGGGGTGGGTAAGAGCGGATTGTGATCTATCTCCATCACCATACTAAATGTGGCTAACTACCCCTTTCTCAACCCTACCCCAACTGGGTAATGGAAATCTACCCAATTCCCTCCCCCGTCAGGGAACGGGTTTACCCTACTCTATCCAATTTTTTTTTTAAATTCTTTGAATTTTGGTCCTGGACAACCATTATTCATACACACATGCCTACTCCAATTCATCACAAGTTATTCCAAAAAAAATAAAAATCTTGAGTAAGAATTAACAATTTTTTCATAAGCACATGCCTACTTCAATTCATCACAAGTTATTGCAAAAAAAAAAAAATCCTGAGTAAGAATTATCAATTTTTTTCATAAGCACATGCTACTCCAATCATTACAAGCTATTTACAAGGGAAGAAAAAAAGACATTGCAAGAAATTATCAAAACTCACAAGCTTGGACAGGATATATAAAAGGGTTAAAATGGAGTATTTCATATATCGGGTGGGGTACTATTATCCCTAATTCTACCTTAAACCTGTCATGCTTTTATTTTTCCACCTAACTCTACCTGTTACCCCTAAAATTAGAAAAAAACTCTTCTGGTTAAGGACAGAGTGGGACGGGTACAATTGTCATCCATCCTTTGCTCGAGGCCGAGCTGGCCGTGCCGAGTTTTCGGCCAACCCGACCCCGACTCCGACCCCACGCCACGCGATGGAAACATAAATGAGACAACACTACTGTACCAGCGGATTTCCTGCAAGCTTGACTTATTATTAACCAAACCCAAATCCAAATCCAAAAACTCTTTTCTTCTCCATAATTTTGTTTTCACTTTTCTTACTCATAACCATTCAAGCGTGTGGATTACGCACCCTATCTCGTCCCCTTAAAAAATTCAAACATGGAAAAACACAAGTCATCCACCTTTAATTAAATTTCTCGATAAAGTCAAAATTACCCTCCGATAAAAGCATTTCATCCCCACTCCTATCAGGCCTTTTCCGTCTTTTCACATTAATCCATTAATTAATTAAATTAATTAATCAAAACCCAAAATTTGAAAGAAACTTTTCTTCCTGTTTATAGTATACACTAGCTTTGCCCCGTCTCTCTCTCTCTCTCTCTCTCTCTCCTCTGTACTTTTTTCCCTCTCCAGAAGTAATGCAGAAACCCAGACTGTGAAAAGAGAGATAGGGAGGGAGAGATATATAGAGATACACACGTATACATATATAGAGAGATAGAGAGGGAGGGGGAGGGGTTGTGAAAGAAGGGGGGCGGGCGATGCCCCGTCGGGAATTACTGATCTCCGCGTTCTTCGCGGCGGCGGTGGTGGTGCAGGTGTCGGCGGTGTACGGAGGCGGAGTTTTGACTCTCGAGAGGGCTTTTCCATTGAACGAGGGGGTGGAGCTGGAGGCGTTGAGAACTAGAGACCGTGCGAGGCACGCGCGGATTCTGCAGAGTGTGGTCGGTGGCGTCGTTGATTTCTCAGTCGTCGGTACCTCCGATCCCTACATAGTCGGGTAGGGCTATTATAAAAAACCCCATTAATAAGCCTCTTTTTTTTTTTTTTAATTCTCCATCTCTCTCGAATTATTGGTTTATTTTTTTGTTAATTTTGTGTAATCTAGGGGTGTCTGTTTATTTCAATTCTTCTCCTTTGGTAGATGTTGCATTATTCCCTTTTTTATTTTTTGTTTATAACTCAGGTGTCCGTGCCGGTATACGTGCGTTGGCGAGTCTGATTAAACCCGGGCAAAGCCCTGTATGGACTGGGACCATAAGAGTGATAGGCTTTGTAAAGTTTCGAAAGTTTCAAACCTACGCCCTAGGACTTAGGAGGGAACAAACCCCGAGTACCAATCCAAAGCCTTCACCACCAGGCCAAGCCAATGGGGGTTATATTTTGCATATTCGTTAAGCACCTACTGTGTATGACTTCGCTGTTAAAAATGCACATTTATGTACAATGGAGCTGCTTTATGTTGAGATTATCATAAACATTATATCAAGATATGATTCACCTCAGAATTCTGTATTCATGTAATCTCTTCTATTCATGGAACTAATCGGGACCATCAAACTAAGTTGTAGCATAATACGATGTGAGAAAAATCCGGACCTGTACATCCTACTTATGTAGTTTGGCCTTTAAATGATTTTATTTTATTGATTGTTTTGTAGAAGGCGTAAATTCTTGTTTTCCCCCTATTCTTTGTGCTTGATTGTCATTTGTGGTCTCGGTTATAAGAATATGATTGATTTATGGTAATTTAGAGGTGTTCTATTATATTCCTAGTAATTTTCTTTTTTCAATAATCATATTTGTTAGGAACTCGGTAAAACCTGGTGAGTATCAATTTCAGCAAAACTTGCATTGAGACTGTCACTTAGTTGTCTATATTCTTCAACTCTTGTATTTTTGTTTACTTATCTTGTTTGGCTTTTTCTATATTTAGTCAAATAAATTTTTTTTCCTGACATTAACTTGAGTTTTGTTGATCCATGCTTGTCTTGTAATTTAGTACCAATAGTTGGAGTGATGGACTCTATTCTTGATTTTTGTTTTGTGTTTCACGACAGGCTTTATTTCACAAAAGTTAAATTAGGCTCTCCACCAAAGGAATTCAATGTGCAGATTGATACTGGAAGTGACATCTTGTGGGTTGCTTGCAATTCCTGCAACGATTGCCCCCAATCAAGTGGACTCGGTGTGAGTATTTTCTTTTCTACTTGCGATATTGTTTCTTCAGTCTATTGCGTAATTTGATTGAGGGTAATTTAGAAATATCTCCAGATACTTATACTGTTATGTCTTTGCAGATTGAGCTCAATTTCTTTGATGCTGCCAGCTCATCAACTGCATCTCTGGTCTCTTGTTCAGACTCAATATGTGCCTCCATAGTTCAAACTGCGGCTGCACGATGCTCTGCCCAGAATAATCTGTGTAGTTATTCGTTTCAGTATGGAGATGGAAGCGGGACATCTGGTTATTACGTAACTGATATGCTGTCTTTTGACACTGTTATGGGGCCTTCCTTAGTTGCTAACTCTTCCGCTCCAGTTGTGTTCGGGTATGCTGATATGACTTCTAGTGGTGGTGTTTGATGGTGTAGAAAATTGTCAGGAGAGTCAAAGGAGAAGCCTGTCTAGGTTAACACATGAAGAACTAAGATCTATGCAATGTTCATAATTTGCAGAATAACAGGAAAATGCAGTGGCTAACCAAACATAACTTAGTCAATCGTGTATTTTGAATGACATCAAATAGTCTCTACTTGATCCCACAGATTAGTGGTGTTCATTCTCTTAGGTTATACTACATTGATATCGTTAACTGGGAAAGAAGATGGGGTTGCACAATTGAATGACAACTAAAGAGATTAAGTAATGAAAGTGGGTAAAAAGGGATGGCGGTTAATGGTTATTAAAGAAGGATTATTGGAGTACGGGTTGTTGTGGATAGTTTCTCACATCTGCAATAACTCTGCAACTGCAAAGTATGGTGTTTTTCATTCGGAACTTTAAGCCTTCAATTTGTTCTGTTTTACTTGCTTTAGTCCAATCCAATGTTCAATTTCCAGTTATGAGGCCTTGTACTTAAAGTTTCTGCATGGCTGTTTTGCAATATGGTAACAGGTGTAGCACCTATCAATCCGGGGACTTAACTAAGATAGATAAAGCGATTGATGGGATTTTCGGCTTTGGTCAACAGGATCTATCTGTCATATCACAGCTGTCATCACGAGGGATTACGCCAAAGGTGTTCTCACATTGCTTAAAGGGTGATGGCAGTGGTGGTGGTATACTAGTTCTTGGTGAGATTCTGGATTCAAGTATCGTCTACAGTCCCCTTGTCCCATCACAGTACGTATTCGATGCAATTCCTTAACCAACTTCAAGATAATAAAGGAAGATAGCTTATAATTCTATTGCACACCCTCGTGCAATCAAGAAGGATTTCTGCCTTCAGGCGGGCAACATTGAAAACTTCTAATGTTCTCTCTTTTTTTTTTTTGATATTTGATTATATGTGGCAGTGGAGATTCAAGTATAATGTGCTCTAGGTCTTCCTTGATTAGGACTTAGGGTTTCATATATTATCATTAACGATTTGTTACATTATCAACTGACCATTCCATGCAGTTTGACCCACTTATACTCTCTGCTCATGTTAATTGTCAAATTGGACAGCCTCATATATCGAATTTCATGGATGTTTAGCTTAGTTGACCACTACTGAGAGGTCAAAAAGTCCAATTTTGTGGAAGTCAAGAATTCATCACTAGTTCTCTGGATAGGACATTTCGTTGTTGGTTTATTTATTTCCCGGGGCTATTTCTTGGGCTTTGTGTGTGGCTTAATTTGGGACATCGTAACTCTTTGGATGTAATTATCCTACCCCTTGAACAACAGAAGAAGAAAAAGGATGTTTAGCTTGTTAAAATATGAATGCATGAATATTTAGCTTGTCATTGCTGGGGGCAGGTTCTCATTGGGTACAAACTTTATACTCCGAGGTCTTGTATTTAACTCCTGCTTGCAACACTCTGACTTACCCGATAGTGTGGCTTGTGGGTGGTTGCAAGTATATAAAGTTTACCGTGCATGGGTGGGGCCAACATGGCCCTGCCTTGGTATGATTCCATGACTCAAAAACAAAAATACGTTTGTTATGTTGATAGATATTGTAGCTTTTATCCCCAATTGCAGGAGGACTTGAATTTAGTTCTTAGATCGCATGTTCAACAAGTTCATACTTTCTGTATTTTGTTTCTTTTTTGTTTAACAATACAGCCAAAGTTCCACTTTTGTAAGTCCAATATCTGAGGAATTCCCTGTCTTGCAAAAATGTGGAAATTTGGAGGATGGAAAATTTTCTTTTGCTATGTGTCTTGATTTCTTTCTGTCCAACCTTTCAGGCCTCATTATAATTTATACCTGCAGAGCATTGCTGTCAATGGGCAATTGTTGCCTATTGATCCAGCAGTGTTTGCAACATCTACCAACCGAGGAACCATTGTTGATTCTGGAACAACTTTGACATACCTGGTGGAAGAAGCTTATGATCCTTTTGTCATTGCTGTAAGTTTGTTGTATTGTTGCGAAGCCACAAAAAAAAAAAATCGTTTTTATTGTTTCCTTACCTATAAATTTTTTGCATTTACATGAGACCAGTTAAGGGGAAATTGTGGTCTATACCAGTGAATTTGTATCAAACATTAAAATGCCGCTCTAGTTGTATTATGTCCTAGTTATGGATCCGGAAAAATGAAAGAAGAAAATGAGCACTTATGCGCAAGGATAAGGTGAAGGAAAACATAAGTACCTGAGATCATATACTAATCCAAAACTGAAGTTGAGTCTTAAACAAAGTTGATGCTCGAGTAACATGGGTTCCAGTGTGTCTACCTGACTACTGAGGACATAAGCAGTCCAGAATCCAGATGTTTGTTACTTTTCTGAATGTATGGAATAAAGACCATTTATATTGAAGCCTAAACGTTATCCCTTCCCTATTATGGAATCCATTTCACCCACTGCATGCTCTTTAAATATCATTAGATGAGGTGCTTTTACGGTTTAGGGACATATTAGTGTAACTGAGACAAATTTTCCTCATTCTAGGATTGAGAATTTACTTATTTCATTGTTTGGAAACACAAAGGCAAGTGATGGTAAGGAATTTCTAGGAATTTCACTGCCCAATTGGCATGATGCTTATTTTTTTGCTTATATTGACTGTACAGGTAACTGCTGTTGTTTCACAATCTGTGACGCCCTTTGTTTCAAAAGGAAACCAGTGTTATCGAGTACCCACCAGGTTCATGCTGTAGAGAGTTTGCTGATATGTTTTTAGTTGGACCACTTCTTAGAAATAAAAGAAGAAAGGTTTGATGTTTCTGATGCTTGAATTGGATCCACATTTGTTTTATGTACAGTATAAATGAGATATTTCCTCCAGTTGCTTTAAACTTTGCTGGTGGTGCATCCATGGTTTTAAGACCGGTAGACTACCTGGTACATTATGGTTTTGTTGTAAGTTCTCGAACTTGCCTCTAATTAAATTCCTCTCTTTTCGCGAGTATTGTGCAATAGACATACTCATGGTGTTTTGAAGAGTTCATGCTTCAATTGGACAATCTAATGTAACAGGATGGTGCTGCTATGTGGTGCATTGGCTTTCAGAAAGTTCAGGAGCCAGGAGTTTCAATTTTAGGAGGTTGGTTCCAAGACAAATAAATAAATTATTTATATCAATGGACCAAAATGTTGGCAGTTGTGGAATCATAATGCAACTTATCCAACCCTGTATGTTATGAGCACCTAGCAGGTTTAGTTACTCGAAAATGCGTATATAATAGGTGGAATGATACAAACTGTTCTAAATGTGAGACTCATAATACTGTCAAATTTTATTGGCGGTGCTTGTGTTTGTTTTTTGTGCTTCTTTTCAAGTTCCATTTGGAATTGCAACACAAATATACATTAGGTTTCTCCATCTGCTTTTCCTCTTTTCTGCGTGTTTTGTAATAATTTTTTTTGTATGATTAGTGACTATAAATCTATGGCTGCATATAAGTACTTAAAGAGATTAATTTATAAGCATCGTTAGCTTGGTAATAATATCCACAGGAGTTCATGTCCAGTGAGTGTGGGTTCCACCTTGCCCGGAAAACAGAAGTTCCAAATATAAACATCCTCATCCCGCATACACTTGTACATGTCAACATTTTATCCCCGGATAGTCCATCAATGCACATTGTGATCTTACTGGGATCACTGATTTTATGTTTCATTAAGCATTGAAGCTCGCATATTGGCAAGCATTTAGAGGTTTTCTTGTTTTGCCTCCGTGTGATGACCTTTTATATTGAGGCTGACAAAATCATTGGGTTACTTTGTGCAGATCTTGTTCTGAAGGATAAAATCGTCGTTTATGACGTAGCTCGTCAACGGCTTGGATGGGCTGATTATGATTGTAAGTCATCCACACCTCCCATAATTTTTTCCAAGTTCTTTTCTGCATCCAGTGTCACTTATTTCTGTCTCATCCAGGTTCAATGTCTGTAAATGTCTCCATAACTTTTGGGAAGGATGAATTCCTAAATGCCGGGCAGTTGAGTATGAGCAGATCATCGAAAACCACTCTCTTCAAGTTGATACCTCTTAGCATTACTCTTCTCATACTCTTCATTCAGTTCCTCTAACTGTAACTTCAATCCTTGGCTATTGAAGCCCATTCTTTGCCTCATATCTTTAGGCTTTGCTGTTTTTATTTGAGACATCAGCATGGCCTTGTGTTGATTTTCTGAATCCCGCTTATCTATTGTTGACCTCGTTATCGTTCCTGGTGATTGGGACCCCTTCACTTTCCGTGACTACAAATTCGTCTTCCTCTCGTGTAAAGGTCCATGTTGATTCTCAAGCAGTCCCTCCGTGGTTGTCGAGGTTGTCGAATGATGGTGGCGACTGCTTTCAATATTGCAAGAAATTTGGAAGTAAAGTTTTTTGTAGGCGGTTTGATTCTGTTATGTTTATGAGCTGTCTTTTTTCTTTTCATTTTCGCGCCGAATATGTAATATTTAGCTTAGCCTATTCTGGTGAAATCCTAAGATGATGTTTGTTCCCAAAATTTTGTAATTTGTGTATAAATTGCGTGAACTTTTTTATGAGGTGATTTTCGATGTAATGAGCATATATTTGACAGCGGTATTTTTTTTTGTCTAGAGAAGAGACTCTTCAATGTAGCTTGAATTCCTATAATTCACATCTGTTTTTAACATGCTAGTAGAGCCGGCGCTGGACTACAGCCCTCGAGGCAGCTGCCATAATCCCTCATAAAAGTGCAGCAAACATGAGGGCCTCCAATTATTTAGGTACTCAACATGTATGCTCAAAAAAAAAAAATAGTACCCGGTATATAAGTCCAATAGGAGAAATAAGGATCTTTTCTTTGATATTCGCTTCAGGCTCCCAAAATGTTAGTGCCGGTATGCAAGGGTCGGCCCTGCATGCCGGGAATCATTTGTCATTGCTCTTTTTTTCTCCATTTTAGGACATTTCAGGGTACAACGCTTCGCTTAAGCTGTCTTTGCCTGGGGGATTGACTTGTGGGATTATGATGGTACTTGTATATGATCTGAGCTGATTTTCATTGTCATGGCCACGGGCCACCCCCGTGCTGTGCGGCGTGATGTGCGCTCCTCAGCCGTCCGATCGTGTTTTGGACGGCTCGGATATGTTTTGATTTTTTACCGACCAAAAAAAATCAAAATTAAATTAAAATTGCCGAATGCATCCGAGCCGTCCAAAATACAATCGGACGGCCGAGGAGCGCACAACATGCCGCACAGCACGGGGGTGCACAACACCTCCCCGGTTATATGAAACTGTAAAGGTGTTTTGGCAAAAATAATCCAAGTGGGTTTTTTTTTTGTCCTTTCCAATTTTTTTGCATTGTGAATTATTGGATTATTTGTCTTATTCACAAAAATTTGAGTTTGGATTATAATTTCTTACGTTTTAGATTACTCTCATCGAAATAACCGATAATGAGATAGATTGCCCCAGTCCAATATTTGACTAGTGGATGCTTTTGAGGTACTACCAGGGGTGATAAAGGAGCCGAGCAGTTAGTTGTTCAAGTTTAGCTTTTTTATGAGACGAATAAATCTCGAACGAGTTTTAATTAAGCTGAACACGAGACAATTTCGAGTAATTTGAATTTTTTACACAGCTTAAGATGAAGGAGACGAGTAGTAATCAACTTGTTCAAACTTGATTTGAAAGCTTAACAAGCTTCAAAAAATGGTCAAGCTTGTCTTATTTGTGTAACAAACTGGTCTGGGACAAACTTTTAAATGTTAAAAAAAAAAAGCGTTCAAACTCGAATAGTTTGGTTTGTTTATCTGTCCTAGGTATTGTCATGTATTGCATCAACTAGAACGTTGATTTGTATTCGAATTTTACCCAAAACTTTACATGTGCAGATCAACGGTCAGTGTGGACCATTGTTTCAAGAGCAAATAATAATGGATTTGACTATGCGTATAAAAAATGTACAACGGCTTTTGAGGTTCAATTTTGGGTCTTACATAAATAATCTGAACCATTAAATAATTTTACAATAATTTTTTGAATGGCTTTGCAAAAAATCAGCTCAATTGAATATGTGCAACTGGTTGATCCAAACTGCGGTGAGTCCTAAAGGCCGGTGTACATCTCTGTACAGCAAAAATCTGTACCGGTAGGTTTCTCTTAGGACTTTTGAACAAGTCTCCCATCAAATAGTAATAATACTGCCTAGTCCAGTGTTTGGCTTCCAAATTTTACTTGCGTGGATTCGTAATAATAATGCACAAATGGGATTTTAGTTGAAGTTTGAAAAGAGTCATTTAAAATATAATACTACCGAATTTAAACAAAATTGTCTTTACAATCCTACATTTAAAAAAAATTGTCTTTACAATCCTACATTTAAATTGTGATGGTAAATAATACTTTTATTAAGTTATACTGAAAGATGAAAAAAATTATTGAACTAAGAAGCAGGACAATAAGGAAAAAATATTTGCTACTTAGGTGGTGCGGTGTCCCAAAATCATTATCTAGTAGGTGTATACTCCGTCCGTCCATTTTTAAGTGATTCATATGTGAATATGTGTAATTTCAAAACCCTAAAAAACATATTTCTATATATAACTTTTTAATTTGTTTTATACCAAATTAAAGTGCTCATTGAGTACTTTAATTTGGTGCAAAAAAAAAAATTAAAAACGATATATGAAAGTATATTTTTAAACGTCCGTAAAAATACACGTTTCCCAAGTGGATCACTTTAAAGGGACCCCCACTTTAAAAGGGACGGAGGGAGTATATTACTATGTCATCTAACACTAAGGGCTCGATTGGCTGCAGCATAAGGAGGGGGTATAAGTTTATACCCCTCGGTTTTATCCCGGTCCCACATCTTCATGTATGGTTTGGCAAATTTTTGGGAGGCGTATAAGTTTATGCCCCTCCCAGATTAATACCCCTCAATACCCCTAGAGGGGTACTAATTAATAACAAGGGGGGTGTTATTGTTTAGTACCCCTAGTTAAATTACTACAATACCCTCCCTTATCCCCCTCCCCTTACCCCTACAGTTCGTTTACTGTTTTTAACAATAAACTGAATTGCAATTTAAATATTTTACGAACCCTTGCGATTTCCTTTGGATAAAAAAATGAAGTACTTTTGCGCATAATTTTTTTTTTTGCACAAAATTAAACTACTAATCGAGATCTTTAATTCGATATAAAAAAGTTTGAAAAATTTTATACTTTAGAATTTGACATTGTTGGCTTGCTTTGCAATATCCTTCGGATAAAAAAATAAAGTATTTTCACATTAAATTTTTTACTTTTTTTTGCACCAAATTAAACTAAAAATTGAGATCTTTAATTTGATACAAAAAAATTTAAATTTTTTTATACTTTAGAATTTGACATTGTTGGAGAATAACATAAAAATTACTAATTAGTTATTATTAAAAACGTATAATTAGAAAGAAAAAAAAACCAAAAAATTAGGTGGTACGAAATATTATTAAAATTAATAAAAAAAATAATAACTAAATATTTTAATTTTAGATATAATTAATAAAAGGAATTATTTATTGAAAATTATAATTAATTTAATTAGTATTGTGTTTATATATTTATTTTATCATAAAATCTAATATGACTATACAAGGGCAAATAAGTCATTTGTCAAGTTTTTAAATTATCCACCCAACTTTATCCCCTTTATCACAAATTCATCCAAACCACATACTATTTAATCCCCCTCTTCATAAATGTCACATCATTATGGGTCCACCTTTAGTAAATAATACTCTTTACTATCTTATCCCTTTACTATTTAATCCCACCAAAACATATCCTGCATTCAATCGGGGCCGCATATGAGCTCCACGAAAAATATACGGTACATAAAGATATTGGGGCACGATAAGACACTGTCGCAAGACCACTGAAGACTTACTCGCACATAAGTGGTGGAAGTACACTCTGAATGTGCATGGATTGAGGCATCCCTCAAGGCTAAGCTCTGGCTGTGGAAAAGGCTGATCCGTAAGAGTAGATTATGGAAGGCCCACTTCTCAACTCAACTTTGAACTAGTCATATGTTTCCCCTTTTATCTTGATCAAACAAACAATAGTGAACTCATAAGCGATTCTTTGACATCTGACCGCTGAATCATTTTAATGCTGGATATTTCATTATTTGATTTGATTGTGTAATTTGTTTTCTCGCATGCTTTAATATCTTTTTTAGTTGTATCAGTTGTTCTTGGTAGATTATAATATTTCTTATCAATGAAGTTCTCGCACTTCACCTCAAAAAAACAAACAAACAAACAACAGTGCGACGCAGTAGGAGCACGCCCACCGACTACACCTCCAAGTCTACATGACTGAATAATATATCCATTTTAAATGATGTGTAGGTCCCACATGCACGTGAAAAGGGTGTGGCTGGAGGTGTGGTTGGTAAGTGTGTACTTGTCATTTTTGTATATGCTCAATTTTGTTTTTTTGCATAATAATATCATCAGACAAATATGTCCCATTTTTTGTTGCCTAATCTCTCTCTCCACCCTGGCCTTTTCTTTCACGTGTGAATCCATTCCCCCTGTTAGACAGAGTAATCATTCTGTACCAGTCCCGGACCAGTCACGTGGTGCTCTGAATTATTTTAACACCACACAAATACATAGAGTCTAGATTGAGTCTATACATTTACTCATAGACCCCACCATAACGTGTGGTGTTAAATTGTCTCGGAGCAACTGAATAATAAATGGCCAGTTAACATCTTTGTTGTTCTTTTTTCCATACCCCACCTCAAGTGACATTTAACAGTTAAGTCACACACAAACCATGTTTGCCAACAAAGCCACCTGGAAATATGGTTTTAATCAACAATCCACAACTAACCCCGCCCTTTAATTTCTCCGTCCCTTTTTTTTTTTCTTTCTAAATTGCTATCTCATTGATGCAACAATAACTCATTGACTGGTCCAAAAAATCTGCAGGACCATTTATTTGACGGGACTAACAGTAAAAAAAAAAAAATACTCCTATAATCTCTTTATACTTTTATTAACAACGATTGGATTAATAGTATCACATCTCTATGTTATATTACATATATACTATACCATACTTTTGTGGAGATTATATATCCAATACACGTTTAATTCGGACTGTAAAAATTTTAATCAAACATCAAATACATTTTTTTTCAATACTTTGTCCAATCCGATTTCCGATTCCGGTTAAGAAATATAGGCCCTTATAATAACACAAACATATGTGGCGATCTATTGTCACATGCATTGGAGTTAGATCAATGAACTCGCATTTGTAGATAATAATTTCTCCTCTTTGACAAAGTACATTTCATTATTCATATTTTGCTCATTAGATGATACTAATGTGTTTTTTTTTTTTTTTTTTCTGCTGAGCAAATGGTAAATAACTAAATATAGGTTCTAATGTTTTATGTCTTTTAAGGAATAAATTTGAGCAAAAATAGTAGACATATTTAGGTTCATGTACTTTTACTCGGTTTCACACCTTTTGACATGCTATTTTAGTCTTTATTTACTGATTTGGATACACTTTCAACTGGTTGGTTAAGAATTAAAATCAAGCTTAATTTCTCATTTTCTGTTGGACCCACCAAAAAAACACAAAGAAATTGGTGAATTCAATCCCAATTTATATTTATGATAATCGAGTCAAATTTCAAAAACATGAGTCACAAGTACTCCCTCCGTCCATGTTTGTTAGTTCATTTTCACTATTTTACACCTTTTGAAAAATTGTAAATATCTTTCAAAACTAATATTTAAAAATATGCAATATGAATCTTATTTGATAGACTCAATTAGTTCCGTTATACGAATTTTTCAAAATTATGAAACCCATTATTAAATTGAAAGATATAGACTATTTTAAACATGATACTAATGTCAAACCACATATATATGGGAGTAATAATGACACGCCATATCTTTGCTTAAAAAAAAGTTGAAATATTCTCTCTTGTTTATTTAACGGCATACAAACAAAACAAATTAAACCCCTTTTCCCTTCTCGATCTCCGTAAATAATATTCATTATCACTGCTGATATGCTTTATTTAACACTATCTCCAAAAATATTTGGATTAATTTCTACATATGTTACACAAATTACTCAATTTGTAATTTCTACATTTGAAAGATATATATGTACAATTTTCAAAAAGAGTAAAATAGTGAAAGTGAACCAACAAATACGGACGAAGGGAGTAATAATAACACGTACGCCATATCTTTGCCCGAAAAAAAAAAGTTGAAATATTCTCTCTTGTCATTTAACCGCATACAAACAAAACAAAACCCCTTTTTCCTTCTCTCTGTGAATAATATTCCTAATCACTGCATATACGCTTTATTTAACACTATCTCGAAAAATATTCGGGATTAATTTCTACATTAATTTGTTACGCAAATTACTCAACTTGTAATTTGTACTTACAAAAATTTATTTCAAAAATTGAATTGGTTTATGAATTCGTAGTATGAACATAGAATAAAAAGAATTTCTTAGTTTAGTACAATAAATAAAAATAAAACGAATTTTTACTTTGTTTTTTGTGGGCAGAGAGAGATATGGAGTGTGTGAAAATAATGGTTCACAAATTAAGAATATTTTTATTTTCTTTCTCTCTCTGCCATTTAAAACGCGTTTCTCTTTAAATGGAAATTTCTCCAACTAACTTAGCAAAATAGAGCAAATAGTAATAACCTTCCAATTCTCTCTCTAAACTCTCTCTCTCTCTCTCTCTCTCTCTCTCTCTTTACTACCAGAATCCACACCAAAACGAAACGTCACTCTCTCTCTCTCTCTCTCTCTCTCTCTCTCTCTCTCTCAAAGTAGGAGTTTTCTCTGTGTCTCTGGGCATTGGCCAGTGTGGGCAAGTGGTGGTGTTGGTGGTGTGATAACGGGATCGCCGAAGTGCTTTGCGGTGGTAGGCAATGGCGGTTCCTCCAGCGGTCGCCGCCGCAACGGCGTCACTGTACGTCGGCGACCTCCACCCTGACGTCACCGACGGTCAGGTATTCGACCACTTCTCGGAGTTCAAGAGCCTCGCATCCGTTCGAGTCTGCCGCGACTCCTCCACCGGTCGCTCCCTCTGTTACGGTTACGTCAACTTCATCGCCCCACTAGACGGTAACCGCTGCTGCCTCTCTTGTCGCAAAGTTTAGATCTTTTTTCTTCTGGTTAAAATCACAATTCACGATGATCCGATCGTCCTAGTTTCTGAATAACTGATAGAGATATGCTTCATGTGATTGTATGCGCATTTTATCAACTTATGCATCTGATCATAATCGAAGAAAAACTGATTGAATCTTTTGATCGTTTGTTACTTGTTCTGCCTGGATTAGCCCATCGGATTGGATCTCATTGGCGGCTTTACTAGTAATTCATTTAGGGGTTCTACCCGCGTGTTAAAAAAATACACTAAAATTTTGTAGTTCTTTTAATTTAATCTGATTTTTCGTCCGTGCCTGCACTGGGTGATTCGTGCATTGCCAATGTAAATAAAAATATACTTAAAGTTTAAGATGGAGTTTTGGATTACAAAAAGTTTCTGTATGACTTTGTCACCCCTAAACCGAAATCTTGGAACAACCCTGGGATTGGATTACAAATCTAATGAACACAATCTCCGGCGTTTGGTTCGAATTTTTTGCATTCAGTATCGAAAATTAGTCTAATATGAAATTCTGCAAAATGCAGGGCATAGTAAACATATAACTGCAACATTGAGGTATTAATAATCACGTCACTGTTAGTCCAGTGACATTATTCATCATACGAGATTATATAAATCTCTTCAATACTAGTCCGACCAAACAAGCGGGGCTTTGGATTGTGTGGAGCGTTCCATGGCGATAAGGAATATTTTTAGCTGAAAAGAAAGTTACGGTTAATTACTATGTATCTTTTCACTTTATATGGATTCTGTTGATATATTTGTTTCTGTTGTTGAATTGCAATTTGGATTTTACTCTTCATAATGGTTTCTTTCTTCTTCTAAATTTCTAATTGAATAGCAATACGCGCTATCGAGGTGAAGAATCACTCTATGTTGAATGGAAAAGTGACAAGGGTTATGTGGTCGCATCGTGATCCTGATGCAAGGAAGAGTGGAATCGGAAATCTGTTTGTAAAGGTACAACATTTTCGACCAAGAAAGATATCCTTAACTTTTTTTTTTGTTTTTTTTTTCCTTTTAGTTTTAACACATTTATCTTTCTTCCGTTTTATTGTGATTTTATCAATTGGTTATGAATGAAGTCAAATGGGTTTTGTACCGTTGTTCCAGAATTTAGGCGACTCTATTGACAACGCAAAGCTACAAGAAATGTTCCTTAAATTTGGGAACATCTTGTCTTCCAAAGTCGTTGTGTCCGATGATGGAAAGAGCAAAGGATATGGCTTTGTCCAGTTCGAGTCCGAGGAATCTGCAAATGCTGCCATTGAAAAACTTAATGGGTCCAGTGTTGGTGGCAAGCAGATGTATGAAACTCCTTTTTTCTGTTGTACTTTATTTGATGGTCACTCATACCTTGTGTGTGAAATGTGAATATTCATGCAACAAGTTATGTCATGTCAGGAACTATTCATGCCTAACTAATAGGTCCAGCACTATTCACCTCTTTACAATAATTTATCTCACAGGTTTGTTGGTAAGTTCGTAAAAAAGAGTGATCGGATTTTACCCAGTACCGATCCTAAGTATACAAATCTCTACGTGAAGAATTTGGATACGGATGTGACAGAAGAAGTCCTCAAGGACAAGTTCACCGAATTTGGAAAAGTTCTTAGCTTGGTTATCTCAAAGGATGACAATGGAGAATCGAGAGGTTTTGGATTTGTGAATTTTGAGAGCCCAGATGATGCCATGCAGGCAGTGGAAGCTATGAATGGATCACAACTTGGTATTTAACTTCATGGTTTCTCATTATAATCAATTTTCTTGAGAGGTTACAAGTTCTTAGTTTTCCTTGGCATGTATTGAGCAGGCTCCAAGGTTCTCTATGTAGCAAGAGCACAAAAGAAAGCAGAGCGGGAGCAGATTTTGCGTCGTCAATTTGAGGAGAAACGGAAGGAGCAAATATTGAAATACCAAGTACCCTTGTTGATCTGTTCTCTCCTTCGGAATATGAATCATTATCTGTTCTTTCCTTTTTGTGGAATTATTCTTTTTTACTTGTCAATGTAGGGTTCAAACGTCTATGTCAAGAATATCGATGATGATGTGACTGATGACGAGTTGCGAGAACACTTCAGTCAGTGTGGCACAATCACCTCTGCAAAACTTATGCGAGACGAAAAAGGAATCAGCAGGGGTTTTGGGTTTGTCTGCTTCTCTACGCCTGAGGAGGCCTATAAAGCTGTAAACACTTTTCACGGTGAGATTATAAGCTTATATGTATGCCATCAAATAAAAATGCTAACATTTCCCTGCCTGGTCGTGCAAATGGCTTCATATGTTTGGATCTGAAGAAGCCTTTATGCTAATATTTACTGGTCCATTATAATGATCTTTGGTGTAATAGGATGCCACATTCAATTGTTCTTTGAGGTGATACATTTGCATGATTGATTCAATGGAATTGGAAAACTACATTGAATTGCTAGTGTACCTAGTAAATTTGGATCTGTAATTTGTTCAAGAGTGCCGCCTAGTTGCCCGTATCCGCTTTTTAACTTTTCAATATGAAAATAAATTGATTAGCATACAAAAGAGAGAAGAAAAGAAATGAAGAACAAGTCCACCTCACATAGAGGCCGCTATTGGTAATTCCACAAAATTTGGCGATTTCCGGATCATGACAAACTACTTGAGTTTGTATTTGTCATATCTTTAATCAATAGCTGTACTCACCCCCATCTAGTCCTGTTTATGCTCGTCATATCTTTAAAAGCTTTTATTAAAACAACGTCCTTTCACATGGGCTTAGAAGTAATTTGGAAATACATGTTATGCAGGATCCACCTACAAAAATCTCACACTCGTTTTCTTGCAGGATACATGTTTCGCAAAAAGCCACTATATGTGGCTATTGCTCAACGGAAAGATGAGAGGCAAGCCCAATTACAGCTTCAGTATGCGCAACATTTAGCTGGATTAGCTGGACCTTCAACTTTTATGCATGGGGCATATCCTTCCCTTTACTACGCAGCTCCTCCATCTGTTGTTTCGCATGTTTCTCCACGACCCGGGCTGATGTACCAGCCTTTGGGTTTGAGGCCAGGATGGAGGGCTAGTGGCTTTGCACCACCTACCAGACCGGGTTTCCAACATTCCCCACTTCCCGTGGTTAGTACTGAACTACTCATTTCTCTGTTGGTTGTAGGTTTTAGAATCAGTTTTGCAGAACACTTGCAGAAATTGTTTCCAGGAACACCCTCTCTATTTTTCATGTCTCATACATTTAAACATAAGTAGTTTTCTAGAATTTGAGAACATCTTGTTCATCTTTTTTGGAAAATCGGTTTCTTTTTCAAAGACCCAAAAAAAAAAAACTAGTTTGAGCAACTGTCTACCACACAAGTAGTTGAAAGTGTCATGCAAAGGTGATTCTAAAACCGGTAACCAAACAGAGCCTTAAAAATGGCAGAGTCCCTTTCAATGACATGGGTTCTGCTTCATTGATCTAATGCTGCTCAATTTGGTTATATTGTTGAACCAATATAACTGGATGATTACGAAGAGTAGAGAAGTTTTGTCAATGTCAACTTCTTGTTTACCCACATATATTTTCGATTTCAGACTCCTCGAAGACAACATAGGCAAAGTAGGGGAAGGATGAACGGGCATATGCTTCCACCGGGTGGTGGCCATACTGCTTCCTATGTTCCATTCGTTCAACAACCTTCTCAGCCAGTGACCTCATCAAAAGACTCAAGCAATCAACAGGTCTTCTTTTTCTTCCCGTCAATTTAGTTTTTCACAATTCAAGTCTTGCCCTGAAGCTAGAAATTATAGCTTGTTCCACATTGTTTTACTGTCCATGCAGATTGATTTCCTGGGCTTTATCTCCTACTATCATAACTCAGATAAAAATACAGAATTAGTGTAATTGATGAACTTAATCGGGGACTAGTAGTCCTTGGATTGTTAATCCATGGATCAAATGAGAAGACGGTCTATTGTTTGTTTGTGAAATTACGTTTTCTGAACTGATAGTATTCTTGTTTAACTCTATGGCCAAGTACATGGATTCAATGGACAATGGACCATAGTTCACGAGGGAACGACTTTTTTTGTACATCTATTTATATGCACATGTAGGTAGGCATGGAGAACACAACCACGCCCTGATCTTCAAGTTCTACTAATTGTGACAAATTGTTTGCAGCGGACTGGACAGTTAAGATACGTGCCAAATGGGCGAGTGCGTGAAATGAGCAAAGGGTCTGGAATATCATCTTCCGTTCTTACCAATTCAGTTGGAACTGGTTCAGAGGGGTCAGAGATATTGAGCAGCAAGCTTTCTGCCTCTCCCCCTGAGCAGCAGAAACAGATACTTGGGGAGCGACTCTACCCTCTCGTCTATAAACACAAGGTAATATTGGCCAGGCCTACTAACAGAGAAAAATTCTCTATGGTACAATTTATGTATTTTTTTTGCTGACGAAGGAACCACTTAATGGTAGGGCCACTAATTGGACCCGCATATAGAGTGTAAACCTCTAGATGAGCCGAAGCAACCACCGCCCCGACCTACCAAGTAAATCACAGTACCTGCTATAAAGAGGAGTCGAACCCTGCCCACTTGTAAGCAAGGGCTGACTCCTTCCGCTGGGACAAACCCACGGGTGGTCTCCATAGTACAATTACCGATGAGTGTTTAGATATGTAACAAGCTCTAGTTTCTTGTAAAAGCATCAAGCCTGAATCGGGCAATCCAAGTTCAAAACTAATGTTGGACTTGCCTAATGTATTCGTTCTTTCGTTTTATTCCAAGAAAATAAGTGGCTCAGGGAATTGCTCCGACGTTTAACTTTTTTGTTATTTCTTGTTTGTTGCAGCCTGATCTCGCTGCAAAGATAACGGGGATGATTCTGGAGATGGACAACGCGGAGCTTCTTCTGCTATTGGATTCTCCAGAGTCGTTGGCTACAAAGGTGGACGAAGCCGTGGAAGTGCTCGAGGTCTCAAAGACAAAAGTTTCAGGCCAAGACTCACTTCATTCGAACTACCTATCTTCCGAGGTTACAGTTAGTTAAGCAGACAATTTTTTGTCCGAGAATAGTTTTTATTCTTTCTCACATTTCGATGGCGAGATTATGCTGCCCAGAGCTTCATTGAGCAAGTTTTTTTGACAGTTTACTTCCATGAACCATCTGCATCTCTGACCACAAGATATTTTTCCGTTTCAGATTACTTCAAAGCATGGGTTTTACTTATGTTGAACATTTAAATATTTAATATTATAAGTTGGTATTTAGGGGTAGTTTTCTGAAAATTGTCTTAAGGATTTGAACAAAAATGATGGTCTTGTTCTTGCTTTAATCTACTATTGTCTTTAAATTGCGTGATACGGACAAATTGAAAAAAAGAAAAATAATTGTTTTTAGTACTACAATAATTGTTTTTAATTTATTTATTTATATTTACTTCTTACTTGGCCTACTCGTAGAGTGCGTAACATAGTGTGTGCTTCATACTCTCGAGTTTTATAATAGTAATTAAATCAAGCTCTGATATCACCTCTATTATGACATAATTCAATTATAGGGTCATGTAATCTGCTGATGACAGATTCACCAAGGCCTCCATAAGTATTTCTATTCAGGGCATTCCAAATCATATATTATTACAAGAAAAAGGCGTAAGCGTTTAGGATAGCTTAGTGAAATGGCTCGACATAATTTATTTACAATAACACAAGTCAAATTACGATCATCCAAACCCAAAAGTAATCCTAATTTACAAATTTGTTATTTACAACACTTGAGGAACTGTACACAATCCACAACCTTATTATCTGCTTTAACATGGAAAAATAAGAGATTTCCATAAGCTGAAGACACCATATGTGACAATCTTGATTTTGAGCCATAAAAAATAAATGAACTACATAGCCGTTACAAAAACCTTTCTTTTATACATAAAAATATAGACTTTTTCCAAAAAAACAAAAGTACAAATTAAGTTCTTTTACAAATTCTCTGAATAGGAATTCACAAATACATACAAAAATACTTGAACCAGTTTTATGTAGTAAAAATAGAACAATTTTAAAAGCCAAAAGTAAATATGGACATTTACTAAAATACAGGGTGTTACACCATAAGAATGAATCATATTGGTTGTGTTCGGTTGAGAGTTTTGAGAAGAATATTTTAAAAAATATTTTTGAGATAGTGTTTGAATGAGCTTTTGGAAAAAGTAATAATTAGAGAGAGGTGTAATAATTGGAGAGAGAAATGAAAATAATGATTGGATGGAAGGGTATGAGTAAAGAGAGAAATATGATTAATGATTGGAGAGATGAGAGATGAGGAATGAATCTTTTTGGAAATTTTTTGGGAAATGTGAAGTGAACAAAATGATTATCATTAGCATTTATTAGCAAAACAAAAAATCCATGCTTTAAAATATATTGCCTTGGTCGGGATAATTCAACAAACATAGCACTCTACAATTAAACTAATATTGGCTGTGTTCGGTTAGTAGGTTTAGTTTAGTTTTGATGATGTAAGCAGGTGTAATAAGTGGAGAGAGATAGAGAGAAAAATGAGAAAAATGATGACGTCAGCAAAACAGAAATGCCTCAAAACCGGAGCTAAATTCCCAACCGAACATGCCCATTGTATCTTGCAATTTATCAACAATATTAACTTAGATTCACATTTTCTAGCATTAACAAGAAACAACATTTCATTTTAACATATTTAAGCAAATGCACGTGACCACGGTGTGTAATTTTGGTAAGTGAAACTATTCGAAAGTGTGGGGTTTGAGAAGTAAAATTGAAAATGAGGAGCAAAATACCAATTACCAAGTGCAAAGGGGTGCAAAGTGTAGTTTAGCCCTAGAAACAAACAAATACTCGGATTCGAACCATTGAAGAACGAACCGCCCGCCCGCTGCTTTTAATTATTCGTCAAGAACGAAATCTACTGCTCTTCCATCCATTCGCTAAAACATGGGGAAGCACGGAAGCAGCAAGAGCAAGGGAGAATCCTCGTCTTCACGTAGGAGAAGAAGAAGATCAGACGACGACTCGGACTCCGACCCAGCATCCGCATCCGACTCGGACCAGGACTCGCCGCCGCAGCGCAGGAGCAGCCACCGGAGCCGACGGCGCAGGGATTCGGACGAATCTGATGATAGTGATGATGACAGGAGGAGGAAGAGATCGTCGTCGAAGAAGGTTACTGATGAGGAGGTTGCTGAATACATGGCAAAGAGAGCTCAGAAAAAGGTATACCGTATGTTCGATTGAATTGTTTTTTTTTCCTTTCTTCATTTTTAGTGCCTAGGGTTTTTAGGGTTTTTGTTATGGTTGTGTTGAAGGGCGGTTTATGTTTGGTGCTCTTTTAGGCACTTAAAGTCGCGAAGAAATTGAAGACGGAGTCTGGTTATTCAAACGATTCCAACCCCTTTGGTGATTCAAATCTCAATGAAAGGTAAGTCTATTTACTTTGCCTTGTATGTCTATGTATATTGATCTATATATGAAACCCATGTACATAATCCATGTAATGACCAGTGCATAATATCAATTAATGTGCACTATGGAATGGTGGAGATTTTAATCTGAAGAAAGGGTTTTTAACTTTATCGAGTGTAGTTTTAATTTTTTTTGGCGAGAGTTGTTAATTCTACTGTGGATTTTAGTTGATGTTTCCTGGAAATTCAGGAAACTTTTTTTTTGAATTTTACATGCGCGAAAAGGTGTATAGTTATAATGACTCAAACCCTAACGTAATATCTTGCACGGGAATTATTCTTTTGCAATTTGCTAATTTTGTATGATGTGGCCCATCTGGCTGACATATTATCAAACTATTACCGATGGTTATGCGAAACTTCGTTGCTATTCTATGTTAGGAAGGAGATTGTATCTCTGGGGGTGCTATTTTATGTTGTGTTGTCATTGAGTCAGGGATCGATCCCAGACAGTAGTCTATAATGTACTGAAAGGAGTGAGATTGGATAAGTTGCTTTAGTTACGCGTATTTACTACATATATAGAGGTCAGGGCACATGCAATGCGTGTGCATGTCAGTCGGACTTTGACAAAAAATAAAAACAAAAGCATCCGGCTCATCATCGTTTTTTTTTTGGGTTCTTCGTATATTTATTAAGATTCGATTTGCACACGCAACGCAACGCTTGTGACACGACCTCTTGTAAGATTGAACCGGGAATTAAAAGACCCAGGCAATTAAAATGAAAGAAGAAAGAAAGAAAATTTAAGAGAACCTTCAATTGCTTTCCTTCCGAACTTAATAAACGCACTGCGCCATGGGGATTGCTTCCAATTAACCACGCATGAAGACAAAGCAAGATTTGGCAACAAAATTTGTATGAAAAAAGGGTGGTCTAAATGGTGCCTTTGTTGCTTTTGAAACCTTTGATTACTTTTTTTTTTGAACTGCAATCCTTTGA
The DNA here is from genome assembly GCA_963854785.1 of Vaccinium vitis-idaea. Taxonomy (NCBI): domain Eukaryota; kingdom Viridiplantae; phylum Streptophyta; class Magnoliopsida; order Ericales; family Ericaceae; genus Vaccinium; species Vaccinium vitis-idaea. The sequence continues at coordinate 13,899,617 of OY978220.1, forward strand.
TTACTCACCCTCTCTACATTATACTACCAAGAATCAAGGATTAAATGAGAGTTGACTGTCATGTTGCTTCTGTGGAAATCGAGAGCATTTGAAACTTTTTGGAAATTCAAAGTACTTGGAACTGCCACACGGTGGAATATGTAGTGTGGGATTGATCAAGAGGTTGGCAGTTAGACTTAATGGACGAAGTGTACATATTTTCCAAGTCTGCCTCTGATAGTTATTTGCAGTTACTTCGAAGAAAGACAAATTAAAATGTAAAATATGTTTTCTAGTTGGATAGTTTAGGTACTATATAAGTTGACACAATGACAAAAAAGAGTAGACACCAAACTCATGCTCTCCCTTTATATAATAGATTATACAAATTGAAAAGTAAAAAGAAAAATAGTTTGTAGTTGGACTATGTGAGTACTGTTTACCCTTGAGCTACATTAGCAGTTGTTTGATGCAGATTATATTTAGTTGAAGATGATGGGAAATGTCACAAGATATAAGTAATGATGCATGACAACCTAGAAGTCTAATAGCTGACATTTGTTTAGTTGTTGTGTTCTAAGGTAATTTGATATAAAATTTTAGGGTTCAAAATGTTGAATGGAATGAGTAAGGGTGGTAGACAAACGTTTAATGTTTCTAAAAAGCGGCAGCATACTTTGTTCTGTACTTCAATGGCTTGTAGCTTCTCCAATGGACTTTTATTTGGCTTTCCATCACAATGCCTAGCATGAAGTTTCAAAATTTAGGGCTCCAACGCTGCTAGTTGGGGCTCCATCTGTACCTATGCTACCTCAAGTTTACTAGGTAAAAGTTTTCAAGACTATTTCTCCCCAACTCTCGCTGTATAGGGCCCCATAAAAGCAATTTTTTCCTTTTGTGAAAAGGTTAGACTAAATAGCATCTCATCATGGGAGCAACAATCCTATGATATAGTGACGGGATACAATTTGTTGCTATGTTCTTCACTATATTTCAAATGGCTTGTTAAGACATGGACAATGAAATAACCTTTATGTTGTATTTTTACATCTGAATAAATTAATTATTGTACTTATATTTCTTCTATTTTTTGGATAACTGTTGATATATATAGTCCAAAATGAGTTTTTTTTTTTTTTTTTTTTTTCCATTTTACTGCCTTAAAATAAAAGGAAAAGAAGAGAGGGAAGTCTCAAGTAAAGATCCTTTCCTCCTTCCTGCCATTGAAAATCCTAACTCCTTCCACAGGCTGAACTTCCCATCTAGTGATTGGATAAACAAGAGATAAAGAAGTATTGCTTTGTTGTATTCTGCTATTTGGATGAATTGATAGTTTAAAATGTGGGGTTTTCAGATTTGTTTGGCGAAAGAAGATTGAGAAAGATGTTTCTCAAGGTGTGCCAATTGACACGTATACAATGAAAGCTGAGAAGAAAAAGTTAAGAGAAAGGATGGTATGTACTCTCGGGACAAATATGTCGTGTTTTTTCTTTGTTGTCAATTTTTTCTTGTTCTACACATGGACCATACCCAGGATACACATATAAAATTGAAATTCGGAAACTCACAAAAAGGAATGAATTGTCGATAAAAATAGTGACGTCAAAATGTTGTGATATAAAACGTATGATCCCATCAAGGGGGTTTAAAGGCTTCTTCTTGACTCACCTCGAAGGAAGTGGTTAAGCATGTTGGAGGTCTGCTCAAGTTGAGCAACCATTATTACCTTCATAATTTTGGCTTTGGCCGGGCTTTCATTGCAATTCCATCTTAAAGGCTGAAGTTGTGGCATCGAGCCCTTCATGCCTTGTGAATTTTCACCTTAACTTCCAAAACAAATGGACAAATATTCATACATAGTTTTGGTCATTTTATAGGTGAGCTTAATCTTGGCAAGTGTCTTTTAAAGTAGCTTTAGCGTATGCCTTTTAGTTTTCTTAATTGGGAGCTCCCCTTGGGCTCTCTTATAGTACAGGCTTTGCTCTAAGAAATGAAATTAAAATGTTTGTGTGCATGTCTCATGCATACATTGTTCTATTGGTTTCTTTGGATTTTAGTCTGAAACTGATCATTGTCCTTAGTTATGCCAGTATACATAACTTTTGTTGAACCATTTTTACGAGTCAATTCAATGGTGGCATGGATTGGTTGAGTGCCGTATATCGAGAAAGAATGCTTGTCTGGTTGAACTATTGTGTCTCCTTTTCTCTATTTCTGTTTCCTTCCCTCAGTAAAGTTCTATTTCTAGAGAACTTTCATTTGGAGGTCCAAGGGGGGGGGGGCCATGAGTTTGAAGAAAGCAGCAATAGCCTAGTGTTTTGTTCACATGTTATAAAGAGGGTTGCATGTGAACCGACTTACTGGAGAACTAGGTATTGGATGATCTAGACTTGCTCTGTTGACCCAATGAACTGGGCTAGAGTCTAGTTGGAGCGCTTTCCATACACAAGCTGGGCACAAGTTGGCCCATTTTGGGCTTGTTTGGGCTTTGAAAATGGACTTAGAGTGAATGTTTTTTCAAAATCTTCATGACATTTTGTTAAGTTAGTTTAAGGAGAGGAAAGAAACCCCCCTTCAAGCCCTCAGCTGCCGTAGTCAAAGGTAAATGGCATTCATATTCACTGAAGAGGGAAAAGCATATGGTGTGCAATAACTGGTTGACGTAGCTTTCACTGGGTTGTCATTTCTGCTATTGCTTACATTCATTTTTATACAATATTGCAGGCCGAGATTGAAAAAGTGAAAAAGAGGAGAGAGGAGAGGGCTATTGAGAAAGCACAGCATGAGGAGGAAATGGTATGCCTGGATTGCCTTTTATTTACTGCGATATTCGTTGAAATGGTTGTGGGAAGAGAGTAATTGGTAATTTCTGAGCGGAAAGTTAAATTGAAGTTAATTTTTTTAGTATGTACTGTGGGATCGAGTTCAAGCATACTTTGAAGTGGCATAACTCTTTCTTTCTTTTCAGGCATTATTGGCCAGAGAACGTGCTCGGGCAGAGTTCCAAGACTGGGAAAAAAAAGAAGAAGAGGTACATCACTGTAATGATTAGCATCGTAGTCCTTTTTCTTTTTTCTCATGGTTTAAAACACAATTCCCTTCTTATGGTTGAATGAGTATCTGTACTGTCCCTTCTGTTCCGTCTATGCCGAGTTTCTAATATCTTTCATGTGCAGTTTCACTTTGATCAAAGCAAATTTAGGTCAGAGATTCGTTTGAGAGAAGGGCGTACAAAGCCGATTGACGTTCTTTCCAAGCAGCTAAATCCTTCAGATGATTTTGATATAGAAATTAACGAACCTTACATGGTTTTCAAGGTAAAATCCGGTGTAGATTGTGAAATTAGTGTTCTTTTATTGACTAATGCACGTGTTTCCACCTTTCTCTATTTTCCTTTTCCTTTCTATTTGTGGTTTCACACTTCAAGTCGTAAGATGTTAATGGACAGGACTCATTAAGGAAAGATAGATGTGAAAAAGGTTCATGCTTATACCTATATTAAGATTTAGGTGTAACATAAATAAACGTTAGTTCCCACTTTGAATGTTGTGACTTCAGCAACTCTCCTGATGTTATGCTTTATGGAAAAGTTATGTTGATCGGGTCGTTCGTTTTATTGTCATGAAATCTATGGGAATATTTACTTGTGAGTTGGTTTGGGATTGTGTAGTGAAATTTGGTTGTTTTGGGTTATGTAATTAAATAACCTGTCTTTGATCTTGAGTTTGAACTTCTTTTCCAAATCATACCCGGAAAAGGAATATTTCTTGCAAGTTTTGACAAGGTTTCTTCTGGTGGGACTAGAGAAAATTATGCATTAACCACATACTTCAGGATTAGACCGTCATTTGTCATGTGTGGTGCTTTTGCATTATTTCCCTCTTCTTTTGTGATATTTTTTGGGAACAGACACCGGTTCATAGTTCAAACTCTTGATTGCAGTTGAGGAGTATTTTTATTGGCTCGAAAATTTTTGTGATTATATTTTTGGACTGCCATCTCTAGGTGGTGAATTTCTTTTGCTTTCTTCAGTTCAATGAAAAATTGCTTTTGCCATCTCAATTAAGTAAAATGATTAAAGTATGGATGAACTATTGAGTATCGGCTATGTATATCGCATATAGTAGCATTATGTTTTTGTTTGTGCATTTTTGGTTAGTAGTTTGACTATTCTCTTTGTTACTTTCCACTCATTGTTTTGTCGTCTGCTATACAGGGCTTGACAGTAAGAGAAATGGAAGAACTTCGTGAGGACATAAAAATGCATCTGGATTTAGATAGGGCTACTCCTACGCATATCGAGTATTGGGAGGTATTCTGTTCATTTCTCCTCAATATTTTTGTGTTACTTGTAAGTTGTAACCTATCCGTATTTCATCTCCTGTATGCAATACTTCTACATGCATATTTTAGCTACTGTTGCTATATATTCTTGATCTTTTTCAAAGGTGTTGATTTGGTTCTAAAAGTGTCAAACATTCAAATATATAGGATTTCGCGTACTGCATAAAATCTGTAATTTTCAATTTGGACTTGTGAGGCTTGGACATCGTATGTGTGATGCGTGTATGAAATAGAGTGATGGGATCCCCCAACCTGGAAACTATGAAGTTGCTTGGCTTATTGAGTATTACACTGGCGATTAAGGTTGTTGGTGGAAATTATTCTAGAAAGTGGATTTATGTTTGTATCTAATAGTGGAAAAAAAAGATGATCCTCTGGAGTTGGAGGAAATTATTCTAGAAAGCGGATTAAGGTTGTTGGAGGAAATTATTCTAGAAAGTGGATTTATTCTGGTGGAAATTCATCAGTGGAAGATTTTGCGTTGAGGATCTCAAATTTTCTGACAATTGAAGACTTTTTCTCCATTGTGTGTAGTGTGTATTGTGTGTGTAGTGTGCACTGAGACATTTTTGCCATGAGACTTATTGAAAGAACTTATATTCGTGTTTAAAGAAAGCATAGCTTTGTGTTTGTTTTCCCTGCTCAGAGTTTTATCTTATCAAGTGGGGTGCTATGTCGGGACAATTCTAGTCACCTAATTGTGTTGGTTTTCTTTCTTGCATTGGTGGACCAGGTCTTATTCTAGAAAGCGGATTAAGTTTTATCTTAAATTCCTGTAGTTTGTTGGTATTCTAAGTTGATTTCCAATCTTGTCAACACATTATCGTGCCTGCACGGAACCATAGAGCTGGAATACATGGGTTCCACCTGTCAAATCTGAGCTTAATGTCTTTTCCTGATTAACTTCTAAAAAATGTCATGCTTATGAACTTGAACAGGCACTTTTGATGGTTTGTGATTGGGAACTAGCTGAAGCTCGGAAAAAAGATGCACTAGAGCGAGCTAGAGTGCGTGGAGAACAACCACCTCCTGAGTTGCTTGCCGAAGAAAGGGGGTTGCATTCAAATATTGAGGCTGATGTTAAGACTGTCTTGCAAGGAAAAAGTTATGCTGAGTTAGAAGTGCTACAGTCAGAGATTGAGTCACGTATGCGTTCTGGCACAGCCAAAGTAGTTGAGTACTGGGAAGCTCTTCTTAAACGGCTGCACATTTACAAGGCAAAGGTACATTGAAGTGTTTTTGGCATGGATTTATTTGGTGGATTACGGATTATAGATTCTCGAATTGTGGACTGTATGGTATGGACTATCGGAAGAGATTTTCTAGATGTCATTCTCAAATTCTTTTTTCCATAGCAAGAATCCAAAAACTTTTCCTGATGAGATTTTATATTATGGAGTAAAAAAGACCAACTTGCCCCTACTTAGCCACCATTACAAAACTCTCCCAATATTAAAATGCAAAATCTATAAAGTGTAAGAACTATAATCACCTTGAGAAATCTCTGCCAAGAAAGTTATGAGTTTGATTAACAGAGCTTATTTGCTGCAATAACAGGCTTGTTTGAGGGAGATCCACACTAAAATGTTGAGGAAGCATTTAGAACGTCTTGAGCATTCATTGGTAGGTGGAGATAACTTGGAACCAGAGCAGAGTTTGAGTCCTAAAGAAGAAGAAGAGACTATACCTGATGAGAAGGGTACAGATCACTGCCATTTCTCATACATATGTTTTTGAGATAGTTGGATCTAGGAATATTTGACTAATAGTCCCGCTACATTTTTAGATGCTCAAGCTTTCTCTCCCGAACCCATTCTGGAAGAAGAGGTATCTGAGGCTGCAGAAGAGGCTGGATCTTATTCACCACAGATGTTGCACGGTGACGAAAATGAAGAAGCGATCGACCCGGAAGAGGACAAGGCTATATTGGTAAATTTTCTTTATGTTGTTACTTATTATTTGTTTTTTGGTGTACTTGTAAACAGAATTTGAAAGATAAATTTGTTCGATGGTACACTAACAGGAACTGAAACGCAAAGCTGTGTTGGATGAACAACAAAGACGGATCCAAGAAGCAATGGCTTCAAGGCCAGCACCACAAGATAACTTGGAGATGAAGGCCATAAAAGCAATGGGAGCCATGGAGGAAGGTGATGCTGTTTTTGGCTCGAGTGATGAAGTGAACCTCGATTCACAGGTATCTCGGCTTTTAGCCTTTTACATATGCCTGTGGCTGTATGTATGTGTGTGTGTATACACACACGGAAGCACAATTGGACCAGGGTGTACCCTGGTCTTTGAAAAGGATTTGTATAAAACGATGGCCCCTGCCTGTTAATGAAGAAAAAACAATTCCTTGGTGCTGCTAAATAAAGTCATAAACACCTACTTTCTCACCGCAACCCACTTCACGAACCAAGCATTTTTCCCAATTTATTTAGAGAGGTGTCACTGGTGAGAGTGTGTAGACATTAGGACCGCATTTGGTATCCACCCTGGCTGGAATGACTAGTTGACTAATTACAACTTTCTCCTATTTGCATCCTCTCTCTTTTTTCCCCTCCCTTTGTTCTCTTTTTCTTTCTCATTTTTGCATTTTGGTTCTCACACCTAATCCTTATCTATAGAACAAGTTGGCTATTATTCTTTCACAAATGTTATTGTCTTTTTTATTTATTTATTTATGGGATTTACATATTTTGTTGCAAACCACTAAATAGCTTTCGAAGTTCCAGTTCGTTTGGGTATTTTAGCTGTCATGTTACCAAAAACTGAATTGACGTTTCTCCTCTACTTTTGTGTGCTAAACCTGTTTTATGAGTATTTTCTCCGTAAACGTGTCCTTGGTCCCCCTCAATAGGAAATCCTTGCTTCATCCCCATATCATGTCAAAATATTTTTTCCCGCCTTTCCCTTTTGTAATATGGTCATTGTTTACAAATAACATTGATTTCAATACAGGTGTACTGGTGGCATGACAAGTACCGCCCAAGGAAGCCAAAGTACTTCAACCGTGTTCACACTGGATATGAGTGGAACAAATACAATCAGACCCATTACGATCATGACAACCCACCGCCAAAGATTGTTCAAGGGTACAAGTTCAACATATTCTACCCTGATCTGGTTGACAAAATAAAAGCACCTACTTATACCATAGATAAGGATGGAGATAGTGCTGAGACTTGTATCATAAGGTTTCATGCTGGGCCACCGTACGAGGATATAGTAAGTTTTCCTAGTCTAGCATTTACGGACCTATTACTTAAACTTGTAAAACTAGATGACTCAATTTCCTCCTGTCATTACGATACAGGCTTTCAAGATTGTCAATAAAGAATGGGAGTATTCCCACAAGAAGGGGTTCAAGTGCACTTTTGAACGAGGAATTTTGCACGTGTATTTCAACTTCAAAAGGTACAGGTATCGCCGTTGAGATGTCGTGGGGTGCAGGAATGTGATGCCTTGGCTTCTGTTCATCTGTCAAATATCATACTGTCTGTTGGTGGCTCTGAAAGCGTGGTCAAATTGGGTTTGGATCAGACTGTTATCTGTACACTTGGTATTTGTTCATGAATTCCTTTAGAGGACAGCTTACTGGTTTCTTTGTAATCCTGTCAATCCAAGGCATTTGCCGTTGGAGGCAATAGTACCCCTCTAAAAAGTTGTAAAAATTTGCAAGTGGCCACTACAATTTTGAAGTTGCAACCAACCACAACGTAGGTGTATAACGGACCCCTCTAATGTAATTCTCTCTTTCATTGGTTATACTAATTTTGTTTGGAGTTTAAGGAAATGCTTGTGAAAATAACTAACAGCAATGGCGGCTCAATTGTGATATGAAATTTCATTGGCTCGTCTTTTTGTGATTGATTTCTACTCTTACATGAAATCCATGGACTTCTAATGAAAGATGCTAAAAATCTTGAGAGTGAAGGGATGAAGCTACATATTTCACAAAATGAAAAATTTGGGGCATAATGTTCCCTTCCAGGAATAACGAAAAGAACCCCTGTTCTACTGTTTTAGTGAAACAGGTTGAAGGTAGTTCGTTTCTGCTCTCGGTTCGCCAAAATAGGGAGAAGAGGAGCATTGAGTTATCCTTCCACAATTTTGACAGGAGACCTGAACAACCAAATAATAAAATGGGTTGTGAGTTCCAAATAGAGGTAGATAATGTGCCAGAATGATGTATGCTAAATGTGCTTCTCAGCACACGGGTTACGTACCCGAATGGGCTTTGTTTGATGGCCAGTAGTTCAACATCCAACTGAAACATGGAAGAGTACGGCAAAGAAAAGGCAGTGGAAGAAGTATAAGAAAAGGCTCAAGGAACAACATAACGAATTTGAAAAATGAGGTGAATTGTGCAGAAATACATAACTGAATGAGGAATACTGGGAGATTCATATGACAAATCCAAGGCGAATAGACAGTAATCATATTGTACAAGTACCTCAATCGTTGCATTTGGGGGAATTTCTTGTACCCCTTTGCTTCCATAAGCTAGTTGAGGAGGAACTATCAGCAGTCGCTGCAGGAAATGGATAGTGTCAACCCTTCATGAAGTATGTAAATCAGGACCCATCTGGATAGCTAAATTTCTCTTCTGACTTCGTGTCTTCACCAATTGGACAACGTAAAAAAAGACACATTCTTTTGGGAGTTACTGAAATTATCCAAAGTGTACATGTGCAGAAGGATTAATTTTCCCCTTCTAAAATACATAGAAAGCTGAATTTCTAACACGGTACAAGAAACTGGCATTTAGATTTTCTCATTGGTGTTACTATGTGAGACGGAAGTTGAAATCCCGAGAACTCTGAAACGGTTAGTTCAACAAGAATGCGATTCACTTTCCTAAGATTCGACTCAAGATCAAGCGACTTAGCTGCTTTTCAAACAAGTTACAAGTACATTGTGCAATGGAATCGCACCTGTCCCCCCACCCGCATGCCTTCAACACCTAAATCCAAACCTTTAAGGACATTCCCTCTCTCTGATTGACCAACATCAAATCCATAAGGCTGCAGTATAGGAGCAGAAACAGATCATTAAAGAAACACAAGGAATTCTTCAAAGGAAGATTCAAAAGATACAACAGGAAATAAGGAAAATTGACCAATATTCTGAAGACAACTTTGGCCACTACTCTTAATTCAAAAAGGAGAGTGAAACTTCATGCTTGTTGCTTGTTAAGAATAATCCATACATAAGAATCTTACAATAATCAGAGGATAGCAGTTGGTACATGAGTGCAGAACGACAAATCTCCAAGCCTAGAAATTACTATTCTCCATCCGGTAATGTAAGCAAAGTTAAAAATCGAGTGAATTAGCTACTATTGGGAATATTAACGTCGTCTGTGAAACAAGAAATTGATACTATGTGTAGACAAAACTATTGCTGAAGAAGAAGAATCCTCCACAAAGAAGCTGCTACGCTTGGGAGTAGAAACGGAAATCAACACAGAGAGAGAGAGAGAGAGAGAGAGAGAGAGAGAGAGAGAGAGAGAGAGAGAGAGAGAGCTAAATAAGTATTGATTATCAATGAAAAGTGATAAATTATAAAAATCCTCTTTACAGGTTGGCCTTCTATTTTCAAACAGTCACTAATGTAAAACTCAACGAGTTGTGTTAATGGCCTCTGTGAGGTAGATCAGTATTTCTGTGTAAATGGGGTCTTCTGTTGATGAGAGTCTCAAAACCGAAATAAAGAAGATGGAGTATAAAGAAGGTGCAATAGAGAAATCTTACTGTCCCGCCGCCAACACCCATTCCCTGCCTACTTGTCATAAAAGTGATGCCCTTCCATTTCGCAACATAATGGACCTACAACATGAATTTGAAAATCAGTTAGGGCAGTTTTCTAGGTCAAAATGATCACAGGAATCAAACATTTCTTGAAATGTTAACGAGTAAATAGTAAAGAAAATTTGCAGAATAACTAAGAAGAGGACTACTGTATCCAATACACCAATAGTTTTGACTTTTGATATACCTATTATATCTTCAGAAACAAATTTCAGACAGCATATATGCTACTTCTAAGGAGGAAACTTTTGGACCAGTTACTCTTATAGCAAGCATTGGAAAAAATGTACTGAATTATATATGATTACTCTTTAAGATAGTTCAAAGCAGGAAGTTGGGAATTAAAACTAAAATAGGCCACAACCGTACTGCAACTCGAGATCCCTTCACAGCTTCAGCTCCACCCCCGACCTTCAAATCATAATACCTGAATGATATAGGGCATGAGAATTTGCTTCTTGGTAAAATAATGAAGAATGCATAACCATCAAGAAACGGTTTAAATTTGCAAGCCAATAGATGGATTTGCATATTAAATCCCATGGAATTGAGTTCAAACTATCATTTTCAGTACAGAGGGTATGAAAGCTCGTTATGGTTTACTGACTTTAAGCCATTAGGAAGGGTTACAAAGTCTTCCTCAGGTATCTTTGCTCCTCTAAGCTGCAGCAAACAAAAGAATTCACTGTTTCATCAATATCGATTCTTTAACTTTATGATTCATTCAATTAAAACAATAAAGACTAGGTGAATACATTGGAGGAATCTTACAGCTCTCCTGCTTGTGCTCACTGCACCAGCCATGTCAGAGACACAAATGCCAAAAGCTGTGTCATAATAATAGTTCATTAGAGAGTTGACGAAGAAATCCGGAAATTTTTAAGAAACTAACAAAACAAGAAAAAAATTGGAAAAAAGTTGCCTATCCCACTCATGGTAATTAATATGTCCAAAGATGACTGTCGATGATACTAGGTCTAACTCACAGGTAAAATGAGAAGGAACATCCAAACATACAAACATAAGAAACCATCAATAGGCTAAATACACCAGCTACACCTAACATGTGAAATGGGTGCATAAGGATATTGTGCTCAACCTGGAATACGATCATGAAGTTGAAAGTACCAGAGATTCCTAGAGGCATCCCATCAGACTTGACCAATTGGATAGATCAAGAAAACAGCAGTAGCAGCTGCGCTGCAACAGGAGCTGAATATGCAACAGCAACCCTTTGTCGCATACCCAAACGGAAACTAAGTTCCCACTCACGACCCATATAACAAAAACTTCTTTGGCGAATTCAATGAGACCAAAGTTGAATACAGGATTTGATGATCTATGATCCACCATGATGATAGTTAATAGGAATCGTTAAGTGGAGCCGAGTTTTGCAATACATTTTCTTATAAGTGCACTCCAAAAATTTACTTTGAGAGTAGTACTTAAACTCGGACACGACATAATTCTGAAAATTTGTGTTCTAGTATCTACTCAATCTCTTCTATTTACTTGGGGTATATCCTTGTCATGGTCATTATGATTACCCTTTTGGTCATTGTCTACTATGTTTTGAATCTCTCATTTTGCGTCTTGGAATTTCTAATTGCCTTTTCTCATAAAATAAAATGAAAAATTTCTAATCGCCTTTTGTGTCTTCTTGTATTACTGGCACTTCAATGTAGAATCTTCAACACAAAGGCCTGAACCTGTAGAATTTCCTATTTCATCCACTTTATTGTGTTTGCATAAGCAAATTATGCAAAGCTCTCTGCATTTCAAATAATTTCTGGCTATGTGAATATGATATTTTCCACCAGGCGAGGCCATGTCCTCTATGAAGATTTGAACTTACCTAAACTCTTTAAATACTCAAATGTACCATTAATTCAATTCTCTCTCTCACTGTATATGGACTGGGTTGTAAATCTGTTGGAACAGCATCTCCAGCGTTTGAAGAAACAGTTGGTAGATTGATTACATCTCTGTTAGTCAAGCATTCCCATAATGCATGAACAATAAATTGCGGTGATACGAATAAAATTGTACTACTAATCTCTCACTTTCTTAGTCCCATTATCAAACATGGCCTGAGCCTGAAATTCTGAACTCAGTTTGAACTGATAGCTTATATTTTGTTCTTAGTATTGAACTACCAATAATCATTTCAACGATATGAAAGAAATTGATTATACCTGTGAGTACAACGAAACAAACCAGAGAGATCTTCTACCCTAAGACCCATGCAATGAACCCCAATGATGCAAACATAGGCTTGTTCTTATTCGGGTTAGGTTAGGAACTCTCTGTATGTATGTGGTATTTATAGACAACATATTTCTTACCGTCAAGGAAGAGTTGTCTCTAAATGATTTCTTTCTCAATGGGTGTATCCCTTGATCATGTCTCTATTCCTAATGGATATAACTGTTGACGTATCTTTTTCCAATAAGTACACCCTTTCACACAAGATGTACACTTTCATAACAAGACACCTCTTCACAATTAGAGACCTAATAACTGGACAATTTATTTACCACTCATATCTTCAATTAATAAATAGAAAGTGATATCTAGGCCACATTATGTAATTTCTTACACGATCAACTTCTGACATAATGATATATGCTACCAAGTATCGTCGTAGTATGAGCCAATTTCATTCTTTTCACTAATTGAGGAAAGAACTTGGCAAATTGACAAAACCCAGCGGTCGAATTTTCCATATCCAACGAAAAAAAATAAATTCGTTGAAGTTTCCATAGCTTAGTTTTCTTGAAACAATGCAATTGATAGTTCCAGAAACTGGTAATAAAAAATAAAAAATAAAAATTGCAAGTGTGAATAATCGCCAAAAAAAAAATCCATGAGATGAGTGCTGAAGTGGGCAAACCTGATGCTAGAAAGCAACCCACCAATGCCCTCCTTCCCTCTTGGTATTTCAAAGCTAGTGTGAGTCCCTCTGCTGTTTTCTCTGAGGAAGATGAAGAGCAACGGCATGACAATTGCGATGCATACGGCCTGTTCAAGGGTCTCCTCCCTGTTCAATCAAAGAATTCCTTCAGTTCAAAAAAATCAAAGAATTCCTTAGTTTTTTTTGCCCATACAGATATGTTTGATAATGTCTAGAGAGAGAGAGAGAGAGAGAGAGAGAGAGAGGGACGGGGGTTGTACTTGTGAGGGAAAAAGAAGTGAGAGAGTGGTAATGGAGGACGGAGAGTTCCATGGGCATTGGGCTTCAGTTGAGTAACTTGAGTGACTGTTATGAAATTAGAAGGCAATGTAATCAGTTTTCTTGACTTTCGAGAGCGAGAGAGAGATAGAGAGGATAACACCTTCAATTGCATCCACATTTGCATGTGTTTCGAATCAAAACCAAAAGGAGCATGATCAGTGCTTTTAAGGGTTTGGGGCATACAAAAAAATCTACGCATATGCATACGTGCGTATGCAAAATGCACGGACGGTGATCTGCACCGTTTAAAAGTATTTTTGACGGTCCAAATTTTATTTACTCTTTGACCGGTAAGAAAGCTCTTTAACCGGTTAAAGACTAATCAAGATTTGAACCATTGATTTATTGAAATAAGCAGTGCAGATGTGTGCGTACGCGTTGCGTGTGTACGGATAGTCGGTTTCTGGACCATATATTAAGGGTCGTGGGGCTGAGTTGGGTTAAGTTTTGAAACCCATTTAGTTTTTTTTTTTTTTTTTTTTTCACGTCCCATTTAGTAAATATGATAGGTTTCGTATATAAGTAATTAGAGGCTGGTCTTACTTTTTAGCTTTGATTTCATCCAAACACTAAATATTGTTGTCGAACTTGGATAGACGAGGAAACAATAGATTACTGAAATGAGGTGGTCTCACAGTTTCACTGACGGATTACCGTGTGTGCACATAATAGGGCTCGAGGCCGAGTTAGCCCCATCCCGTCCACACAACCAATCATGAGTGGAATTACCAAGTCAGCATATCATGTGGTGTCACAGTTACACTCAATATTTTCTCCATCGCAATAGCCTCAAGATTCAATGTCAATTTTCACGCTCTCAACTTTAATTAAACTCATTTCTAAGATCCAGCAACTTTAAATTACTTAGAGCATCTCCAATGGGCTCTTAGAAAATGTGTGCTAAAATGTGTGTAAACTTATAAAATAAGTAGGACCATTTAGTGTGTTAGGCATATGTTAATTAGCTATTCAATAAGTACTACAATGGTGTAGTTAAAGTGTGTTTCAGAGTAAGTTAAATTAATTAAAATATACTCCTTCCGTTCCTAAATAATGGTCCACTTCATCTAATTGGTGAAGCATTTGGTGTCAATAATTTAAAAAATTATGCTCGAAAACATTTTATTTCTTAATCCGAAAATTACACGTCTCTTCATAGTGGATCATTATTTAGGAACGGAGGAAGTACCACATATGTATATATACGTGATGATATTTTTTCTCTCCCCTCTCCCCCTCTCTCTCCTCTCCCTCACTTTCAAGTGTGCTAAGAGATTCTCTAAACTTGGCACACTTTCTAAACTTAACACACTCTAGCACACTAAATAACACAAGGTGCTCTTATTTCTACAATTACCAAAAATAAAAAATAAAAATTCCCTCCATTGTAGCCTAACCTAAGCCCTTTCTGTCACTTCAAATAGTTTGTTTCCTTCGTCAGTTTCGTTACTTTTGTCCTCCAATTTATTCTTCCTAAAGCATATTTAGGCTGAGTTTTCACTAAATTTTTTTTTTTCATCCTAATGCATAAAGACAACTCGTTATCGTTAGAAATACCATTTGCTAGTTTATTTAGTAAGACGAAATGTTTTGTCTTTACTGCTAAAAACACAATTGCAAAATACCGAAAAACCATTTAGCCAATAGTGGAAACTCATAAACGTGGATGGTAAATTATTTGGCTGAAGATGCTAACAAGTAACAACCAACAGACTGGTTCAATTGAAGGCAGGCTTGACTTTGCCACGGAATTAACTGAGGTGAAGAGGAAAAAACAAGCAGCAACAACCGTCTGCAGCTCTACAAGAAGGAAAAATAATAAGAGTCTGTGAGAGTTTCAAGAAACAGGGGTGCATTTAAACCCAAGTTCTGCATCAAACAGAGGCCTCCTGGGAGGCTCTGCATTGCTTTTATTTAAAACGCCCCCAGGTGCCTCCATTCATATTCCGGCAAATCAAGGGGTATAGATAGTAGATACCCTGTACAGACCATGTATAGATGGGTCTCGGACTTTTAGGGACCTGCTTTTGGGTCCCACACGAACGATCCGAACCGTTCAATCATCTTAAAATAATTTTTCGAGGGGCCTCGCTAGAAATCAGCTCCATCGGACGTGTGTAAGTCGTTGATCCAAAAACCTCCCGTTTCATTCAATCATCTTAAAATAGAGATGGTACTCCCTTTGTCTCATTTTGCGTGTCCTTTTTTCTATTTTGGTATGTCTCAAAATAAATGTACTTCTAAAAACAACCACAAAAACATGTAAAACTTCCAATTTTATCTTTACAAGTACTATATCCATCTTAATTGGTTTGTCCACCGATGATATTCGTGTTATTTTTAACTTGTCTATATCTTTCAATTTTACAATGCTTTTCATAATTTTGAAAACTTTACATAATAAAATTAATTGAGATGCATCAAACAAGATCATATTACATATTTTTTGAGATCCATGAAATATGTAAACAAATCTAAATACATTTAATTAATTTAACAATTTAAGAGGTTAATTTTCGAAATCTAAAGCAATAATTTTGATTTCTTAAAAAGTTAGAATTCCCGTAGGGAGTGGTTATAATGGGACTTTAGGGGAGTAGTAAATTCTTGATGATTCCATTTGATGGCACGATGAGTATTTCGGGATAACATACCCAGACTTATAAAAAAAAAAAAGAACAAGAAAGACAAACAGAATCGTTATATAAACATATTTTACATGTGGTGAGTATATCGTCTCGATTTTAATCTCGACAATATGATTGGTCTCTTAGAAATTAGTTGAGGAACACGTTTGACCAGAATTCCTTAGTTATTTAAAAAAACATATAATGGGTGGCAACTTAACATGGGCGACATGGTGCACAACATTTTAAGCCTTACAAATCAAATTATTACATACTTGTGGAGTACCCAAGTAGCATTGCCATGTGGTACTCCTTACAAATAAAGATTGTCATCACTTTTGTGTGTCACTCATTGTTTGCCAAACACTCAATAGAAGTGAATGATAATTATCTCAAACGAATGATTTGTTGCTACATATATATTTGGGATTACCGCGTATAGGCCACGTAGTATTCCGGGAGTTCTTGTTGACACCGGATTTTGCCCCATCCCTTCATGTCAAAGCAAATTGATGACGTTGAAACCCCCAGACTAGAGATGTTTAATGATAGGCACGTCAAACAAACCCTACCGCAGCAGAACGCGTGATTTTAGGTAAAGGTAAAATGGTACAGTACGTATCATACTGCTCCCTTAGTAAGATGTATAAATATCCTTGGCATTGAGTACCATAAAACATATGCATGTGTATAGCCTAGTTATTAGGCATGTCATGTTAGGGCGATCATAGCCCGCCTTCCATCGAACAATTAGAAGTCGACTTTCTGTAGTTCGATTCTAGCCAAATGACCAACATTGACTTCAAGAGATCTAGTCTCTCATTGGTACGGACAGATGCATTTGTTTTAATATTCTTAGGAGATCGGTCCAAGCCACGTCAGAATTGCATGACATAGGATTGGGACCCACATATGGATCTCACCCCATGTAAGTGTTGTGGTTAATGTTATAATTGGTTGTTGTGTTCCTAGATTCAGAGGAGACCAACATTATAGGTAGCGTCTACAACATTTGTTTTCCAAGATTATCCTTGGCCCTCAGGGGTATAAAATTACACATGTATGAAGCAATTGCGTTTTGCAGTTAGCATAATGTGACCGTGCATCTTTTTCCAGCTCTCTAAAACCAGGCAAGTCGCTAGACAAGGAGGTCAAATCTTGTGCAACGAAAAATTATTTTTTATGTGGAATTTCACTCGCAAAATTATACAAATTGCACGGGAACAGAGCTACAGATACTTTTAGTATAAGTGACTTGATTTGCTAACCGAATCACTCTGTCGCCTTTCTGAAACAAACTCGATCCAAGCGTGACAAATACAAAAGGCACTTTCAATTCCAATCTTAGCTACAAAAAATGAGATAAGTACTACCAAACATGGACTGGGGGTGCTGTACAGCCCCATGCATAACAACCACGGCGCGGCCGCGCCAGCATCGTTCCGACGATCGGAGACGTTCACCGCGTAGAGCTCGTCGAGTACTACATGTGTAGATAAGATCAACGTGATCGGATATCGTTAAGTGCGTCACTGGAACACAAATACCTTGAAAAGAAATGGAACACAAATGAACACGAACACTGGCAAAACCATTGAACCCATTCTTTTTCAAGTTAATTGTGTTCCGATGAGGCATTTAACGATATTTGGTCGAGTTGATTTTTGATACACTTGTAGTACTTGACGAGCTCTACACGGTGAACGTCTTCAATCGTAGGAAAGATACCGGTGTGGCCACGCCATGGGGCTGCACAGCAACCTCTCCCACCCCGGGATTCTATCGGACATGCTTCTCATCCTACATAACAGAAGCACCACGGACAAATTTGAAAAGCACTTTATTTTAGCGTAATAACAACAATAATGACACATTTCATCACCTTTAAGGGGTGCTAAACATGCCTCCTCCCCGGAAATGGGCAGCTTTTTAACAGAATCCACCCTCACCAGCACTTGTTTCATTTCAGGGGTGTTTGACAGATTCTGACTTTGTCCAAACTTCCAAATTTGTAAAAACCGATTCGAAAAAGCAGAATTCAAAAGTGTCTGAATTGGGTTTTATTATTCATTGCTCCCGTAGCACGGTTTAGGTACTCTGAAACACTTTAGTACTACACATTCTCGTGAATTGCACGACTAAGTATATGAGCTCCAATGGCAAACACCCTAGCTCAGCTTCTGAGACGCCATGGTTCAGAATCAAGGCCGCATTAATTCTGAAGTGTTTGACCGAAAATGAGCACCAGATTGGACTTAAAATTTACTGTTCGGTTAAATTTTTTTACAGCTCGGATTAAATTTGCATCAAATATATAATCTTACAAAGTGCAGAACATATTATGGAATGTGTGGTATTAGTCTTAAGAAATTATATATCTTCGCAATTAGTCCCATTAAATAAACGTGCCCTTAATCTTCCGTCTTCAATTGTTTTTATTCTATCTCAAGCCAATTTGGTCACTCCATCATATCTGCTTAGTGTATTTCAAAATTCTAATTACAAAGTAGGACAAGAAACTTTTAAAGTCGTCGTATGTTTGCCAGATTGTAATATTATGATCTCAGAATAAAAAATAAATACTCCATCGTACGCCCGGTTTCTTTTTATATTACATGTAAGCTGGTCCGAATACCAGATAAAATCTACCAGTATCAATGCATTCTGGGATGAACTATAAAAATTTCTTGGGAAGTGAGAATTCTTGAACTCTCCTTAAATTCTCCCACCAGCCCCTCTCCACAACCCATTCACTCCCTCCCTCAACCCTACAATAATCCTTGACTCTCTCTCTCTCTCTCTCTCTCTCTCTCAAAGGCAAAAAAACACCATGGGGTTTCTCCTGAGTATCTATGTTGGTATTGCAATTATGGTGGCCTCAGTGGCCCATGCTGACCCACTGGTTCCAATCTTGTGTGTGTTTGGGGACTCGGTGGTGGATGTGGGGAACAACAACAACCTCAACACTTTGATCAAATCAAACTTCCCTCCTTATGGCAGGGATTTTGTTACCCACGCACCTACTGGGAGGTTTTGCAATGGAAAGCTTGCCACTGACTTCACTGGTATATATTTTATATGTTATATATCATATTTATATATATATATGCATGTAATGTGTTCTTAATTTCTCCAAAAACCCAAAATTTTCTCTATGTACTGTCTCTCTCATTTTTTTTAATTTTTATTTTTGGTGTCGTGATTTGAGCAGCTGACTACCTTGGGTTCGATACGTATCCTCCAGCTTACCTTAGCCAGGATGCCAAAGGGAAGAACCTGTCTATTGGTGCAAACTTTGCCTCTGCTGGTTCTGGTTTTTATGACAGGACTGCACAGTTCTATGTAAAACTCTCTCTCTCTCTCTCTCTCTCTCTCTCTCTCTCTCTCCTCCTACACAGAAGACACATGCATGCACATCTACACATGTTTTAACTGTTTAAGGGGTATTCCGGAAACAGAAACCCTGTAGTGTGGCATCTAGGCCGTATCGCACTGGTTACCTCCAAATGCATTGTTAGTTGCACAATCATGTTATATGAAAAACAGACAAAGGATCTCTAACGTATGGATTAGGACATGAGATTCTTTTCCCAAATTTCCCTAATTCTCCCTGTTCTGATGTCTCGATGTATTAACTGTTGAACTGCTACGTCTCAAGATTCGTGTGTTTTGAGCCCTAGCTGCAGTAGTCAAAACATTACAATAGGCCTGTTTTATTGGGTCGATTCCTAAAAGTATTAAAATCGGCATCGTAGTTCAATCGATATCGGTTTCTGCGCTTTCGGATACTATTACGTCCCGATATATCTCTAACATTGAAAATTGCAATGCTGATTACGGTTGCCCCTAGCGTATCGGTCTTTTTTCTGATTCACGGTATTTGATCGTTATCAGCCGCTGCAAAACTCTCTCTTTCCCTCAAAACTAGTTTTTAAAATCCATGATTACAACTGATTCCCGCCACGTTTTATTCAATACTCTCAATACTGTTACAACTTATAGAGTCCCACATCGAAAGATTTGAAAAATTGAATGTGATATATAATGAATTCCGACCAACTACTATATAACTCGAGGTTAACCTTTTGAACCACGTGGTAAGGCTAAGGGTTAGCAGGTCAGCTAGCGCGGATCATTACAATATCGTTATGTAAAACCTTGAATTTGGTGCACCAACATTTTTTTAATACCTTTTGTTGGATAAGTTTGCCTACCCTAATTCTGGGTGCCGGAATTGATCGAGATGTGTATAAGTTAGGTCAAACATCGTGTTGAATTGGATGGGACATTTAAGCCCTCTATGTAAGATTTTATTGGAAGAGTAACATGTGTGAGTGGTGGTGTTTCTAATTTGATTTTGTAGAGAGCAATTTCATTGACCCAGCAGCTAGCATACTACAAGGAGTACCAAGACAAAGTGGTGAGGATGGTGGGAAAAGCCTCAGCAAACACCATGTTCTCAGGTGGGATCCACCTCCTGAGTGCAGGAAGCAGTGACTTCATTCAGAACTACTACATCAACCCCATGCTCCAGAGAGCCTACACTCCTGACCAGTTCTCTGATATTCTCATCAGATCTTTCTCTTCTTTTGTCCAGGTTTTTACTTCAATTCTTACTCCACTGAAATTGCATAAACTTATTAATAGGATCCAGGCAAAACTGCGGTCGAGCCGTTCAATGCACATGGGTCCACATGCATCGAACGGCTCTGGACACAACTGTGTCCGAGATGTGTTTTAAAGAAAGTTGTGTTCGTAGAATTTTTGTATTAATAGATAGATATTTTTTATAGTACTACTTCTGTTCCTGTTTAGAAAATCGAAAACATGAACAAATCTCTGTAACAGAAATGATAGTTCAAGAGATTAGTTTGCAAAGAAAATTTTCATTAATCATAGCAGAGCAAAATACAAAATCGGTATAACAAAAAAAGAGTGGAATGAGAGAGCGAGCCGGCTCTTTAGTTTGCAATATCCAATACATTGGGATCAGTCGTGGTGCGCATAAGCTTAGTTCGGACAGACGGACACTGTTATCAACGTATATAATATATAGAGTAGAATTTATGTTTTATTGCAAAAACAGTACAGTGAGCATCTCTCAAATCAAGATTATACACTTTTTTTGACAGAATCTGTATGGAGTGGGAGTGAGGAAGATTGGAGTGACAACACTGCCACCAACTGGATGTTTGCCAGCAGCCATTACACTGTTTGGGGGAGGAAGTAACCAATGTATTGGGAGGCTGAATCAAGATGCTGTTAACTTCAACACCAAACTAAGCACCACTTCCATGTATTTGAAGAACAGGTTCCCTGGTCTCAAAGTTGTGGTCTTTGATATCTACCAACCTCTCCTGGACTTAATCACAAAGCCTACTGATCAAGGTATGAACCTATACATACATACATTCATATATCTACACATAAACACACACAAACATATGAATAGGCATTTATACATATCTGCATTACGTGTAACTAGCTTTTTTACAATCGAGATTCAAAATCTCGTGCTACAGAACGTGGAGGTTCAAGTGATCTCCCATGAACCTATTTGGGTTTGATAGCACTCTAGTTCTGTTTTTTTGCTACAATCTAATAAGACTTGAAATTATTTGTAACTCTGTTTCTTGCACCCTTTTAGGCAAAGTTGAACGTGTCTGTCAAAATAAGTTGTCAAATAACTTTTCCAGAAGTGAATGTCAAGAATTCCCTCAATATATACGCATTTTAACTAGCAAGAGCATGGACACATAAAATTCGTTTCGCAATCTGTTTCAGTAATATGTTTGAGAGTTTATGAAAAACCCCACTTTTCAAAAAACACCATTTCCAAATTTTCAAAATTATTCCCAGAATGACGAAAATGATAATGAAACTGTTTTCAAACATGTCATTAATAAAAATGAACAGAACACAAACACTAACAAACGCAGCTAATTTGCATTTGCCTCGGATGATTCATGTCGTTTTCTTCTCGACATGAAAAATCCCAAAGCCAGTGCATTATCTGCCCGTAAGGTTTCCCCCTCTAAGTTTTATTCATCCGCTATTTGCAAAACTTAACCCAGAACCTTCTCTCTCTCTCTCTCTCTGCTGATTCGAACTTTTTCTGACAATTCTATGATCTAGGGTTCTTTGAATCGAGGAGGGCATGCTGTGGGACGGGTACGATCGAAACATCCCTGCTCTGCAATTCCAGGTCCATTGGAACATGCTCAAATGCAACACAGTATGTGTTCTGGGATGGATTCCATCCCTCAGAAGCAGCTAACCAAGTCCTAGCACAAGCTCTTCTTCAACAAGGATTCGACCTCATCTCTTGAATACATCACCATACCTCCTTCCTATACACTTGAAAAAGTCCTCTGGTTTCTACTTCTGTCATCTATCTATACAGTATTAGTACAATGTCTAGGAAATTTGTGTGAGGTTTGGCTGGCATTAGCTTTTTTGGACCTTCTGTTCTCGTGGATGTTATGTTTGTAAAACTCAGGTTTGAAGACTAGAGAGTATTCTGTTTGATGTTTGATGTTTGATTCTCCCACTAATAAGAGAAAATATAGTGATATGTTATATGGCTCCACAAGATGACTGGTGAGTAGCTTTTCTTTTGTACAAATCAAGTAATTATTCAATAGCTCAAGAGCACAGTCACGTGATGCTCTGGATCATTTAAACACCATACATTTATATGGATTCATACACTTATTTGTGCACTCCACGAGAATGTGTGGAGTTGAAGTGTCCCAGAGTATCACGTGACTATGCTCCGTCAGCACTGAATAATTAGACGTAAGGCTTAACATGCTACTAAATGAAGAAATTGGCTTCGCTTCCATTGACTAAAGGGTCCGGTCCAAAAGCCTCGGGTTCAGTCTAATAGCTATGAAACGGGTTTTGGACCGGACCCTCAATTTAACTGGAGTAGAGACTAAGCCCCTAAGTGCAAGTCAAGCGTAAAATAAATGATTATAAAGAAAATATGACACTATATCCCACACGTATTGGCTATTGCCATCAATCCAAATAGGTACATTAAATCTGAAAAGCTAATACATGAAAAAAAGGTCGACCCCCAGAAAATAATGATACAAACAAAAACAATACATTTGAGTCATCAGTCATTGTCATAGAGTTTACATAGAAGGGAGGTGGAAAAAAAGAAAGGAGCCCTCGGAGAATTCGAGGGTAAGACCCCATAAACAAAAACGAAGAGTATAAATGTATGTGACTATTGACATATGTTGCTCATAATGCACAGGGGTCACCCAGTAAAAGATGTCTTGGCTGCGAGATGGGTGAGAGCACGCTTGTGATAAGTGGTACGAAGCTTCTTGTATTTTTGCATGAAAACTCCTACTTCAATCTCTCCATCAAGAAGCTGCCTGTGCAAGGCCTCTGATTCCTCGTCTGTCTTGTTCATCGCCTCTATAAGCACAAAACACGTCTTTAAGATTACCCACACAACCAAAAATTGCCAACTCTCTCAATGACGAGAGTTCATGCAGTTAGAACCCAGCAATGGGTGTCCGGGAAGGGTAAAATGGGTGCAGACCTAAACCTTTGGAATTAAATGGACAGAGTGGTTGTTTCTTAGACATGAACTCAGGGCTAAACTGATACAGTACATATCTAACTTTTGTTCTTACATGCACAAAATAGCTGATCTTGAAGTCGAACCCACAACCTAGATGTTTAGTAGGCTGAGTTTCTGAACAGTCAACCAAGAGGTCGCCCTAAAAATCTCCAAATACTGGTTATGGAAATTTTACCTTGAAGCCTGCGGAGAAGGGATGCCGGGGAGTAGAATTTAAGGATCTCTTCTTTTTGCCTCTCCAGCTCGTGCAGCTTCTCTTGAGCAGCAGCCAATTCAGTTGTTCGAATAATTCTGCACTGCAGAATCAAAAACAGCAGATGAGAAATATTTACAATCAGTATTCCAATGTCGTCAGTGTCATCGTGAAAAATAAAGCTAATAAAGTTCACCTGATTCCGCAGTTCCATTATGTGTGATTCTTTCTCCAAATTTTCCCCTACATAAAGGAATTATTTAGTATGTTTCCTAATATGGTTAACATCGTACTAGATATCTGTCTGTCTTTGTGCATCTATAGGTATGCCAGAGAAATAAGGTAACTTGAAGAGTAGCAGGACTCACTCGCAAGCTGCAATGTTTCCTTCCGAAGTTCGTCTCTCAGCTGATTTTTGTGACATGAAAATAGGGAAGGTGAGAACAATTGGAGATAAGAGCAGGGTGAACAAATAATTTCATTTCACCATTGCCACGAAAAAAAATCTGTGTCCACATCTAGTCGCTGAAATGGGCATTCTAGTCTATAGATATTGGAAAACTAAACCAGCACACAAATAATCCAATAAAAGCTCGGAAAAATAGCAGAGTGAACAAGTGCAAGCTCCGTTCAAAAAAAAAAAAAAACTAGTGCAAGCATTTTGATTGTTGCTGAAATAAAGCAATGCAAGACATTGTGGAAGAATAAACACAAAAATCAACTTACATTGTTTTGAATTTTAACCTGGTCAATTGCAAGTAAGAATTGGTGGTACGCATCTTTGTCTGACAAAAGCTTCCGCAACTCATCAATGCTTAATCAATGAAACAAGGAAAGAAGGAAATCGTTAGAGACTACGAAAAATAAAAGCAACAAGTCTAAGACTTTGTTGCCTGTCTTATACCCCACAACCTATTGGGACAAAAAAAGGAAAAAAAAAAAAAAAAAGAAAACAGAAAGAAGAAAGGGGTAGTTTGAGAGAGAGAAGAACTATGCCCCTATTATACGGTAACAATAATAATAGGCTACCAATGTACGATGATATATATACCTATTATGCCCTGAGAATGACAATTCACCAACCTTCTTTTATCACAATTACTTTATTTCCTAAGACTACCAATTTGTGGTGTTCGTTAACACTCCAAGCACGTTGAAAATTCGTCCGAGAGTCGCTTCACCGACTGGAACACTTAGAGGAGCTCCCGTGTCAATCACTCCCATTCCTCTCGTTAGACCGTCTGTAGCACTCATAGCTACAGCTCGAACTCGATTGTTTCCTACTAATTGCTGTACCTCACAAGTCACATTAATTGGTTGAGGGAAAGAGGATGGCAGTAGCTCCGGCGCTATCCCATTAGCAGCCGGTAGCCGAGTCCGAGTCTTCATTTTCACTTCTTTATGATATGATGAGAGAATCTGTGAACGAAGTTGAATCCTTTCTATAACTAGAAGTGATTCTTCAAGTCGTGCCAGACCACTTCTTCCAATTGGTTTGGTTTGACTCTGCGCCTTGCGAGAGCTCTAAGTAAGGTCCTTAGGGGCATCTCATCCAGAGGGGCTCCTGATTCGAGGTTTCTTTGTGGCATCGCCTGTCCTTAGTGTGTGCTTCTGGGGGTGCACGTCGGTTGTTCCATCAGACAAAGATGACGTTCAGCAGGCAAGGCTTTTATTACTCTTTCTCTTTTCCTCCGAAGGCCTTTTCTCTTTCTTTCCTCAAGGGCAGCCCGATGAATAGCTCAAGCCTTTAGCCGAGCGGTAAGGCGGGGGACAGAAGAGGTATGCGCAGGTGCAGTAGTTCAAGAACTACGTTAATGACAATTCACCAACCTATCTTGACCATTTGTGTTAATCCCAAGACATACAATATATGTATCTATGAGACATCAGAAACTGCATTGTTTCCAACCACTGGCAGGCTAATCATATACTTCCCTAACAACCATTAGTCGTCTATCATTAAAGTTCATAAGCATTACATATTTTCACATGCTGTGGTACTTTGAGAGTCCAAAGTCCAAACTAAAGATGGGTACTGTGTCCAATAGTGTCTTCAACATTTTTTTTTTCTGAAGATGAGAATGACTTGATATTTTAATGTTATCATCACAGGGACTATGCAAATTCGATCAACATAAATAAAATAAAATAAACCTCAAAGACACACTAGACAATTTTTGAAAATTTCAGTGTTTGGCTTGCCATTTCTGTGCCAGAGTGTGTATCAGCCAGCCCATAAGCCATGGCCTTAAATAAACCTCCAGAATAGAGATCAACTAGTATCTATAACTATCCTAGGCTACGTGATGTTCAATATCCAGCAGCTCGAACCAAATAATATTGTAGCATCAAATCATGGTCCGAGATTGTCCTCAAATGGAACTTTTCTTCCAGGTGAAAGGAAAACAAAGGACATGTTTTTTTTTATTACTGGGCTTTATGCATTTACCATGCATGGCATCCAGCTTCAACATGTCCACGGCATAGTCCTACACAAAATCATAACTCCTTTAACTAGTACAACTATATAAGATCACGCACTAGAATCTTGACAAACACTGGAAGGGAGAAAAGGTTAGAGATGACGAATCCGAAATGAGACAAAAAACCATCAATTTTTGTGAGTTCTCCCCGGAAATCATCAAATTACAATGGAAACAAATGATGAAGGAATAATACTAAGCAATCTTATTATAATAGAGTAGGGTACCATCACCAAGAGCCTTACCTCTTATC
The DNA here is from genome assembly GCA_963854785.1 of Vaccinium vitis-idaea. Taxonomy (NCBI): domain Eukaryota; kingdom Viridiplantae; phylum Streptophyta; class Magnoliopsida; order Ericales; family Ericaceae; genus Vaccinium; species Vaccinium vitis-idaea. The sequence goes on from OY978220.1 coordinate 13,926,147, forward strand.
CTTCAACAGAACATTAATGCCAGCAGCCTCTGTAGGCGAAACATGAGGTAGTATCTGGGGCCTATCTGCAGGCCTCTGCAGACTGAAGCTACTAGAAGAGGTGCTACTAGGTGTACCAGGGCGGGAAGATGTTGGAGAGCTAACTACAGATGGGGGATACCATGAATTTGTAGGAATTCCCTGTGAATGTGGCTGAGCTTCCTGCTCTTGAGAACCCCTATATATGAATACAATTAGCATTAGATCATACTACTATGTTTATAACAGCAAATCAAGACAGATTTATTATGCTTCAATTCATAGATGAAATGTAAACAAAGAGAATCAATAGAAAACCAAGATTATGGTTAAGAACTTCAACTGTTATCATGTTTAAAACTTGTACAATTTGTGAAAGCAAAATAGTAAAAGTGTTTCTGAGCATGCAACCTGCTCCAATCCAAAGTAACAGAAGAGCACCAACAGTATATGAAAGGAAAGTGTGTAGAGAGAGGTCAACAAGCTGGAGAAATTCAAAAGCTGATGCAATCCAAATTTCATCTAGCCAAGATAATGAAGCATGTCTAGATTGAATCTAGCAAAAGCTAAAACCTGAACATTGATCTTAAATGAGGGGAAAAAATGACATTTCCGGTGGAAGGTGGACTTTAGGTCAGAATAAAATCAATACAAAAGAGAACTTTCTCCACTAGACCTCCCCCACCCATCTCATATCATACTTCGGTCTTCCTAGCAGTGCTTTAGTTTATTTTTGTACTGTTATCACACCTCCTCCATTCTAATGCTCAAAATCAATCCTTCTGAGAGGAAAACCGGAGTGAATCATGCCTGCCTCCCTCACAGCTGCAGGACCAAGCAGCATATAGACTTTCTCCCTCAGTAGTTTCTACACTCCAATTCTGAAGCTCTTCTTAGAACTAAATCCCCTCAATCGAATCCGTTAACAATAATCACACCATACTCTTTTGTAGACTCGAATATCGTTGGTGACGATCCAAGTTGGGAACAGGAGGAGCATGCTCAAGTTTTACAAATTTATAGTTTCAGCTGACCTAAATACGTTACAGGCTTAAGGAGGGATGGAGCTAACGGGAGGTTTGTAGGCCCCGAACGTCGTACTAAGGTAGCCAGCATCCGGGACGGTCAGGAGAGTACCCCTCGTAATATAGTGATGGACCGATGCTAGAGTTCCTTCCTCTCTTTTTCGAGTTACCTTCCTATCTATACCCCTTTACATTTTAATACTCCCTTTATTCTAAATCTTTAGTATGATATGTATGACGTGCAACATAGCTAAAAAAATTCTCAAAATTTTTCCTATGATAATCCGAATTGGGTGTGGGTTTTGGTTATTGGTCCATATCTAAGGGTTTGGGCACCTCAAGTCTAAATATAGAGGATGCAAGGGTACATATCCAAATTTGGACACGGACACTGGGATACACACATAATAGCCTTTTATTCTTGATACATTTTCTATAAAACACCCAGATTTTGGTATGCCACAAAATAGAGGGGAACAAGAACACAGAGCAATAAAATTCATGACAAGTAATAAATGCATAAAGCTACGACATCCTTAGATTTCCTATTTCATCAGTTACACCTTACACGGACTCATAAATTCATAGATTTAACAACAGAGATGTACTAATATATTAGTTACAAGAACTAAGCATAAATATAGAATTTTTAAGTCACAAGAATAAGTAAGTTGACTTCTCTCTCATCTGTAAGTTGGGTTTCACTCTTCTATTTTCAGATGATAACAAGGTTTCTGATAACAGCATGGTCATCCGCCCGCACAAGTGAGGTACTTTGCCAAAAATGGCAGATCCGAGTAATAGAGTTTCTTATCAAACCTCTCATTTCTTCAACTAATGTTCACCACTCTGCAGTCCCACTTGTTTAAATAGAGGCATCTCAGATATAATCAAACTTTACTTTATCAAGCAATTATCCAACTTCGGCCATATCAATTCGAGCCCATTCTAAAATCTAAACAGGTATTTATCCTCCATTCTCACGCAATGAACAAAGAACAACAATTCCCACCACAACAGACAAAAACAAAAACACAAGTGCAAAACAGACAAAATACCCTAAAACAACTGCCCCGATCACACAACACGCATCAGCAGCTAAAAAAAAAACAAAAAGAAACCCTATCCCGTTACGCCAAAACTGTAAATTGAAGTTCATATGAAATTCGAAAACACAATAAGTAGCAGTGTTCAATAAACAAACGCGAAAACACCTATTTAGGTTTCTCAATGGTCCCATTCAAAACTCTACGACAAATATATGAATGAATATACTAAAACAAGGTGAGTATTGAATCCAATCGAAAAAGGAAAAGTTACCAGAAGGACTTGAACATGACGTCGATAGTCGATTCGTCTGATTTGGCAAAAATCGAGAAATAATCAGAGAATCCGAAACAAAATACGCGCTCTCTCTCTCTCTCTCTCTCCAGAATACAGGATTTCGTCTGCCTTCGCCCTTCGGTATGCTCCTGTTTGTACTTGATAGTATATAATTTGAAACAAAGAGCGTCCACGGGTTTGGGCTTAATTATGTTTGTTAACCAAGTAAATACAAAGAAAACAGAAGTACAAAAGTAAAATTTTTAAAAAGCCCTGAACTTTTTGACAATTTGTGAAAAAATACCTGGACTTCAGCCGTCAACAAAATCATACCTGAATTTTATATTCTGTCAACAAAAAAAACTCTACCGTCCCATTCTGTCACGTTTTTAATAGAGGAGACCTAACGGATGGCCTTAACAGTGGTTTTGGACATTGGGGTTCCGTTAATTGCCTAAAACAACGTTGTTTAGGGCGAAACTCAAAAAAAAAAAAAAAACCCTCCCTCTACCTCTCCCTCTCTCCAAAAAGCACACTCCAATTGTACGCCCCCCCCCCCCCCCCCACCAATTCAAAACAACCTCTCTCTCTCCAATTGAAAAAATAGAGAACTCAACCAATTCAAAACAAAACCAAAAAAATCAGATTAATTGAACTCCGACTTCGATTTTAATCATAAACACCATTCGTCGCCGGCTGCTGGTGGTGAACGACCATGTGGAAATTCTGGATCATCTGGCCTCATGATACCGTTGTCGTGATTTGACTTCGACTGATCAACATCGGTCGGGGCTAAAATCGTCAGTGGCAGCAGAAAGTTCCACAAGTGTAAATTCCTCCACGATGGCTTTGGCACCTCCTCCACATCCCCACAAACAATGTCATCATACATGTAAGTACCCGATCCAATCGTTCAAGGTTTCACTAAGATTATAGGATCATAAATTCTAAATGAAAAATTGGACGATTCGATCAAGCACTTACATGTATCCAATTGATTTGAAATTTTCCAAGTTAGCTCGAAAAATTATTTGGAAAATAATCAACGATTTGGATCGTTCATCGGTACATCATAGACCACATTTTTGAAAAACTTATCCTGGTGCACAACCAAAATGGTAGGTAGGGCTACTAAGAGTTAACCATCGTTAACTCCCTCTGTCAAAAACATTAACAGAATGGGACGGTAAGAGTTTTTTTGTTGACGAAATATGAAGTTTGGGTGTGGTTTTGTTGACGGCTGAAGTCCATGTGTTTTTTTTTTGCAAATTGTCAGAAAGTTTAGGGGCTTTTTTGAAATTTTCCCTTTTTTTTTTATCTCCTATTGTTTGGTTTGGAGAAAAATAACGCTGCTAATGAACCAAGCCCTTCGTAAAATTGTTGGAGGTTCGATTCGGTAAATGCTTGATTCTGTAAAGGCTCATTCAAGTTTGATTTGGATACTAAACGAATCGAATCTAATATGCCTTAATTTTAGTCTTGCTTGATAAATGATTCGAACTTGAACCTAAATTCTATGTATTTGGCTCGATTATGCTCGCGAACATAAAGTATATGTATAACTCACAAGAATTACAGATGCACTTATGAATATGCATAAATTTTTACTTTCTACGTAATGAAAATTTTATAACTTGTACATTTATAAACTTACATTTGGATAAGTTTTTACTCCTATTATTTTGTATATAAATGAATTTATTTACATGTAATCTCTCCGTTTCAAATTCCTCATGCCTTTATATTCAATATTTCATAATAGTCTCTTTATCAATAACAATGATTCCGTTCAAAAGTTGAAATATAAGAGCATTATTGTAAATTAATGTATCTTTTTTAGTGTGAATGCATTTATTGCATATTTTAAAAAAAAAAAGTTGAAGCCCCTTAAAAGACCAGCAATTTGGAACAAATAGAGACGTATGTGAGCATAAATATATAATATGTTTGACTTGTTAAGGCTCGTGAATAAGTTCGAGCTTGACAAAAACCTAGGCAAAGCTCAGCTCGAGCTTAACTAGTCAAATTTTCATTGCACTCAACCTCAGCTCAAGTTCACTTTAAAACTTAACGAACGAATCTAAATATTCTAAAGCTCAACTAGTTTGTAGCCTTAGAGAGCAAGCCAACAAAGGGAGAGAAAATAACAGATCCAAGTTTTGTGATCGGTAAAATATTTCTCCCATTATCCTTTCGTTTCCCTCTCATTCTCTTCTCTTTTCTCTCACCTTCCTCAAATTTCAAACATAACATAAGTATTCGTCAAAAGACAAAAAAATATATAAATTAAAGTTAAAAAATGCCAGAAAAGACAAAAATAAAACTTGAAAGATCTATCTAGGCCTACTTTCCCCAAATAATCTACAGTACTTGACTAAAAGCTCTAGAACGACTTAATAGTAAGTTTTCCGTTTGATTTTAGCAACCAGTTGCTAAAATCATGGTTAAAATCAACCATGATTTTAGCAGCTGGTGAACTCATTTGCTAAAATCATGGTTGATTTTAGCAATTGGGCTGCTAAAATCAAATGAAAAATTCACCCTTAAAACAGATTTTGAGCAGGTCATCTTCTCACAATACATCAATTACTTTTAGCACTTTTAGTAGAAATTGCAAAAAAGCAAAAATAAATATAATGTTTTCATCTTAGGTAAATTTTAAATTTTTAACTGTTTTAAATTCTTCCTATATCTTAAAAAAAAATAATGAGAATAAAATAAATAGTTTAACAAAACTGAATACAACAGTTCCATGAAAGAAGCCCTTACTTGACATATTAACCTAAAAGGGTTTGGCCAAGCGGGTATGAAAAAGTAATAAGTGTTTATCATGCTTGTCTTCCATGAGATTGTATGTTCGAATCTTACTGATGCCAAAAATTTCGAACCTTGGGGCTACAGTGGAGGGTTTGTCCAATCGTTAACCTTTTTTTTTGTCATATGATAGAAAAATCTATTTTTACCCCAGCCATTCGCAATGATATCAAGCTCTTGTCCATAGGGTTTGAAATTAGGCCAACTAATACCCAGTCAAAATGGTTATCAAACTCTTCTTATAGGATTTGAACCTGCAATCTTAGGGCATCTAGTGCACTATCTCAAATCACTACCTAAAGTGCCCTAATTAGTTAGCTAAGAAAAACTCAAAAAATGGTCTCTAGTGTACAAAAATTGGCTCCCTAAAATCCTAGGTGACACCCCTCACTACTTAAAGTGCCCTAAGTGACCACCTAAATTTGGGGAGTGACTTAAGGAGAGAGAAAGAGGAGAGAGATAGAGAGAAGGGAAGGAGAGGAGATTTTTGTGGGAGCACTTGGTGCCCCGCATCACTTAAATGGGTCTCACTCTAAAAGATAATAAGCATTTTTAGGGAGTTCTATTAAAGTGCATTTCTCCTTAGCTAGCTAACTAAGTTCTTAGTACACAAAATAGGATCTCATATGTGTTTAGGTGTACACTTTAACAAATATTTTTTAAGTAGTGCACTAGAGATGCTCTTAGAACAGCACTAAGTATAAAGTACTGCTATACAACTACTAAGAGCCAACTATTTTGATTAGATCGTTTACTTCAAGAATTCGGAATTAGCGCGCAAGAACTGACCTGCAAATTAAAAATCCTTACTTGACATATTTACAGACGTGGCATACTGCGGACTTTGATTGGTGGATAAAGAAACAGCAAGGCAGTGCCACGAAATTGCAAGTGGTTCTCCCTTTCGTCAACGGAAAATGAGGTGGTCATGCACACATAGTATAACTTGAAGGAATCATTAAATGGAGTGTTATTTTTTCTTTTAATTAAAGCTGACCCAAAAAGCCGTGATATATTTGTGAAAATTCACAAAGGGAGTTCAAATATAAAATCTGTATAATAGGAAAAGAAATACATCGAGAGAGTTTCGACGAGTAAAACAAGATTCTTCTAATGCTGCAGCTCACGAAATCTCAACATATCCATCAACCTCTCGATTTAACAAGAGAGAGAGAGCCGCCTACCCCGAGAGAAACCCTCATCAGAGAAAAGAAAAGAGACAAGGGCGAGCCAAAAAAGGCGTACAGGGTCCCTATAGTAAGGGGCTCACTATAAGATTGCAGTGAGTCTATCCGACCGTCCATTTCGATAATGAACGCTTGGATTTTAATTCAAACAATAAATAGCTCGAATCATTTGAAGTTCAGATTAAATCATATTCTTCGGTGCCGAAATGGATGGCCGAATGGGACTCACCACAACCCTGTAGTGAATTACCCTCGCTATAGGACCCACTTCCGCCAAAACGTGTGCGTCCTTAAGTTTACATTTGTTGTGCGGGGAGCCATCTTAGACTCGGCACATACGTGCTATGATAGTTAGGATTACTGTAACAAAGGTGTGGAAACTTTATATCCAACTCAAAATCAATTGGCAATGAGTGGAGAGGTCCCAGCATATATTAAGTGATCACCCATTCCACTCTTAGGTAATGTAGGACAATATTTCTTAACATCCCCCCTCACGTGCAGCCACATTTGAGGTCTGTTACGTGTGGCCACTTTTTGGGTCATATCATCGTGCAGTCTTTTTACTGGCCTATCATCGTGGATGTGGGAATACGATTTTTTTATATTTTATTAAATGTGGAGTGGAATAGGCCCCGCTCTGATACCATGTGAAAACTTTATATCCAACTCAAAACCAATTGGCAATGAGTGGAGAGGTCCCAACATATATTAAGTGATCACCCATTCCACTCTTAGGCAATGTGAGACAATATTTCTTAACAGACAAAACATATATGCGAAGCAAATCAAACTAATAGCATATAATATCAAACCAGAGACAAAGATTTTACGTGGCTCGGCTTACATTGTGTGTAAACCTACTTCACTGGTAATTGATTAGTGGCTTCCAAGAATGCATTCAACATAGTAAAGGCGAATGCCTCCTCGCAACATAGGAAGGGTTCGATTCCCCCTTAAGGCAAACCATGATTTAAGAGGGAGGCTATGGCGGTGGGTTGCTATGCTAGTCTCCCCCGATTAATTAATTGAAGTTCGAGTAAGCTAACCCAGATACCCGGTTATAAAATAAAAAATAAAAAAAATAAAAGTTTTCAGCAATCCCTCTCAAAATCTCACCAAATCCAAAATTCAAATTCTCTCTCTCATTTTCTAATTGAGACTATTATATGTGTTTCTAACAAGAACAATGATACAGACACTCCCTCCCAACCACTCCCTACCACTCCCTCTCTCACATGTGGTGGGACCCATCACATGTGGAACCCACGGTGGGACCCACCACATGTGAGAGGGGGAGTGGTAGGGAGTGGTTGGGGAGGGAGTGTATCTATCATTTTTGTTCTAACAACTAATGAATCTACTAGTATTTACACAATTACAGTGGGTCCCTTTACACTTTGACCCTTTCTAAGGATAATCGCTTGAAAATTTTTACTTTTATTTTTGGGAACTGCAAAAATCGCTTGAAATTTTAGAACGAGATAGAAGATGATTGCAAGTGAAAGGGAGGAGAAAAAATTTGTTCACCCTCACCAAAAGAGGGTGAACAAAACCCTCACTCTGATTGGTTGAAATGGTATGGGGTCCATGGAATCAATATACTTTTTGGTAAACATGACATCACTTTATGGTGGAATCCACACTATTTTTTGTGGACCCAACACCATTTCAACCAATCAGGATGAGGGTTTTGTTCACCCTCTTTTGGTGAGGGTGAACAAATTTTTTTCCGAAAGGGAGAGGCAAATGCTATGCTTCCGACATATATATGCTGTGATGATTGCACTTTAAGTCCCTTGAGCTTTTAATAATCTCAATTTAGTTCCATATATTCTTTAATTACTTGTTTTGTATAGATATGCATCTTTTATGATAGTTTATCTAATTATTGTAATAATTGGATCTCATGTTGCTCAACTATACATCGAGAACCGTAGAAGGTTAGGGACACATGGGATAATGAGGGGTTTCGTATACTTGGATTATGATGAACACACCAACATTGTCAATGGATAAAGTTTCGATAAGATAGAAAGGATATCGTCATTGACTCATGTATTTCACGAGGTTTATGAGAGCTAGTGAAACATGGTGCGAGGTTGAGAAGCGATCTTCGACGGCGTGGTACACGGGTTTCTCCATGATGTAAGCGTGTAACGCCCCGAAAATTGGGTACGTTAATAAATAAATTACAAAATTATTTAAATAAAATACCAACTTCATTAAAAAAAAATCCAAAGAATACTTAATAATTTTTTTTGCGGAGATTGAAAGTAAACTAACTTATTACAACTGAAATAAATTGAATTCGAACACTGTCTGAAAAACTTAAACATTTATTTAAAATTCAACTGAAATAAATGACAGAGCCATCTAGCCAAATTCTACTGATAAAGTCATGGGTCCGCCACCTGATTCCCATCTAACTGCTCCATGGCCTCGTAATCAGCAGGCAGCTCCTCATCTCCTTCTGTACTTGGCGTTGGGGACGCCAGGGCCACAAAAAGTAGCACCGTGAGTGGTAAAATTACACTCAGTAGGGCGCTCTAAGCCACCCATTTACTAAAGTTACTCATGCAACAATTACACACATAACTGATATTTAATTTCGTATGAAATACTCAATTTTTTCACATCATTCCTCAACACAAAGGATTCACAACATTTTATTAATCTCATTCCAACTTTGAACATATATTTTTCGTCACAGGCTTTCATCCACAGTATACCTCAGGTGCTCGATCACACAGCAAAGCCACCTCGGGGTATGTTGCGCACAGCTCACGATTGATCACCCATTGACCAATCTCTATCCGGCATCGATTCCCACCCACAGTATACTTCCGGCGCCCGATCACACAGCAAAGCTACCTAAAAGTATAAACTGCGCATGGCTCAAGACCCATACCGGACACGTCCCAATCCCAATATCGCGATTAAATCCAATCATTCTTAAACTTTAACATTTCGATCAATAAGTACTTAACAATTGGGTTCATGCATCACGTGGGTCATTAATCACATAAGTCCGACATAACGACAAAATTAAAATAATCACAAAAAGAGAAATTTAACATAACATGTAAAACAAAAACATTATCAATCTACTAAAAATAGCAAACTAACTCCATAAATCACGAGATTTTACAGAAACATTAATCTTTACGTTACAAACAGATTCTGTGTTTTATCTGGGTTCTAAATCCTTCATTAAAGAGGTCGAAATTGGATTTTAAAAATAATCTGCAATCTGTCTCGTATTACACTACATCAGAAACTTTGAAAAATCATATAAAATTCTACGTAACTCGGATCGAGACGAGTTCTATATCGAAGTTGCTTAACTTTTCAAGATCTACAACTTTTCAGTTTTGAGTTTTTCCCGAATCAACTGGAAAAAGACCTGAAATTGACGAACAGAATACAGTACACGAAAACTCGAATTTCCAATGTCAAACTTTCACTACCCATTCGATAACGATCTAGTTTTCGGTGTACAAATTTTCTACACTTCTCCACATACACACTATATATAAAAAAAACAGTAACTAAAGTAATGGTTAGGTTTAGAATTCCCTACCTTTCTTCCGTAGATTTAAGCACAAAATTGAAGTTCAGAAACCGAAAATCAAACGTCACCGAAGGTATGAATTTCTGATGAAAAGAGGGAGAATTACTAGGAGAAAAATAGATAAAGATAGAGATAAAGATTGGTATAATAGAGTGGTAGAGAGTTATTAGGAGAGTGGAGAAAAGATAGAGTTCTTTTCAAAACACAACACTAGTAGATATATACTACAAAATTATCTCTATATCTACATTATATAGTTATCTACTGCCTAACAAAAATTTCAATAAAAATATTTTGTTTTACAGATAAAGATTATTAAAATCTTATTAATATAATTAATAAAAATCGGGTCTTTACAAAGCGAGCCCGATAGCCCGTGAACCCTGGTGGTGTTGTCCGGTCGATGTATCCAATGCTTTGACATATAATTGTGGTTACATCTAGTTAATACATACAACTTCACAAATTTGGAAAATTCTAGAAGGTTGAATTCGTATTTGGTGATCGAGTGATGCTTCCCACCATTTGCAGAGAAACGCATGGCTGATCTACTGGAACCTGCGTACATACATACATATGCATTAATAAAATGTCATTTTGTATGATTGAGGCCTCAATGGGTTAATCAAAATCATATTTTTGGAAATGTAGTATGTTTTGGGCAAATAGAATACGAAATTAATCTATTTCATAATTTGTTACTTGACTATACAATATGGTAGTTTAATATCCACATTAATTTTTAGTAACATCAAAAAATAATATATTTATCTTCTTTAAAGTAAGAGATTAAAAAAAAAAAAAAGTTACGCATAAATACAAGAAACTTATATATGAATATAACAGGGAGGAGTCCGGATTTTGCTAATATAATTTTTTTTTTAAAATTCATGCTCATATTTAAAGTCCAATTGTGAGAAGAAATATATCGGAAGCCCAAAACTAAATTTACACATGAAAAATAAAAAATTAGTTTCGTTCAATATCAAGAATAATGAAAAGACTACAATAGAACTCTGCTAGCTAGTATTATGTTTCAACTCTACGTATCTCTGCTGGTCTCTTCATAATTCATACTTATATTGGTTTCATTACTGGAGATCAATTGTGATATGGTTGCAAGTTAAAATTTTGCATGAGCTATAGAAATTCTTAATTCTATTGTGTAGGAACTTTCGGATAAAAGGATATGACCAATGATGCTATAAAAATATAAATAAATCTATTTGCTTAGAGCTTTAAGATAATTCTATAAATTCTAGCCAAATTGTATAAATTTTGTTAGAATTCGATTAAAAGATACATTTAAGTTCTTCAAAATCTAGTCAAACATCGTTTGAAACTTTGTTGTTTTTAGATATCAGCGCACGACGTCATTGCGCCTCAAATTACAACTAAATAATCGAAAAAATCACAATTAAAGATTAATGGTTGTAAGATAGCGACGGAATAAGATCACTTACGAAGTGGCCAGCTTCAAGAATCCAGTAAAAGAACAAGTTTTTGTACGACCTAAAGAAACCTTTTGTAATTGGATCTTGCCCACAGTACAAAGGAGTTCTGCTCAATTCCAAGAATCCTTTTAGCCCATCCCATCTGCAGAGATATATGTGTTGATAATTCAATTGAAGAAAAATAATTTACTCAAGTTAATGGTAAAATACAGAGGAGAAAACCATTACTTGAGTTTGTTGACCCAAGCTTCTGCTCCTATGGTCGCGCATATGAGATCAATCTATCATATGTATAAACATAAAAAGCATATCAATCGAAATTTAAAACTTCAACTGTAGAGATACAAATTACTTTTTTATATTTTCGGTGAAGTACGCCTAGCTAGTACCCGTTAGTGCATAGAGCAACTCCAATCGGAGCTTCAAAAGTAATGTGGAGTACCCATTAATAGTTGTCTAGGAGGGATATATTTAGTACATAGGCCTAAATTTGACGTTTAAGAGAAACTCCAACCGGGGAATCAAAAGTGACGTGGAGCTTCAAACGATAATTTTAAGAGTCTAATTTCATCGAACCAGCTTCCTTTTTAAATTAATTCAAATCCATGCAGATTTGAAATTAAACAAACACCTCTTATGCCATTTTTTAAGCCAAGAGTATCCCAAGATGCAAAATTTGCTTTTGTTTCAAAATTTGATATATTAGATTTGGAGACTGAAGGGGATTGATGTCAAATATGGAGATGCCAAAACACAATCTGACATGGCATGTCAAGTGGAAGAATTGACATGTGAAGTAAATACAACCACAGTGTGAAATGCTTAATTGGCAGTTGGCATCCTCTCACTCATGTTAATGTTGGTAAGTGATTGATGTCAAATCTTTTTTTGGTACTTCTATTGAGTATGACCCTTAATTTTGGTCAAGACTTTATATAAAAATCCTATACTAGTTTGACTTATCGGTTGAAGTATGCATTTTAAGATGTCAAATTTCTACATGCCAAATTGCCACATATGGCTTCGAAAAAAATTGGCATCCCCATTTTTGGGATTTGGGGATCCTGTAGTGCACTGCCGCACTACAACCTTGTAGTGCGGCACACAAGCTGTTGATCTCGGCAAGTTCGTTCGGATCATGCAAGCACCAAGATGAAATCTGAGCCGTTGATTGCGCGATCAATGGCTTGGATGCCGCACTACAACCCTGTAGTGCGGTAATGCACTACAGGATGCCCTCTTCCCCATTTTTGAAGGCACGATTGGAGATGCAAACCTTCAAAAACTTTTGACATCTCCAATTTGAAGCCGTGGTTGGAGATGCTCTAATGCAAAAAGCGGTTGTCATCCTAACTTGTATATCATTCAAAGACAATGGAAATAATAAGATAGCCATCGTACCTGTCCATTGTAAATAGTCACGTTTACGCCTTTAGCTAGGAGCTCATCTACCTGAAAAATGTACTTAAATTATAATTCATTTGCAGAAACAAATAACTGATAGCTACTAGTGTTAAAATAGAGTAGGGAACAAATTAGAACACAACTTATTAGTCCTATTTCAGAAATTCAAAATTTGTGTATTGATCACCTCGTTAATTCTTGCTTTCATGAAATCACCAGTCAAGGCTTCGAAAACAAGTCCTCCCTGTCCTCCCCATCTAAAACACAAATAATCACTTATTTTTAGTCAGGCATAGATGAATAAATCAATACGGTCAATTAAGTTTTCGTAGACTGAGTGCGTTCCACACATATTTTGAGAATCCGAACCGTTCATTTTGTAGGTCTTGACATCCACGTTATTCAATACAAAAGTCAGGTTGATCAGGCATTACTAGCAATCTTTAAAACATATACAGAGTATATATTTTTGCCGGAGAGAAATTCTTTCCATTAATCAATTGATCTGAATCAAGCAGTAAGCGCGCACTTATCGATATTTGAAGGTTTAAATTACCATACACTAAAAAAGAACTTACGTTACATTGCTCGGAATAATCTTAAGCTTCTGTCTTATAGGCCCATTCATCAAGGTCCCAAGGTCAGGAGTACTCGATGCACCCTTCGATGAAAACATTTTGGAGCTAATAAATTTCGAGTAGACCTCCATCATAAACCGTTTCGGTACTTCATTCGCTTTTGGAGGAGTAGATTCTTGAGAATAATCCCACAAGAAGTTGTAAAAGTCCTGCAATTCCATCACAATCAACTCAGAATTATGTTCATGCATGAGATGTAGGATCCCGAGGCACATGCAATGCATGCACAAGTCGTTTTTATTGATCTGTTATCAATCCGACGAGTTGTTAATGTTTCTACCGGTGTCCGTTTTCTTTATGCGTTGATCAAAATGGTATATCAAGAAAATCAAAAAGTGAGCCAGTCTCAAAACTGATGTTTGCTCCGAAATTTGGAGGCGTTCTCTTTATAAGAGTAATAGATACGGTACCACTTCGTTGCTATTGTCCAAAACAAAATTCTCTAGCTCTCCCCAAGTGTTGGTTGCGTCTACATACTTCCCTTCTCGAATCTGTTGCTGAATTTGTTGCGCTAAGCTGTTGAGTACGGGTGATAATGTTACGATTTTTTTCAAAGGTAATTGATTTTCACACTTCTAAATTGATATTTACGCCCTCTTTTTTTAATATAACCTGTTTGCTCCGCTCAAGCCGTTGTTGTCAAATCTTGAAACGTCCTTTAGAAGTGGCCCCCATGAAAACTGCATCACATTCACAATCACAATTCATATACCTAAACCAAGTTAAACCAAAGTAGCATCAAATAGAGAGATTAATTACGATTTGAAAGTTTTGTGTACCACAAAATCTTCGGGAGAAATCCAACTGTCCCCTAAAGCAACTCCTGTATTTTTTGAGCACATAGATCAGAGCAAGGCAAAAAAAGTAGTTGAACTTTGATTCTATTTGTTTCTTTTTGTTCATGTCATAAGGAGAAAAACCTTGGGTGAAAATTGGGTACGGCTGACGTGGTGCCGGAGCGAGCATCTCGGCCGTCCAAAAGTGTTTTGGATGGGTGCAAATTGGGTACGGCTGACGTGGTGCTGGAGCACGCATCTCGGCCGTCCACCAAATACTTTTGGACGGCCCAGATTTCTCCCTCCCTCTGTCCTCTCTCTCCTTTTTCTCTTTGTAAAATCCAGACCGTCCAAAATACTTTTGGATGGCCAAGATGCCCGTGATGCCACGTGGTACCCAAAGTTTTTCTCATGTCGTAAGAAAGACAGCATTAAAAAAACAGCCCGAAGAATTAGTTTGGTTTTTTGGTGGGTTTTCTCCCAAAAAAGTAACATTTAGTGAATCCCCTAATCCTAGCATGGATGACCAGCTTTTGACCATAAGGAGATCAGTCAAGCCATGCCTAAGTTGATCGGATGTCTCGAAAAAAAAGAAAGAAAAACAATACAATTACCTCCGAGTTGTAGCTTTAGTTCCCCTGCTTCTATAGCATTCAAAGCCGATATGCCGAGAGTAGCCGCAAATTTTCCTCCATAAGACTCTGCAACAATGAACAAGGGACTCTTTTGTAGGGTCTCATTTCCATTGAAAATGGCCTTCAACAAGGTAGTTAAATCAGTTGCAGACTCTTCATCAGTCGTGACTAGCAAATTCTCATCATCCACATAACTAAACCCCGTTCCGACCGGACTATCCTGATTACGAATAAGTAGAGAACGCGTAAAAATGCGTAGACAAAAGATTTATTTTACTACGCGAAGTTATTACTCACAAAAGAAAGAAGAAAAAAGGAAAAAACGCGAATAACAAGTGAATATTGTAACATTACCACAAATAAGAGATCGGCTTTGATGAGCCATGTCGAATTCCGCGGCTTCAAATTCAAGTCCAACGGTCCGATTTCTGCGAAATTTCCAAAGCCAACTCCCGAAGCACCCTTTTATTTTGAGGAAAAATCATTACTAGTTAGAATTAGATAAATTTTTTATTTTATTTTATTTAGAATAGTGAATTTTATTTTATTTTTTCTATTCTTGTGTAGCAGGAATATTTACTACTTACAGGACCTCCTTGGAGCCACAAAATTATAGGCCATGGATTGGAAGGATCCACAACTCTAGAAGGACTTCGATAATACCACCAAAACATATGAGCCTCTGCATTTCAAATGCAGAACAATGAATTATATACTAATAAACCAATAATACGGAGAATTATCTGTCTCGTTCAGGTTGGCGTTTCAAAGGTATTTTTGGGAATCAGATTCCATTTGGTGTTAGCATTTAAAACAATTTCGAAGATTGAATCAGAGGCGGTTCCACATAACTGTGATCCGATTCCCTGTCCAATTTCGATCTGTATATTACTAGATCTAAAATATGTTACATTCATTCTACAAATATAACTATTGTAATTATATATATTTGGAAATTTATGTATCGATTTAGTTTGTAAAATTTGTGAAAACCTAGATTTTGGTTGTTTGGTTTTGATGTTTGTTGGAATCCACAAAATTTTTGTAATAGAAAAAACTTTTACATTTTTTTGGCTGATTATTTGGCCGGAATTTTATGCATGGAATTAAGTGAGTTTATTTTATTTTACTTTCTAATTTTTAATCCTGAAGACTTTTGGGGCAGGTGGGGATCCCCAAATCCGTCTAGGATGAGAATAGAGGATGGAGCTGATTTCTCGCTCAGGGAACACGAGCGATAAAGGCAGATATCAAGTTCGGGGTGGTCAAATCCATCCCTAACCAACAGCAACAACAAAAACTGATAAAAAAAAACAACTGGGCGCGAATAATATTTCAAAACTATCTTTTCAACGTACTAGGTCGAACTTCGACGTAGCCCCATTGTTGTGAACCATCTTCAGTCCCTGCAGTGGGTTGGAGATTTGCATCAACCAAATTAGAACTGGAAACTAGTACAGAAAGGAAGACAAGAAGCAAAAGACTTTGCATTGATGCCATTTTGATGTCCAAATGGAATGGCTTTGGGAAAGCCTCTTATATAGCAATCCAAAGACAAGAGTTAGCCTAAAAACATAGTCAAATAAAAAGACGGACAACAATTATTTATTGAGGATTGGCCTGCAATTTGCATAGACTATATTAATTATTGTTGCCTGTGTTGGAATTTAACCAATATTTTTCATGTGTGATGGTTGCAAAGTTAGAGTAGAAGATTACAGGATCTTTGAATAGATAGGCTCCAATTCAATTCCTTGACCACTTATGTTGATTTTTCCATTTCACATGTAAGGCTCCGTTTGTTCAGTTGTACGAAAAATGATGAATAAATATAAGAAAATTAAATATCTTGTATTTTTTTTCAGCGTTTGATTACCATGGTGATCGTTGGATCCAATCTACTACTTCTACTCTCTCGCTTAGGAAATGCTTTCCTGCAAATATATCCTATAAAAATGACGAAAATATAGTTTACTTGCAAATTAAATCCTTTGTCAACAGAACACACATAGGAAACAAAATTTCTTTTCTTTACTTCACTTTACTTTTTCTGAGAACATTTTTCGTGTAGCATCCCCGACAAATTAACGAAGATATACTCATTTATATTGCGTCAAAACATAGAATTTACCTACTCATTTATAATTTATGTGCTGAGAAACTAGGTGAAATAGATTTCATGAACACTTTTTTTAAAAAAAATTATAAATATTTTAACTTGAAAAATATTCCTGCAGTTGATTCTAATGATTTACATATCTATATATGACGTTTACCATATCAATAATTTGTTATGTGTAATATTCTAATATTTAAATTATCTATATCATCTATGATTTAAATTAGATTAATAATATTAATTACTTTATACACCTACGAAATCGAATTCTCAATTTTTTCAACTTTATTTGACCTTCCGTGCAGACCAAGAAACCCATTGCCATTTGATGTAAATCTACGCTATTATTAAAACGGTCCCTTTTTCCCCTTCTTTTCTCATGAAGGATTTTGTCAAAAAGTAGTCTACGTACAATATATTCGTAGGAAATCTAAACAATTTTAATCCCTAAGGGCTCATGTGTTGAATTTGAAATCTTACATTTTTAATCCGACTATATATTTTTCCTACGGTTGCCGTTGAAATTTAATTAGATCTCAACATTCTTAATTAAACCCAATATCCCGCTCTCTACAAACATTAAAAAAAAGAGTAGTTATGGATTGTGAACTATAAATATTTATCACATTTAAATACATGTCACCCAATACGATGAAAATTATTTATTTTATATATCTTGTTGTTTTCATTTTGATTAATTTTCATCTTATTGGGAAAATAAATAATTTAAATAGATAAATAAATATACATATGAACAAATACGTGTATATTTAATCATAAGGTTGGAAAGTGCCACATTTAGATGAACAGAATTCATACGGAAAAATAATACTATCGTCCAACCAAGATTTTTAAAGGTGACATATATCGGTAAGACATTTAGTTGTGTGCGTGCGCGTTGTATATTTTGCTGAGTTTTGGATTTTTTTTCCTTTTATAAGAGCACTCAATAAAATTAAATCACAGAAAACAAAATAAGGTAGATTTACGAGCAAACAAAATAAACAGTAAATCAATCATACAACGAAAAAACATATAAAAAGATATATATTAAAATTTCGAAAGTAGTCATCATGACAAGAATGTAAAATAATCACTTAAATATTACCCTTCTTGCATTTTTTGCTACAAAAATAGATTATTTTTTATACCTAATATAACCCTATGAAATCTAAGTTGAGATTCTAAAAAAAAAAATGATGCCTTGTCTCAGGGATGGGCCTAATATTTTCAGGGCCTATAACTTCTGTAATGAAAAATGGGCCTAATATTTTCCTGGCCTATTAATTTGTTTGTTTAGCAATTGTACAGTTCCATTAGGTCATTAAGTAATCTATTCCCTTGAAAAAAACTTGAGATTCTTTCAGCCATACAAAAATTATCTCAATTATAAGTTCTTGTATAAAAGTTACTGTATTAAATTAGAAAAAAAAAAAAAAAGATATCTGAAACTGTAAAATTAGGCAATTTTTCTTCCTTCTTCTTCTCTCCTTTTTTTGGCCTGGTGAAGTGCATTATCTGACCATGTGCCCCATGCCTAGTTTACACCGGGAAAGGTGGAGAATGTAACACATTTTGCACATGTACTTAAGCCTATTTTGGCCTAATAAGTCATTGTGACTTACTTTTTGGTCCTTGTTTGATTTTTTTCCGCGTTGGTTTTGCGTCAAGTTTTTTTTGTATTATTAGTTCATCTCAATAAGAAATTCATTGATAATAAGGACATAGTACAAGAAACCGACTTTATAGG
This sequence comes from Vaccinium vitis-idaea, assembly GCA_963854785.1. Taxonomy (NCBI): domain Eukaryota; kingdom Viridiplantae; phylum Streptophyta; class Magnoliopsida; order Ericales; family Ericaceae; genus Vaccinium; species Vaccinium vitis-idaea. The sequence goes on from OY978220.1 coordinate 13,944,864, forward strand.
GAGACAACCAGAACAAAAGACCAAAACAAGCAACAACAACAACAACAACAAAAATACTCCCAATATAAGATTGCAAAAGCAACTTAACGAACACACATATAGTTCGAAAGTCACTCTAGCACTTGCCAAAAAAAAAAATTTAGAGAATAATGAGCAGAAAAATGATACTAGTGCCGCACACGAAAGACATGAGGAATGTTGTACCTATCCTCAATGGTATGCAATCGTTTGCGGCTTATGCCTAGCGTGTTTCTTGAAGGTTTGAACTCTTTGAACATCGTCAAGGTCTTTGAGCCTTGTTTTTTGCCTAAGAGTCATGTAGTTGTTTGGACTAGCCATTGATAAGCCCCCAATGTTGTATATATCCGGGTTTATCTAGCTCTTTTTGTTCACACACACACACACACATTTTAACGCCTTATAATATTGATGTTGCGCGAAGTGTATTTTTGGAAGTTTCAGGTAAAACCACGGCATAAGGCGCGTTTTGAAGCATTTTGGGAAGCATCCCAAGAATTCAAGGGCGAAGTGCCCCATGGCATGCCACCACCGGGCCTCAAGAGCCAAGAAATGAAGACTCGGCTAAGGCGCGGGAAGTCGAAGAGCCACAAAGCCAAGCCGGTTGGGATGAACGCTGTGTCTCACGCTCTCAAAGACTCCCGGTGGAATCCGGGAGTGAACAAGCACTCACGAGACCAAGTGCTCCCCTTCCCGAACCTCGCACGATGTTCGGAAGTGTTTTGAAAGATGTCCGGTAGCACACAAGGCCAATGGATGGCGAAGAAAGAAGAGGCGACCTCAATACCCCCAACCTTGGGTATCAAGTATTGATACCAGTATTGATAGGTATCAATACCTCTGAAGAAGAAGCTGAACAAAACATTGGGTATCGATGCCCCCAACCTTGGTATCGATACCCAGGCATTACGGGGAACATTTTGAAGGCAGGTATTGATACCAGTATTGATAGGTATCAATACCTGGAAACCCGAAAAGTTGTTTAATCCACTTGTTGGACTTTCTACTTATGGAAAGTTTACCTTTTTAGATTTTTTGGAGAGAGTAAAGTTAATTGGTATATATTAGACCCCTCTCTCTCTCTCTCTCTCTCTCTCTCTCTCTCTCTCTCTCTTTTCACACACTTGCTCTTTTATTTAATTTACTAGTTTTTGCTCTCCCCTCTCTCCCCCATTGGAGAGAGTTTAAGCTCTCTCTCTCTCTCTAGAATACTCAAGTAAGTACTAAGTTTCCGTTAATTTGTCATTTATTAATGTTGTAGCTACTCGTTGGATCTCTATATAAATCAGGTTTGTTTTTGTTTTTATCGGTTAAATTGTATTCTCCATTTTCTAGTCATTTCCTTCTTAAACCTTAGTTTTTACTTGTTGTTTGTGATTTTCTCAAGGCTTAAAGTTGTAGGCAAGCTTAGGAACTTTGCTAAAAATCAGTTTATTAAGTCACATGTTATATTATTTATTTCCTTTGCAAAATTAGTCATGTTTTTCTTAGTTATGTTTGAGTAGTCTAAATAGGCTCGGTCATGGGGTGATTAGCACTCCATGACTTAGGATTAATTAGTTCTTCTCGCCAAATTGCAAACACTTCTTGTTTAATAAAGTCACGGGTTCATCTTTATGTATCAAAATTTGGATTTGTTAATCTCATTGATCTCTCGTGGCCGAGGGTTAATTCACCTAGGTACGGGTGATGCTTTGGGCGATGTCAATCTAAAAGTTTGTCTAATTGGCTCAAGAACCCTAAACTTTATCGAACATCATTTCTAGTTCAAAGAGTTAGGATCGATTTTACGTACCAAAGTCTAGGTTTGTTAATCTTTTTGATCTCTCGTAGTTAAGGGTTGATTCTCCTTTTCATGTGTGATGCTTGGAGCGATGTCAACCTAGATGTTTGCCAAATGGTTACAAGAATCCTAATCTCAACAAGAGAGGAACGAATTAGCCTAAGTTATGGTTGTTAAAATCTCCTAGACTTTGCCTTAGTTTAATTAGTCTTTTTAATCTTCCGAGTCGTTCTCAAAGTTGAGAGAATTCCACCAAACAAACTCCAAAAGCCAAGTTCGCCGCTTTAAGGCTAAAACCTTCATTCGCAAGACAACTCTCACGCCGGGTGCGTTCGGTCCCTGTGGATTCAACCCGGTCTTACCGGTTTTTATGTTATGCAATACCTAGCCCTACGCTTGGGGCGACACCATCTAAGATACAATCTAAGGTCGCAAGTAGCCATCTAACGACCTCCTCTTTCTGCAATGCTATCCTTAGAAGTTAGAAGCCATAATTTGCACATACTTGAAATACCTAAAACATGTGCAGTTGGTTGAATGAGTCATATGATGACCTGGATGCATGCTTAGAAATATTGTTCCTAAAGGCCAAGATACACTTAGACTTGAGAGGCCTCAGACTCTCAAAAGAGGTGGAGAGATGTTCAACACATTATCCTCGGAAAGGGGCATCGTCAGAATTGTTTTTCCTGATACATTGAGATATGAGGTTCCTCTCATACGAACCCTGATGCACATGATGAGCTTCTATGCTATTCGGAGGCTTCACAATATTGGAAGATTGAGGCGGTGTTTGTAAACCAACTGACATAGAACATGTTCGCAAACAGATTCATTTGCTACCTCAACAATGGTGGAAGTGTCCAACACTATATCCTGGGAATCACAATTCACAACATGATGCTTTAGTCAATTGAATATATACTAAAACTTTTACGTTCCTTGATTTTGGATCCTCTCAATTCTGAAGTAGTAGTAGAATATTATTTGCGATTGATCGCCCTTAGGTAACTGTAAGCTCCATAGGCCGAGCTCCTTTATGGTTGGCAATTTTATGTCAAAACACACATCTTTGTGTATCCCATTTTGTTAATTTGTATTTTCTTTTTATTATTTTCTAGAGAGTCTGTATAGGTATGGAAAGGAATCATTTTGATTTGTATTTCACTTGAGTGCGATAGTCATTAAGTCAAGTGGTTTTATGGTTTTGGGAAGATTGTGACTCAGAAAGAATTATTGAGAAGATTGGGAAGTTTGTATATGGGAAGATTTTGTCTCTAAGGAAGATTGTGAAGATTTTCCTCGGAAAGAATTATGGACTTATTTTGTTTGGGAAAAGCAAGAATCTTGGGGGAAAAGAAATTAAGAATAAGGAAACAATGTAATTAGAGATGATCATTTTGTTTAAAGAAACAAAATAATTGGAGATGTGCAATTCGCCCAAGAAGCAACAGGTTCGCTTAAGCAAGTGGTTGAGCGACTGCATCTAGGTTAGTTCTGCTCGAGCGAGTTAGTCAAGCAACAGTGGCCTTCTTTTATTTGCTCTATAAATACAAAGACATTAGGGTTCAGACATGTACATTGAGAGCGGCCAGCACTTCTAAACCTCTGTTCTTACACTTCCAAATACCTTTAGGGCAAATACTTATGTATCTTGAAGGATTATAATGATCAATGGGATCTTTGTGCTAATTGATCATCTTGTAAAGGTTTCAACTACTTCATCAACATTCAATCTTTGAGTTAAGCCCTTTCGTGGAGTTCGGAAGGCACCTTTGGAAGGCTTGAGGATTCAAGATTTGGTGATCATGCAAGAGTATGGTGAACGTGGATTCAGCAAGTAGTTCTTAGGACTCGTGGTGAGGATACACAATCAAGAGTAAGAATACTTGTAACCATACGATGTTTTTAGTGCATGATTCCTTCCCGTGGCTTTTTCTCATTTAGGGTTTTTCCACGTATATCTTGGTGTTCTTCGGTTGTCTATTTTCGTTTTTGTGATTGATTAAATTTTTGATTGGTGAGCTATTTTTTATAAGAGACTAAAACCTACCAAATCTATAAACCTAGGCTAACTAGGATTTTACAGTAACGGTTAATCTGCAAAACGTGTCTCGATATTTTTTAGTACATAAATTCATATCACTTGCTTATTGTTTGTAAGAACCATAGCAAATTTGCTTATTGCTTGTAAGAACCAAGCAAAAAGCAATCCAGCAGCCACGAAATATTCTTATTTGCTTATTGCTAAATACTCCGTAACCAATAAGAAAATAAACTAGTGAACCATACGAGTCTAATTAAAGAGATTATTCATAATATCAATTGCACGAAAAATTTGATTTTGGAAAATCTCAAATTATCAGGGCGTTATTGCGAATTATATAGGATCATTATATTCTTCACATCATATTAATTGATAAATGATGTTTTTCATAGATTTGCTTCATTGCTTGCACAACATTATTCCAACTATATTTTCGAAGGTATTCATAACACCCCCTTAATCTATTCATCAATTTCTTCCAAAACCCAATATGATTCCACCCATCCTAAGCCCAAAATAGTGAACCGAAACATTCATTTTATACGTCTAGCAGCAACCAATGCTGGTGAAAGAATCAGTTTGGGTAAACATAGACATGAACAAAGTGTAGTACATAGCTATTACTATTTTGACAAAAAAAAAATACTGTACTCCCTCCTTTCCAAAAGTTGGTCTACTACAAAAAGATGTGCAATTTTCAGATGAAAAAATAATGTATTTAATTCCATTCGTAATTTTAAAAATTATTGTATTGATACAGAGTACTAACTCATTGAGCTCTTTAATTTAGTACTTCATATCAAGAAATTTTAAAAACTACACAGGAAGTACTTCATTTTCTTATTCGAAAATTGCAAAAAAAAATTGAAGTGGATCAATTCTTTGGGACAGAGAGAGTATTAATTGAGGACGCGAATGACTTTGGAGAAATTTTTCAATGCCCCTGGGACATAGTTGAGCATGATTTTGTACCACACAAAGATATAAAGCCTACTGATCCCAAGTGTGTAGACCACACATATTTGTGTAGTCCAAAATCGTGCTCAACCATACTCCAGGAGCATTGAAAATTAACTTTCTCCTTGACTTTGAACATAAACAATCTTATACAATATTGTCCAATATCCATCAACGCTCCATCAAAGCTGAAATTTTCCAAATATACTTGTCCTCACATACGAGATGAACAGTTTAGATGACCGTTATCACATTGTGTCAAGAAATGTCGAGGTTTCGAGGGATTTGCAAAGATAAAGATATAGAAATGAGCTAAACCCAGTTGCAGCAGAGAAAAAAACACATAGAGAAATAAATGGAAAAAAAAAACTAATTAATAAGCAAAACCTTATTAATCTACTCATTCATTTCATTTCTTTAAGCTACCATAACTTATTAACTAAGTCCCAAAACATTAAAAATTCCATTAAATAACAAAAAAAAAAACAAAAAAAACAGCTCAGTAAGGAAGAAGCATTCCGTTACCGGTCCCACCCCTTCCCATCCTCAGCCGCGAGAAAGATCTCAACAACTTTGCCGACACTCGATCCAAACCCTTAACCGATCGATCAACCTTACTACTATTTGAACAACCACCAGAAGAAGTCGACGTTGATGGCATCAACGATGATGAAAGCATTTCCGATGAAGAACCACCACCATCACCAACCCTGCTTTCAGTCTCTGATCTTCCCATTTCAATCACAACAAGATAACACTGATCCATCGAATACGATCTCTTCAACTTCATCCCCAATCCCTCCGGTGGCAAGTCGACCGTTCGAAAATGCCGAACCGACCGCCCTTCACCTCCTCCTCCTGTTACATCGCTAGCGTAACGATGATGATGTTGTGATGCCAAAGGCTTGTGCGGGACCGGGACGGTTTGCCTTGTTGTTTCCTGAACGAGCCCGATTTCGGGACTCGCTTTTAATAGCTTTGGAACCATTGGAGCAACGATCGGGGACCGACAAACGGGGCAATTCGCGTGTCCCGTAAACCACTGGTCCACACAAGGGACGTGAAACGCGTGCTTGCAACTCGGCAACACGCGAACCGATTCGCCTTCTGCCAACTCGCTCAAACAAATCACGCATTCGCTCTGGTCGATACGAAACGCGTCGGGTTTGAGGGCCGAGTAAGACATGACCGGGACCGTCTCGAGGAGCTTCGAGTCGAGCCCTTGGGACGGGCTGTTTTCGGAGTCGGAGTACGGTGGCGCGTTGGTGGGTTGGCGGTGGTGCCGACTCCTGGAGGCGCAGTACTTGTTGATTATCAGGTGGTAGATGACTATGGCTAGAGTTGTGGAGGCTATGCCGATGAGGGAGATGAGTAAGGGAGTGGAAACTTGTTTTGAGGGGTTTGGGGGTGATGAAATGTTGTCCATTTCTTTTGCATCCTCTATGGGAAAAGCTCAAGTTTGGTTTTTGGGGTTTTATGGTGATGGGTTTTATTGGATATGTATAGGTTGCTGGGTACCTCCCTTAAATGAATTTTTCCCTAGTCATATGGGTCTATTTGTCTTAAATTAGTTTATGCTCTTGCTTTTGAATAACTTTTACATCCACCCCCTTGATTTTCCTAGTCTTTCTGCTTATGCCACCCCTTTTGATGATTGAGAAGTTTAAATTGTTCGATAGTATCTATAGTGCATAGATCAGGTTGCATCCTAAAGTAGTTTCCAGAAAATAAATAGGGTAGAGAAAAAAATTGCTTAGAACCAGTGATTTCCTCCTCAGTCATGCCCCTTTTACACCAAGCGAAGAGTTAGTAAGGGCTGGGGTGGATTTTAATGTGGTAGTGTAAAATCATATCTGAAGATCTTTTCTAGGATTGGATCAAGCAAGGGACGAGCTAGTGAACATAAGCTAAAAAATAACCAAGTCAGAAGGGGCTAATGAAAGCGTTTGAAGGGCCTTCCCGAACCCTGCCACCCAACCGAACAGATTAGGGGTAGGCCGAGTCGGCCGACTATAGTTTACATATTGCCATATTCATTCAAGTGACAGTATAGATTTAAAAAGAAATATGTTGTCTAGTAACATCTATAGTGCACAGACTAGGTTGCATCGCAAAATACGATTGAAGAAAATAAATAGTTCAATAGAAAATCACTCTGTTTGGTTGAGAGTTTTGAGAAGAATATTTTGAGAAATATTTTTGAAATAGTGTTTGGATATTTGGAAAAAATAATAATTAGAGAGAGGTGTAATAATTGGAGAGAGATAGAGAGAGAAATGAGAATTAATGATTGGAGAAAGGGGTATGAGTAGAGAGAGAAATGTGATTAATGAGTGGAGAGATGAGAGATAGGGAAAGAATCTTTTTGAATTTTTTTTTGGAAATGTGAAGTGAACACGGTTACTTTTCTTAAATTGCCAAATATTTTTCATATTTGTCGAATTTTAGTTTATCAAATCACATATCATAAAAGTCACTTTGCGTACGGATTAAGATCATACTTCTCATCATCACTATCTAGTAACATAAATTACTCGTCGTAGGGTGTGAATGAAAGGAACAAACCCATCGGTGGAATATACCGAAAATACATGAAACTATGGTGGTGAATGCATAAATAACTCTTAGTTTAGGTTCTTCCAAGGATGTAGGGGGATTGATTGCCTTGGAAGTACAATACAAAAATGTAGTCCCACACGTGTCATTTTCCAGCCGAAACTGACTTGTACGGTGGGCGTGCCAGCACGTGGAGCAAGGGGAGATTTATATGGACCTAACCTCATAAAATTTAGGGCACATTTTAGGACAGGTGGAATGTCGTTTTGTCGAATTGGTGAATCGATTTAACCTAAAACGCAACGAGAAATTTGACTTGGTGGATTGCTGACGCCATATGCCTGCGAAGGGGAAAATTATTTTTAGTGCTAATAAAAAAAGAGCAAAAGTTCGCCGAATTACCAGCTCCTCAAAACTTTTTTTGTTTGTAAAATCGCGGGCAAGATTAAAATAGCTTAGCAACACGAGATCAACTAAGGGGTCCTTTGGCAAAATAAATAATTTTTTTTATTTAAAAAAAATCTCATTTGTTAGTTTTGCGTTGATTTTTTGTGGATTATTGATTCATCTCGACGAGAAAAATCTAAAAAGTGAAAAATTATTAACCAAACTAAAATTTTTGTGATAAAGACAAAAATAATCTAATAATTCACAAAATAATAGATTATTTTATCTTTAGTGAACTTTTTAAAAATTTGTGGTCATAATTTTTTACTTTTTAGATTTCTCTCGTCGAGACGAACTAATAATTCACAAAAAAATTGACGCAATAATAGCAAATGCGAAACAAAAATTAAATAAAGACAAAAAAAAAACTGATTTATTTATTTTTCCAAAAGACCCCTGTGAAATTGTTGATGTGAAATGTTCGGACTTAAACTATACTTAATTCCGTCGAAAGGAAATACAGCTGTTCAAACTTGCAAGCTAGTTCCCAGATATTTTTTTTTCTACGTTTACTTAAGTTTGAAAAGGATTGGTTCCACTTCATACCTCACTTTCATATCCTTTCAAATTCTCATTGTGGAAATTCACTTGGAAGTTTGGAACAACTATGGTTCAAACTACTAATCCCATAAAACCTCATACTCATGAAGAAGAATTTGTCTTTAATAAGGATAACATTTTGGTCAACATATTTTCAATCCATATTTTGCATTTTTCGTACCGAACCAATTTCAGTACACCGGAAATTGGCAATAGACGAATCGAGGCGAGTATTTGATACTCTGTCCTTAAAGCAAATTCGCCCTCCACAACGGTACTGATGGAATACGCGGACGTTTGCTTCCCAGGACTACCCGATTTTCACCGAACGGAAGTCGCACTCCAATCTGATCGGTAGGCGAACCAAAAAATTACGCAGAACTCTCAAAATGTTTAATGTATGAATGCGATACAATGCAGAATATTTTTGTGAATGAAATAAGAGAAGAAGGGTTCTATTTATAGAGATAAACGTGACCGATCAAAAGGAAGGAAACTGTTCAAACAAAACCATACGCAAAAGGATGTGACTATTAGTAGTGCCATTTGAAGTGAGGCACCATTACGGGATGGAAAGTCATGCCTTTCCATGCTTGTGTCCACTTGGAAGTTCCAAACCAGTTAGACCTAATGGGCCTGTAAGGAATGGTAGGACAAAAAATGGCTGGTATGGGACAAACCCCCCTTTGTGGGGGCGGCCAGTAATTTCCCGAATTAACTCAGCCAACAACACACTCGAAGCCCAATGGAAGTCGGTAGTGGATAAGTCTGGATCCAACCCAAAGTAGCTTCAGCCAACCCAACAACAGACTCAAAGCCCAATGGACTGCATTTCCCCAATCCTAAACTGAAAGATAGATGCCAGAAGGGATAGGCATGGGCCGGTCCAGTTTTTTGGCCTAATGCACGCCCAACTCTATCATTTTCCAGAAAAAGTATCGCCCACACCCAGGGGCGGACAGGGGTGCTAGGGGGTGTTCGGCCCCTGCACTCCTCCCAATTTTCGACATATGAGGACTGTTACTCCACTTGCAATTTGAACTTAATAACACTGGAATTTGTTCAAATTGATTTTGAGGTTTTTAAAAAATGGTTGTTGGTATTTGTTGTAAATTCTTAGTATTAGCGTATTTTGGGATTCCAAGGATTCCTAAAAATAAAAAATCATTTGAAATTTGATTTTTGGCGGAGATCGATTTGGTTTACTTTTGAGACTAGATTTTGGATAAGTGATATGCAAGGTGATTTTCAAACTTTGTACCAACAAATATTTTAATTATGCTCCAGTTTAACTCTAAGTTCACAGCTACAATAAATAATTTTATTTGTTTCTACTCGAATTCATAATCTATAACGTTAAGATGAACCTAAAGCTACAATATGAAATTTTAAAATTTTATTAATTTCCACCACTTTCGCAAGCATACACTATTTAAAGTTAAGAACTACAAAAGTTTTTGCATTATTGATGAATGGAAGTGATATTCTATATTTTTTTTCTAAATAATTTATCCTAATCAATTATTGCTATATAATTGGTTAATTGCCCTTGTAGCTCATCCAAGACTATCACCTACTGTTCTGAATCTGATGGTCAAGGTTAGAACTTAGATGTTACAACACTTTCAACATGCATGAAGTTAATTAGCCATTGTTGCAAATTTTTAATTTTAGGTATATTTGGAGTGTTCAAGAATCCTTTTCGAATAAAAAATTATCCATGACCTGTCATTTTTTGATTTGCTCAAGATCCACAAAAGTCTCCCACATCACCTCATTATTTGGCTTTTTTTCTTCAAAAATACTTTGTGTACGCACGCCCCGTGTATGCAAAATGCACAGACGGTGCATCTTGGCCGTCCGTGCGTATTTTTGACGGTCCAGATTTTTAAAAAAGTTCTTCCATGTAAGAGTCATTGATTCTTGAAATGGATGGTCTAGATGTGGTCGTGTGCGTACGTACGTGTAGCAGAGGTTTTTTTTTTTTTTTTGGTTTTGTGGTCAACGGTGTTCGGACTAGCTTGTGCGCAACTCGACTAAAACCCGTCTCTTATGAAAGGCAGACCATCCAAACCAGGAATAGAGACCCACGAGGATGTCAAGTTTCAAACTCGGAATGTCCCTTATTAGTACTTAAGCTACCCTTTAGGTTCAATAATTCAACCTTATACAACCTAATTCTTTTTAAAATCCAAAAGCGAAAGTTGACATAAGAAAACAAACCAACCACTCACCTTCAATCCACAAACCCCTAAACAGACACCACAGATTCCACACACCATCTGAAAACTCCTTTCCTGTATGATCAACATCCTCAATCATCATGGTCTCCAGATGTTTCACCCTCCATCTCTCTCCCAATCCCCACAATTCTCTCTCCTCTTCAATCCTCCCAAAGCCAAAACCTAATTACCCCTTGACCACTTCTCTCACTCCAACTCCCCTAACCACCAAAATAATTCTCACCCACAAGAGATGTCACAAATTTCATCCCATGGCATCAAACCAATCCAAAATTAGCCCCGAATTCGACGATTCAGGCCCGGATCCGACCCTAACCAATGATGATCTCAAGCCGACGAAGCCCGCCGACCGGACTCTTTCCGGGTGGGAAATGGCCAGTTTATGGGTTGGGCTTGTGGTGGGTGTTCCAACATATTACCTAGCCGGTAGCTTAGTTGACCTTGGCATGTCATGGTGGCAAGGAATTGCCACGGTTGTTGCTGCCAATATAATCCTTTTAATCCCACTAGTCCTCACGGGCCACCCGGGGACCCGTTACGGGATCTCGTTCCCGGTCCTGGCACGATCCTCTTTCGGGGTCCGCGGGGCCCACATCCCAACGCTCCTGAGAGCGTTGGTGGGTTGCGGGTGGTACGGGATCGAAACGTGGATCGGCGGCGAGGCGATTTTCCTCCTCTTGCCCAATTCCATCAAGGAATCAATATTTCTCTCTCGAAATCTCCCCTGGCTTGGTACTTCCCCACTTGAATTTACTTGTTTTATTGTCTTTTGGTTTGCCCAATTGGCAATAGTTTGGAAAGGAATGGAGGGGATCAGAAAGCTTGAAAAATACTCTGCCCCAATTCTCATTATTCTCACATCTAGTCTCCTAATTTGGGCTTATGTCAAAGCTGGTGGCTTTGGCCACATGCTTTCTTTATCCTCCAAACTTTCAAATTCACAATTCTGGTCCCTCTTCTTTCCTTCTCTTACAGCAAACATCAGTTTCTGGGCTACTTTAGCACTTAACATACCCGATTTCACCCGGTACGCCAGTAGCCAAAAGGATCAAATCCTGGGTCAAATCGGGCTCCCGATTTTTATGGGTTTATTCACATTCGTAGGCCTAGCCGTAACCTCATCCACCAAAGCGATTTTTGGGTACGTTATCTCGAATCCAATCCAACTCTTGGGCCAAATCGGGGGAGTTTACACAATAGTCCTCGCGATTTTTGGAATTAGCTTAGCCACCCTCACAACCAACATTGCTGCCAATGTGGTAGCCCCTGCCAACGCGCTTGTGAATCTAAGCCCGTCCAAATTCACATTTCAACGAGGCGCGCTTTTGACAGCATTGCTTGGCATTGCATTCCAACCATGGAGGCTACTTAAATCAAGTGAGAGCTTTGTGTACACTTGGCTTGTTGGGTACTCCGCGCTTTTGGGTCCAATTGGGGGCATAATTCTAGCAGATTACTATCTCATTAAGCGAACGAATTTGTGCGTTAAGGATTTGTACTCATTGAGCCCCCGCGGTGAGTACTATTACTCGGGCGGATATAATGTGGCAGCGATGGCGGCTTTGGTGGTTGGGATTCTGCCCGTGGTACCGGGCTTGTTGCAAAAGGTTGGAGTTTTGAGCCATGTGCCTGATTTGTTTGTGGTGATTTATAACAATGCTTGGTTTTGTAGCTTCTTTTCTGCTGGGATTCTTTACTGGATTCTGTCATTTCCTAAGGGGAAACAGGAGGAGGATTCTCAGCTTATAGATCCCCTTTTGCCCACAACACCATAAAATGTTGTTCTTTCTCTGCCTTTTTCTTTTTTTGATTTTTTTTAAATATTTTATCAATGAAAAGAAACTGTATAGGGCTTATAAATGATTGTAAATGTACTTACATTTGGTTTTATGGGGTTCAGAGAGTGATTTTTTTATGTTATCTGTAAATATCCAAAATTAAAATTTGTTGTTGTGGATGCGGATTGGTGCCCAATTCATATCTCAGCTGTGAACTGATTTTGGTTTTGGCTTATATCGGGCGATATATAGATTCTGGTGTTGGCAATATATAGTCCAAAGCCGGCTCTGCCTCTCATTCATATTTGGAGGGTGAAAACGTCCTCCACAGGGAATGTGTGTAAACCAAACTCAAAACCTTGCTTTGTCATGTCAAAGTAAACAAAAATAGAGAAAGAAAGATTGGTTACCCGCAACGTTTAAATAAATGGGATTCCAATAATCACCCATCGTGATTTTTAATGCACCATCCAGTGGGAAAACAATGCTAATATTAGTGCAAAACAGAAACAGATGCCCGCAGTAGTTGCTCTTTTGTACTTGCACTTTAACGGCCCATTTGGATGGCGTACTAATTTGAAAGGGATTAAATAGTAGGGGTGATTAAATAAGAAAGGTGTGCCCACATTGATGTGACAATTAAGAAGGGAGATTAAATATTACATGGTTTAGATGATGGATAAAAAAGGAGGGATAAGGAGGGTGGATGATGTAAAATCATGTCCAATGACTTTCTTGCCCTTTTATATGCCCATAATAGATTATGAATTGAATTAATTATATAACGTCAAAACTAATTAATTTTTTTATACTTAAAAAAAATTAAGCTAAAATAAGTCCTTCTAATAATTTTTATACAAATTAAAATCATTCAATATTCAAAATATGTAATTCTTAAAAGGTTTTTTTTTTTTTTTGTAAAAACGTGTGAAAAAGAAATCCAAATGTTTGTAATTCTTAAAAGGTTTTTTTGGTATTTTCAGTAATTTTTGGGTTTGTGTTCAAGATCTGTGTTTTTTCTCTGATCTTTTGTATTTTCCATTAAGCAGCAGAAGGATTTGGGGTGGGGTAGGGGTAGAGAAGGAAAATCGTCAAGATCATCCACCCTGACTAAATATAAGCACCCTCCCCCCTCCTTTTATTTAGTCAGGAAGAAGGGGGATAAGAGTGAAGCCGGATGATTTAATCGGGGGAAGGAAAATGTTGCCAAACGGTGGATATGGAAGGAGTACCCTGACTATTTTACCCAACCCAGTCATCCCTCTTCTATAAACCTCATCCAAACGGTGATATAATGCATCAACCATGGGAAAAATCATGCTACGCCTTCCAAGTATTCACTTCACTTCTTTTTTTTTTTTTAACCGGCGAAGATAGCATCCATTAAACATTAACGATTACAAAGGAGACTCCGTGCATGCTTGTGAGCACTCCTCACATCTTGCCGGGTGGCCTTAACAACATTTACATAATCAAAAGTGACATAATATCCAAAATATCCAACACAACATTCCTGATAAACACTGCAGCATTAAATATACAACATAAAGCCTGAACAACTTCTAGACTATCCGTTAAAATCTGAATCATCCTCAAATCTTTATATTTAGCCCATCTCAAAGCTTGCAAAACCGCCAAGGCCTCCACACCCGTTGATGACGAAGCACAAACGAATGTAAAACCTTGATCACATAAGCATTGTAAAGGCCCCCTTGCACACCAAGATGCAACCCCAAGCAGCAAATCTTTAAGCGCCATCCACCACTATCTCTACCACCTGATCTGCATCACGTTGAATACCAACAGAAAAGGAAGACTTCTGCCCCTCTCTGATCTCACCACCTGCCTTGTCCATGTTGACTGGCTCACGAGACTTGAGCAACATACGCAAATTAGGAATCAATATTAACAAGGCAAACGCCAACAGAAGGAACAGCAGAATCAAATAAAGATCGATTTCTAGCGCGCCAAATCTCCCACAAAATACACACAAATTCGCAAAATAATTTATCATCCGAGACCTCCTTAATCCACCCCGAAAACCACTCCCCAAATCTTGCCCTCTCCGTCGACTCAAAACACCGAACCCAACCTAGTACACTGCCAAAGTCTTGTGGCAAAAGAACATAGCAAAAACAAATGATCTACCGACAGTATTAACTCTCAGTGAGTGTTTCAATAATCTATTGAAGTTTCTAGAGCAGTATGAATTTGAAAGCACCGACTTCGAAATATGTAAACGGGTCTTTCGTGTAAAATCTGTGAAAATGTATCTAGACATCAACTGAATTAGTAGAAAATTGTATAAAATTTTACCTTCCTGCGGTCATGACAGAATCCACGCCTACTTTTGCTGGGGTAATCCAAAAGACCATTACAAAAGAGCTTGCAAATAAAAGACAAGCAACAATTAACTGTACAATCCAAAACATAAGTTCCAAAACTAATACCGAACACAGCCTTCAACTGAAATGCCTGGAGTTGTTGGGCATGTAGCGAGGGGGCAATGATCGTCAAATGTTGACCCCCACCATTCCAGGCTGGTGGGTGGTGACAGACAAGAGGAATGTCTCATAGTTACCATCCGAAATTATTCGCCTCGAACCTAAGACCCCTCTCATGTCCAACAGATTTTTCCCACAGGAAGCAACAATATTAATTGCTCCGAAAGGGAAACCCAGCCCGGAATGGTGGGGGTCAACATTTGACGATCATTGCCCCCTCGCTACATGCCCAACAACTCCAGGCATTTCAGTTGAAGGCTGTGTTCGGTATTAGTTTTGGAACTTATGTTTTGGGTTGTACAGTTAATTGTTGCTAGTCTTTTATTTGCAAGCTCTTTTGTAATGGTCTTTTGGATTACCCCAGCAAAAGTAGGCGTGGATTCTGTCATGACAGACAAAAGTATTATGTTTCTACAACAATATTAATATGTAGGGGGTCTTAGGTTCGAGGCGAATAATTTCGGATGGTAACTATGAGACATTCCTCTTGTCTGTCATCACTGTTTCTATAGTAGCCCAGGTCCTGTTGTTTTTGCTTGGGCGTGAAAGGGAGTATCTTCGTGCAATCAAGCTCCGATTGTCCTTGCAGCATCAGCACAAGTTCCATTTTCCGATACAACAAACTTCAACACATGGTTGACAGCAAGTTTCGTTTTTCGTAGCGTTGCTTACAGGCGTGTTCCAAGTTGAACGCCAAAATGGCAATACTTGATGCCATTTGTGCAATACTTCAATACAATGGATTCTTTAATTGCTGGATCAACACTCTTCCATGCATGATACTTTAAAGCCTTGAATAGGGTACATCCTCCTAATCTGTAACCTCAGCTCACTTGATGCCATTTGTGCATTTTTCCCGCAGAATGCCCTCATTTCCTCCGGCACTGGAACCACGAGTTTTTTCCCTTCATTATGGACAATTATTTTCGCAGATCTTTTCCCAAGAGTACGTCCCCGGAAGTGCCTTGATGAAGATGAGCCTGCTAAAAGGACAATAAATCTACACGTTAGAAATTGTGTGCCCTTGTCGCAATCACAACACAAGCAAGATTTTGTAATGAAAATAAATATCGAAGTCACTCTCTCAGAAATGAAAAATGGAAGATTATGGCTTCATCGGCTTCGAATCAGCAGGTATATGCTTTGTGGAAATCTTTTCTTGGAAGGCCTCACAAAATGGGATAGCTACAAAATTTGCCTTGGTTAGGAGAGAAATCACATCTCAGGATAGTGTTGGTCATGACCTGTGTTTTTTGTTCAGAGATGGTTGAAACTACAATCATTTGTTGATACACTAAAGATTTTCATGGAGACATTGGTCAAGAATTACAATCTGGTGTGAAGGCTTTCGGGTTTGCCCACTGAATTTAAGAGCTCACAATGGGAAGTGTTGATCATGACCTGTGCTTTTCCTTCTACCCCTCGTCCCCTCCCATGGTCAGAATCAAACAGATAAGAAACAGAAACAAATCCAGTAGAAACATAATAATACAAGCCAAAACAACTCGTATCCAAGTAAATTACAAACAAGAGTAACTCGTTTATGTCCTGTCCAAGTCACCATGATTCAGCAGAATCACAATCAAAATAGATTTTGAAGAACATGAACAAACATACCAAGTTAATGTAAAACTAAAGCAAATTTATTTAAAAAATGCACCAAAACGTAACAAAGATATATTACCCTTTTGGCCCTAGACGCATAAGACTCTTCATCTTTGCGTGATGTAGTTGGGCATTCTTCTCCCTCAGGCGGTAGATACTCCCCATCATCACCTTCACCATTACCCATCTTCTTGTTTCCTTCTCTTGTACAAATGGGTTTATTGAGGAAGATGATAAATGGATTAGGCAAATCCTTCACAGCTGCCAGAGAGAGAGAGAGAGAGAGAGAGAGAGAGAGGACAACGGTATGAGGAAGAGAGAGTGTGAAGGCTTTTGGTCTCTTGGGTAATGAGAGAGAAGGTAATGGTGATAGCACTGAAGTATAATTCTTCTGTAAAGAGAGAGAAGGTAATGGCATTTACTGGTGCTAGGCTCTAGGGAATAGAGTAGCTGTGGAAACATTTCTTGGACACAGTTCATTGCCGATCCTTTCAAGTTTCAACTAACAGTAGTAAATGTAATCTCTCTCTCTCTCTCTCTCTCTCTCTCTCTCTCTCTCGATAGAGCCCAGAGGTAAAAAAAAAAGCTTCATTGTCTATCCTTTCAAGTTTCAACTAACCGTAGTAAATGTAATATCTCTCTCTCTCTCTCTCTCTCTCTCTCTCTCTCTCTCTCAAGACAGTCCTCTTTCTCTGTAAGGGCAACTGCAGAGCAATTGCACCAGTGTTGAAAATGGCTCAAAATATGGCAATGGGTACTACTCCTACAGACCTATGAATTAATTACATGACAAAATGGGTCTGTTCCTCTGTTATTCTTCTCTCCTATGCTGTGTCTCTCATTATGTAAAAACCTCCCAGAAAAAGCTACGAAAAATTGACCCATTGTCTTCAATTCACCCCCCCTTCAATACGTACTTTGTTAGGAAAATGGAGAAAGGAAACAAAAATAATGGAAAGTTCAAAGAAATTTCCTGGCTTTGTTTCTTTTGAGTGCGAAGTGAATAGAAAATGGTAAAATAGAGTTTACAAAAACACTGTAAATTTTGGTTAAAAAAAAAAAACACAGACACGTAGTCAGTAAATTTCTCCTTTTATTCGAGGTTGCTTGGTGATTCGGGTGTTGTGGTGGTGTAGCTTTGTGTTTCGTTTTCGAGGTTCTCTCTTGGTGTTTTGGGTTTTGTGGTCGGGTTGGTTTTTGCTCCTTTGATTGGCATCTTAATTGCCTTTCTCGTTTTTTTTCTGAGTCTAAGGAGAAATTTTTCGGTGCCGAGCGGGCACTGTCCTACGTGGTGCCCACTTTTGGCTGGCCCAAATTTAAAAGAGGAGAGAGAGAGAGAGTGCGAGAAATCTGGACAATCCAAAACACTTTTGGATGACCGAGATCACGCTTAGCACCAGGTGGCCACGTCCACCCAGCACTGAAAATTGTTGTTATAGAGTCAAGGATAGCGTATGCTCTTATCCATTTAATCTTTGTACATTTTTAAAGTTTAATATAAATTTAAAAAAAAATTTCCTTTCATGTTCCCCAATTTTCCTTGATAATCAATTTGTTTTTGTTTTCATATCTCAATGTAATTCTAGTTTCACCCTGTTTTTTATATCTCCATATGGATTCATCTGAACAGTTGATGGATTTTTCAAAATTTTGAAACTTTGATGTTGTACTCTATTACTATCTACCCAAAAGCATCTTTATAGTCATACAAAGCCGCAATACAGAGAATCATGATCCACGCAAAATTTAAACCATTTTAGTGTAATTTGACCTCCAAAGATCGATATACTGATTAAACTTGCTCATAACTGGAAAGTTTGGGATGGGTGTGTTTGATCTATCTCAGTTAAAACAAAAAAAAATTGCAAACCACTATTATTCGATCCCTTTCTTCGATCCTTGTAACAAAAAACTACCATTTGTGTCGATCCCTTCGGAGACACCCGGTAAAATTGAAACGATACAGAAAAACAACCATGTGCAACTAGGGAATAAGACGATGTGACCTTCCCCGTCTCTCTCGGTATTTCAAGTTTGAACTTGCTTTGATCTCACTGTTTCTTGGTTCTGTTGATGAGAAATCCTCAATGACAACCAATGTTTTTAAATCAGTTCAAATCAACAACAAAAAGGGCAATAACAACAATAAATGTCTGAAGCTAATACTCCAAAAAACAAAAACAATAACAATAAACTTTTAGTTTTTCATTTCGCTTAGGAGAGTACATAAGAAAAAAGAAGAAGGGCAAAAGATCCCACAAGATCAAACGACAAACAAGCTAGAAGACCCTGGGAAACCAGCCAAATCTTCTGTTCATTTCATTTCTCTGAAATTTATCTCGCTAACAACATCTAACAATAGTAACACTTTTTTCATGTCCCTCTTTAAAAAAAAAAAGACCATATTTACTACTTATTTCTTTCACGAACTAGATTGCAGTATCGGATTTTGACTGTCGCATCAAGTTGGGTTATTTTAATTTAGCATACTATAGCTTGAAACTTATTAGATACAATTTTAGTTTAAGGAACTACACCTTGAAATTTATCAAATACATTTTTATTTAGCCTCCGACCAGTGTCGGCCTGAGTACAAGCCCACCAAGTCGCCACTTCGGACTTCTAGTTTTTGGGTCAATAATAAAGCAATATAGAAAATTACACACATTATATGTCAAGCTCTTTCACAAATAAGTTATCGTGGCTCAGCGGTGAGTTGCCTTAGTTCAAACCGGTAGCACGCATGTTTGACCTTTCATGACTTCATTTTAAGTTTTTAACACTCCGAACCTGTTTTCCACGACCCCTAAATGATGCTGATAAAATTTACCACAGTGCCATACTGCAGCCTTAGGGCCCGGAAAATATCAAGAAAAGAAGATAGTGGTGGCCCCACTCTACTTTGCCAAAACTTCTCTTATAGTACTCCTCTGTAGACAGCAACATTGCTCCAACTCCAGAGAACCAATTTAAGCAAAATGGGTAAAGGGGTTGTCTTTATTTCGACTGCTACTTTTGATCAATTGTCACTAGTCAATAGTCTCTACCACGGTAAGATTAAAACTGTACATAATTATTTACCTAGTTGAAACAACAATTTGAAAAGATGGAAATTTGTTAACTAGGAATCTTTAATTTGAAAAATAAACCGATTCTTAAGAAAGCAGATCGTAAAGGTGGTTTCATAATTCTAGAATAGAATTTGCATTCAGATTGGATAAAATACGAAAACCCAATTGCAATATTAGCATAATTTAGATCGGATAAATTACTATATATTAGCATGGATTTTTTTTTAAAAAAAATTACACCAATCTAAAGATGTCATTAAGGGAAAAAAAATTACTGCAATTTTTTTCAGAAACAAAAACTCAATAATATAGTTTTTTTTTTTTTTTGCAAAAAAATATCTCATGATCATAAATCTGCAAAAAAATATCATGAAGTTGTTTTCTTGAAAATTACTGCAAAAAAATATCATGATTATCATGATTTAAAATTATCATGCAAAAAAATATCATGATTCAATTTAAATATCATGATTTAAAATTACTGCAAAAAAATATCTCATGATCATAAATCTTCTTGATCATTACAGTTGTTTTCTTGAAAATTTTAAATCATGAAGTGAAATCTTGTTTTGTTCTAACTGATATACTCCGTTTTGTTTAAATTTTAATTGATGTTGATGTTGATGTTCATGAACATGGCTCCTCTGCAACATTGCCCTAAATGGGAAGGAAGCCAAATAATTGCATATTTCGAAAAGAAAACATAAGAAAGAGAGGGATCACTAAGAAAGCCTTTGCCATGTGATTCTCTGAAACAATATGTGATCAACCCAACCCTACACCCTAGTAAATGTAATCTCTCTCCCTCTCTTGCTCCTTAAGAGCAACTGCAGAGCCATTGCACCAGTGTTGAAAGTGGCTCAAAATATGGCAATGGCTACTACTCCCATATACCTACCAATTAAAGTACATGGAAAAATGGGTCTCTTCCTTTGCTAGTTCGGGATGGAGGAATTTTTCAGTGCCAAACGGGTATGACAAACATGGTACCTGCTCACGCACATCTGGCCGTCCAAAAATACAATGGACGGTCAGGATGAAAACACACTTTTCTTTTTTTCAAAACGTGGTACCCGCTCGGCATTGAAATTTTTTTCGTCGGGATGGGTGTTTGAGTTGTTTTCCTTCCTGGCTAATGTAGTGCGAAACGGTACCTAATCAGACACATAAACCAAACCAACATAAACACAGAGTATTTACGTGGTTCCCCAAATTCGGGTTCGTCCACGGGGGGCAGCGGATTCACTATAATTGTAGGAGGATTACAATCACACTCAACTCACAATTACAGCCTCTCTATCACTCATGTATCTCTCTGTTTCTTGCTCTTTAACTGATCTATATTACACAGCCCAAAGGGCTCCTTAAATACACAGAGCAGAGGAGGAATTCACCGGCTATCAAAGGTTGAAACCCACTGTGTTATCATTGCTCCATTATCTCTCCCACTGAGCCAATAATGAGCCACTGATGTTTCCCACAAATGCACTGAGGTCTCCCACTGTGCAAGTGGATGGAGCCACACCTCCATTATCAACAGCTAATACGATGCGTTTTCTTTCAAGTTAATTTGGTGGTTTGATCCCTTGCTAATACGATGCATTTCTTTCGGTTAATTTGGTTGTTTGAAAATGGTAGTTATTTAATTTGCCAGTTCTGTTATCTATAGTCCAAAAAAAACACCACGCAATTCATCTGAAATTAATGCTGGTAAAAATAGAGAATGAGCATGAAAAATCTTATTTTGCTATCAATCGAATAATCAAGCAATAATAGGAATTAAAAATTAAACGATGAACACGCGATATACGTGGAAAACCCCGAATAGGGTAAAAACCACGGGAAGGAATCAAAACACTAAAAAATACCATTGTGCGATTACAATCGACCTATACTTACAATTGAAAATCCTCTCAATTGACCCAAGACCCGATTGCCGAATCCACGTTCATCGCACCAAGTGTTTGATTGCCACAAGCCTTGAATCCTCAAGCCTTCCGAGATACTTCCAGAAATCCACCGGAAGAACGATTGAATCAAAGGTTGAATAAGATCTGGAGTATTTGATTTGGTTGCTCAAAACTTCATGCAAGAACTCCAAGCCATACCACAATGATGCCACGCGTAGCCTTGTCTCTCTCCTTGCTTCTTAATATCAAAAATCGGCTGCAGAAGATGATGGAAACCGTAACCCTAGCTGCTGCCCTTTTATAGGATGTTTTGATCGCCTGCTTGAGCACATTCAAGTTGCTCGAGCACTTTCCTAACAGCCTACTTGCTGGACCCGAGGCATGAAAGTGCTTGAGCACTATGCTAGAACTTTGCCAACAACCAACCGGACTCGGGGGGCATGCTGTGCACAGCATGCTGTGCACAGCATGCCCCCCGAATCCCAACCAATGTGCTTGATACGAGAGAAAAATGTGCTCGAGCACTAGTACAAATACAACATGATTCCTTCCACAACCTAAACAGACGCATCTAGAATATTGAAAAATAAAAAGTACAACGCGATATTGTGTCATGGAATTGCCAACCGAAAAAGGAGCTCAGCCTATGGAGCTTACAGAGCATACCAAATGCACGAAACTTGTAGCAAAAATGGAGCATGTCCAACTTCCAAGGGAGTTGTCCTCTTGGCCTAGTTTGATTTCCTCTTAGATGTCTGAGGATGATTAAATGGTTCAACCTAGATGTTCTTGGTAATGTCATGAACCAGTTCGTGATAGCTCAAGTTACAGCTCGTTACGTAATGAAAACCGGCTAATTCGCCTGCGAGTTTCACCATGCAACACAAATATATAGTATCCATCTTATTGATTTCATTGTTAAAAAAGATGCAAATGCAAATTCTTAAAAAAAATTACCCGATTGGATTTGTTGATACCGTTTGTTGTCTTGTTGATGTCATTGTTAAAAAAGATACAAATAAATTTGCACTAACACATGCACACTTGGTGCCCTCCAAAGTCCAATCCATGCAATATCCATCTATGCAAATAGTGGGGGATGTAGAATTCGGAATGCGGGATTAAATTGCTTTGTACTGGAGAGAGAGAGAGAGAGAGAGAGAGAGAGAGAGAGAGAGAGAGAGAGAGAGAGCTGGCTATCTAGTAGCTACCAAGGTCCAAGAGGAAAATGAAGCAGAATGATGCGAATTGAGAAAAACATGGGTACAAACAGGGTACAGAGAAGATTTACAGAAAGAGAAAGTGAAATGAAATCTCAAAAGGAAAAATTGTATTTCATGATTCACAATTACAGGATACAAACCTCTTATATACAGAGGTATTGAGCACGTGATTAATTTGCTTAACCGACTCTCTAACCAACTGATTAGCTGGAAACTAATAACCAAAATATCTAATAACAAACTAAGGTGGAATATAATCCTGTGCAGCAGTTGCACTAGTCTTGTTATCATGCCCCCTCAAGCTGATGGTGGGAGATGCTTGAACCATAAGCTTGGCAGTAAGATACTGAAACCGAGCAGGAGAAAGTGGCTTAGTAAATAGATCAGCAAGTTGATCAGTAGTGGGAATATGTTGGACATCAATAGACTTAGCCATAACCTTCTCGCGAATAAAATGATAATCCACCTCAATGTGTTTGGAACGAGCATGGAAAATGGGATTAGCAGCCAAGGCAATCACAGACATATTGTCACACCAAATGGTAGAGGAAGGGGGAACTAATATATGAAGATCAGACAAGAGCATACGCAACCAACTGATCTCTTGAGCAGCCTGAGCAAGAGCGCGATATTCTGCCTCAGTGGAAGATCGAGCCACAGTAGGCTGCTTCTTGGCTTGCCAAGACACCAAATTATCCCCCAGAAAAATGCAAAACCCAGTGGTAGAACGCCTGTCAAGAGAGTCCCCTTCCCAATCGGCATCGGCATAGCCATGAAGAGTGAAAGACCCAGGAGTAAAGGTCAAACCATGAGAGAGAGTGCCCTTTAAATATCGTAAGATGCGCTTAAGAGCGGAAAAATATGCATTAGTGGGAGTTTGCATTTTCTGACAGGCCAAGTTCACAGCAAGAGACAAATCAGGCCTAGGGATGGTAAGATATTGTAGAGCACTGCTTGACCGTTCGGGTGATTAATAATTAACTAGAATTTTGTCCCAAGCGTAGGACTATCGACCGGTGCAGCACAATAAATCCGGAAGTACCGGAGTCGAACCACAGAGACGGTCTACGGTGCTTAACTCAAACAATGTCGGCTCTACGTTTGTAATTGGCTCTCAGGTAGCCACCCCTTGCTCAAATGGTTTAATTAATTAACTGAATTGAACTGATTTAACTACTGAACTCTGAATTTAAAAAGGAGAGCACAACCGTGGGCACTACGGTGTCCGCAGCTAGTCTAATTCACATTCACTCGGGCCACAATTATTCAATTAATAGATTTAAAAATATGAAAAATAGTTTCCAACAAATGCACACCACTTGTCACCAATTGCTGCGCGCATTTAGAATTGGCGATGCCCGGGTCTGTTTGCAAGAAAAACTTCCGTATTCAAAAATTGTGCATTAATTGAGATGATTCGGCACCGAGGTGGAACATAAATTAGCCTAGCCACGGGACACCTTCGTCTCGCGGCCGCACTCAATACGACTACTCACTCATGATACTATTAAACGCAACAATAATATTACCCCTAGATCTAAACATGCTTCAAATAATTGAATCAAATAAAACACGGTACCAAATATTCGCAGCGAGAGAACGGATGCGCAGAACAAGGAATCAAAACTGGAAATCCTCAAGAACTTGAATTAAACTTGAATCTGAAATAATCCTGAAAAACAGCCGCCAAAGTTAAGAACATAAAACCTAAATTATGAATGTGTCACCCTAATGAATGATAACAAAAACGTTTTTATAGTAAATGCCCCATAAACACATCAAAACGGCATCATTTAGCTTTGCCCGTAACCATTCGGTATCGATACGGCTATGAGGGGTATCGATACAAAACCCCTTTGACTGACTCGTTGACTGCGTAAGCCGTAGGTATCGATACAGCTGTGAGGGGTATTGATACCAAACCTTCTGGAACGAAACTTGCACCCTTGTAACCAATTGGTATCGATACGGCTGTGAGGGGTATCGATACCTAACTCCTTCGGTCTGCACTTTCAAAATCCAACTTCCAAGCCTAGATTCCCGCGCCTCCACTTCAAGCCATGCACACACACAAGCCAAACGCCATTATACCTGGAAAACTCACAGAAATACCAAGAACACCACTGTGCACGCATTAAACGGAAAATAAACATTAAACCGCACGTCTAACGCGCTAACTCCCCCTACTTAGGCACTTATATTTACAATATTGCGCGCCTATCACATCCCCCAACTTGAGCGTTGCTAGTCCCTAGTAACGAACGAGACAAAAACAGCAAAAGAAAAATAACAACTCAACAGGGGATACGAGGGTTATGCATCCTGTACAAAAATCAAGTGAACACAAAATTTCCTTCTCATCGCTGCCCTTAACTCCGTCACATGCATGCCCTAACTAAAATTTGAACAATTCCGCACCATCATGAATATAGAGATAAAAATGCTCCCACAAAGTCACAATGCAACTCTCACTCACCGGAACACTCAACATCCCATGTGAGGCGCTTGGCGACCATCGTGGGATGAATCAAGAAAACACCACGTGCCAATCAAAACAACGCCAGTTACGACAAGGAAAGCTCAACGAATATAGGATACCACACATTCACAGTCAAATATAAAATATGCATGCAAGAGAGTCAAACAACGTGCATCGGGTCTACTAAGGACTTCATTAGGCTTATAACGACCGTGGTTGCAAAAGAAAAGATAACATGCAAAGGGTGACGGCCTATAGAAGCGCATGGACAGTCTACCCTGACTGGCCGCCACCTCGACTCCGGCACCACACCGATGCTTAACACAAAACATTAGTCACCAACATAATCAAAAGAACGAGTTATTACACTACACATAGAATGACAAGACTCAAACCACCGACTCACATCAAACTCCCAGTACATAAACAACGTCACACCACCACATGAAATAACACATAAAATAACAGGACTATGACGAACACACATGCAATAGCACCACCCCAGTCCAGCTCTACGCTCAATCTCCATCTCAGTTTGCCTCTTAAGGTTCCATAACTTTGGTGAGTTTAGGTTTGGAAGGTTTAGAAGTTAAGGTTTGAATGGTGAAGAAGGAAGAGGGAAAGAGGGAATGATGGGGTGGAGAGAGAGAGAGAGTGGGGAGAAATCGGATGGTCCCCCTCAACTTGACCGCGATTTTTTTGTTCATTTCTCATTTTTCTTTTTTCTTTTTTTTTTCTTTTTTACGCGGCTACTATGATTTACTCTCTCTTTATTATGGGATTATTGGTGGGTAGACAATGGTTTAAGGGTTGAGGTTTTGGCTAGGTTTAAGGTTTTTTTTTTTAACCAAAGACATGGCACCCAAAAGCAACATTTAAATTTTTCCACAACGACGAAGCTCCTTTATTCCAATGATTCGAGGCCTCTAAAATGCGCACAGAGCTGGACCCCCAAATTAATTCCATCCTAACACCGGTTTCCTAGGTTTGACACAGAAACTGACACGGACTGGTTTAACGTGGGATCAATGGAACACATTTAGTGGTTTAATCACGCAAATATGGCCTTGTTTCATCCCCTAAGCACATCACCAACTTTCACAACATGCATGCAAAATATTCCAACTATGGTATGTGGTACAAACGCCTACTATTTTATGCGAGTGCGGAAAGGAAGAACAACGAAACATGGGATGCTTTAAGGACATACTGTGCATAACGTGGGAACACCTACTCAAACTTGCTTATGGTGCGGAAAATACTCTAACATGGATGCCAGATATATGCATGTGAACAAGTTAAACAGGCAAACAATGAGACAAGAATCTAGCATGCTCACCTAACTCATACAAACAAGCATAACAAACGTATCCCCAGACTCAAAAATTAACCAAAAAGTTAAAAATTTAAAAACGACCCCTAACTTCTAGCAACGCTCAAAACTAACCAAACGTGTACAAAGTACACCCCTTCCCCCAACTAGAAAATTACTCTGTCCTCAGAGCATGAAGACAAACATATAAATGGAAAAACAAGGGAAAGAGATGGACCGACGGATGGCAGCCAACCATCATGACCCCGGCCGATGTATGGGGAATTTGCCATCATTGTTGCGTTTCGTCATCAGAACTGCTCCCAGGATCCGCTCCTTCGGACCGAAAGAGGTCCACAGCTAGTCACACAGAGCCGCGCCGAAGCTTTATTGGACTGACAACCGCCACATTTCGTGGCACCCCTGCTCGAGGCTCCTGAATGCCTCACTCACTCCAGCGGAGAGGCCCAAACTACCAAGGCTGGTGTGGTAGCATGCTCGTCCTGCAAAAGACTGGAGAACCAACTACCTACTAGGCAACAAATGACATTAGTACCGCCCGCTCGGGAAAGCCGGGCCACAACAATAAAGAAAACAAATAAAGAACACCACCAGACCTTCACGCAATCTCACGTGTCATACTTTCCTCCCCATCCCCCAACTTGAATTGAAGAGTGGGTGGCTATACAAGACCATAATGATGTTTTTTTTTTTTTTTTTTGAAAACTGAAAAACAAACACGAATATAAAAATTGCCCTTACTAACCGGAGCTGGGCACACGATCCTTCTTTTAATAGCGGCGTGCGAAGCTATGAAAACCCAAGTCAATGATGGGTACCCCTAATACTAGAGGCCGGGTCCACACTTAATGAAAAGCATGGTACGCGTAAGCTACCCGTCAACAACTTCCTCTCTTGATCCACCTCAAGGGATGAGGAGATCACAACCAGATAAGTATCATTGCCCTTCAACAAGGCGTATTTAAGCGTGTCCGGGAAAGGCTTCAACGCTGGTTTAGGCGGCTGAACCAAAGACGGAAGAACCTTGGGCGAAGGGTTGCCCAGAGGCTCGAACATTGGGTCATAAAAGACCCCACAAACTTCCTCTACTGAATCCTCAACTTCTAACATATCTAACAGATTGACCACCTCTGGATAATCTAAACATGACGCCTCCTCGGCGGTAAGAGCTATCTCCAGAGGATCCTTATATAAAACTGTATCAATGTGCTCCTGAACGAGCGTGTCAACCAAACTCACCTCTTCTACCTCCTCATCAAAAGTACTAACGCTATAGACATCCACCTCCATCTTCTCCTCGCCAACAGATAACTGGACCTTGCCAGTTTTGCAATTCATGACAGCATTGGAGGTGGCTAAGAAAGGACGACCTAGGATGATAGGAGTCTTCTCTAAAATCTCAGGATTTAAGCAGGTGTCTAGGACAATAAAATCTGCAGGGAATTGGAACTCACCTACCTGAATCATCACATCTTCTACCACACCTTTGGGTACCCTAACACTCCGGTCTGCCAACTGCAGTGTGACAGGAGTAACTCTCAGATCGCCTAGGCCTAGCCTCAAGTATGCGGAATAAGGGAGCAAATTAACACTCGCTCCCAAGTCTAATAACGCTTTATCAAAAGTCTGCCCTGCGATAGCTATAGGGATGGTGGGACACCCTGGATCCTTGCACTTTGCAGGAATCTCAGTCTCAATAATGGAGCTCACTACCTCGGTCAGAACCACATTGTTCTGACTCTTGCGCTTTGGTGTGCAGAGGTCCTTCAGAACCTTCGCACACTGGGGAAAAGACTCAATTGCCTCCATCAAAGTGATAGGGAATTGCACCCTCTTAAAAAGGTCTAACATTTTCAGGTTCATACTCTGCTTAGGCTTCGCCGCCAGCCTTTGTGGAAATGGAGCTAATGGCATTGCTGGCGGCGTTTGAGTCGTGGGAGTTGCAGCAGCAGGCACCACCACCTCAGGTGACTTCTCAACACTCTCAGGAGTTGCGCGTGGTGCATCAACCGGCTCCGGGGATGGAGCTGGTTTCTGCTTTGGCGGGATGGACTTGTCAATCTCCTTCCCATTTCTAAGAATGGTGACCGACTTGGCCTCCCCCTGATTCTGACCCTGAATATTCGGACCTGAAGAATTTCCCAAGTAATGGGCCCCCGCTGTACTACCCTGGGCTGGGAACTTTCCCTTCTCCTGTTGCATTTGACTAATAATCGCAGTGAGTTGGGACATCTGGGTAGTAAGGGCTCCTATTTGCTGCCTTGTCTCAGTCTGAAATGTCATCTGAGACCGCATCATGGAGTTGACATTATCCTCTAGCTTATGGTCACGTGCAGTTATCTGTGAATCACCTGGGGGAGGGCCACGGGTGGATGGACCTGCCCCCCTACCAGGCTGTTGCTGGTAGTGGAATGGAATGACTTGGCCCTGTGGAGGCCTGAATGATTGGGACTGTGAAAATTGCTGCGGCGGAGGTAGCGCAAGGGGTTGAGCTTGTCCTCCACCTGCAGGTTTGGACTCAGACCACCCAAAGTTAGGGTGATCTCTCCATCCCGAATTATACGAATTATCCCAACTCCGGACTGCATTGACCTCCTCCTGATTGAACTGACTTGCCCCTTTGGCTGCTAGAAACCCAGGGCAAGCGGTCGCAATATGCCCCTTACACTCACACCACACACAGACTTCCTCTATACTGACCTCATGCACTGGACGAGTCTGCCTAACTTCTAATTCTTCTAGCCTCTGCGCCATCTTTTCAACCTGGGCCTGGAGTCGCTGGTCACGTATGGTAACGGGGATAACATTGGACCCAGAGGGTCCAGACCGATCAAAA
This sequence comes from Vaccinium vitis-idaea, assembly GCA_963854785.1. Lineage (NCBI taxonomy): Eukaryota > Viridiplantae > Streptophyta > Magnoliopsida > Ericales > Ericaceae > Vaccinium > Vaccinium vitis-idaea. The sequence goes on from OY978220.1 coordinate 13,974,194, forward strand.
TCAGAGGGTTCTAACGCCCTCTGCCTATCTGCTAGATCATCCAGAAAATCCCAACCCTCATCCGCAGTTTTGGACAAGAAGTCGTCCCCTTTACATGAATACTCTATGTGCTGGATTGTCTCAGCGTTGAGACCCAGGTGAAAGAATTCGACCAACTGTATCTTCTCAAAACCAGGGTGTGGCATTCTTAGGAGCAAATCTTTGAAACGCTCCCATGCCTTCACAAAAGACTCTCCCCTTTCTTGCCTAAAGCCTTGGATTTGACGCCTTAAACTATTAGTTTTAGCCTCAGAAAAATATTTTCTATAAAACGCGTCACGCACATGCGCCCATGTGGTGAAGGACTGAGGCTTTTGCATTCTGAACCATCTAAGTGCGCCATCTTTTAAAGTTGCCTCAAACAGCTTGAGGCAAGCATTGTCGTATTGGGTAGTAGACGCCAGGTTGTGCACTAACCCCTCAAACGTCCGCACATGTTCGTACGGATCATCAGACTCTCTCCCATAGAAGTTAGGGAGGCTATTCAGGACACCAGGTTTTACAGTGAAGGCATTGCGTGCCTCCTGTGTCTCTTGAGGAAACACAATCGGCCCGGGAGGAGTGGTCCTCTCGGGATTCAAGTGCTGCCTCAACGACGGTTGTTGAATTACCTCCTGGTCTCCCATTTCAAAAGATTCTGGTTCGGAAACTGACTCTGACTCTGACTGATAAAGCGGATTATCGAAATTAACTGACTTGACCGGTAAATCTATGTAGAGTCCACTAATGGGAATGGACTCCGACCGACTCTCTACTGACTCTGACGAAGAATTTGAAGACTCTGACTGATTCGACCTGTTCTCTATCCTAACCAAGCGATTAGTACGATCACGGTAATAGAGAGGATCAGGCTTACGTACAACTTGCTTATCTCTACCTATGATGACTCGACTAAAATTTAACAAACACTAAACTAACACCGTTTGAACACACGTCACCGTCCCCGGCAACGGCGCCAAAAATGCTTGACCGTTCGGGTGATTAATAATTAACTAGAATTTTGTCCCAAGCGTAGGACTATCGACCGGTGCAACACAATAAATCCGGAAGTACCGGAGTCGAACCACAGAGACGGTCTACGGTGCTTAACTCAAACAATGTCGGCTCTACGTTTGTAATTGGCTCTCAGGTAGTGTGGACGGCCCACCGAGATTGTGCGAAAAGATTGTGTTTGTTTGAGTCGCCACCCGGATTTGAGGTCCGAACCCGAGAAACCGATTAAAAAAAAAAATGACTCGTTTGCCCATTGAAAAAGATTTCACTGATCATAGCGGAACCAAAGATTTCTCGGATTCGGGGGTTTGGTTACGAGAGGGGAAGGGTTTTACGGCACCCCTCTCGCCCGGTTCGTGAACCGGCCTCTACTCGATGTTTTATGGGATTTTGAAAATGTTTGAGATTTGATTTATTCATGTAAACAGGGAATCGGGGACGGGAATCATATAAACCATAAAAACATAAAAATGCATATTTAAAGTGGATGCTTGTGCTTGATGATTTATATGAATGATGATGATGATAACAAGTGAAATTATTACAAATATTTACAAGAAATGAGAAATTACAGAAACTATACAATAATTCTAGAAATTACAAACATGAGGCCCGATTAAACTGTTTCACAAACTGGATCCCAGAATAGGGATTGAGTGCTCAAAGACAAATGCTTAAGCGCTCAACCTCTTCAAACCAGTTTGAGCGCTCAAGGCTCATAGATTGAGCGCTCAAACCAGTTCCTGGCCTCTGCGAAATTATACTTTTTTACAACTTCTTTTTTAGATCAAATGTTTATCAAACACTTTCTTATAAGAAACAAATAAGAACATACTGATTGATCTCTTAAAAAGTGACAAAAAGAGTATAATCGCCACAAATTAACGAAGAAATGTTTGAAAATAGAGAGATGAGTGAGAAATCCAGATTCTCGACACAGTAATAACAAATCACACACATCAGAAATAGGCTAAACCAAGATCCATCACCGAAATAACCAGCGATAAGCAAACTGCTCAAGAACAGCTTGAGCGCTCAAGTGCATTTCCTTGAGCGCTCAAGCCATAATCTATCTTCCTGGTTTTTGGCTTGAAAATGGATTTTTAATGATTCTCAGGACCTTAAGCTTATTTAAACAAAAGTAAGTGAAGGATGATCCAGTCACTGTTTTGCATTAAAAATGAAAACTTTGCAAAGATTTTGATTTTTGATCATCCAAAATAGTTAACCAATGCTCATGCATGTGATTTTATGACACAAATGAGCTGTTTGGAGAAATTCATGAACATTGGTAACCATTAGATGATGATTGAAACTAAAAGAAGGCATGAAAATCAACAAAACAGAACTTGTTCAGAACTGGGCTTGAGCGCTCGAGGCCTGAGGCTTGAGCGCTCAACCCCTGTTGTAACTGCAGGTTTGAAAACTGCTTTTAAACAACTCTTAGACCTTTGTGGGTTCAATGCAAGTATATTGGACTTGCTTGAACTCACTAGCCTTCCTCAGAAGGATCAAAACAGTGAGCACTTCACATATTTAACTACCTTTTGGAGTGATTGTGACTTGGACTTGATTTTTGGGCTTGAGGATGGAAGATTGTGGATGTTTTGGTTTGTATTCTAGATGAATTAGACAATGTGTGTGGTTGGTTGATGATCAAGAACTAAATTTCTGGGTTTGATGAGTGATTTTGTAAGTGATTTTGATGGTGAAAGAGTGGTTTTGTAGAGAGAGAGAGAGAAGATCGATTTTCTGGTGGAATCAGGAGGGGAGGAGTGTGAGAATTCGTCCTGCTAAAACCAGGGATGTTAGATGGTTTTTATAGAATGAGTGGGAGGGAAGAGAAGAGAGAGAAAGAGTGGGTTTTGTATTTAGGAGTATTTTTGGTGTATCTTTGGAGTTAGTGGAGTACATTGTACGTATAAGGATCGTACAAGATCATCCCCAGACGCTCCCATGCAGGAAATCTCATGATGAGATACTCTGCAAGTTGCTGACTGGATCAGAGTTGAGCGCTCAAAGCCATGGGCTTGAGCGCTCAAGCTGTTTCTCAGGGGTTTGAGCGCTCAAGGCCTCAAGCTTGAGCGCTCAAGGTTCTTGGTGGCAGATTGATGGTTTGGCTTTGGTTCAACAATGCTTGGGTTGGTTTGGGCTATTTTTGGTTGTTTGGGTGGTGTTTGGTTGATTTTGATCAAATTCAAGTCATTCTCACAAGTTCCAGGTAATCACGATTGGTCCGTTTCATCATCGGGAATGCTCGAGCGCATCTTGGGTTCAAAATCGGGGTGTCTACAGGTAGCCACCCCTTGCTCAAATGGTTTAATTAATTAACTGAATTGAACTGATTTAACTACTGAACTCTGAATTTAAAAAGGAGAGCACAACCGTGGGCACTACGGTGTCCGCAGCTAGTCTAATTCACATTCACTCGGGCCATAATTATTCAATTAATAGATTTAAAAATATGAAAAATAGTTTCCAACAAATGCACACCACTTGTCACCAATTGCTGCGCGCATTTAGAATTGGCGATGCCCGGGTCTGTTTGCTAGAAAAACTTCCGTATTCAAAAATTGCGCATTAATTGAGATGATTCGGCACCGAGGTGGAACATAAATTAGCCTAGCCACGGGACACCTTCGTCCCGCGGCCGCACTCAATACGACTACTCACTCATGATACTATTAAACGCAACAATAATATTACCCCTAGATCTAAACATGCTTCAAATAATTGAATCAAATAAAACACGGTACCAAATATTCGCAGCGAGAGAACGGATGCGCAGAACAAGGAATCAAAACTGGAAATCCTCAAGAACTTGAATTAAACTTGAATCTGAAATAATCCTGAAAAACAGCCGCCAAAGTTAAGAACATAAAACCTAAATTATGAATGTGTCACCCTAATGAATGATAACAAAAACGTTTTTATAGTAAACGCCCCATAAACACATCAAAACGGCATCATTTAGCTTTTCCTGTAACCATTCGGTATCGATACGGCTATGAGGGGTATCGTTACAAAACCCCTTTGACTGACTCGTTGACTGCGTAAGCCGTAGGTATCGATACAGCTGTGAGGGGTATCGATACCAAACCTTCTGGAACGAAACTTGCACCCTTGTAACCAATTGGTATCGATACGGCTATGAGGGGTATCGATACCTAACTCCTTCGGTCTGCACTTTCAAAATCCAACTTCCAAGCCTTGATTCCCGCGCCTCCACTTCAAGCCATGCACACACACAAGCCAAACGCCATTATACCTGGAAAACTCATAGAAATACCAAGAACACCACTGTGCACGCATTAAACGGAAAATAAACATTAAACCGCACGTCTAACGCGCTAACTCCCCCTACTTAGGCACTTATATTTACAATATTGCGCGCCTATCACACCAACGATACTGCGATAAAAACTAGGTTGAGCAAAGGGCAAGGTAGCATCAGCAGCAACTGTGGGTTTCACAGTCATGGGAGAAGAATATGGCTTACAGTCAAGGAGACCTGCCTTGGATAAGATATCAGTCGCATACTTGTGTTGAGAGAGCACAAGACCAGAAGAGGTTGGAATAACAGAAATACCCAGAAAATAGGACATATTGCCCAACTCCTTCATAGCAAAAAAAGAATGCATAGTGTGAAGTAAAGTCCTAATATAGGAAGAATCATTCCCAGTAAGCAATATGTCATCCACATAAACAAGCACCACTGTAATAGAAGTAGGAGTATGCCTGATAAACAAAGAAGAATCACAATGGCTGCCAGAGAACCCATGCTGCAACAAAAAAGCACTAAAGGTAGAATACCAGGCCCGGGGTGCTTGCTTGAGACCATAAAGCGCTTTATGAAGTTTACAAACTGAATGTGGTTGAGAAGAATCAACAAACCCAGGAGGTTGAGACATATAGACCTCTTCATGTAACACACCATGCAAAAAAGCATTTGAAATGTCCTACTGTTTTATAGTCCAATTGAAGTGAAGAGCCAAACATAACAATACTCTAATGGTTGGTTGTTTAGCAACAGGACTAAAGGTTTCCTGGTAGTCAATACCCTCTTCTTGTAAATAGCCTTTAGCAACCAATCTCGCTTTGTGACGGGCAATAGAGCCATCAGAATTTCATTTAATTTTGAACACCCACTTACAACCAATTACATGTTGAGAGGGGTGTGAAGAGACAAGGGACCATGTGCCTTGACGTTGAAGGGCTGTAAATTCATCAACCATGGCAGCATGCCACTGAGGGGATACCAAGGCTTCCTTAACAGTAGAAGGCTCATAATCTGAAGGAGAAATAAGAGAAGTAGAAAGGTAGAACATAGGCTTGGGTTTGGTAATGCCAGATTTGGCTCTTGTTGTCATAGAGTGAGTATTAAGAGGAGGAATAGAAGGTTGGGAAGAAGGGTTGGAAGGAGACTGAACAGGAGTAGGAGAAGACAACTCAAGAGCGGAGTAGAGAGATGAAAGAGGAACAACAGGTGAAGATTGATTGCGTGAAGGAGGAGAAGAATCTGGTGCGACAGTAGTGACAGGAGAAGTAGGAGGAGGAGGTGCAGAGGGAGTAGGACCCCAAAAGAAGGTGTGTAGATTAGGCAAAGCATGAGAAGAGGTAGTCAAAGAAGGGGAAGAAAAGGGAAAGTAGTGTTCATCAAAAGTCACATGCCTAGAAACATAGACTTTGTGAGTGATGGGATCTAAGCACCTGTAACCTTTATAGGAAGGATGATAGCCTAAGAAAACACAAGGAATAGACCTAGGGGCTAATTTGTGAGAGGCATGGGGACGAAGCCAGGGATAGCATCTACAGCCAAACACTTTAAGAAAGTCAAAGTCAGGAGACTTATGAAACAATTTCTCAAAAGGAGTCATGTTATGTAATTTTGAACTACGAAGACGATTGATGAGAAAAATAGCAGTGGCCATAGCATCGAACCAAAAATGCAAGGGAACACAAGATTGATGCAAGAGAGCAATAGTGGTTTCAACAAGGTGCCTATGCTTTCTTTCAGAAATGCCATTTTGAGAAGAAGTATGAGGACAACTCAACTCATGCTTTATACCAGAAGTGTTGAGAAAAGCAGCAAATTGATTACTTGTGTACTCTCCACCTCCATCAGTTCTAAGAATCTTGAGAGTAGTAGTAAACTGATGTTCAACGAATGCTTTGAAAGTTAAGAAAGTAGAATACACTTCACTCTTGTATTGTAAGGGATAAAGCCATGTAAAATGACTAAAGTCATCAATGAACAACACATAAAAACGATAACCAGATATAGAGGGAGAGAAAGGTCCCCACACATCACTATGTATTAAAGCAAGTGGTGTTTGTACAGATGAGTTGGAAAGAGTAAAAGGTAGCCTATGAGATTTGGCTACACAACAGTGACTACACAAAGAGTCATTATTTTTAGTAGAAACAGGAAAATGAAATTTATGAACTAAATGTGCAAACTTCTCAGAAGAAGGATGACCAAGCCTCTGGTGCCAAACAGAGGTAGAAGCTGTAGCAGAAAAACAAGCCTTGATTGGTGGAGATGAAACATGATCAGAAGAGGTTATGTAGTGATAAAGGCCTTGAGCATGAGGTCCTTTAAAAAGAAGCTGATTGGTGTCCTTGTCCTGGACAAAGAAAGAATTAGCATCAAAGGATACAGTACAACGATTATCTTTGGTTAACTGATTTACAGAGAGAAGTTTAGAAGTCATATTAGGAACATGAAGAACGTTGTTTAGCAAGAGAGAGCCATGTGGTGTAGGTAGTAGTCTTTTACCTATGTGATGAATAGGTAGAGTAGAACCATTCCCCACAGTGACCTGATCATGACCAGTATATGGTTCATAGATTTGAAGCTGGGACAGATCATTGGTGATATGATTTGTGGCAGCAGAGTCCACATACCATGGTGATGATGAAGCAGCCGTTCCTCCAGATGCACTAGGCATAGTTGTAACAAGGCTTTGGTATTACCATAGGTAGGAAAGGCAGTGGTGTGTGGAGAATATGATGAAGCAGTTTGTAGAACCTGAGGCTGATATTGAAGATTCAAACGATGATAACATTCCAGAGCTGTGTGGTTTGATTTGCCACAAATCTGACAGATAATATCAACAGAATTTTGTCGAGACCCCTTGTTATTGTTACCATAACCAGAATTGTTACTGTAACCACCATAACCATAGTTTCAGCCCCTGTTACGACCTCTTCCCCTCTGAAAACCTCGAGTATTTCCTCTATGGAAATCAGATGAATAATTCGATGATCTTCCGCCAGAAGGCTGACTGGTATTACGAGTAACAGAATAAGCAACTGGCAGTTCATTCCTCTGATTACGTTGAATGCGTGACTCAACATGAAGAGACTCAGTACTCAACAAGGAAGAGAGTTCAGCCATGGATATATCACCTGCCCGATTACGAATCGTAGTCTTGAAGGCATCATACTCTTCCGGAAGACCATTGAGTGTATAGAGAACCAGATCTTCATCGTCAGTAGTTGATAAAGCTAGGGCTAACTGATCTGCTATATTCTTGATTTCTTGAAGGTATTCTTCAATCGAACCAGTTTTGCGAACACTCGACAACTTATTCTTCAAATGATGAAGATGTGATCTTGAGAGTGTAGTGAATCGCTTCTCGAGAAGACACCATACTTCAAAGCTTGAGGTGCAATAGAGCACTGAAGCGTGAACAGACTGTGAGAGCGTAGCAGTAATACAACTCAGTAGATGAGAATCATACAGTTTCCATTGAGCGTATTCTGGATTCTTGATCTTTTCCGTGTTTGATTCATCAAGAATATACTCGAGAGGAGGTAGTTTTGTTCCGTCAACATACTTGGCGAGATTAGTCGCATGAAGAAGATTGTAAAATTGACTTTTCCAGAGATTGTAGTTGCTGGAATCTAATTTGATCGTAATCAGAGAACTTAGATTCGAGATTAGAAGAGAAAGATTAGCAGGAAGAGTTAGGGCAGAGGAGGAAGAAGAAGCCATTTCTAGGATCGAAGCTTTTTAGGGCTTTGACAGCTCTGATACCAAGAGAAGATTTACAGAAAGAGAAAGTGAAATGAAATCTCAAAAGGAAAAATTGTATTTCATGATTCACGATTACAGGATACAAGCCTCTTATATACAGAGGTATTGAGCACGTGATTAATTTGCTTAACCGACTCTCTAACCAACTGATTAGCTGGAAACTAATAACCAAAATATCTAATAACAAACTAAGGTGGAATATAATCCTGTGCAGGCGTTGCACTAGTCTTGTTATCACCATGTGGTGCCCTCGGCACATTCAAGCAGTCCAAAGTGTATTTCAATGGTTCAGATTTATTTGCATTTACTGCGAATCCTCTTTTTAGATTTACAAAATCTCAGCACACGGCTATTTCAAATTGAGCCTGCAAAATTCAAATTAAAAGAGGCAAAACATATATACAATAAAGAAAATATATTTTGCATAAATTAATTGAATTAATTCCCAAAGATATAGCGTGGTCCCGTAAATCAATCTAAAGAGAGAAGGAACAACAGAGTGCTCTATTTTGAAGCAGAGCCTGAAATCCCCGTGAATCACTTGTTACACAGTGACTTAGGTGTTACACATGAGTGTATGACATGGGTGTGTGACTTAGTGTATGACATGGGTGTGTGACATGAGTGTATCACGTATATGACTTAGTGTATCACATATGTGTAGGACATATGAGTGTGTATCACACAAGTGTATGACATGAGTGTATTACTTGGTGTTACACATCAGTGTTATCGCCTGGGCTCAAACCTGCCCCTTTCTTTTAATCCGGGAAACAATCCAGTAGATCAACAGCCCAAAATAAAGCCCAATTAAAACATATGATCAAATATTAGAAGGTTTAAAAATCATACTGTCATAGCCCATCTTGATCTAATTTACCTGCATGAAAATGATATTAGCCCAATAATAAAGCATGGTACTAAAAACATTATGGGCCAATTTAGTGAAAGATTAATGCCCAAAAATAATCAAATTGATACTAACATTTTAATCATCATAATTAAAAATCATTCTAATAAAAAACATCATCATCAAAATCAAATCCCTAACAATCTCCCCCATTTGATGATGTCACAATAGGGCACAAATGATTTTAATTATAGGTGTAGAGCAATAAACATACTTGATAGAACATACCAAATCATAATACCAAATCATAAACATAAAGCCTACTATGCTTGTGCCTATATTTCTCCCCCTGTGACATGATAAAAAACAATTGAAGGCTTGGGGGCTAAAGGCAATTGAGAATCATACCAACAAATGTGGTTGCAAGTTACCAACGTGCTCCCCCGAGATACACAATCCTCTAACCTTTGTATTTTGGCCTACACAATCCTCTAACCTTTGTATTTTACCTGTAGGAAAATATTTCCTCTCATCATTTATACTCCTTGAACATTCACCAATTGAATGAAGATTCTTTAATTATGCAATAGTATTTGGCGCTCTTGCAAAACAATTAAAAAATGGAAAAGCCAAAAAGTCTTGAACATTCTGACCATAATTCAAAAAGTCAAAAAGCCAAAAAATAAAAAATGAAAAAGCTGAAAAATGAGGCTCTCAAACACTCCCTTACTCCTAACTAAGAGATTTTGTTGAGAGTGGTATATACACAGTTTGTAAAAGATGGTTTTGCTGGATTGATGCTTCTTATCAGTTTCTCATTTTTTTCCTCTTGGTTGCCTAAATAAATTGGTTTGTGTTATGCTATTTTAATTTATGCTAATATTCAAGTTTATTGGAAGGAAAGGATGGTACCTTTCTCCCTTAGTTTTGCTTCCAGGTAAGCGGGTGTCCCGTTTGTGTTTACCCACGTTATGTTTTTCTTTTCTTCTTTGTAAAAATAAAAAATAAAAAAAGCTTAAGGAATAAAGATGGAGAAAATTAGTCGAATAAAGATCATAATCACTTTTTCCGAAAGTTGCTTCTGTTCCAGGCGCTGGAGTTTATTTTATTATTATTATTATTATTTTAACGGAAGCCATTGCATTTATGAAATCGCCTAGTGGCACTTACCAGGATTGCGTCCAAAAACATTGATAACAATCTAGAAAAATAACCCAAACATACAGATGATAAAATCAACTAAGCCCAAAGTAAAAAGACCGTCTCAGACATCATGATGTGAGCGTGAGCCTAACACTCGCTAACCCATGCTGCGCATTGCAACCATATCATTGCAAGGGCAAACCGAGCCAAAGTCAGGTTTAGGATGAACCACAGGGGAAAGAGATTAAACACCTTGCGGATTTTGTGAAGATTACAATCAGACTAGAACACGGCAAGCAGAGAGCAATTTGGACCAACACAACCAGAAAACAACCTAAAACAAAAATTATCATCCCACCACCAACACCCACCGAATCTGGGAACACCAGATCGGAACAAAGAAATCACCAGACTAGCTAGCCGGGAAGAATTCCGAGCTAGAAAGCCAGTAAAAAACAAGAAAGAAAAACATAGCTAATTTTCCGACCTCAATCATTATTTGCCCCTCCGTCGGCCACCGCTAGCCGGACCACCATCCGCCACCTCTACGACAACACTTGACTGACTTTAGATGCAGGATCTGCAACACCTTCGATGGAGATCGGACCATCAAGCCAAAACAGGCCTCACATGGAAGCAAAGGATGGGTTACGGGAGGAAACACACCAGAGAAACAAAGGAGAAAAACTAAAAGGGGATATGGGAGAGGAAGAGAGAGGGAGGGGGGAAAGGGGATGAGAGGGAGGCAACAACCCTTCCCCCCCCCCCCCCGAGGAAACCCTGATTTCTATAAAGTTTAAAGAGAGAAGGGGTTTTTGCGTTCCTTAAAAGTTAAAACTCCCAAAAGTGTCTAATTTTCGGGACGGAGTGGGTACTTCCTAAGGGATCTTCAATCAGCACCTCAGGCGCTAGGGTTGGAACTAACTATTAAAGTGATGTCAATTGAGCCATCAAGTCTGCACCCTAAAGAACTTTTCATTAGGAAAGTTAGGGCTTGGGGTCCTTATCACTTCCAATAATCACAATGGGTTGGTTTACTTTTAGCCGGTGCGCTTTCTAGAGAAAATCGTTTGTTCACTCACTAACCATCTTAACCATCCCCCTCGAGCCTTGGTGGATTTGTATATCTACCTGTCTCCCTTCCATTTTCACTCCTGTAAATGGCATACTAGCATGTGTGTCTGTGTGCGCTTAAGTAGTCCGTGTATTTATGTGTATGTATATACATGCGCTCCAATAGATTCAACCCAAAAAAAAGACAAAAAATCAATTGGCTAAAAATGACCCCAAGTGGATTTGAACACAACCCATTTGATTTTCATATATGTGCATGAACCACCCGCACTACATCTTGTTTGTTTCAACGATCAAAAATAATTTTTATATATATAATATTATATCTTCCATTTTTTTTTTTTGGGTTGTCCCAGCCTAGGGGGTTCCGGGGGTTTGATTTTTTTTGAAAAAACTATTTTAACTCAATTTAAAAAAAGCCCGATTTTTTTAAGGGGGAATTTGATAATTAATTTGAAATGTGAGGGAGGGAAATGGAATTTCAAAAAGTGTAGAGAAGGTCTCTGAATTTGTTAGAAACCTTTGGGGATGTAAGTGAAATTTACCCTTCTTTGAAACACAATTAAGTAAAGGGTTTTTCTAGACGTTGCCCAATGGGTGTTCCGCAAAGGCCTCCTTTTACGTTTCTCACTGTAAAAGTTTTTGATGTCACCTAGACATTCCCTTCAATACACAGTTTTTGCAGTCACTTCGAAATTCCCTTCAATACATTACTGTCTCCTCTAGTACGCCTATCCAAGTGTCATTTTTCGTCTCATTTTTTAGGACAGTTTCACCCTTTGTAAATTGGGCAAATTACGCTAACCTCCCCTGAAGTATCTGACTACTACACTGACCTCACTCAGGTTCTGAAAATTACAGCCACCTCCCTTGTTTTACAAACTAAATATACATAAACCCCCTTGCCGTCAAAATTAGGCTAACGGTGTTAAGTTTGAGAACAAAAAGACCATTATACCCTAGGGGTGAGCAAAATAATCGTTGGATTTAATCCAACGGCTCCCGCTTTAATGAGATTAAAGTGACCCCTTTGAAGGTCAAAGGTTCATGGTCGTGGAAAAGGTTCACTTCATACCTCTTCCCTCATTTGACGATATCAGATCTGGAGCAAAGAGAGAGAAACGAAGAGAGAGAGAGAGAAGCGCGAAGAAGAAGAATCACATCAATGGAGCCTAAATCGAACCAGACAGGGAACTCAACGTGAAGAAGAAGACTACGAAGACCATTTCCTGAAGCAAAATCGACCGCGGCGACCCACGACCGCTGCACATCGCGACCCACGACCACTTCCGTTCGATTCACCAGCGTACCCAGGTGTCTCTCCATCTCTCTCTCTCTCTCTCTCTCTCTCTCTCTCTCTCTCTCTCTCTCTCTCTCTCTCTCTCTCTCTCTCTCTCTCTCTCTCGACTTTGATTCGCGGAAACTAGCGTTACGGTTTTGGTATATTACTGTTCGATCTTCCAATTTTTCCACACCCCAACTAGGTTTAGGGTTTTTGGATATTAATTTTTGATTTTCGAAAAACTAGGGTTTCATTTTTGTGATACTGTGGGAATCGAGATCAATGAGTTAGATTGAGTTGACTTTGTCTATGAAGAATCAAGTAAGCACAGGGTATACTTAACAATTCTGTTGTACTTCTATTGTAGTACCTGAATCAGTAACAAATTCATCAAATTCCATGGCCAAATTAGTCATTGCCCCTAATTCTGTATGGTCAAGACTCAACCCTCAAAGTGGAATATCATGGGCTGCAGTTTTTCCTTATTTTCTTCATATTTTTCTGCTGCTTGTACTAGTTTTGGTGTCGTATCTTGCTGGTCTAGTTTTGGAGATTGGTGTTGCTGCTGTATCTTGTTGGTCTAGTAATGGAGATTTACAGTAACCATTATTTTGATATGGAACTTGTGTATTTCCCCTGTGTACTTCCTTTGGACCTTGATGTTGAATGCCCAACTACCTGACATAATTTGTGTTGTTTGTAATGGATCTTCCTTAGCTATATCTGTTTTAGTCTCACTAGACAAACGTAATCTTGGAATATCATGTAATGTTGCTACTAAAATGTTGTTTTGGACTTTCTTGATGGACTGGTTTCCCTCTTAGCCTATACATTTAGTTTATAAATATTAGCTCTGGTTGTTTCTTAGCCTATACCTTTAGTTTATAAATATCATGTAATGCTGATTTTAAGTTTGTGAAGTTACATATCACTGCATGTAAATATCATGTAATGGTGATTTTAAGTTAATCAAACTCTTCTTGGACTTTTTTGGGAAAAACAGTTTTAAAAATATATATATATTTTTGAAAAAAAAAAAACAGTTTTATGACTAAAATACTATTACGCCTAATCCCGAACTCTGTAACACAGTATTTACCACATCCCATCATAACGATGATCTGAAATTCTATTTTTTATGGAAATAATAGGTGGGCAATCTCTGTTTCCCACGAGTCCGATGAGGACAACATCCACGAGTGTCCCTTTTTTATGACTAAAAACAGTTTTTTTTTTACCTAAAAGTTACATTTTAAAAAATTACTAAAATACTGCTATTGAAAAAATAATTTCCGAAAGAAAATTTTGTATTTTAAGAAAAAAATTTGTTTTCCAAAACAAATTTTTGTAAACATTGTTGTGAGTGAGAGAGAGGGAGAGAGAAGGGAAGAGTGAGAAGGTTTTTGTCATTTTGTGTAATCATGAGTGTCCTTGATTGAGTACATGTGGGGTTCTTTAAATTTGGTTATTGGCAAAAGGTTGCTAGTTTTGATTATCCAAGAGCCAAAATTTAGTTACTAGCTAAAAGGTTGCTAAATTTCATTATTCCAATGTGAACTCTTTTTTGAATAAACATTCTTAACTTTAGTAATCTTTTAGTTTTGGTTAGGTCATTGTGGGAAAATATTTTGGGTGCCAAGTGGGTATTGCCATTTGGTACCCAAGCACAATCTGAGCCGTCCAAATGTGTTTTGGATGGCCTGTACTGATTCCCTCTCTCTCCTCTCACCCAAACACTCTCTTTTCCTTTTCCCTCTCTAAAATCCGGACCGTTGGATCGCGTAATGGACGGCTCGAATTACCGAGTGGGTACCACGTGGGCAATACTCACTCGGCACCCAAAAATTTCTCTCATTGTGGATTCTCTCAACTAGCATTAATGGGGTAGGAGAAAAGACGCGTAACAGTATCTACTTCCTCGCCCCAATATGTGTGTCAAATATGGGGAATCCAACTTAATTTAGGGCACATAATCATTACACTTTAAAAAGTTAAACTTTTGTTTGTCAAAAAAAAGTTAAACTTTTCACAAATGCCCCTTAATTGAAATTGTACTTGTCACTCCAAATTAGGGGTGCAGATAAGTTGAGTTTTATAGAGCTCGAGCTCGTTTAATAAACGAGCCAAAAATTAAACTCGAGCTCTAGTCGTTTGTAATCGAGCCGAACCCTTAACTATCCGAGCTAGGGTAAATAACCTAGCGAGACTCTTTAAACGAGCTGAACCTATATATATTAACCGAGTCTTGCCTTGCCTTAACAAGCCGAGCTACGAGCTATTCGCGAGCAGTTTGGTTCGTTTGCAGCCTTACTCCGAATCAAGAAAAGAGAGAGAGAGAGAGAGAGAGAGAGAGAGAGAGAGAGAGAGAGAGAGAGAGAGAGAGAGAGAGAGAGGGTGAAATGGTATTTGTAGGACTTTTATTTTTATATCTTTTCAAAATAAACAAATATTTTGAGATAATAAAAAGTCAAAAAGTCGAAAATGGAAGTATTACACGCATACAATATTGCAAGGTTGACGTTGGAGCTGAACCATGCAACGAATTTAGAGCAAAGAACAAATGTAACACGGGAGTAGAGAATAGTGTGGGGACTATGGATCCAGCTAATTGCCACCTCCATTTTTTTTGCCCTTTTTCTTGAATTGAATTGCCGCCTCCTCAACCACCACACGCAAGTAGTGACTAGCTCATGCGATAAAATTCTTGGATGCTCCATACTGTATTTCGGGATCGAGTTTCATTCTCTCCAGTCTCCTCCCCTCATATAATAAATTAGGAATGACGAATGACAGAGATTTAAAAAAAAAAAAAAAAAAACCACCACACATTTCCCATCTACAGTATAAAATAAGAAATTTTCTTTGCGCAAAGTCTTGTGGTTCTACACATGCGTTGTAATTGGTAAAAACTGTGGGGTCCATGATTTTTGTATTAGCAAAGTAGGGGACAAAATAACCTCAAAAGTTTGGCCTCGTGGTCAAGACCTAAGAATTAAGAGTTTGCTCATTGCTAAGTTCTTAGGTTTGAAACCTCTAAGATGCTATTAACTCATTTGGAGCCACTAGAGGACGTCTGATCGTTAACTTTAGGACCTTAAGATTAGTCGAGGTGCGCAAGCTGACCCATAGACTTGGTTATAAAAAAAAAAAGTAGGAGACAAAATAATATGTGGTGAGTTGTGGTTAGTGTAAAGCATTGCTCTAAAAGCATTGAATAACCTCTCCTATATAAATGACCACTAACCTTTTTATTATGGTAGGGATGCATTGAATTTGGAGAGGGTATCATAAGAAGAGTGTATAGACAAGAGAGAGTGACCTGTGAACAAAAGGGTATCCAGTAGTTTAGGGTAGAAATTGAACTATTGAGACATTAATTATAAGTAGAGTATAGGCCTCTCGTGCCTCAAATCCTTAATATTAGGGCACATTGACCCTAAGTTAAAAGGGAACCTCTTTTTTCTTTTCTTCTGTTCAAAAGGACCTTGGTTTAAGAAATAAGTTAGGAAACAATGACTCATGTGACCTTGGAAACAGCCTCAATAAGGGTTATGGTAATATTTCTAATATTGGCTATATATACATAAATATAAGTAATCATATTTAAGTATTATCTGATACGTCAATTTACGACCAACCACATCTAATTTGTGGAGGAGTGTAATGTGACGTGTTCATGTAAAATGCAACATTAAATTGTATCTAAATGTAGTAACCATAGTGTTAATGTAATCTCACAGTCAACTCTGATCAGTAATATGGTTATAATTGAAGAAAAAATTATTTTGTGGTCTTGGGGCACTGTTTCATGATCCCCTAACACCCTTCTTCACTACACATTCGTATAGAGTCCGGTACTAAATGCATGGACCTCACAAAAATGTGTGGCGAATAATAGTGTTGAGGTAACACGTTGTGGTGGCCAAGACCATTGAATATTAAAGACAAGGTAGGGCATACCTAGGAACAACTAAGATTAGGATGCAAGATTTAGGCTGAGTTTTCACTATCGTCTAAACGTTATTTTTGGTAGTTTTGTCCGGTACCTACAGCGTGAAAAGTGATTTGTAAACGTGATTTGTGAAATATGAAAAATTATGGATTATACCTACTATACTTGGCTTAATTTATCCTACTATCATTTTTTATTATGAGAGAATAATCTACAATTTAATTTTCCATCTCAAGAGGTGTTGCTTTATGTACAAATAAAATCATTTCTTTTTGTTGATTTAGTCGTTGACTATTTGTAAACAAACCTGTTACTTCCATTATATATGAAATCACTCAAAAAATTATTCCTATTAGGACAAAATAGGTTTTTTTTTTTTTTTTGGAATTTAGAAGATGAAAATAAAACTAAAAATTGGATAAACTAAATAAACAGGTGTCGTATCTGCAAGCCTTCATTGCTGCCACATGTCGTCGCATCCGTAGCTCTCCTCGCGAAAACCCATCCTGCAATACTACAATAGATTCCAAGAAAAAAAAACCCCTCTAAGAACTTACAAATCTACATATGTCCAACTATTATATTTAGGTCACAAAAATATTATAAATGTCATTGAATGCATAGGCTCAACTTGATAGAAACAAAATAACAAATTTGACTAGTTCTTAATCGCACACAAACAAATTAGTGAAACTTACATAATCAATATATGGTAATTGAGCTTTAAAAAAACTGTAGAGCCATGAAATTGAAGAAGTTGTGACATATATCTACCCACAAAAATATTTATTCTCCTAACAGGGAAAAAATATAAGTGTTGTGATGAATATTAAGAGGTTGGTAAACTAAACAGACGAAAGTCAGAAAATACATATCGAAACAAACCCATCTCCAATAAAATATTTTATGATACTCTCTCTCTCTTAGTACACTGTCTTGCAAAATCTATAAATCATAACTTTTATTTACATAAATGAACCCCACACAAAACAAAGACCAACATGACATACATATGAGATTTATATGAATAAAGCATATATATCAATGATATTCAAACTATAAAAACCCTTGGATATAAAGATCCAATGTTGTTTTATTGACATGTGATTTATATGAATAAAGCATATCAACGATATTCAAACAATAAACTTACCATTGCATATAAAAATCCAATATTGCTGTCATCTACCTTGAGGGAAAAAAAGAAGAAGAAGAAGAGCCCCAAAAAATAGCCATCAAAGTGGTAGCAAAATAAAGGAACGAAGTTATCTACAATGGAGAGGAGGGTAGGAACATTCCAGGATTGCTTTAGATAGGAGGAGATAATTTAAGGATATATGTAAGACTTGAGATTATTCAGTCAATCAAAAATTTCCGTGAATTTCAATTAAGGAAATACCAATCGGATTTTCATAAAATGGTAACTGCCATAAAGGGATAGTTTTAGAGTGATAATAAGATTGTAACATGTGTGGGTTATAAATTCTATGACACTCCCATTAAATTGTGCCACTTGTCGCAACGTCATTTTTTCTCATGAAAACCCCATCATGCAATACTATAATATGGGTTTTCGCGAGAAGAGACGTAAGTGCGACAAGTGGCATAATTTCATTTGGTTGTCATGAAGTTTTAAAGCAACGCATGTGACACACTCTTATTACTAATCTTAAAAGTTATCCAAAAATATGTTATATGTTACTATTAAAAATCAAACATTTACCTTAATATGTGGAAACCCTACCTAAGCCGCCAATTAGTATTTCCTTACCAATAGATTTTAAAAGGAAAAGAACTAGCAAATGGAAACCATGCAAATAGCCTTGAATGGAATTTTTTAGTCCCCTTCCTTCCCTGTACTTCCTCCCTCCGTGATTTTGAAACTAATTTGAACATATAAAGGTAGTTTCATGGATTATGTATAGAACTAAAAATATTTGATCTATTCAATTTTTTGAACGGCATTTGATTTAGTCATTATATATCTCCTTTGTATCAATGTCAATCTCAAAGTATAAACAACCATTTCATTATTCGTTTGTGTTGTAAAGTTGTTACCATGTCACTTACAATCTCTTCCTTTTCTCTCCAGGCTTTAATATCAATCAAGAACCACAAAATGTGCAAGTCCTTGGTATCAATCTTGATCTCTAAGTTTAAAATAAATTAGTTATATAATCACTTCTCTTTTGATTATTTAATTATTTATGTTGTTTTCTGCTCTCTTACATTTACTCTTTCTTTTTTCTTTTTCTTTTTTGCATGTTTTTTTAATGTGGATTGAGAAGCGCTAGCAGCACTACCAGGCAAGTCGTTGGTTTTATTCTTGATTCTCAAAGTGTAAAACAATTATGCATATGCATGATATGTTCTTTATGTGATTGTACACTCAGTTTCTTAATATTTTGTATTTGTGATCAACAACTCTTATCATGCGACTTGGTTTGATTCTTTAACTATCATGAAATATAAGATTATAGAAAGTACCAATACCAATGGGTCCACTCCGGAGTCCCACACAAAAGATCTGATCGAGCCATCATTATTAATTTTTTGGTACATAACTAGAAGAAGATCGATTATATTCCGCTAGCGGAAATACCTTTTTCCGTTCATCACGGGCTAGCATAGATCTTCCAGCTATCAGTCACAATAGGTGCAAAAAGTACGCACAACCCAAATAATATTAGGTTGTCTTGAAAAAATCATATAATTTGATAATTAATCGTAAGTGTTTGATCCAATCTTTTAAATTTTCTCCATCAACTTGGAATGAATTTGTAAGAAAAACTAGACAATTGGATCAACGCATGATAGTTATCCGATTTTTATTTTTTTTTAAATTAGTCAAATAGTACCCATAGTATTTTTGTTGAAATATATTCAATTTGGTTGATGAATACACCAAATGGATTTTTACCGTGAGTACCAATGGTCATAGAAGTACAAGTACTCTTGAAAATTAATTTATAACACAGAAGTGTTGGCTCACCAAATTATTTCTAACTTAGATATACGATCTCTTCCTGATTTTACTAACGAAATGTAAGATAATAGTTTGTCATGAAAGAATTCCATTTTGTTAGAGAATCCTTAATTTCTGGGATAATTCTTTGAAACTTGAAAAATATTTAAAAGTAGGATATTATTATGCAATGATTTTTGGAGTAAATTAAGGAAACATAATTACACTAAATGGTACAATTATATCCTATCAACCCAAATTAGGTCTAAAAAATTCCTAATTATGATGTTGTTTTCCAATTTTCAAGTGAATAATTTCAATGACAAAAGAGCATTGGTGGAACCATAAGGTCCTAAGTTTGGGTTGTTGGTTCAGGTTGATGTTTAAGAATGTTGGGGTGCCTTCAAGCACAAACAACATTGGTTGAAAAGATCAATGAATTCTATTCTAGCGCTACCAATGACAAAGGACCATTGGAATCATCATGATGGAAACTTTAGAAAGGCATTGAGAATTTCATTATGACAATTTTAGTTATGGGATTAAGTTTCAAAGATATTTGTTTAATTTACTTCTATTGCATTGTGGGTAGATTTGATGAATGCTTCATGAATTGCGACAATTTAAAATAGGTCGATGTTTTTTTTATTTGAATTTTGATTAAGTATATGAACTTGGATTCGCCCCGTGCATAGCAAGGGTTTGATGCTAGTATAAGATTGGTCAATTAAGTATGTGAAAGTTAATTTGTGTAAGGATCTTTGGTTTTGTGTTCACTATTGCTTTTATAGATTGTGCAACAAATTTAATTCTTCAAGCAATTAAGGTTGGATTGGATAGGCATGGATTGTAAGATAGTGTGGTTGGTTTACATTAGTCTTGAATTACATGGGACAGTAATTTTAATCAATGGTGTAACTTTTATTTTATTTTTTGCCGTATGTTTCTTCCCTCATTTTTTTTCACTACTTAAACTTGATTGATAAATCAAATATATGAGATTTAATTTGAGAAGGGATCTTTGGTGCAACGCAAAATAGTTTTTTTAGATTGTTCAACCAATTCATGTGCATAGTGCCTTTAAACATGGGTAATGAATTGGACTCAATATAGATCAGTGCCTTTTTGTTGTTTTCATACCCTATATCTGATAAGAACTTTGGAGGCTTTGATAGACACAAATTCTTTATTGTATTAATGGTATAGTTCTATTTTATTTTCTCATATTCACTTGCTAACTGGGATGATATTTATGGTCAGGGGGACGATTATATTAGCTTGGAACTGCAACTTCATGGAATCGGAACGTCATTCAAGTATTTCATACTTAAATTTCGTTCGGTGGAGTGCCTTCAGGCACGGGTCATTCGCTAGTCCTATGATATAGCACGTGTATAAATTTTGACTTTAATTTTTGTCTTCGAATTGACTTTAATTTTTTGATTATGTAAGTGTAACCAAGGCCACCCATCAAGAGGTGAGGGCGGCTCACAATCTTGCTCGGAGTCGCCTATGTAATCTTTCTGATTAATATAGCGTCTTATGGTTCAAAAAAAAAATTGTCTTAGAATTTTTATTTTCGTCCTTTAATTTTTTTGCTTTGTTGTTTTTTCTTTTTGTCTTCTAAAACTGGAGTTTGACTTTCTAGTTTTACAAGTTGGAAAAGCCAAAATGAATTTTGTTAAACTTTGAAGTAAATTATAAAGAATAAAATGACCAAAAGCACGAGGCATCACAAGGGCATCACAACCGAGTAAGAGCAAACTACCAACAAGGAGTTTGACTTTTAATTTAATCCTTATTTATATGGAGTTTGGAAGATGCATGCACAAATAACTTTCTCAAACTCCTTTTTTTTCTTAATAAAACAGTAAGGAGGGGCCGATCAACATAGTGATCTCCGTTGGGTGTGACCATAACATTTCTAAACACCGTGGAATCTTTGAATTAATTGGAGGGATGTGCTTTTATGTGATAACGATGGTCCCGATTGTTGTTAAAGAAAATAATCTCATATTAGTTGAGTATGAAATACAGATCACGTGCTATAACGTAAGGTTATCTTCTCTAATAGCTTAATTAAATTTTTGGTTGAGATATAAAGTATCTACGGAAGGGACAGTCCATCACCACAGTTCCATTAAGGCTCGAGTTGAACGAAAGTGTCACCTCACACACATATGATTCATGAGAACAACTTGTGCAAATAGGTTTGAACTCATTATTTGGATGCATGTCTTTACCCTGGATGTGCAAACACGATCGAATGTCTATTATTGTTAGGATTTTTTTTATAACTTTCCATGTCACAAAAACATCACTAGAAAGATTAACTCGTCGGTTGGTGGGTTTGACGCAGTTGCCAGTCCAGAAGTCGTCCAATACAGTAGAAGATAATAGCAAAGGAAAAAAAAAAACTAATACAATAATTGAAGGACCTGTTGCTTTAGTGACAGAAAATTATTTTTTGTAAGACGATAAGATATTTATATGTTAGTAGAGATGTATTCCTATAGCAGGTCAACGTCACTTCGTTGACTTAAACAGTTGAACTTGAACCTAATACCTAAACATGTGTACGTGAGCTAAGCTCAAGATATTGCTTTTACTTTCCTAACCTAATACCTAAATTATTGCTTTTGCTTTTACTTTCCTAATTGGGAATTCGTGCCACTTTTCAATGTAATATATCTTATAATCTATAATATTTTAGGTAATTTTAAAAAATTTGTATTTTAGATTGAATTGAGATCTATCAAATAAGATCCATATTGCATATGAAATGTATTACCGATTGAAAGATATAATCGATTTTTCATCCGGTTAGAATGGAACGAGAGACTATATTTTTTGGACGGAGGGAGTATTTCCAATCAGATCACCAAGTTCAACCCTCCTATTTTGGATCTTCTTTTTTTTTAACTACCGTGACAATAGCATCTCATCTTCTTACATTGATTACAGACATCTGACGGCCAAAGAAATCTCTCATGGGATATGTATCCTTCATTTGTTTTGGTTTTGTACATGTTTTTCTCGTCTGTGTATTATTTTTTTTATTCTGTTGTCTTTATATCCGATAGTTTGTAACAGCATTTCTCAATAAATGAAATTCTCTATTGGCTAAAAAAATGGATCTTTTTTTTGGGTAAATATTTACAATGGATCTTGCTAACCTCCACCCAGTAGGTAAAGAATAATATGTGTATAATGACAAACTAGTTCGGATATAATTCACATTTCACTGATGTCAATTTATTTTCACAGATATTAATACATTTTTCTCGAACATCTGTACACTTTGTACTTATTATTCTCCTCCTTTTGAGTGGACGTTGGCATTTCCTGCATTTCCCATTTTACAAGCAGTCCATTAGGAAAAGTTTGATTTGAAGTGATGATAATTACGTTACGCACAATAGCATCAAAAAATGGATGACTCCAGATTTTTGGAGGCCCCACACAGAATGAGATGGGTTTGCAAAAGTCAGCCCTCATTCATGTGAGAAAATAGAGATGCTCAGATCCTACCACATATGTGCATGTGGATGAGAGAGAGAGAGAGAGAGAGAGAGAGATGGAAGGGGGGATGTCCCATGTCCCCACAACCTTTTTGACAGGTCGAGATATTTGATTAGAAAGGAAAAGAATTACAAAGGAACGGAAAGGATTAGAGTTTCTAGTTAAGGGGTGCTTTGGGTAAAAAACCAAAAAGTAGTTTTTTAAAAAATCATTTTATCCTTATTCAATTTTTTTTTTGTATTCGTTAGTTTTACATCAAGATTTTGTGGTTTCTGAATTCTTCTCGACGAGACGAATCTAACAAGTATAAAATTATTCAAAAAAATTCAAAATAGGTGGATTATTGGCCAATAATCCACCTATTTTGGTTTTATTCAAAAAAAATTGAGTTTTGACCATAATTTTATACTTGTTAGATTCGTCTCATTGAGAGGAATTCAGAAACCACAAAATCTTGATGCAAAACTAACGAATGCAAAAAAAAAATTGAATAAGGACAAAATGGTTTTTTAAAAAACCACTTTTTGGTTTTTTCCCCAAAGCACCCCTAAATCACTAATTCGATTCAAGTATTCTCGTAAAAATTATTGGGAAAAGTAAAAAAATGAAATATTTTGATTCGCTATTTTCCTTTCTCACCCGATCTCGCAAAAAATGATGAGATTCTGCGAGGAAAAACTGTAATTTCTTATTTTTCTTTTTCTCACCATCCAAGTTGCTGTGACTTCACATATTTTATGTCAACCATACTTTAAATACATATTGACCAACCAAACCATGAAAACCAATACTTGGGATTCAGAATCCAAAGCCTGTTTCTGAAAACTGGCTAGCATTAAAAAGTCTTCCTTTAGTTTAATTTACTACTTCATTTTGCTCCTATAAATACAAACCCTCCACATTCCTCAAGTTCCCCACACTTCATCCCATTTCTTCGTATTAGTCTCTATCTCTAAAAGTTCCTCATACAACAACAAGGTTAGTAATCATTTCTACCACCCAATTGTTCTAAGTATTATTTTGATAACCCAGTGTCCAGGCCAATAAACGCATACCTTATCTAACACACCCCAATTTTGCATTTCCGTTATTATATGTCTCATTCTCTGTCCCATAACTCCCATCATTCATGATTATTGTATTTCATTTCATGTTTCCAAACTTTTATCTTACTCGTAAAAGTGTTGGTGGTATGTCACCACTGTTTGAAATCAAATTAAGCTGGTTTTCGCCAATTTACATTTTTGAAGTCAAATTTTAGAGACCGTGGGGTTTATACATTTAATCGTGAACCCCACAAGAATGTGTGGTGTTAGAGTATCCCGGAACACCACGTGGCTGTCTCACTCCCTTTTCTGAGCTCTCTGTGCTGCCATGTCGCTCCAATTTGAATTGAAATCCATTTCCTGTTTATGCATACATGGAACTAATTACATGTGAAATTGATACAGGAACTTGTGTACGTATCTCTGTTACAAACGGTAATGACAGAAGAGATGACTAGAAGGGAGGATGATGATGATTCAATATCAGAAAGGGAGTGTCACAAAGGAGTGAAGCATTTGTGTGAAACTGGCATTGCAAAACTCCCGAAGAAGTACATATTACCCGAATTCGACCGACCGAATTTATGGAAGGATGGGAAACCTTATAGTAAATTCAATGAGAATGATATTCTCCTGCTGCCTGTCATTGATTTTTCGGAATTACAGGGTTCGAATCGTCCCCATGTCCTCAAGTCCCTTGCAAATGCTTGTGAAAAGTATGGATTTTTTCAGGTGTGTTCCAAGTTAAATTAATCACTTTTCGAGTTCTGTAGCTGTTTTCGGGTGGTTTTTGGTTTATGTTTTGATAACTTCTTGTGTTTTTTGATTTTTTCGTTGTTTCGGTTTTTGTTTTTGTTGTTTTTTTCCATTTTTGTGCGGATATAATTCATGCATTCTGTTTTTTCATTTTAAAATTTTTTTGGTGTTTCCTATAAAACTTGGTTGTTTTTTTGGAACTTCTTTTCACAAGTAGTTTTCAGGAACATAATTACAAAGAACCCTTTTTTCTTCTTCTTTTTGTTGGTGTTTTTTCAGAAGATTGAACCCCACAAAAAAAGAAAAAAGAAAACAGATTTCAAGGAAACAAACACTTCAAATGGAATTGACAGGCATAACGATATGATTCAATGTGAGGAGAAGAATTTGGGTGGGTGTAAGGTAGGGATGACGTGGCGCCGAGCGCACATTTCGGACGTTTAAAAAGTGTTTTAGACGCCTAGATTTTTCCCAACCCTTCCTGTCCTCCCCCCCAAAATGGAATTGACAGGGATAACGATATGATTCAATGTGAGGAGAAGAATTTGAGTGGGTGTAAGGTAGGGATGACATGGCGCCGAGCGCACATCTCGGAAGTCTAAAAAGTGTTTTAGACGCCTAGATTTTTCCCAATATGTGCACTCGATACTACGTCATCCTTACCCAATACACGAACCTAAATTCTTTTTCTCTTTTTAAAATAAAACACTAATTGCCACTTTAGTGTTAGCCCGGGACTTAAAAGTTTGATTCCCCCTAAAGTTCAAATTCGTTTGCCCTTCCAAGCAAAACACTCTGTAAGGCAACTTCTTTTGCCAAAATCTTATGAACCCATCATTCTGGTAGATTCTTTACGTAAAGTTATCTTAAAAAGGCCAAGAGATGATTGGCTTTTGCAACGAGGATGGAAATTGGTATAATGCATTGGAGAGACTATTAACCGTTGATCTCCGCAATCGATGGTTCAGATTCGGCTAAGCACTCTTACCGATAAAATATACAAAAGTATCTAAATCACTAATTGTCGAAATGGACAATTCGGATGCTCACTACACGCCTGTAGTGAGCTCACTACACGCCTGCAGTGAGCTCACTACAGCCCCAGGTCCGATTATGTTGGGGTGCAGACAACCTTCAGCAGTACAGGGGGTGTGGGGGCGGGAGCTCCCACGGGACACGAGTGTCCCGCAGTCCGGAGTGCGACTTTAGGAGCATTCCGGACTACAGCGAAAACGATATTTGAGGGACCTCGGTGTGTAATTTTGGCTATAGGCCCGACCTAATTATTTCGTTGTTAGCTTGTAATTAGGATAATACGTTTTCAGAGAAAACTGAGACACAGGCGAGAGAAAACGCAGATCTCAGAGAGATTGCGAGAAGACTTGTACTCTTGATTTCGATTTCATAGTAGACTGGTGTGGCTCCCGTGGTTTTTCCTCGCGTTGAGATTTTCCACGTATATTTGTGTCTCGCTTTCTTTTCCGTTTTTCATTACGCACGATTACTTGTTTTTCTGTTCTGTGATTCATTGTTTTTCCAAGATCCGTAGGGGTGTTGTGGGGTTGCAAAAATTCCTAACAGATTATTCAGTTCCCCTGACAAATCCATTAACCATGCTACAGATAAAAAAAAAAACAAGTTCTTCTCTGTGCGCCTTTTCCGCCAAACATTGTGGTGAGGTCCATTAGTTTGTCTTGGAACCAATACAAGGTGTGGTGAAAAAGGAGTCTGCGACGCTACGTACGTGCGCACCGAGTGATTTTTCCACTCAGTTTAGGTGTTTTTTTCGAGTTTTGATAATATTTGATTGACATGGATTGGTGCAGCTGGTGAACCATGGGATTTCCAGAGATGTGATGAGGAGAATGATGGATGTAAGTCGAAGGTTTTTTGAGCTGCCTTTGGAGGAAAGGGAGAAGTACATGAGCTCGGACACCTACTCCCCTGTTCGGTATGGAACCAGCTTTAACCAAACAAAGGATGCTGTCTTCTGTTGGAGGGACTTTCTCAAGCTTATGTGCCATGATCATCCCTTGTTGTCGGATATGCTTCCTCATTGGCCTTCTTCTCCCTCCGACTTTCGGTGAGACACTTCACCAAACACCTAGCTTTTGTTGTTACTACGTATTAATTTAATTTTAATTTAATTTTTTATACCCGTATATCCGGACCAGCTTGCATGCACCTCGATAAATTCAAAAAAATTATTAACTTAATTAGTACTCTGTCACACACACATAATACAATGATACAAGGAGAAGAAATTATTGTGTCACTATCACTTGTCGGGTATGCCTACAAGGTTATTCATGTAAAAAATAAAGTTGATCTCAGATTGTTTATTTTATGCTTAATTTTTATTTTTCATGATATTCCCTGATGAGGTCACATTTGTTTTAGATAAATGTGCTGAGATCAATATGCTACAGTTGTCGGACCAACTTAATTTTTTTTTTAGTATGAATAGTCTAACGATCATTGAGGTGCATATATCCAATATAGGCGGTGTTGGTGGTTGTTATTGTGGTGGCGGTGGAAGCGGTAGTGGTGGTGGAAAGGTGGGGTGGTAGTAGCTGTGGTGATAATAGTGGAGGGTCGTGGTAGTGGAAGATAATACTTGTATAAAATTTAGGTAAAATTAATTTAGATTAATATCGAACCAAATTTATTACTTATAACTTGATAAATTCATTTTCAAGTTTTGAATTAGGTTATCAAATAGTCAAATTTCTTTTTTTATTGGCAAAGAAGTTCCATTAACCTTTGAAAATGATATATAAAGATTAAAAAGAATCACGGACACACCAGCATATACGCCACCCGAGAACCAACCCCAAAGGAAGGCAGATGCCAACCCAAACACCACACCAACCCGAGAATCCCCAAACCGCAGAAATAATTCAAACAACCTCCTAACAAAACAAACTAAAGCCACAAAAAAAAAAAACAAACCGTTTCAAATAGTCAGTTATTGTGTGAGTATTCAATTATGGAATACAAGTTTAGTGTGAAACTTGACCATTGGGTTTAATTAATACTTAATTTTAAACAGGGAATTGGTGGCTAGCTACGCAAATGAGAACAAGCGCTTGTTCCTAATGCTAATGGAAGCCATTACAGAGAGCCTTGGCCTAATTCCGTCAAGACGCAACAAGCAAAGCACCAAGACAAGAGGGGACCATGAGTACGAAAATATTTTGGAAGAATTGGAGAATGGGAGCCAGCTCATGGTTTTGAATTGCTACCCGACTTGCCCCGAACCCGACTTGACCCTCGGAATGCCACCACATTCGGATTACGGGTTCCTCACTCTCCTTCAACAAGATGACGTGGCGGGTCTTCAGATTCAGTTTCAGGAAAAATGGGTCACCATTGAACCCATTCCTGATTCATTTTTTGTCATTGTGGGTGATCACCTTGAGGTATGTATAATCTGCTAGTTTCTTTTTCCATATAGAGAAATTTTTCTGTGCCGGTGCCGAGCGGGCACCAACTGACACTGGCACGTGGTGCCTGTTGGCTCATTCGAGCAGTTAATTCGTGTTTTGGACGATCTAGATCTGTTGGGATTAATTTACCCCTTAAATTACAAAAATGCCACCGAACAACCCCAACAGATCTGGGCTGTCCAAAATACGAATGGAAGGCCCGAATGAGCCAACGGGTACATGTGGCAATGCGTGCCCACTCGGCAATGAAAATTTTTCCATAGAGGAATAGTACAGTACAGGAAAAGAAAAGAAACCAAAAAAAAAAAAACATGAAAGTGCATCAGACGGTTGAGATCTGTTCGGTGGACTATTTAAACTGTGTACCGAACGGATTTCAACTGTCGGATGCACTTTCATGTTTTTTTTCTGGGTTTCTTTTCCTGTTTCCTACACTTTTCCTTTTCCATATACTAGCTACTACATTTGATCACTTAAAAGGGTCTTTATGCAAAAAAGGGTATCCTAAAACTTTGACTTGTTTAATTTTGTTTCAGATATTCAGCAACGGGAGGTACAAGAGTGTGTTGCATAGAGCAATAGTCAATTCAGTGAAATCTCGGATTTCAGTTGCTTCTTTGCACACTGTCCCATATAGAACCGTGGTTCAACCATCGCCGAATCTCCTAAACGAAGCAAATCCAAGGCGTTACATGGACACCGATTTCAGTTGTTTTCTGAAGTATATTTCATCTTGTGAGCCCAAAAAGAAGAATTTCCTCGAGTCTAGGAAATTGATCTAGAATGGAGTAACTTTAAAAAAATAAAATCCATTATTTCAGCAAAAAAAAGAAAAAAAAAGGGGGTTAGGTGGATGGAATATTGATTTTTATCAAGACCGATATTGGTTGGAAGGACAAGAGAACACCCACCACGGTAGATAATCGAAGATGCTAAGGGTATATATCTTGATGTACAGAAAATCTACAATGGCTTTTGGGGCCAACTCCCACAGGAATATTCCGAATAGTTAAATAATTTTAAATTAATTTTACAAACGGCCTTGCAAAAAATCAGCCTAATTGGATATGTGTAACTGATTGATCCAAACTACAAGTTTTCATTTAGAAGTGAAAAATTATTTTAAAATCATTTAATAGTTTGAATTATTCGCGTCGTACTGTCGTAGCTAAAAGTGGGCCGGAAAAGCAGTTGTACATTTTCTATACATCAAACTTTCTGTTAGCATAGTCAAGTCCATAGTAGATATGGGATTGGACCAGACGGCCTGACCAACCAGCCCTAGGATTATTGGGCCTGGTCTTATAATTAGGCCCACAAAGCCAGCCTGGGAAAATTCGCGTTTAAATAGTCGACGAGTTCTGTCACATGCGCACGAGCGGATCATTACTCTCTCTCTCTCTCTCTCTCTCTCTCTCTCTCTCTCTCTCTCTCTCTCTCCCTCTTATTTTAAATATTAAAATGTTTATAAATTTTTTTGTACATAAATATCCGATTTTTATAAAAATGACTAATATTGAATATGAAATTATGTGTTAAAAATTAATTTTTTGTTGTTATGTTAAGAATTGTTAATTTCTATTTGAGTTCACAATTAACAGTGTTAAATTAACAATTGAAAGTGTAAATTTATAATTAACAGTGGTAGTTTCTGCTAAATTTATAATTCATAATGTTAAAATTGAAAATTAACAGTGTAACAATCAAATTAACAGTGTTAATTTATGTCTAAGTTCACAATAAAATGTGTTGAATTTGCAATTATAACACATTTTTTACATCAGTTGAAAAATATTAACAAGTGACAAATAACCCAAAATTTATGGGTTTTTTTTTCTTTCAAATTTTGAACTTTGTACAAATCTGATCTACATTTTTTTGTTTTTCAAATTCTTAATGTTGAGATAAACTAACAAATGTAAAAAACAAAAAAATTCTAGAAACAAAAAAAATGATAATATAAAATAAGTTCATAAATAATAATTTTTGAATATTTATAGTGGAACATATGATTACTTAACCTTAAAGGCATAAATTTCTTTATTAAGCAAGGTTAAAAATGCCATTTACCATTGTCCATTACCGACATGTTAACATCCAACGAAAAAGACTGACAAGGGAGGCCAATGCAATTTCAGATAAAGCGGGGGGTCAGTGAAAATGCCAAGAATCTCAAGGGAGGTGGCTGTAATTTACGCATATCTTTTCTTTCACCAAATACTATGCACAAGGGGTGCACTAAGGCCGATTTGTTAGGTCATCTCTAGTGCACTACCTAAAAAATATTTGATAAAGTGTACACCTAAGCACATGTTGGATAAGGTTGGGTTGAGTTTTTTTAGGCCCATCGGGTTGGATAGGGTTGGGTTGAGTTTTTTTAAACTTGTTAGTAAATTGGTTGAGTTTGGAATATATATTTATTCTGGTCTCCAATTTAGACATTGGAAATAAGGCAACAATTGAAAAAAAATATTAATTACTTAAAACGCTCACTTCTCAGCAGTATTGATTTTGGACAGTCATTCCGTCAATACTAAAAAATCAGAAAACCAATTGCTGGCTGAATAATTTCACATAAAAAAATTTCATCACAAAAAAATTATACACTAAAATCAACTATAGCCTAAAAGTATTTAGAAGTTTTATTCTTTTAATGAATAAAGTTCTATCTTCAAAATTTTGTTACTTCTTCCATTCTCTATATTTGGAGGACCAAGTACATCCTCCAAAATGAAGAAGAGGTTTAAGTGATGGGTTGAAGGAAAAAGATTCTCCACAATATAAAAAAAAAATAGAGAAATGAAGGATGTGTTAGAGATGTCCAAATTAAGATATTCAAGAATTTAATGTCACATGGCCACCATAACTAAAAATTTCAATTAGAAACTTTTTCATATTACAACTCTAGAAAGGAATGCAGATATCAAGAACGTGCAATGATTGTGCCTTGAATAAATCAAACTCTAGTTGAGGATTGTATGTCATAATTTCTTGGATACTTCATGGGTTCACCACTCGTGGTGGGGTGGGTAGAAGTTGGGAGATGTGACACAATGGTTGAAAAGGTAGGGTTAAAATAGTGGTGGGGAGGGGAGCAAATAAAATGAAAGAGGCATATATAGTTGCAGTGGCGATGTGAATTACAATTGTGGTTTCGTGGTAGTAGTCTTGTTGAGAGAGGAGTGATAAACCCCTAACATTGAGGATCACATTTGTGCAATTAGTTGAAAAAAATGGTTTCAATGGTTCTCATCCAGTGCTTCAAGATATATGTATTCTATTTTTTTTCAACTTATTTTTGTTCCAATGAGACACTTAACGATATCCGATCGAGTTGATTTTTGGTATGTTTGTAGTAATCAACGAGCTCTACACAATGCACGTCTCCGATCGTCGAACAGGTGCCGGCCCGGCGCTGAAATGGGCCGCACAACACGTTGCGCAGAACGGGACTGCGTGGCACCTCCCCCGGTTCCGTGAAAAAGATAGTCTCAAATGAAAGAGGCATAGATAGTTGCGGTGGCGATGTGAATTACAATTGTGGTTTCGTGGTAGTAGTCTTGTAGAGAGAGGAGTGATAAACCCCTAACATTGAGGACCACATTTGTGCAATTAGAAGTTTGGAGATCAAAATGGCACTTGACAAATACTCCCATTGAAACCAAAAGCATAAATAAGGGGAAAAAAAATTGGGTGCCGAGTGGGTATTGTCACCTGGTACCCAAGCTTGATTGGGCGGCCTAGATTGATTCTCGCTCTCTCCTCTCACCCAACCACTTTCTCTCTTTTTTTCTCTCTCTAAAATCTAGACCGTTGGATCGCACTATGGACGACTGAGATTGGCAAGCGGGTTCCACGTGTGCAATACCCACCCAACGCTGAAAAATTTCTCATAAATATGCCTTCAAAAAAGATCTTTACTTTCACCAAATACTAACGTACTTTATGAATGACACATCCTTTCTTTCTTTTTTCTTATTTTTTTTGTCATACGTCATTCCTAATCTATTACATGGGATAAGTGGGAATGAGACTCAATCCCGAGATGTAGTGTGGGGCATCCAAGCGCTCTACCACATAAGCTAGACACGCGTCCTTTCAAACACTCATTTTTGTTTTAATTTTGAGATTTGGAAGACCAACGGGGCTCTGCTATCTCTTAGGGACGACAGACCCTGCCAACCCATCTGTTGTCCATCTCGACAATCAACTGTTCAAAACACAAATGGATTTTCACCTGTAAGAATTCATTTTGGCCGGCAAGAATTCATTTTGACTATTAAGAAAGCAACTGTGAATCTAAACCGTTTATTGCAGAGATGGATGACTGAAATCATGGTTGGCAGGGCCAACCGTCTTTTAATGGCCAACAGAGCCCCTGAGTTCATTTACTCAAAGGGAATCAAGTGCTCCACGAGATACGCCGATGCGTGCGAGGAGTGCGATTTGGATTCCGACGAATAAAACCCAAATCTTAAGGCCTAGTTTCCCAAAAAAAATTATCAAGATTTGATAAAATCAACCCGTGATTTTATCAAATGAGGAACATGTTTGATAAAATCTCAGCTTTTTTGCATTATAAAAGACTGAGATTTTATCAAATCTTGATTTCATCTTTGATAAAATCTTTTGGAAAACTCAGCCTTTAAGTCTTGTTTAATCATATGTGATCCATGCCTATCTATAATCCTACCTAGCAGAAGGGTCAACAGATTGAGACCATCAAAAACGTGTTGACTCTGATTTGTGTGCTGTTAGTAACTTAAAGAGGTCGCAAGCTGGCATGGCGGTAGGCATCGAATTAGGTCGACGGGCATAACAAGAATAATCCGAAAATGATTTGCTGGTTCTTTTTTATGCATTAGTAAATAATTGCTAGGCGTGCTTTACTTGAATCTACTTTAACAATAACAATAAATTAATT
Organism: Vaccinium vitis-idaea; assembly: GCA_963854785.1. Lineage (NCBI taxonomy): Eukaryota > Viridiplantae > Streptophyta > Magnoliopsida > Ericales > Ericaceae > Vaccinium > Vaccinium vitis-idaea. Next base: position 14,007,231 of record OY978220.1, read on the forward strand.
GGGCTTGGCCTTGTCATTGGATTGCTTTTTATAAAATAAAATAAAATTTGGAGTTATTATAAGAACTTTTATTAGGTTTATGTTTATTTTTAAAAAATGAATTATCTATTCATGTCGATGAGAAAAAATTAAAAGTAAAAAGTTGCAACAAAATTTTAAAAATTACAATAAGCACAAAAATAATTCAAAATAGAAAGGCTTCTACAATTGTTTTTGGTTTTATAATATTTTTTACAAGTATGTTTAATAGTTTTAAAACTTTTTTGGCTCTTTTCTTCTGTAAATAAATAATTTAAAAAATTGAACTTAAAACTAACAATGATTCTTTTATAAAATCCAAAATTTTGATTAATTCATGCCTCGTATATAATTGGATGGTCATTAAGGATCTTAGGTTTTTTCTAATCAGAGTTTTTTCACAAACGATAAGGAATGAACTTGGAGAGCGTTGTACTATGGAGAGTCGTATACTCGGTTCGGGAAAGATGAATCGCTCTCGAAGAGGAATTTAGTGAGTTGAATAATAAATTCAACGATTTTTTACTTCACAGTCGAGGTCACGCGTTCTAGTCCAGATATACATACTCGAGTTTTTACTACGATACGGTACTTTCGGTATTCTCAAACTACTTTCAACTAAAAAGCACTTACAAAAAGTAGTCCAAAAAATACCGAATATTTGGACTCGTGGAGTTGAAGTGCACATGGCAACGCCAAAAACTATACACGCGAAAGCTATATAATACCCGTTGAGAACAAAGACCAGCTAGCTATCCAACCGCCCTCTCTCTCTCTCTCTCTCTCTCTTGCTTCCTTTTATCAGTCGATCGGACCCGTTTCTCTCTCTAGTCGTTTCAAGCTCGTCTTGGTCTTCTCATAAGGGATAGGAAAAACAAGTAATAATTTCCAGAAGCAGTTACAGTAAATTAGAAGAAGAAGAAGAAGAGGAGAGAGAGAGAGAGAGTCAATGTTTCGGTTACAGAGGCAGAACAGAGCAACCAAACCAGGAGAGAGAATCGATTTCAAATTCTCCAACTTCCAAGCGATTCAGGTACTTGGAATGGACTTTCCTCTTAATATCTCCACTTGTACCTAACTCTTCTATACTTCAAGAAAACTGGTCAATTGGCTGATTTTCTTAGTGATGCATTGATTATTATTTTTATGCCCCTATGAAATTTGTTTTAACTTATTGCTATTAATAAGTCAGAAGAATCTACTTTCTTTTGTCTTTCGATATTGACGATTCTGATCAATGATCTGACAAATACCCACTTCTGGTTGATGATGGTAGTGAGGAGAACTCTTGAGGTTTCCATGCTTTTCTATCTGTAATCGTCATTGAACTATCTAACAAACAAGGGTTTTATGGACATTTTTAGCATAGTAAATGAGTATCTAAGTATTAGAGGGATGACAGATGTGTACATATGTAGGGATATAACATGATTGAATAACTCATACATGTGGAGAAACGTTGTTTGGTGTTTATGACTACATTTCATTCATTTTTAGCAACAACAGTTGGAGAACTGCACCCATTTTGTTCTTTCCTCACTTTTTCCTAATTTATTTGTGTTTATCTTATTTGAAAATTGAAGGTGTTAGCTGTGGGCATTTGATCTCAATTCTGAACCATTCTAGTAGATTACAGTAACACAGCATATAACTATATAAGCAGCTTTAGGCTTGCCAAGATGGAAAGTGAGAAGTAAAGATAGGGTCCGTTTTGCTCGTCTTTAAAGAACAATAGTTACCAATTTTGTCTAGTTTGGGATTTTCTCCTATTTAATTGTTGTCTGTTCAATACCACATAGCTGTGTTACATTATATGGGTCCTTCATTTTTGCTGAAGTACCGATGTTGATGTGTCCGACAGCCATATCCTATTTGACACTCCGATACTCTAAGTACTGTTATATTTACAAATAAAGAATATCAAATTAACTAGAAAAGAGTTAGTCTCACATGGGAAGAAAATAGCAAAAACATATTCTTTTTAACCAATTCTAGTTTAAATACATTTCTAAATATTATTTACCATACATAATCTGAAAAAATTATGTGATATATACTACAAACAAATTTCAGGACGTGTCCCCGTACCCATACCCAATTTGGGGACACATATCCCACTCTCAGTATCATAAGATTTAAGTTTAATAAGGTCCGACGCTTGGACTTGCCCCCGCACTCGATACTTGCACCCGAGTCTATGTAACATAGCCACATAGTCGATGAAGTTGCCAAGTTTTACGTCAGCTGGCTTATTTTTGTCACTACTTGTTAAGGGATTAATACTTTGATCATGCCTAATCAGATCGGTAATCTTCCTCTTCTAGCCTTCCTAGTGCTTGCAAAAGCAGAAAACATTCAGATGCTCAGCGTCCAATGGAGTTTGGTTGGGGTGCCTTTCGATGGTTAAGTAAGCAAGTGAGGAGAGATCTTGGTTGATCAAAGTTAACGAAGCAAAGAGATGGATCTTAGTGTATTTGGGAGGGTGAAGATGAGAGAAATTTAGCTCATAGAGTTTTGTAGGCCAAGATGGGCCTTAACCCATGGATTGGTCGACCATGGTTGTGGGTGATCATTTCACATTTTATGAAATCTTTGTATTTGTCTTTGGCTATACTTGAGCGGTTGCTTGTCAGTTGTCACAAATCTGCTCCCTTGATTGGCTGATGTGGCTCACAGTGCTCATTCTGATTGCGCACGCCTCACTGGTTGGTGACTCTTGGGGAACTGGTATATTTTGCGTACGTGCACGAGAAGGTAAGTACCCGCTCGGCCAATGGTTCTGCCGTCTACCCCATTGTTTGGACACTCATTGTCTTTTTCTGAGTGCTTTCTTCCTTGGACACTCCTTCTGTCGAGTACTCATTCTGATTGCGCATGCCTTACCAGTCGGTGACGCTGGAGGTTTCCATAATTGGTAATAAATCTTCCCAACGCCTAGTTGGTAGTTGCCACGTTCTTGTGCATTCATTAGCTTTGCCGTTTACATCTTAATTGATCTTTGTTTTAATTCATATACTAGTTGTAATTTCACCTCCCACATTGACTAATGGTGGTTACCTAGAACTATCATAGTCCTGGATTTCTATTGAACTTTGTTTTCAAGAGGGTACCAATTCTGCATCCTATGTGTCCGGCTTCCACTCCAGTTATTATTTGATAATACTTTTATCTTCTTCATCATTGTTGCTTGGCGACAATATTCTGGTCAGCAGTCATTCAAAATGTGAACATGCTATGATTTGGTTGCAACAGGTACCAAAGGGATGGGACAAGCTTTGTGTGTCCGTTATCTCAGTAGAAACTGGAAGACAGGTTGCAAAATCAAGCAAAGCACCCGCAAGAAATGGAAATTGTCAATGGGTTGAGACTTTTTCGGAATCTATTTGGGTTTCGCAAGATGAATCTACTAAAGCTCCTGAAGAGTGTCTCTTCAAGTTTGTCGTTGCCATGGTATGATGCCCATGTTACTTCAGTTGTGATACATTTCTTTTATCCAACGAAAAATTGAGATGGTTTAGACATCATATTCAACGACTAGCTTATTTGTTACAGGGATCAGCAAGATCTGGCATTCTTGGAGAGGCCACTGTCAATATGGCTGACTATATGAGTTCGAAGGCATCCGTTCCAATTCTTCTGCCCCTTAAGAAGTGCAATCATGGGTCGATTTTACAAGTACATCATAAATTTCCAAGTTTTGTTGTTTTCTTTCATTATAACAGCATCTCTTAATGGTGTTTCTTTCTTGCTTCATGAAAAGTCGGAACCTGAACCTAAACTTGTGTGTTTGTGCACTCGAGTCATAACCAAAGTCAGCAGCTGTTTCTGTGTAACTATGAAATCTTAGGGAAGTAGGAGAATTTAAATAGGTGTAACCTTACAAATCATCCTAGAATGTTGACCCATTTTTTACTTGATTGAGAACTAGCAAATGGAAAGAATTGTTGTACTGTAGTTCCTAAGACAGCCATTGTTGCATTTGAACATATGGATCGCATTGTTACAGATTCGAGAATTTGCAACGAAATGAAAGATCTATTCGATTTTAGAGAACATACATTGTTGAGGTTCTGGAATACACCACTTAAGATACATTTGAAAGATTTTTATCAAGAAATGACTACTTGGACAACTTAAGAGAATGTCAGTATATGCGTTTTGGGGGCTTTGGCCGTATGTCTTAACAGTAACATGCTGTAAGAGTTCAATTGACTCTTATCTAATTGCAGTTCCTTCATTTTTCTATAGTGATTTGGTTGTAAATTCAAAATGGTTCAATCTTCTGCCTATTTTGGAGCTAACAAGTGCATAGTCGTTTAATCCAATGCTACATTTGCTCTTTTGCTGTCCATCTGCAGGTTAAAATCCAGTGCCTAACACCAAGAACTAAGCTCAGGTAATACTAGCATGCAATTCCAAATCCCTTTGTTTGAGTCTTGGTTTGTTGTTTCAAGTGTAATGCTTTCGTTCACCCTTTACCAGGGGTGATGAATCAAAACACTCAAATTCTCACACGGAAGAACAGGATGCAGATCACCGTGACATGGGAAGTGAACCAAATGGGTCTAATGTCGGATCCCCCTCAAGTAAAGATCTGGTCTCCGCCTCACATACTGAAGAACTTCAGAGCAGGGTATGCTTACTCTTTTACCCTTCATCGACCATCACACTATTTGGTTGAAAACTTGAAATTGAAAAAGTTAGCAAATGTTTCCTTCGATTTATATTGTCCTGTGTCTTTCACGTTGTTTATTATTTATGTTATGTAGTCAACAAGTAAGAAGTAAATTCACAACCTATCACAACTTTGAGGGGAAAGCCTTTTTATTGGAATTGGATTGATGTCTCATGTCTAGGCGTATATCAGACTGATTGTGGTTAGTACCCACGATTGAAAAAGTAGTCAGCTGTTGAGAGATAAGTCCAGCTTTTAAGTCAAGCTGTTTCCTTGCTTCGTCTCCCGTTAGGCACATGGGATGCCAGGGGTACGATAGATAAATTGTCTTTCCTGGACGGTAATGTGTTCTAGGGCTGCCATTGATCAGTCGCGAGTGCATCTACGTCTTGATCCGTCATGTTTCCATTCATCCATCAATCTGCCTGACAGACAACATTGGGGCCTTGGCAGAAGAGCGTTACCAAGACATCAACATGGGCCATTGATCATCTCCAAAATAATGTGATGCGAGCCTCCTCATGAAGCACATTCCTTCTTGAAGAAATTTCCCGAATGATAGCTCGTACTATTGCAATAAGATCCATTATCTTTGTTTATATGTTTTATCCAGCATCAATGTCTCTCTCTCTGAATGATAGCTCATACTATGGCAATAAGATCCATTATCTTTGTTTATATGTTTTATCCAGCATCAATCTCTCTCTCTCTCTCTCTCTCTCTCTCTCTCTCTCTCTCTCTCTCTCTCTCTCTCTCTCTCTCTCTCTCTCTCTGCTTTTGTACCTCTATTCATCATAGCCTCAGGGGTATTAGGTTTCTACTCTTTAGTGCCAAAACTGGACGAAAACCACATTCTAGTTGCTCAACTACTAGTCTTCGAATCTCATACAAAACACATTGTTTTATGAGTAATAACCTCATGATATTGTAATAATCATGTAGAGTTTGCTACTCTTCTGTCCCATTCTGTTTGTCCCTCATTCATAAATGGGAACTACTAGTCTTCGAATCTCATACAAAACACATTGTTTTATGAGTAATATGCTACCTCATGATATTGTAATAATCATGTAGAGTTTGCTACTCTTCTGTCCCATCCTATTTGTCCCTCATTCATATATGGGATGTGCAAAAATGCATGTCCAATTTGTGAATCCCATTTGGTTAGAACTTGAGAGTCCTACATGCATATCCCGTTAAAACTCCCAAAAAGGACTAAAATTGTCGGGACAGAGAGTGTATTGGTTATTAATGAATGATTTTTTAAGTGCTTCTGCTGTATTGAATAGGTTTCCAAAGGCTGCAGTAACTGTTATCCAATCAACATGTTATTAGGGTAAAAAAACGTGTTAGGCTTTCTCTTCCAAACTGTATAACTAACATAACCACCTCACTGTCCTACAGGAAACAAGTTTCTCAACTACTTCATTCCACAGCTTAAATGGAGATGATTACAATTCAGTTGGTAGACAAGACTCCATCAGTTCCGTCGACAGTTCTCCTCACATTAACTATCCTGCGGAAGATCCTTGTCAGTCAAACCAGCCATCATTTACCTCAACGGTTACACATAGGTTGACGAATGATTCTCAGAACCAACGGAATGATTCTCATAACCAACGGCAAGAGTCTCCAGGCAGTTCTCCGCATGTTAATAACGCATCTTTGTCTCCTATGAGTGCCATTTCTTCAAAAAATCTTGTAGAGGCTGCAGAAGACACAATCAAGGAGCTCCGTGCAGAAGCAAAAAAGTGGGAGAGAGATGCTCGGAAGCTAATGATCGATTTGGATGTATTGAGAATGGAATTCTCAGATCAGTCAAGAAAGCAGGCGGATTTAGCTATGGAGCTGGCGGCGGCTTATATGGAATGCGATGGCTTGAAGAAAGAAGTTGAGACTGTGAAGATAATGTTGGAGGAATCAATGTTGAAAGAGAAATCTTGTGAGGATTCAAGTTTCCAATCCGAAGCTGCAATACGCATTCGGAAGGAAATGGAAAATGAGATCAAATTTCAGCGCCAGTGTAATGACAATTTATCTATGCAGTTGGAGAGGAGTCAAGAATCAAATATTGAGCTTCTTAGTGTTCTTCAAGAACTGGAAGAGACCATAGAAAAGCAGAAAGTTGAGATCATGAATCTTTCGGCCCTAGAATTGAGATTCAATGATATGGAGAACTCCATTAAGGAAAAGTTGGAGGAAAATAGGAGTCTATTACTCCAGCTGGAACAGCTTCAGGAATCGGAGAAGAAGTTGCAAGTCAATTTGCAATTGTTTGATCAAGCCTTTGAGGACAAAAGCAAGAAGTCCGAGAGGGATTCTAGTCTGAATAATCGAAATATTTCGCAAATCGAGATGGATTATAAATGTAAGTTATTGTCAAAAGAACAAGAAATAGCCAATCTGGAAGCGAAATTATCTGAAGCTCTCGTGGATAGACAAACAGATGAATTGGATACGACTTGCGGAAGTAAGGACGATCTGATGAGAGAAATTGATGACTTGAAGGAGAAATTGCAGGAGCTAGAGACGGATTGCAGCGAGTTGACCAACGAAAACTTGGACCTTTTATTCAAGCTTAAGGACTACAAGAGCAATTGCACATCATTTGATAATTCAAATGCCATATCAGAGTTGGAGTTGAGTGATCATAGATCTCATATTCATGATTCTCAAGAGGAGCTGAAGAAGACAATGATCAAGAAGGATCGGGTTTTGTTTCTTGAATCGTCTAAAATACCTGATTTAGTTGAACAGCTTCGGATGGCATTTTATCATGTCAAAAAACCATGGTATAACATTCCTTCTCAAGTGAGTAACGACATTGAATCTGATCTGTATGATTTGGTGGATTTTAAGAACACAGGTATGAATGATCCGACAGTGTTCGCTGACTCTATCTTGAATTCTATTGTTGGGCTGAACAACTTATTGGAAGAGAGAATTGTTCGGTGTGAACAAGTTTTTCGAAATGGTGAACTTGAGATGAAAGAGAGGAATGATTGTATTGTAGAAGCTCAAAAGATGGTTGCAGATTATATTTTGAATGGAAAAAACCTCTCTCTTTCGATTGAAGAGCTTGAGAGTCCGAAGATAGGTCTGAAATCTAGCCTTGAGCATCTAGCAAAAGAATTGGAAGAAAAAAGAATGGCATTTGAGAAGCTTGAGGCAAATTTGTTGTGTAAGGAAGAGGAGATTGGATTTCTCCGGAAGGCCCAGGGGGAATTCGAGTCTCAGATTTCTGACCTTGAAATGGAAAAGGCTGAGCTGGAGGAAAACATGGAGACTGTGCTGAGGGAAAGCAAAGTCACCTCAAAATGCCTGGATGATCTCCGAAATGATTTAAATGTGCTAAGCAGCAGAATGGATTCACTTATTTCAGAAAACAAGATCCTTGAAACGAAATGTTTGGAGCTGGAAAAGCAAAAACAAGAATTGGAGCACCAGTTGTCGAATCTGGAAAATGAAAATGTGCAGTTATCGGAATGCATGTCTGAGTTGGAGGCACAATTTAGGTATGTTACAGATGAGAGGGACTCGTGTCTATTGGAAATAGAGAATTCCAAATCCGTTGCTTTGAGTCTCCAAGATGAGATTGGAAGATTCAGAATTGGGATGGAGGCAGAAAAACCAGATCCCAATGAAAAATTACAAGACACACAATATCAGTGTTCAGAAGCCCAAAAGGAGTGTGAAAATCTGAAAATAGAGAATCAGAAATGTCAAGTATCTGCTGAGAGTCTCGTTGAAGAACGCGATAAACTTCAGAAGGAAAATGGCCAATTGAGGAAGCAGAATTTGGACTTGTACGAGAATCTCACAGACTTGGAGACCAAATTGAGAGAATCACAAGAAAAATCCTCCAAGTACTCTAAAATGGTTGAAGCCTTAGAAGCAAACCTATCTGAAATGCTGGAAGCTTTTTCCTCGAAAGAGAAAAGCATGACTTTGGAAATAGATGCTTTACTTCAGGAAAACGGAAATCAGAAGGAGAAACTTGCTAGGGTAGAAAGCTTGTTAAATCAGACTAACTATGAGAAAGATCAAAGTTCTGCGACTCACGATGAAAAAGAGAGAATAGCTTCTGAAGCTTTACATGAAGTATCTAGTTTACAAGCAACTAAAGCTAAGTTGGAATCTGATATTGAAGAGCTCAAATCTAAAGTTAAATTGACTGAGAATGAGCTTGATTTTGTTAGAAGAGAGTCGGAAGTGAAGGTACAGGGTTTGATTTCCAAGCTCTCTAGTTCTGAAGAAAACCATGAGTTATTAGTGGCTGCCTGTGAAAAAATGTTGAAGTCATTGGGAAGTAAAAGGTCAAGTGAAGAGAAACTGTCGACTGCCATAAATGATCTTGAGGTAAAGCTTACTGTTTCAGAACACGAACGCCAACAACTCGTTGAAGAAACTGCAAACTTGAAGGTTCAGTTGCAGAAGGTAGCACTCCTTCACGAAGAAATATTAGGTTTAAAGTGTGAGAAGGAGAAAATGGAAGCTTCCATGCTGTCAGTGTCCAGAGATTGTGAAGAATTGAAGGCTGAGAAGATCGCACTGATTCAGAAAATTTCTAGCTTGGAAGCTGCAATTGGTGAATTTGAAGAGTGCAAATTTCAAAAAGTTGCTTTGGAAGAAAAACTTTCACGGGTGGAGAGTGACATGTTAGCAAGAGAGAAGGGTGAATGCCTGAAGAAATCTCAAGTACTTGAGGGGCATCTTAAATCAATGGAGGAGCACATAAAGGTGGCTTTTCCTTTTTTCTTATCTTTTTCTAGGTAGGAAATTTTGGTTTATTCAGAGTTGAAAGTTGATGTCAATGCTGATTGGAAGTAGAAATTAGAACAACTTTTTTTTTTTTCATAATTCAAAAAATCCGCATTCAATTACTAAGAAATCTCCGAAAAAGCAGCTTCATGCATCTCTCTTGAGTCACATTTTGTATCTGGATCAATGGTTCAATTAGGAGTTATTGTCACTTTGTTTATTCTAAAGATGTCTAACCTCAAATGTGAGTTATTTGTTTACGTTATCTCTCTTCTTTTTCCATTCCAGGGTGAAACCAAGTATGATGATCAAGATGAGAGTCCCTGTGCTACTGAAGTAGATCAAATAGCCAAAGTGCAGTTGCTTGAGAACGAGCTTGCTCAGGCAATGGAAGTGAATAACAAATACAAAATGCAGCTTCATAGGTGCGTGTAAAAATAACATTCTAGTTACAGAAGTACTATTAAAATTAACATGATATATATGGTCGGTTGCTTGATGAAGTTGGTAAGATAAACCGTCGTTTGGTACAACAAACGGCCTTTCCAGTTTTATTTGGTGTAGTTAAAAAATGCTCATACAGTCTCCAAGAAAGGTTAAGCTCTAACCTAATTATTTTTTATTTGTATGCTAGGCAATAGAAACTTCCACATCAATTAAGTTTTTTTCCTTTTGTACAACGTTAATCATTTTGGAGGTATACCCAACGGAAAGCTATTGAAATAGGCTAACCCAGCCTATTATAGCTCTCATGAGTCCATGAGATGAATTTTCCTGAGTTTTTTCATTTTTATTCTTTGGTTTTTTTTGGGTATGTATTTCCATAATATTTAGAAAAATTTAAAGGCCCCTAAAATTTAATTATTGATAAATAGCATATTCTGAATAAAATGGTGGATGTGAAGGATGAAAGCATTAGCATGCTAAAAGTTAGTTTTGGATAAATAGCATACTCGGAAAAAATGGTGGATGTGAAGGATGAAAGCATTAGCATGCTAAAAGTTAGTTTTGGATAAATAGCATACTCTGAAAAAATGGTGGATGTGAAGGATGAAAGCATTAGCATGCTGCAGTAGTCTTATGTGATTTACTCATGGTACTGCGGCACTGCCCTGATATACACCTTTTATAGCTCTTATGAGTCCATGAAATGAATTTTCCCGAGTTGTTTCATTTTTCTTCTTTGGTCTTTTTGTGTGTGTTTCCAAAATGTTTGACGTAAAGGATGAAAGCACTAGCATGCTGCAGTAATCATATATGATTTACTCATGGTATTGCCCTAATATACAGAAATTTTCCACTGTTCTGGATACTCTATCACTAACAGTAATGCTGCAGGATTTTGTCGGAGGGGAGAAGCAATCACGCAGATTCTCTCAGTAAATCAACACCTGAAGGTGAAGTAGTAGCAAAAGAAATATTTGAGCGCACAAAGTCATCGCTAGAGAGAGAACTAAAAGACTTGCAGGATCGCTACTTCCAAATGAGTCTCAAATATGCTGAAGTTGAGGCCCAGAGAGAGGACCTTGTGATGAAGCTCAGGGAGGCTAAGAATGGAAAGAAATGGTTCTCATAAATCCACATAATTGTTCCAAGTGAGTTTTTACCGGTAAAATTTTGAATTGTGAATTCATATTCTTGTTTGAGGATATACTATGCTAGGATGTGAGATATTAATATATCATCAATATATTAATACAATCGTGATTCATCAATATATCATCAATTGGGAAGGCTAGATTGTACAGAACAGAAGTGTTGTGGCCGGCAGAATAAACTTCGCGCCATGCCTATAGCAACTTGTAGCTTAAAAAATAATGGAAATTCAAAGAATTGTTGATAGTATGGTGAAAATGGTGCCAATTATCTGTGATTAACTAGACCTGAAACCAAGGTAACAACCATTGAATGCCAAAATGACGCAACCAACTCATGTAATAGACCATGTTTCGGGTAACCAGCTTTTCATTGGAAGATCTAAACATCTTTTGAAGAATCTAAAGATAGGCACAAACATAATTGTGTGTTCAATGTTCTATTGGACGGTGTGGGTGGGTGGGTGGGTTCCGAGTTCCCACGTTACGTGTGTAAAACAGGTTGGTTTAGTCTCGACAGGCTTCGGTAGAGCCCATAGGCTCTTGCCAATAACCATGCTGGAGTCTATGCCTGGAAAGAAACTAAAAATTTTTCTTAATAAGATTAAGGGGTCCCTCATGGTTATTGGCAATAACCATGCTGGAGTCTATGCCTGGAAATAAACTAAAAAGTGCTAAAATGACTAAAATAACTAAAACTAGTTGATGTATGTGAGGAGATGTCCTGTCTCAAAATCCTTGTTTAGCTTTTTAGGACTTTTAGCACTTCTAGAAAAAAATGGAAATCCATCCCCAAGGCCCTCAAGTCCTGCATAAGGTACATGACACTTGTACCTAAAAATTACCTAAAAAGTGTGAAGATCATGTTTCAAACTATTGCGCGGCATTTGAACAACAATGTCTAGAGGTTGCTAGGACTCATTTCTACTCTGTATACTCGCATGTGTACAATTTATCTTACATTTTTGTGAAAGAACTTCGAAGTTTGAACCACTAACTCTAACTGTGTTATGGAGGAAATCAAATTAAATAAGTAAAAGATGTCCTGCTATTCTACTGGATTAAGTGCAGTTAATTTTATAAATTCTAGACTTAGAAGCTTTCCACTTTCTCATTATCTTAGGTAAGTTCATTATTAAAAAAGTAAGCCATTACAATTGGAATGAGCTCATTCAACACCATTCGCGGTATATCCTTTTCACTGATGCTGTATTGAATACCGGGGCTTATTGATTCAAAGTAGAAGCCATAGTTCTTTTTCTTTTTCGCCTTTTCTTTTTCCCTTATGTTACCAGAATTGAGAATCCTATCAGAGTAGTCTTCTGCAGCAATTTTAATTTAGCATGAAACCAATTTCCATAACTATTGGGTCCAAATCGTAACCTAAATGCTCTCTGTATTCTGTACATTTGACAGATTATTCACATGGATTTAATGAGTTCAAGTCTGTAAACACAAAAGGTAGGTCAACTCTATCTATAGTGGTTAAAAGGGTAACTGATGAAGGAAAGCAAACACACATTAAAAGCACAAGCACAAGGCAAGAGCATATTGGGTGCTTCTGCTTTGGTATCAAATAATATGCTCCTAATGCTTCCATGATATCTACATATGTCACCAACCTTGAACCTTAGGTCTGGCACAGTGGTAAGTCAACTAACAATCAGGGGCTTCGGGAAGCATTTCGTGTCTGATTCAAAATCTTACTGGATGAAGTCAATCCACACGGGACTTTTGCCCTGACTTTAATATGCGGCCCTTGCTAGTAGATGCTTGGATTGGTCCCCCAGATTACTCAGTGCATTGAGCTGGATACCAAGATATCAAAAGTGAAATGTTATCAACTTTGGGTTAATTACACTTTCCACCCTCGCACTTTTTTCAAATATCAGTTTACACTCTCCGCTTCTAATTGTCATATCCCGCAAATGAAGCTTATGGAAATCACTTTTAGTAGGATTTCACGAAAAGTGTTTAACATTGGGAATTCTATTATTTTGCTAAATAGGAACAATTAGTATACATTTAGTTAGTGTACGAAGAACTTATAGGGTGCAGAGAGAAAAGGATTATATTGTTGCAGTATTTGTTTGCCAACACCCACGTCTTCTAGTCCAGTGGCTTTTTGTTGGAGTTTAATTCAATATATTTTCTGAGTTTCTTGCTTAAATTGTTATCATATGACTCATCAAACAGAAAACCCCTTATCGAAAAGTATCACGTAATCAGCAAAAGCAAAAATAATCTTTGTTTTTGAAGCACCAAGGAAATTATTCTGCTGTTGTCACCAAAGCTTCAAAAAGGGTTAACTGAGAGTATTAAACAATTTGGTGACTCACTTGGAGGGTTGTATTTCATGTAGCTTGTCCTATAGAAATAAGAATGCCTTTTCTACTGTTGTCAGAATTAAGCCCTACAAACACAAGGCGCCCACTCAAGGAGTAGACTTCCATTACAAAAATTCACCTTTATTCTTGACTCTCAGTTGTTGATAGCTGTTCTGTTCTGCTGTTCAGATGGATGTAGAGTTGGTCCACAAGTGAAAATGCAGATGTTGCATTTCTCAAATTATTAGGTTGTCGTGAAGAATATGTTGGCCACCCTTGTAAGATCTCTACTGCGAAATCAATGGGTCATATTTTGTTGAAAGTAAGAAGTACTTGCTAGTTCTCTCGTTTGGCAGACTTCTGTTGCCCGGATGGACGGCCCAAATTTCATATTGCACGCATGACAACGAACGGTTCGGATACAAAGGTGCCGAGGTGAAATCTGGGCCGTCCATCCGAGCAACGGACGGCTCGGATGTACACAGCACCTGCTACTGTGGACGGGGCTGCACAGCAGTAACCCCAGGTCTTGGGTGGCCATATTGGACTTAGTTTAATGATTCCGGGTGTTACATGATTAACCTATGTCCTGTTATTGTAATTGTTTCAACATAATTATTTTATTTTTATTAGGAATTAGTGCCTATTTGCGAGAATTTTTTAGAGCAGATTATGGGATCCTAGCTTCTAAAAATCTAAAGAGAAGTGGTAGCTGTTGATTCTAGATGTAGCTTTTGAAAATCAACCGTTTTTTTGAAGTTGTTTTAAGGCTTAAGCTTATTTTTTACAAGCTGCGATTTGGATGCTTTTACAGAATCTGAGAAACAGTGAAAAGCGTAAAGCCAAGAATATTCCTTATCATTCTACTAATAATTAATTCTCGGTCAAGGACAAAATAGACTAATTCTTAGCAAAAAAGCTTATTTCGTAGCTTTTACAGAAAACACTACTTCTATAACATTTACTCTACAATCCAAAGTTGCAGCAAACACTCTTTTATAGCTTCTCTAAAATCTTAAATCTAGAATATGAACTAGAATCCACAATTTAAAGTCTAAAAAAAAGCTATCAAAAACACCCTTAAATCAACAATTTAAAGTCTAAGAAAAAGCTATCGCAAACACCCTTGATGCGTAAACACTAGAAATTATTAACTACCTAAGATGAAGACTTTAGCATGGGAGTCGAAAATCTAAGGCCCAAAAAGGAGAACTTAATGAAGAGGTATCTGTCATGAGATGCGGAGCAGTAGAGGTACCAAATGGCATATCCCTTGGAAGATGCTAACTTGCAACCCTCTCAATCAGCACTTTTCCATTCCCTTTTTCTCCCCTTTCACCAAAAGCATCCAAGCCACTAATACTTAAGTCATCTCAATCCTCCATTGCTCTCAAGACCAACACCACCACCCTTTATAAATTGTGATCCCCTAGCTTCCTCGATCACCCCTCTTACTACTGCACCACCCAAATAAAATGTGATTCCGGGCCTCTCTCTCTCTCCGGGCGCCCCCTGCCGCCTCCAATAATTGCCCAAACTCTAGCGGCAGGGGCGGCCAGGGTCTTGGGCATGGTGGTGTCTTTGGCTATAGATATGTGGGTGTTTTCTGTGTTTTTTTGGTTTTGTGGGATTTGACGCCGAGAAAATCGCCTTTCTAAGGGCGGTTTTTCTCTCCTAATAGGGCAACTTCGATCCTTTGGCATTTCACTTTCCGCGGAGTTTCTCTCTGTCTCTCTCTCTCTCTCTCATTATGTGTGATGTGATTTCGGTGCAATGAAATTAAAACCCTCCGGATGGGTGAGTCAGATTATGATGTTATTATCTATTTTCTTTGTGTTTTTTTAGCATTAGGAGTGATGATATGTACAAATAAATGCCTGTTGCTACCTGCAAAGCAATGGTGGAAGGGTGGCTGCTGTGTTGCAGCATTAAGCAGAAGGCTTGTAAGCAAATATGAAAGGTTTGAGTTGTGTTGCTATAGTAGAAAGCTATGAAGTCCATCACATCATACAATTTTTGTTGGTTTATATATCTTATACCCATCTGTTCTAATTCAATTGGTTCGGTTCTTGGATTTGGTAGAAGTAATAAAGAGAATAACGAATAGAAAAAAAATTACGACTTGGATTGTGTATCTACGGCCAATCGCCTATACCCATCTGGACTAATTCAATTGGTTCGGTTCTTTGATTTGGTAGGAGTAATAAAGAGAATAACAAATGGGAAAAAAAATAACGACTTGGATTATGTATTTACGGCCAATCGTCAGTTCCATTGAGCATGTTACCATAAACTTGAAAGTGACCTTATATGGGCCACCTAATCCACTTTTAATTGCCCACCCCAATTACCTAATTCAAGTTTGATTTTCATGTGGAGGGAGAGAGAGAGAGATTACCCTTTTGTTCCTTAGTTGATGGAATATGCCATCTACCAAGGATAGAAGAAATAAAGTGAGAATTTGATATACATGATATATATGAAGTGTTATCCAAAGGCTAAAAAGGGCAAATAAAAAAGTGAAAATAGCTTAATAGTGAAGATACACAAGACTAGCAAGTTGATTGAACACAAGCAGAGAGACACAGGCCAAAACAACTATGCACGCCACCCTATTGTCTTTGATAATTGCGGATATGACTTTTACAGACACACAAAGACGGGCTACAGAAAGTGCATTAACTTTTTTTCATGGCAAGCTTTTATGTCAGTCAAATTATTATTCTGTGAATTTTTTTAAGGTAGGATGGGACTCAGATCGGTGGATGTACTTTTCTAGAAGTGACAGAAGCATTAGGACCAATCAAAACAGAGCTGCGATTTAGCTTAAGGACCTGCCGAAACTTAGAACCTGATTTCATATATTTTCTTGGTGGTTGAAATTTTTAAGTTCTCCTTACCTTACAATTAGTTTGAAAATCAAGCATACAATCCAAGGAACAATATTCTACACGAAAAAAAAAATCATTTTCTATTCATACTCGGCAAAACACACATAAAATGAAGTAATTTTTTCATCTACACACCCACTTGTTATTTTATATTTTGAAGTTTTTTTTTTTGGCCATTCAATATATATTAGTGGGGGTTAGCGGAGGAGTTAGTGAGTTTTGAAGTTTGGAGAGGCCAATATTACTCATTACGAATACTTAATGGGTGATTTTAGCAAGGTTGGGATGGCCCGTGCCTCCCCACCCTCCTCCCAAGTCCCAACCGTTGCCTTTTTCCTTCACCCCTGGGGACCAATAGTCTCTAAGGTCTTAGGTTCGAAACTTCGTAGGTACTATCAACTCTTTTGAGGTCAGTCCATACAAAGCTTTCCTTTGACTTTAAATGGGACCCCTGCTAGTGAAAGGTGAGATTGGTCTCCCAGGATTAGTCGAGGTGCGCGAAAACTGGCCCGGACTCCTGGTTATGAAAGAAAGTAGCGCCTAAGTTTGAAGAAGAAAAAAAAGTTCACCAAAACATCATTGATTAGGTTCTTCACCGCTGGCATTACAGCAGAGTAAACTTCTTTTTGTGTGAAAAGCAATAAACAAAAGAAGAAATACAACCAAATTTAAGTAACTTTGCCGAAATTAAAGCTGCCCATTGGAATCTGTCACTGTAAGTTAATTTTGTTTGTTTTCCCTTTTGCAGCAATATAAAAACTTAAGAGGAATTGAAGTTTATCTAATCATGAATGGGTAGGAATAGCATTGGTTCATGATGTACTCATTGCAATTTGCAACTCTGCTCTTGTTAGGTTAAAATTCTCCAAAATTTCATGAACCCCATTCCAAAATATCTAGGTTCTTTTCCAGCCAATCTCATGGTTTTTGATAGTAGAAGTGTTCATAGATCTAATAGGTTCGGTTTTGAGTGGAAATTAGACGCCAAGCCGCTCCGAACAAGTTGAAGGTCATAGCTTTTGAGTATCAAGAAAAAGAAATTTGAAAAGAACTTTAAAGATTGTGATACAAACTTATGAGTAGAACTCACCCTTAAAAATCGGCTTAAAAGAGAGGGTGTTCAAGAGATTTATATACACAAGGTCAAGTTCATACTTTGTTGATGTGGGACATTAGAATCGTAACATACCACTATGCTCCTCAAGCAACTTCCACGGCGGCCCACTCTATCGACCTTGACTTGGTGGTAGCCCTTCTCTTTTTTCATAACTCCACCCGGCTATCAGTATTCAATACTTTCAAAATATTTTAATTCAACCTATATGTCACCCTCTCTGCGGGCCAAATTGCAACGTGATGGCCAACTCTGGTACCAAAGATACAAACTCATGGGTAGAACCCACCATTGAAAACCGGTTTCCAAGAAAAGGGCGCCCAAGAGTTTACGCAAGGTTGGGACATTAGGATGGTAACAGATTGGTTTCGGAGGTTGGTTGTGTTAAGTGCAACCCGGATCAGTGTTGACAAGTTAGCAACCTTACAAACTTGGACGAACGACGGTTGTGTTTGGTTTGGGTTTTGAGTTTTGGTTTTTGGTAATGATTGGAGGAAGAAATAGAGATAATAATTAAAAATAGGGAAAATTAGTCAGAAATACATTAAAATTATCTCAATTGACTGGAAGGACGACACATTTTTCATTTTAGGAGAGCTCCTTCAAAATTTGTTATCTTTGAGCCGGAAGGCCTAAATTGGGATACAAACCCGAAAGTGTGGCTTTTGTCTATGTCATCCGCGTTTACATCGGTTGTGTTTGGTTTGGTTTTGAGTTTTGGTTTTTGTAATGATTAGAGGGAGAAATAGGTATAATAATTAAAAAATAAGTATTAATGATTGGAGAGAAATAGAGAGAAAAATAAAAATAAAGATAATAATTAAATAATAATTGAGAAAACCGATTTTTGGAAACCAAACCAAACAAGGCCATCGTGTCTTATGCTCTGGGCAGTGGGCATATACGTCCTCAACCTCCTCATCGCATTTGTCTCTTCGCAAGTTGACCCCGAGTTCCACGACCTCTCCGATGGGCCCACCTTACCCACTCAGGGCTCTGACAAGTTCAGCCCCTTTGTAATCCTAAAATGTCAAATTTCTTTAGTTACTTGAAATTCACATCTAACCCCATGGACACCTGAATATTTGCATGTTTTGCTGGATTGATTAGGTTCTGTAATCCTTAAGCCTTTCCTTTTGGCCCATCGAAATTTGATTTTTTTATCAAACATTTAGGATGATTAGTGAGGTTTTACTAGTTTTAGGAGTTGGTAGTTGACTAGTTCATCGATTTTTTGTACGAAATTATAACTTTTAAATATTAGTGAAGTCTCACTAATTTTTTGGGTCACCGAAAGTGGATGTGGGGTGGTGGTCGGCAGGAGGCAAGAGTTGAATTTTTTGTACGAAATTAGAACTTTTAAAAATTAGTGAAATGTCACTAATTTTTTGGGTCGCCGGAAGTGGTTGGCCGGAGGTGGGATGGTGGTCGGGCGGGAGGCAAGAGTTGATTTTTTTGAATTTTCTATACAAAATTAAAACTTTTAAAAATTAGTGAATTGTCACTAATTTTTTGGGTCGCCGAAAGTGGTCAGCCGGAGGTGGGATGGTGGTCGGCCAGGAGGCAGGAGTTAATTTTTTTGAATTTTTTTACGAATTTAGAACTTTTAAAAATTAGTGAAATGTCACTAATTTTTTGGGTTGTGAGAAGTGGTCTTCCAGAGATGAGGTGGTGGTTGCCCCGGAGGCAAGAGTTGATTTTTTTGAATTTTCTGTATAAAATTAGAACTTTTAAAAATTAGTGTATGTCACTAATTTTTTGGGTCGCCGGAAGTAGTCGCCGGAGACGGGGTGGTGGTCGGCCGGGATTTAGAAATTGATTTTTTTATTTATTTTCTGTACGAAATTAAAACTTTTAAAAATTAGTGAGATGTCACTAATTTCCTCACTAATTTTTTGGATCACCGGAAGTGGTCGCTGGAGATGGGGTGGTGGTCGGCCAGGAGACATGAGCTGATTTTTTTGAATTTTTGTTCGAAATTAAAAATTTAAAAAATTAGTGACATTTCACTAATTTTGTTTTGTTTTTATGTTTAAAAACAAAAATTCATTGTCCTTTCCTTTAAAAATATCAAGTATTTTTTGTTTTTATATTCGATTGCAAAATTTCCTTTTTCTTCCCTTTAAAAATGTCAAATGTTTTGGATTTTTACTAAGTGGCCCTTAAAAATAGGGGTTAATGATTAGAGAGAGATAGAAAGAAAAATGAGAATAATATTTGAAAATAGGGCAATGATTAAATAATAATTAAGAAAATCAGGTCTTGAAATCCAAAACAAACAAGACCGACCTATCATCAAAAACAAAAGCAAGCAGTTTAGTTCGACCCAATTTGGACTGGTTCAACTGTTCAGATTTTGACAAGTCCGAGTGGATCGTTGTTTTGTATGCTAAATGGGCCGGAGCATTCTCACTATTACTATGTTTTTTATCCAAATTTTGTGGTATAGGAAGTGCGAAAAACGTGGCGAGAAAAAAAAAATCTGAAAAGAACAACACTTTCCCCACAGCATAATCTTACTTTTCTGGGAAAATTGCAAAACACCGAAAATTGTTTCCAAAATAATTGTTTCTCACGTAAGATTATTGAATTAATCCAAACACCGAAATAAAATTACTCCAGGTATCAAAATTCCTAGGAATTTGATTCCCAATAATCATTTTCCTATTCTCACCCAAGAAAATTCCCGGGAATTTAATTCGCAGTAATCATATTCCTATTCCTACTCAAGATTCTGGTTATCGAAACACAGCCCTCCTTCCATCACCCAGATTTCACAAAATTCAATACCTTTCCCTTCAAATCACAACACAAACATGGCATCCCCTTCATCCAGCAGTACCATCTCAAGCTCAAGCACTTTGGAGGACAACCAATGCATTCAATGCGGCTCCAAACATGTGATTCGTACCTCCTAGACCATTCAAATCTACCACTACTCTCCGTAGTGGAGACTCCACCATTACTCTCCCTCAAACGCCGCACCATTGTCAATTGAACCACATATGTGTCCTGAAATTCCTTCAATTTGCACAATGAAACCCTAAATCTCTTGAAATTTGGACTGATTCATGAAGATTCTGCAATCCCTAAATTCTCTCACTCTCTCTCTCTCGGAATGAGAGAAAACCCTAGTTCGTTTTATATTTATCAAATGGGAGTGGGGAGAGTTTATTTTGGAGCCAAAAAAACCTGAACGTAATGTCCAGGTCCATTAAAGGCCACATGGAGTCCATGTCAACCATTCCATTCCATTTGTTTTTAGTTCGGAGGGGTGACAATAGGGCTTAAATTGATGAATTTTTAAATAGTCCATGTATTTATTTGATGTTTCATTAACGTCGGGGGGTCTCCGTGTAATTATGGTGGGATTATTTTGAAATTTTCCCTACGTTTTTGGCCGAGAACTTTGGCAAACTGCTGAAATCGAGGGTGTGAGCTAGAAAAGAGCAGAAATTTAATCTGCAGAGAACACCAATTAGGTACGCTTCTTCCTTTTTTTGCCAATGACGCTTCAATATACTATTTCGCATTAGTTGGTGTCTTGGTGACTTTTTAGGTAATCTGGCATTGTGACTTGGGCGCCTACCATTATACCATAACTTTTCTTTTTTGATTCAACGGTGTGTCCGGGTCAGCTACGACTTACGCACAGCTCGACTAATCCTCTCTAGTCCAGTTAAAGAGTGACCGTCCATGCCGAGACTAGGGGATTCACAAGAAATTACTTTCTTGGAGCCTGACCTAAAGAATCAAACCCTGATCAATTATGTGGGAAGCAAACTCACCAACTGACCGAATTACCATAACTTCTTTTTTTGTGTGTTTTGGACAAGGTAATTATCTACATAGAAGGGATTGGTTGGAGTTGAACTCCCAATTTTATAGTTGAGGTGTTCAACCACTGGGCTATTCCTAGACATTTCGTTGAACCATAACTTGATGTTGGGAAAACTCGAATATCCCCATAATGTGGGATCACCTAATTGTCTCATGCTGTCATATTATTGGTGAAATCTCTATAGTGGAGGAGACATCCTTAAAACCGCATATGGCATCCTAATTGTCAACCAATGGTTTTCAGATAACACTCCCAGCATGATAGAAAAATAAGATCAAATTCTTCTTGGCAATTGGCATAAAGTTTCACATGCCAAATTTGAAACTGAAAGAGGGTTACGCCAAGAATATAACTGAGTAAACATTTATTTTTATTTTTTTGAAATGCTACTGTGGATAAGAAAGAGCTTCAATAAGTTAATAAGATAAAAAAAATTGATTCTTGGTTTAAAGAGGAAGGAGTTTTTGAATGTCAAATTGACAAATAAGCATTCAAAAGAATTTCACATTCTCAAATTGGAAAAAGGTTATGTTAGAGCATGTGAAACCTGATTCGAATTGGGTCGCACTTCGTTGACGGTCCTAGATAGAGGTATTACGGTAACGGATAATGTAAACCTTAGGTTATCAACACTTTCTGTGATACCCCTTTTTCAGATTCGATATCCCAATTTTTTTTTGGAATTCTTACACCACGGTTATTCTCGAAATGATTTTTTTTTTTCTAATCTACTGTAAATTATGGGTATTTTTTGTGGAGAGTTGTGTATTTTTGTATTAAGAGTAAAAGTTTCATATTATCTTTTTCAAGGTAAATTTCTATCAGGTGTTATTATTCTTGTTTTTATTTTTTGGTAAATAAGGCTTAATTAAAATGGCATTTGATTTGAAAAACTTCTAGAGGCTTACAGGAGGCAAGAAATGACTATTTATAAAACCCAAAAAACAAAAAATCAAATGCCATTTTTTCCTATCTTTTGTTAGGGCCACTTAAATAATCAATTTCCAACCACTTTGAAATTATGTTTTCATTCTGTGTTTTTTTTGGAGTTATGTTTCTATCCCGACATTTAAATAAACCCAAAATTGCCCTTTGCAATATATATATTTTTTAAGAAATTGAGGACTAAAACGAATGTTGTGTATAGGAGGGGAGAAAAGTGGACCAATTTCAATATTTTGAGGTCCTCCCCTGCAATTAAGGGATTTGGGGATAATTGTCGGTCCCTGATATTATGCTTTACCAATGTCGTTCAAAATCAAGGGCAAAATCTTCATTCTAGAAACCATTCTTCATCCTAGAAATCACGCCCTACCACTCGTCCTCTCTTTCCTCGCCGTCTCGCCATCGTCCTCTCTCTCCTCGCCGTCGGCGTCCCAAATCGTCCACCATTGTTGTCCATCTGTGGTCCGAAAATTTCACCAGTGAAGTCACAAGTCGGTCCCAAAACATCCACCTTTGCCGTCCCATTTTGTGGTCCAAAAACTACACCACTCAGAGTCCCAAATCGTCGGACCAAATTGCTTGTAAGTTTTTTTTTTCATCCTTGACATTGAGGCTCCATTTGTTTCGATGTAAAATATTTTACAATGTAAAATGTTTTCCATGTAAAATGCTTTTGCTGAAAATGAACTTTTTTACTTTTATTTTCAGGTGTTTGGTTGGCACATGACAAAAATAAGAAAAGAACCCATATAGCTTTCGAAACCTCAATTGAAAGCCTTTCATAGGTGTTTTCTTCGGCATTAGTCACAACGAAAACAAATTTCAGAGATTTACTTCAAATTCTAATGTTGAGGTACAAAATTAATGGTTCATACATTTCTTCGAACACTTGAAATGCTTAAAAAAAAATCAGTATAAAGGAGAGAGAGAGAGAGAGAGAGAGAGAGAGAGAGAGAGAGAGAGAGAGAGAGAGAGAGAGAGGCGGCAGGTGAACTTGCAAATTTGATATCAGAAGGAAACTGTAACACAGAACTTTCTTCCAATTGGGGTAATGGTGGATGGAGTCTGTTTTGAACTTGGGAAAATGTCGGGCATTGGGTGTGGCCAAACTCCAAAAATAACTTATGGCTCAAAAAAGAAAAAAACATTTTCACCCATGGGTGCAAAATGTTTTACCTTGGAAAACATTTTACTACATTTTTTTCTAGCCAAACAACAAAAAATGGGTAAAATATTTTACCAGAAAATATTTTACGTCCAAACAAACGGAGCCTGAATCTTTTGCCATCTCCGAACATATGTACAACAACATCCGTTTGGTAGAACGCGGAAAGAAGATCAGAAATTGGAAACTGCTGCAAGCAAATTTATATGAAAGTTAGAATTAGTGGAGATTATAGCTGGCAACCCAGCTAGGGGTGTACACGGTCCGGATCGGATCGGATTGGCATGAATCCAATCCTAATCCGCGAGTCACGGTTTTTAGAAAATACAATCTGTGTCCGGACCAAAAGTCTCACGGTTCGGTTCCAATCCGATCCTCGAGTCACGGATTGGTTCCGGTTTTATCCACGGATTACATGTTTTATATGACATTCCAAAGCACGTTATTCACAAATCCTGAGTTTATTTACTCCAGATGGTTATCAACGTACATGAGCATGGATTCACAAGCTGGAATAAAAAATAGACATCCAAACATGGTTATCAACCTACATGATCACAGATTCACAAGCTGGAATGATACACCTAGTAGGTAATGAACACAAGCATGGAGTGAGTTTATGACAGTTAGGTCATGATCACAGATTCAGATTCTTGCACTAACATAATAGCACAAGTAACTGCTCACGAGCTACTGAATTCAAACACAGATTCAAACATAAATGCAGATTCAAACACAACAGCTACTGAATTTAGTTACATCGAATAGAACAACTACAGAATTGATCAAAGTATAATAGAAATGAAAGGCAGTGGAAACAACAGTATGGAACTGGAACTCTGGAACTGGAACTCTCGGTATGGAACTGGAACTCTCAGAGAGAGAGAGAGAGAGAGAGAGAGAGAGAGAGAGAGAGAGAGAGAGAGAGAGGAACTCTCGAACTGGAAAATGAAAATCTAGATCTGGAAGTGAAGTTGAGGGAGGCGGTAGGAACTAGGAAATTAGGTTTAGCAGATAAGTAGATAACAAGTAAAGTATATATAGTAGAAGTTAGTGTAACATTTTAACCCCTAAATTTTGAAATAGTTCACAGTTTACCCCATAGAGTAGTATGTGTAGTAGAAGTTTTTTTGTAAAATTATGTATGTGTGTGTGTGTATATATTTAAATATATATATATATATATATATATATAATAAAAATCTCACGGTCCGGATTGGTTAATTCACAGTTTCGAAATCAAAATCCGTGTCTGGACCGCGAGTCACGGTTTACTATTTTTTCAATCCGTGTCCGGACCATTAATCCACGGTTAAAATCCAAAAAGCATGGATCGGTTCGGTCCGGACCGGATTCACGGTTCACCGGTTTTTTTGTGCAGCCCTAAACCCAGCTATGGAGTGGGCTTAAAGAGTCCAGAGAAGGCTTGTTTTAGCTTGCAAACAACACTTTTAGACTTTTGCCTTTTACATTCTCCCAGTTTCAAAGCAACATATGTTGTTATAAATTGAAATGGACTTAATCTGGTTAATACCGTTGTTAATCATTAGTAATAAATTCTTCATTTGAAGCATGAAGTTTTTGGATATATTTGTATCTGACGAAGTCCTTTCATGCAGATTCTCAAAAAAAGCTAAAGGATACACCGGCTGGGTATGATGGCACGACTAAGTGTATACAGAGAACAATATACCATATATGTTGTGTCTTTGTTGATGATGTTAATCTTTGTCTTGATCATAGTAGTTTGTTTTTCTAATATAAAACTAATTCTTGAAGCTTAAAATTTCCTTTTCTTTGGGCAATCATGTATGTATACAAGCACACAGACACAAAGCTTATGTATTCATTTTGTGCCAGATTTGTCGGATAACGAAGTTAAGGGAAATAATGTGGGATTGTGAGACTTGATAAATTGAATATTTTTACGGTTCTAACAATTGTTATTTGGTTTGGATGATGAGATTTGTTATGGTTCCACATATGGTAAATGAAATTGTCGATATGATAAATTCTACGTGCTTATAAACTGATTAGCACAAAAAATATAAATCATGGTAAAAATGTAATATTTGTTTTTTCATGGTAAAAATATAAATAATTTAGCAGAAATCCTGGTAAACATGATCATGGTGTTTTATATTGTTCCATAGGTTATACAAATCGAAAATCTGCCTTCCAGTTGACTCCACGAGTTAAAACAACAAAAGTGAGGGAAAAAAAAATCTTCAGCCAGTCTCGCGACTCAGCGTTCCAAATCATCAAAGAAACGAAGGGAGGTGGATGCCCCTATGGCTGGGAAGGTTGAGGAAAAGGAAGCTAGCCATGTGAGTATTCTACGTGGAAAATTGCACAATTTTTACCATGTTTTTATTTTATTTTATTTTTTACTATGTTTGTGTTTTGTTTTTTATCATAACCTTATTTGATTTTTTTTTTACCATGTCTTCTATAAGAGAGCAGTTGCGCGTGCCTACATAGATAGGAGTATATACGCTCTCCGCGTACATACTCTTTATCTATATAGGTCAGCGCAGCGACTATATTATCTTAGAATTTTTACGACGAACATAAAGTAAAAAGATTCCTTGTTTACCATGGTTTTTGACTTTTTTTTTTACCATGATTCATGATATTAATTTAATAATTATTACCATGTTTACATGTCATTAAATGTTTACTCCTTGCGTCCCTTTTTAAGTGATACATTTGGGAAATGTGTATTTTTGTGGATGTTAAAAAACATACTTTCATAGAACATTTGTAAATTTTTTTTGCACCAACTTAAAGTACTCAATGGGCACTTTAATTTGGTATAAAAAATTAAAAATTATATAAAGAAATATGTTTTTTAGGGTTTGAAATTGCACGTATTCTGATAGGAATCACTTAAAAAGGGACAGAAGGAGTAAGTGTTTACACAAAAGAGGCCATTAAGGCATTAAGTGTTTACCACGATAGTTGGAAAAGTGTACGTTTACCATGATACTTGGAAAAGTGTCTTCCTTTAAGACACAAAGCGAAAGGGCAATCCATTTTGTGGAGAAGTTTATGGAGTTCATGCCAGTGGAGGCTTTGAAACTGCGTGTAAGAGGTGGTAATATCGCCCATTATATGGCTACTTGGGTTGGATACGTAGCAAATCATTGATTTGCAAATTTTACCATAATTATTGTGTCCTACCTAATTTTTACCGCATTTACAGTGACGTAATTAGGATTTACCATGATTATTTTAGATTCTATTATCTTTATTGTTGTGTACACAATTTTACCATATTTACTAACATGTAGAAGATTTTACCATGAATATTACAAAATTTACCATCTTATTGAAGTTGTAATAATTTTAAGTCCATATTTATTACTGTGAACAAAATTTTAGGAAGATATGCTATATAAGGAGAAATGTTAAATCCATTCAAATCCCTTCGTCCGTTATATAAAGAAATGATATCAATTCCAGTGATTTGAAATCTCCCACTATTTCCAAAAATGCATGATTTGGATAATCATGACCCCTCCAAATTTTTCACTATTTCAAAAAATGCATAAATTTCGGTAATCCTAATCCCTAAAAATCCGGAATATTTTTTTGTTGTTGTTTATGAATTTATATAAAACACATTTTTCTTTTTATGAATTTATATACAATAAGGGTAAGAATGGCAAAATTACATCTAAAGAGGATGAAAACATAACTCTAGAAAAGTGATCAGGGCGAGAACTTACGTAGAGTCCAAAAAAAGAATGATTATTTAATTACCTCATTTTTTTAACCTAATTCGTTGATGCCCAATTTAGTAGATAGAGAGAGATAGTGAGTGAGTTACGTGGTGAAAACATTATTGTGTTCACACTTCATATTACGTTCACACTTCATATACAATCATATAACTCAAACAGAAACGATCGAATCTGCTAAATTTGTTCAAAAACTTGTTTTAAGGATCCCAACACAAAATCACCTTAGACAAATATCGGTAAGAATTTGATCAATTCTTCGTTCATTTTGCTGTCACGGAATTGAACAAAAAATTGACTCAAGTCTTTATCAATATCTAACTGAACTGATTTTTTTTACAAAAATGGTTAAAAAAATTATTTTAAACAAATTAAACGGCTCCAATCTCATTTATAGGAATCTCAAAATGATTCCCACATATCTCGATGTAAATTAGTGTGAGTACATCATAGATTAGTTGTACTGGGAGTTTTTTTCTTTTAGATCAACGGACTCATTTTTTCATGAACAATGATACATACACTCCCTCCCAACCACTCCCCCTCTCACATGTGGTGGGACCCATCACATGTGGGACCCATGGTGGGACCTATCACATGTGAGAGGGGGAGTGGTAGGGAGTGGTTGGGAAGGGAGTGTATCTATCATTTTTGTTTTTTCATTCAGGTATAGGAGTATAATACTGCTACTTAGCACGTGCACCTGTGCCAGTTTATCCAAATAATGTACTACTAGTGTTACCTCTCTCTCTCTCTCTCTCTCTCTCTACTGCCCAGTCAAAAAAAATTCGCCTCCGGTTTCAACGAATGGACCCCTCGTCTTCTCCTCTTCCCCTCTCCGTTTAAATCTCCCCCAAAACCCTAATCTCTCTCTCCTCTCTGTCTCTGTCTCTGTCTCTCTCTCTCTCTCAATACGCATTTCTCTCTCCCCTATTTCATTCAAACCCATTGACCCCTTTCCCCGTCTCTCCCAATAGAAATTTAGGGTTTCGTTCACCCTCTCATGGATTCTCTCTCTAAGCTTTTCACCACTTTCCCCTCTCGTCTCTGATCTCTTGCTCGATTCGTGCATGTTGACTCGTTAGGGTTTCGATATGAAGCGCGAGCTTGCTTTCGCATTGGAGACTCAGTGTGAGCTAACCACCTCCGGTTTGGGTCGGACCCGTGGGTCGAAAGCTCGGATCCCGAGCGGCGATTTGAGCAACGGAGTGTCCGACGGTGGTGGTAGAAGCAGGAAGAAGAACAAGGCGGAGTCAAACGGTCCGGTTGCAATCGATGTGGATCAAGAGGAGAAGGTAACAGGTAGTGATTTTAGTGATGTAAATGTGTATAGAAGAACTAGAAGGTATAAGGAATCTGTAATTAAGGACAAAAGTAAGTGCAATGTGGATGAGGGTTTGGGTAAAGAAGAGTTGAGTGATGGCAGTGAAAAGAATTGTGTTAGTAAAGGAGGTTCTGAGGCGGTGCCAATGGCGGTTGAAACTGTAAGTATAGACAAAACAAAGTGCAATTTGGATGAGGCTTTGATCAACGAAGAGTTGAGGGATGGTTGCGAAAAGAGTGAAGGAGGTTTTGAGGTTGTGCCAATCGCGTTTGGTGATAGTAAGGAGGTCAAGAATGTCGAGGACAATGAGGCGATTAAGAATAATGAGGTAGCGAATGATGTGAATAATGGGGTGAAAAAATTGATGTTGGTTGAAGCTCCGAGGCGAATCACAAGATCGACAATGAACTCCGAGGCGAGTAGTAGTGAGAATGGGCGAGTTCTGAGTGCTGAAGCGAATGGCAGTTCTGTGGCTTGTGCTTCGGGGACTGAAACGAAGGAACTGGAAATGATAATGTCGGAGAAAGAAGTGTCGCCAAGCCGGAGCATACCTACGACAGTGAAGGACCTTCTCTCAACTGGTTTGCTGGAGGGGTATCCTGTTTTCTACAATCGCGGTAACAAGGTTGACTTGCTAACCTTGATTCTTTATTTTTCACTGGACGTGTCTCGAGATGTATTAGCTGCGTGTTACGGAGAAACATATGCATGCCCGTGACACCATGTTTGTGTTTGCGAGCCTGTGCATTTATGTTATGGGGTTGGGGTTTGCCAGAATTGCTATCATTGGAATAAGTGATGGTGGGTATAGGAAGGGATTTACTGGAAATACACTCTTATTCAAAGTAGTTTGATTCTGTACTTTGTGAGAAAGGGAATATATAGGGATCGTGTAAAATCTTTCTGTTCAATGCTATCAGTTTTACTGTTCCACCCTTGTTTGATAATCAGTTTTGGTATTCCCTGCACGAACTTTCCCTTCTTGCTATTTTAGGCAGTCAAAGTTTTAATTTTCGCTGTAGGCTAAGAAGTTTTAGTTTGATTTAGGCAGCTGTGCTTCGGGGAATGATTAAGGACATTGGGATCCTGTGTTTCTGTCATTTGTGCAAGGGATCCAGGGTAAGCGTTTTTTTTTTCTTTTGTTACTCCGCTTCACTTTGCTAGATTGCAAAGTTATTAGTTATCTAAGCAGTTCTATGTTGTGTGCATCACGAATTTTGATTCTTTTATACTTTCTACTTGAAGGTTGTTCGGCCTGGTGTGTTTGAGATACATGCTTGTAATTCGTACAGACGTGCAGCACAATATATATGCCTTGAGAATGGTAAAAATCTCCTAGAGGTTGTGAAGGCATGCAGGAACTCTCCCTTGAATATGTTGGAAGAAACGATTTTGAAAGTCATTGGTCCATTGCCTGAAAAGGAATCTTTCAGTTGTCATAATTGCAAAGGTGAGCTTTGCTCCTTTCAATTGCTTTGCATGCTGAAAGTGTTTTAGAAAGTATAAATCTGCTGCTATTAACTATAAGTGGGTATGGGTTTACCATATGTTTGTCTTTGTTGATGAAGGGTCCTTTCTTGCAACAACTGCTGAGAAGGTGGAACAACTTTGCCCGTCATGTGCTGTTTTGAAGAACTCAGAAGCTGCCATTGCTGAAACAACCAATACAAATGCTAGGTATGCTCTGCTTATCGGTTATTTCTCCTGATCATGTTTGTATGTCTTCTATGCGGTGGGCCGTTGGCTAATTCAGGTATGCACACTGAACAAGTGATGGATATTTTCTGTTAAGCACCGACACTCCTCGGAGGTTGCTATACCCGTGACTGACATGCCGGGGACCCGGACATGCTGAGGACACTCCAGAAAATGTCATGTGGCTTGTCCAATGAATTTAATTGAGCTTTTGGAGGTGGCCAAGTCGGTGACATGGCATGGACACTGTGGGTTTATATATGTAATATTTTTATTTTTTTGGGGGTATATAGGATAATACTTAGGCCTAGTCTCCCGATTTTAGAACCAAATGCTAAAATAAAATTTTGCATAAAAGTGCTAAAAGCTAAGTTGCTAAAATCATTTTGCTTCCCATTAGCTAAGAGTCATTTGTACTAAAAGTGTCACACAATTGCATCATTACCTTGATTTCAATTAAGCACCACATGTTAAGTTATCAACTCTCCCAAAAGTTTACGCTGTTAGCAAATGGGCCCAACAATGTATATCGAGCTATCTAACACCCTTCTTCACGCGCAACCCCGTCTTGCATGTGGAGATGCAAATTTTCATAGATAGGACGAAACAAAATACGAAGGGGAGAAGCAAAATGCAAACGCGGGACAAATTCGAACAGAGAGACCTAAATCCAAGACCTCTTGCAACTGAGTTATGATACCATGTTAAGTTCCGAACTCTCCTAAAAGCTTAAGTTGTTAGGAAATGGTCCAACAATGTATATCAAGCTATCTAACACCACATACATACACATCGGGGCAAAACAGTAATTTAGCATCTTGTGTAGGTTGGTGAGGAATTCCGTTTAAAAATAAAGAGGGTATAAAGAAAAAAGAACCCTCGTTGCTTTTAGCAAATGAGAAATTGAGGAGCTAAAAGTTTGGCTTATAGCAAATGGGAAACCCAGCCTTAATACTGAAAATATGTGGGCTAAATTGTAATTAAGTCCATAAAGAGTAATCTGACATATTGATGGAAGCCAATAGATCAAACACCCTCGTTCTCTTGATCGATCACAAGGCATAGGGAGCGGAGTAAATTACCCTCTTGGGAGGAAAATAAAAGTTAAAAGGCTTCAATGCTCCATTTATTGTGATGGTCTATGATACACAGATCCGTAATTTTCGCCGGAGTACCTTGGTTGCCACGACACGGGTGCAGGATATGTGTCGGCTGCGGCTACTTTAAATTGGGCACCTCTAGTTTTGCAAATCTGATTTTACAGAAGAAGAAAAAGAATCAGAAGAAGATTCAAACTTACCTTGATGAAGAAGAGAGGCACAATCGAAGAAGCAGATCAGAGATTGGAGATCGGCTTACTTGCCGTCCCGACTCAGAGAGGAAGAAGATGACTGGTTTTGATTTTGTTTTCGTTTTTCTTTTTTCTAACCTATGGTTCCCTGATGTTTTAATTGGGTCTATTCTCTAATATATTGGCCAACATATGTAATTGCCTTGCTGGGCCTCTTTACCCATTTAAGCTACAACGTTGGGTAATATTATATTGAACTGGGCTAAGTTATTAATTTTGGGAATCAAAATGGGTTGAAAGTTATGCTTTGATGACAAAACAAAAGAATAAATGTATTTTCATACATTAATTATCTATTTTTTCACAAATGAAATTAGAAAAACATAAACAAATAAATTATAATTTTTTTTTAAACGTCTCCCTGCACCCGTGCCTAAATATAGATCCATATCCATGTATCCCTAATTTTTTAACTTTAGGTATCCGACATCTAGATATACACTTGCACCCGATACTCCCACCTGTATTCGTGTAACGTGGGTGATGGTTAGGTGTGTGAGCTCAGTGGGGCTGTGTCGTCGTAAGTGGGGTGATTGTTCCCACAAAGCACATTAGTATTTTGCAATTTATTTTCGTCGAGGAATTTACAAAGTAGTTCGAGGAGATTCATCTGGAAATTATGTCTGCTCAATCATTGGTAAAGCCGGGAGGCTCAAAGGAAATCGGGGTATGAACCCATTTGGCTTGTTTGAGCTCTCTTTTTGACGTAGGGTAGAAACGTGAACAAGAACAGAATCACTCCACGAACAACGAACAACTCTTCAACAGATTAATACTCCCTCTGTTCCAAAATAAGTGTCCTGCGCGCAAACCTAAGTCTTTAAAAATATGCATTTTTTTTTGTTAAATAACTTCAATTTTTTTCACAACTTAAAAGAATACATTGATATCTATTGATCTATGAAAAAAATTTGATTCTTTTTACAAAAAAAAAAAAGAGCATCTTTTTAGGCCTAGTTTTGCGCGGGGACACTTATTTTGGAATGGAGGGAGTAGAATTATAGGAAAAGAAGAGATAATCTCTTTTTTGAAAACACTCAATATATTAATCAACTTATTTGTCCTAAACAACACTTATTTATAATTGAAGAACTTCTAAACCTAGCACTCGTAAAATACTAAAATGGAAATAACATACATGGAAACAAAATCAATCGTAATTCTTCATGACCAAGCAACAACCAGCAACCTACAAAATAGGAATACTAGGTCAAGAAACTAAGAAACTAAATATAGGTAATCCTGACTAAAAGAAAATATTCCTAATGCAATACTAATTTTAAAATCAAAATAATAATCTTCTAATATCACCCTACATCACTCTCCCCTGGTTGAAAAAACCTCGTCCTCGAGTTTTCACTATTTGAAGTAACTTTATAAAGCTAGCCCTGTCTGCATCAATTTTGTGCTTCAAATTAATCTTCTCGAACTCAAACGGTAAAGAAGGGTCTTGAAAAATTAAAGCAACTATGTCTTTCCTTGCTCGCTCTCAATATGCAATCCAAAATTCTTCCTCGTAGTAGCTTCTATATAGTCTCAAAAAGGATCCACGAACCGATTAATCAAAGCAATTTCAACTTTATCTGATTTGCAGTTTTTACCCATGTCCCCCTGACCGGAATATTTCAACGTTTCAAAATTCTTACCAATTGATGGATTTGAGTCAAGAAACATAAATTTTGTTTCATTGCAACCATCAATGATTTTACCCATTGTTTCCTCTTGAGCCACTTTAAATGTAACCTCATTAAGATCATGAACTTCCTTCTTAGGGAATAAATACTCCTCCTCCAGATCTTTATCATATATTGGAGGTTTATTCCAATCCACAATTGGATCGTGAATAATTGTTGATATAAATAGCCCTCAATCATAGTCTCCTCAACCGCAGGAACTGATTTTGTTACGATGAAAGGAACCTGATTGTTCAGGGCATCCCGTGTGAACTCCATGGTTTCCTCCACTGTCGCAACCCTTGAACTCTGGTATGTCAAGTTTGAAGCCAGACTCCCACCTCTTTAATGTATCCTGGACGACAAGCTGCCTTCTCTGTGGCCTTCTTACAGCAAATTGGTTCTCGTCCTCTTCATCCTCGTCATAGTCACCTTCCTCCTCACCAGAAGGTGCTGTCAACGCACTTTTGTGATATGCTCTTTTTTTAAGAATCTGCGAAGTGCCAGTTCTTAGTTGATTACCCGGGCTGGACCATTTTATTTGTCACTTGACTCATTTCGGTGTTATCTCTACACAATTAAGTATTGAGTCCTAGCATATCCTCAACTGATTTGTTGGGTCGATCTGTTCATATCGTCTCTTCAGGGGAACAAAGCACTAGAATGCGGACCAGTTTGGACTGAATTGTAAATTCAGCACCGCTTAAAGTTTTATGTTATTGAAAAAGAGGCTTGCTTTTGCTTAAACTTTGCCTCTGCCTTGCTTCTAATTACTCATGGTAAAAAATGTGCTGACATGTATAAAATAGGTGGCCATATGTTGTAAACTATAGTTTCCTATTGCTTCTCCCAGCGACATGACATCACACAAGATAATTGCCACAGCCAGGGTTATGCAGTTTATGATTCTATATTGGAGAATTCACAGTGAAAGTTCACTCTGATTTTTTGTCCTCAGTCTGTTTTTCTTTTGGTTTCATTCAGGACTTCACAACCAATCTTGGCTCCAAGAAGGTTCACAAGAAGTGCTAATGTGACCGTTCCGTTAGAAGATAGGAATCTAGAGAGCGTAATAAAAGACAGGTGCTTTCCATGTTGACACATTTTCCTTTGAATGATTTTTCCTATATTCTCTCTCAAATATAGGGAATTAATCATTTGGTTCCTCTGGGTTATAGTAGATCCTCTAAACCATCTTTTTATTCATAAGTTTACTTAAACTGGTCAGCATGTATTTTATTATGGAGGAAGGATCAAGGGAAGATAATGAAAAAGTTGGTCTCTTTTCTGGTTAATGTCCTCTGTTAACTTTGATTCCTTTTTCTTTTCTTGTCTGAAGATCTCAAACGTTTTGTTTGGTGGAATCGGTGATAATTTTCCTCTTTTGATATGATTCCGGCTGGGTTATTGCAGCTCCTTGAACCAAGCTTTGTCTCCAAAGTCATCTGAAACTTCTTCCGTGCATATTTTGTCTTGTAAAAAGAATCAAGGGAGGAAAAAACAAAAGTTGGTATCTTGCCCCATTTATTTTGTCTTCTTCTTGCTGCAGTTACTGTGCCCATAGCAAGGTATTGCGATAACTAGTAATGAATATGCTCTGCTTTTTTCTGTCTATTTTCAGTTCCTCTGGATCACCTTCAGTTTCCCAGCCCACTGCAAGCACTTCAGCACATAGGTATTAAAAACTAACAGTCAGGGGAAGACAATAAAAAAGTTTGTGTTTTTCGTAATTATTATTATTTTTGTTCATTGCAATGGATATTAGTGGAAACCTATATGTTGAATTCAATTGATTTCTTTAAATTGGCTTTCATGCATGTTATATCAGGGTGTCAAAACCAGTTTCTGCTCGAAAGTCTAACAGAAGTGCTTCAGCGAAGATTTCATCACAGCATCAGAGTCAGTCAAATATTACAAGAAAGTGGGTATTCTTATTATTTGGTTTAAAAATATTTTATTTTGGTGTATCTCTCGGTTCCTCTCTCTGTCCATCTATTGTTGATTGATTTCATTTTGATTAACAGGTCCGCAAAAGCTATTTTGTCTCCAAGGCCCTCTAAAAGTGCTTCTCTGAATCTCTCACCACTAGACAAGAACAAATGGAAGATAACAAAAAAGTTGGTATAGTTTTACGTAAAGTTCCATTGGGGTCTTCTTGGATTAACTATTCGACGAATAATTTGTCTTGGCCTTGCAATATTTTTTTGTCTAGAGATCAGGGGTTGCACAAGTTGGTTTTTGAGGATGGTGGATTACCAGATGGTACTGAAGTAGCTTATTATTCTCGTGGGCAGGTTGTTGATATATATAGTATGAAGACTGTATCTGTTTAAAGAGTAAGTTTGATCATGTGAACTAACAATTTCTCATTTACAGAAATTGCTTGATGGATATAAAAAGGGCCAAGGAATATTTTGTAGTTGCTGCAGCTCTGAGGTATTTTTCTTACTACACTCTAGCCTCTGAATATTCTTTTTAGAAGTATCCATGTTCATTAATTTGTGAATGAGCAGGTCAGCCCGTCACAGTTTGAAGCTCATGCTGGTTGGACCTCACGCAAGAAGCCGTGAGTCATTTTGCTTTTACTGCCTTTAGTTGTTGTCAACTTCCTGATTGAATCAGTTAGATGTTTTTTTAACAGCTGTCTTTTTTACCCACAGTTATCAATATATTTACACTTCAAATGGGGTGTCACTCCATGAATTTGCAATCTCTCTATTGAAAGGTCGTAAGGATTCTGCAAAGGATAATGATGATCTATGCATCATCTGCGCCGACGGTGGGAACCTTTTGCTATGTGATGTATGCCCAAGGGCTTTCCATATAGGTGAAGTTTATACACCCACATAGAATGATATTTTTCATTTGTGGCTCTTAGTGTGGTTCTTACATGCCTCTTTCAAGTTCTATACTTGTGCTTGTTACACGGTCTTGGGTAGCACTCAACCCCAAAAACAAGCTATTGAATTGAGGGTGCCCTCACGCTTATAGTCTTCATAATTTCATATTAATTTGGTACCCAGGGGATGTTGGACTTTGCTTCACACCCTCCCTCATGTGCAACCCACTCGCCTGCAGCATGCAGGCCAGAGACATACACCCTACTCAACTCTGGTACTTGACTTTGATACCATGTTGGACGGCCTTGGGTAGCACTAGTCAAACACAAAGTTTGATGTTCAAAGTTAAACACTAAATGAAATGAAGTACTTAACACAATAAATCGGTATATAATATGTATCTTGTGTTTGTTAGAATTAAGTTTAACCCCCTGAATTTTTTAATATTGCACATTTAACTCTTAAACTTTGAAATTATGAAATAGACCCGCCGACTGGTCGCCACCTAGCTGATTACTCTCCTAGTAATTCCTGGCTATAGTGTACCAAATGCATAGACCCTACAATCTAGGCGTTGCGTGGCCACCTAGTGCCTAGGCCGACTTTAGAACACTGAGAAGCGGAGACTCACAAAGCATCCTTCTCTATGAAGTTATGTGGTGGAAGCTTTTAAGAGTGCTTGACAATATAGAAGCATGTGGCATGTTAATCAATATGGTTCTCTAAAAGTTGGAAGTTCAATCTTTGTTGGAAAGCTAGTGAAACAACAGTTGACTACTGATATAGGAAATTACTTCTTCTCACCCAATATTGCTCTGCTCACGAGCTTATTCGAGCTGAGTTATGGCTGTGGATGCTTGGCTAGCTTACCGACTGGTCTGAAAAAGGGGCTGGAACTCTGTCATTTGCAGCCCTATTGACGATATCAACCCCGGGAATCCAGTGTATATTTATTGGATAAGCTTTTTTTTTTTTTTTTTATCCCTAATTGGTTGCATTCCTGAATAACTTTAGTGCTTAGAGAATCTGTTCTCTCAGGCACTACCTGAATGGTCATTACCCTGTGGTTTTTCGGGGAACCAGTTCTGCTATCAAAATTTCTGCTGTCAAAATTACTAGTTTTCGTTCTTATTGTGGATTATGTTTTGAAACCAGTTTCACCCATTTGATTCGATGGTCCTGATTGCAGATCCTTTCATTTGAACTTCTATACCCAACCAACAGTCACTTGCTTTATTGTGTGTCTTTGGTTGTAGAAAAATCTCTTCTATGGGATTAGAGGATACTTTGTTGTTTTACCTATAGCTCTCTATGCTTTCGTAAGATCCCCTGCACCGTCTTTCATAACCATTCTGGTTGGCTGTTATGGTAATTTAATTTTAGAGTCTGGAGATTTCAATAATGCTAGATCAAGCTAGCCCTTTTTCATTGAAACTGAGCTAAATTTAGCTCATTAATGGAAATGTGAAGCCACTCATTAGGGTTAATGGGAGCAGACGGAAGTCAGAGTAATGGGATTCTTAGGTATTTAGTTGCTGGATGGGCTAGACATCTATTTTCCACCAATCTGTGTCTCTTGCAATCACATATGGTTCTATTTCCTGGTGCATGTGCCTTTAACCTTGAGCAGTGCGTGTTCCCCAAGGGACTTAAAGACTTTGTCTAATTTTGATTCATTGGGAGATTTCCTAGCAAGTGCTCGTAAGAGATGTGAAAGTGCAACATTTTTAGCAGTCTATGATAGCCTTCTCCAGTCTTCATTGCAAGTTGTATTTATAGCATTCTGATGGAACTCTGTAGATGGCACCGGTGTTCTTGCATTCGTTTGTACGCTTGGACCAGAATTTAGACTGATGCAATGAACATGCAGTTCATATTTACTTCTTTTATGCTGTTTGCGGTTCATATTTACTTCTTTTTTGCTGCTTGTTAGACTGCTTATAGTTTTTGGTACTGCACTTTCTTGCCGAGCTGGTTCCGTTTTGGTGGTTACCCAAGTGAGTTTGATGTGCTTTCATGTTGGCCTATGCAGAATGTGCATCACTAACAAGCATTCCTCGTGGTAAATGGTACTGTCAATATTGCCAGAATATGTTCCAGAGAGAGAAGTTTGTGGAGTTTAATGCTAATGCTTTAGCAGCTGGAAGGGTTTCTGGAGTTGATCCTATTGAACAGATAACCAAGCGATGCATTCGAACCGTTAAAAACCCAGAAGATGCCGAGGTGTTTGCATGTGTTTTGTGCAGGTAGTGGTTAAACTGTACAGTGATATTGGTCAAACCTTAGGTTTTTTTAACATCAAACACTATATTTTATTACACCTCCGGTTCATACTACCCCTTTTTTTTTTTTGTTGTTCCCATGTTTTTGTTTCTCACTTTATCTTCAGGTTGATATTTTTCAACATGGTTTTGCAGAAGTTTTAATTTTAGAAAATCAGGATTTGGTTCATTCACAGTTATCGTATGTGATCAGGTATGCACTGGTTTCCATCTTTCAGAGTGATGCGAACATGGTATGTGTTTGTGAATCTTGTGCTGACTAACTCATTTGTCCTATTCCTTTCCTTTCTAGTGTGAGAAGGAATATCATGTTGGCTGCTTGAAGAAACATGACATGGCAGATCTGCAGGTGTGCATGTATATGTTGTTTCTCGTATTACCTAGTTACAGACTCACAGCACACCTGCTGCTTTATTTCCGGATCGAATTTGAAGCTATTAATGCTACAGGAATTACCGAAGGGGAAGTGGTTCTGCTGCATGGATTGCGAGAGGATCTCTTCTGCTTTGCAGAATTTGCTAATACGTGGAGAGGAAAGAATACCAGATTCTCTTCTGGATGTCATGAAGAAGAAGCATGAGGAAAAAGTTCCTGATACTCCCACAGATTTGGACGTTAAATGGAGGGTTCTAAGTGGGAAAATTGCTTCTCCTGAAACTAGATTGTTCCTCTCAAAAGCTGTTGCTATTTTTCATGTAAGTATTGTTTGTGCCGTTGACCAAAAAAAGAGTGTACTGCTTGAGATATTATTGAGAGGATCTAGTGTGCACGCAAAAGTTAATTATTGCACGATGTTGCAGGACTGCTTTGACCCCATAGTTGACTCAGCGAGTGGACGTGACTTTATTCCCTCTATGGTCTATGGGTAACCATCAGATCTTTTGGTTATGTCATACCTATTATCTTTACTCTGATGTTCTGTTACATTTCTTTTCTTGTCTTAAAAGTATTTTGCCTTGTATTCCCATTATTGACTGTCTCTTTCTCCCGCAGAAGGAACATAAGGGGCCAAGACTTTGCAGGAATGTATTGTGCTGTATTAACACTGAAGTAAGAGTTTTTCAAACTTTATGTACTTTCTATAGAATGGCAAGGAGGCCATTGAAAGTACTTTCTATTGTGATAAATATGGGCTTTTTCTTTGCTCTAATGTTGTTAACAGCGTGCTTTCTTCTCTAATCATGCAGCTCATGCGTTGTCTCAGCTGGAATCTTCAGAGTTTTTGGACAGGAAATTGCAGAACTCCCCTTAGTTGCAACTAGTAGTGATAAACAAGGCAAGGTGAGGTTAATATGTTATTTTTCTTCCATGCTCATCCATTTTATTACTTTTCCGCTGAGTTCTGAGATCCAGTTTCTTATTCCACGCAATTTTTGCTGTTAACCAAATGTTCCTTTTGGTTGGGGAAGGTATGAAATACTACTACTTTGTTCCTGTGCTTATAAAAGCTTCAGCTATGGAGCCTGGATTTCCCATGAATATCAACTCATGCATTTCATTCTTTCTGTTTTCTTGAATGTGTCAACACTCAGCTGTGGTATTTTTGAATTGGCGAAAATATATTTCTCACTATGTTGATAAATCAGATATTAGCTATGAAGCATGTGTACTTCCAAAAATTCTGTTCTCGTATTGGGTCCTTATTGGATGATTGGTGCTTTTGAGTGCATATTGAGTATGCGAAATGGTTACCCATGCATTTCCACGTAGTTTTTGTTGTGCCCAGGAGGTACCTGGTATATGACCAATTTTGTACCAGTTGGAGTAGTATGTGTCTTTTGTGTACAGAACCCAGATGA
Source organism: Vaccinium vitis-idaea (assembly GCA_963854785.1). Taxonomy (NCBI): domain Eukaryota; kingdom Viridiplantae; phylum Streptophyta; class Magnoliopsida; order Ericales; family Ericaceae; genus Vaccinium; species Vaccinium vitis-idaea. The sequence continues at coordinate 14,047,270 of OY978220.1, forward strand.
GGTTAACTTGACGGGAGTTTTTCTATGCTTACCGTGATTTTGGAATCAAGCTTGGTCTGTTGGTTCTCTAGCCATTAACCTCTGGTTTCTTGCTTAGTTTGGCTCTAAACATGATATGTGTGATGGATGCGCAATCAACTAAAGTTTTTCAGTTTGGGAGAACTGAAATCCAGGAATTTTGCTGAAAGCACCTCTATATCTGCTCCAGTTGTAACAAACCTTTTAACACGCTAGCGATGGGTTCGGTCATGTATGGCCTATAATCCACAGCCACCATGACTGGTTCCAGGGGAAACCTGGTTATGAGAAATTTTCTGTTGTCGCAATTGGGGATCTCAGCTTTTTCTGCTCAAGGAAAACATAAAATATTACACTTTGCTTCTGAACTTTTATAAACTAATGAATCATTATGGCTAGATATCTGCGCACAACTATGTTCCAAGACGGCCTTTTCTTGATGCTGAGAATGTTTTAGCATGACTTTGTATTAACATCAGTCGTATTCTCCAACGAATAACTAAATCCAGTTTTGCTTGTGTTTCAATGTACCGGAATGCTTGAACAGGGCTACTTCCAGGTATTATTTTCATGTATTGAGAAACTGCTTGCAGCCTTAAACGTGAAGTGGTTGGTGCTCCCTGCTGCCAGTGAAGCGGAATCTATATGGACAGAGAAATTTGGTTTTGAAAAGATGCCAGTAGAACAAGTATGCACACTTATACGTATGCTTGCTTTTGCTTTCTCCTTTTCATTTCTCTGTTGTTGACATCATTGTTTGTGTCCTTTGTTCTACAGCTTAGCAACTTCAGAAAAACATGTTGGCAAATGTTGACTTTCACAGGAACGTCTATGCTGCAAAAAATGGTTCCTCCCTCTCAGATTATTGATCAACATGCAGTAGATGCGAATCAACATGCAGCAGATGCGGCTATGGAGTCCAGCTGAGTGAAGAGAAGCTATTTTGGTTGGCGGCTTTGTCTCTTAATGTAAATTTGATGTTTTTGGTAGTTCATTTAGTTATCTCAGCTTTAGTTGTCATTTATCAACAATACATGGGAATTGAGATGTCAATAGTAGATGAAGTAGTGTCAGAAACAAAGAGCCCTTGAGCGTAGACTAATGATTTTGTAAAGACAAAGATGCTGATTTCCATCCGTAAATGCGTTTTAATTCTTTCTTGTTGGTGAAAGAGATTATTTTGGGTTTTGATTGATGTCTTGGTGCGGATCAAAAAAATAAAAAAATAAAAAAAATTAATGTCTTGGTGTTTCTAGAATTCCTTTCATCCTACAAATTTATTTTGTTTTATTTATTTATTTTTTTCGGGCAGAATATTGTTATGTCCACTTGGAGCCTAAAACTTAGGCAGAGTGATTTTGTCACCCTTGAAAGCCCTTTCTTATGTGTACTTTCTTGACCAATAGACCATCCCTAGGTGAGTGATTTTGTTCACCCTGACTAAATGAGGGTGAATGTTATTATCACTCTGGTTGATGGAAATTTTGTCGTGTCCATCGCAAACTAACCCTTAGTGAGGGTGAACAAAATCACTCACTTACGGGGCGTTTGGTTGGTGGATTAGATTTTGGGTGGTTTGGTTGGTGGATTAGATTTTGGGTGGATTTGTAATGAGGGTGGATTTATAAGGAGGGTGGACCCACCTCTTAAGAATGGTGGATTTGTAATGAGTTGTTTGGATGGTATTTTGAGAAGGGGGATTTGGAGGGTGGATATGATAGGATAGGATGGAAAAGGACGGAAATGCCCCCAGTTTCGTAATTTAATAATAAAAGTCGATTAATGTATTTAAAAATACAATAAATACATAATAATTAAATTAAATGCATAAAAATACATTAAAATAAATAAACAATATTTTGAACTGGAAAAAAAAATTTTGGGAAAAAATTTATTTAATTAAAAAGGCAAAAAAATGAGTAATTAATTAAAAAGGCCAATTTTTTTTTTTGGGTTGAATGGAGAGTAAATAGAGTGTGATTGATGATTGTTTGGTGGATTGGTAGATAAGTTAAAGAATTATGGGTTTGTATTTGAATGGTTGTTCAAAAATTTCCGATAAAAAACAAACATGAGTCATTTGGTTATTTACTTGGTATTTTTCTAAAAAATAAGTGTTATATTTGTTGTTATTTACTTGGTTTGAATGGCACGCCGGGCTTGGAGCGAGATTGAGGAGCAAACTTTGCTCCAATTCCTTACGGCTCTCGTTGATGAGGGTGTTTGGCAAGGTGATTATGGATTTCGTCCATCATATTCAGAAGTGTTAAAAAATCAGATGCAAGCTTCTTTCCCTGAAAGTGGTATTTCAAAAATTCATATTGAAGGGAAGATTAAGGGTTGGGCACGGATCTATCGCCTTCTTAATCAGCTACTTGAATGTGATGGGTTTGAATGGGATGAAGGTGAAAACTGATTGGTGGTGGAAAACGTTGAACTTTGGAATCAATTTGTCCAAGTAAGAAATCATCAATTTGCATTAGTTTTATGTACATTATTGTTTATATAATGTAGATCCACCCATTATTCTCATTTTTTTTAAATGTAGGGTCATCGAGGATTGGCAAATTGGAATGAAAAACAATTTCCCTACTACAATCAATGGCGCTATTGCTTTACACTTCAAAATGGTGGAGAAGATGAAGATTGAAGTTAAAGTGGGACGGTTAACGAATAAATCTTTATTTGCTATTGCTCTAAGTTCGTTTGACTGCCTTTGTTTGTTTCGGAGTCTTGTAATATATGTCAACTAAATCCTCATATTTAGTTGAGAATCTATGTTATTTTCTTAATAAGAAAGTGTTCATTTCAATAAATAAATTACATAGTGATATTCGTCAAACGTTCAATTTCATTCTGAATCGAAAATAAGTGCGAACAAAAGGCAAGCTACAAAACCTAAACAAAAAATTACAACAAATGAAAATTTTCCAACACTCCCATTGTGGACACTGCTTTCATCTTCATCTTGCAATGCACAAGTGGATGTCGAACCACCATAAGTTGTTTTATGTTTGCTTTGGGCCGATTGCATGTCCTTATCCCGAAATTTCTCGGCATGATAATTCAGTAACGCTATCTCAGCTTCGTCCATTGACTCGTACCTTTTCTTGAAGCTTCCCGAATATCCATTAACTTGTACTTCAGCCTCCTCCCAAGTGTTGTAGATTCAAAAACCACCCACTACGACTCTTTGTTTTTACCTCCCATGGAATAATCTATTCCAAAACAAACAATGATGAAACAGCAAAATGACAACAAATATTAATAGACTTTGTTATATTAATATTTAGTTGGCTCAAATTATACAATCACTGGCACACATTGCACAAGTCGATAAACATATTATGTTGCCTAACCGTTATTAAACCATTGACCATCATAATATGTCATACCCTATCCAAGTGAATTGCCGTTTATGTGATATCGTCATAGCCATGAACGGGGATGTAAACTTACTAATGCCAAGTAAAGGCACAACATTGCCAACGTTTTACCAGCTACCATCATCTAGAGCATCTACCTGCATCAGCGGCAAATACCAGCAAAGTGTAGCAACTAAGTAAATACGTGCTAGATTTCTGGGTTGAATTCATGCAGTTTCTTGGGTTGTCACATGCAGACACACACACACACACACACACACACTCTCTCTCTCTCTCTCTCTCTCTCTCTCTCTCTCTCTCTCTCTCTCTCTCTCTCTCTCTCTCTCTCTCTCTCGGCTCAGATATAAGTTTTTTAACAATCACAATACACCCGGGCTACAACTTATGTTGCCAAAAGGGTTTTACGCCATTGGCCATCATAAGTAGTCATGCCAACCATGCCGTGTCACGTTAATGTATTTGCCCGAATTTCATCATTGCCGTAGCGTATAAATTCGTAAAGTGAACACGTTAAAAGTCAACTCAGAAGCTCAACACAAAAAACTGCATGCAAAACCCAGAAAATTGCATGCCAAACACAGAAACTGCATGCCAAACCCATAAACTGCTTGCCAAACCCACAATACTGCATGGCAAACCTAGAAAGTGCATGCCAAACCCAAAAAATGCAAGCAAACCAAGAAACTGCACCAAAAAACCCAGAAACTGCACCAAAAACCCAGAAACTGCATGACAGAACCCAGAAACTACAAGAAAACCCAGAAACTGCATCTAAAAACCCAGAAACTGCAAAATAAAACCCATAAACTGCATCAAAAAACCCAGAAACTGCATGACAGAACAAGAAACTACAAGAAAACCCAGAGAGAGGGTGGATTTGGAGGGGTATTTTGGTACAAAAAACCCCCGGATTAGCTAACGACAGGGGTGAATCCGTCGTTAGCAAATCCACCCGCAGGTGGATTCCATATCCAAACAGTGATCTACTCCGGGAGGAAGAAAAAGAAGCCAAACACCGGAGATCGCATGGGACCAGGAGAAGGAAGAGGGGCGTTTGGTATATCAGGCCTCTAATCCTCCAGCCAAACACGCCGTTAGGGCCTTCAAACCACCTGCTGTCTCTTGTGGATTACTACACCTCAAGTAATTGTGATCCCAAAAGCTACTATGGGCGGCTCAACGTCTTATTATAGCCATTCCAAATGTAAGCGTCAATTCATCCTTTTCTTGGTTCAAGTTGGAGAGTTCAAATCAAACTCCTGCTAACCTCCTGATACATATTGCTCAAGGTTTTGAATCTTGTACTGTAACAGCCTCGGTACCAGCTGCATTTGCCTAAAATCGATGCCCAACTCTTGTAATTTCGTTCCGGTTCAATATTATTGTATGCTGTTCTTGCGTTTCACAAAAATAATAAAATACCATTTCTTAAAATGCCATAAATCTCGATTCATCGGTCGCACCGCCCCATCCCTTGTAAATCATTTGCCAACCCAAGCAAGAGTCACCCACGTCCACAGCTTTAATCATCAAAATCCATGACACAAATCTGTCTTCTTGACTTAGCGTGTGTATCTTCCCACCTCCATTTCTGCCCATCTCTCTTTTCTGAAGATGGAAATGTAATCATCTCCCATGCTCTTTTCTTACCTCCTACGCCAATCACCACCTTGACCACTAACAGAAACCATAATCCTCATGACTCTCCCCACCAATAACTTATTTTAACCCCAAAACAGCATGAAAACAAAGACCCAACAAACTCAAATTCCTTAAAAAACCATGAGCATCAACAAAACCTTCCTTTTTTGGCTCTCTGCTTTTGCCATTGCACTTGTTTCCCTCGTAATCTCTCCCCGTCTCTTACCGTCTTCAACCACCCCTGTCATTGCACCAAATTACTCTCAAACTAGCCTGCAACTTGATTTTCTGAAAACGGTGTTGAACCGAAGTGGCACAGACACATTTTTCACCTTCATAGAAAGTCTTGCGCGCAAAGCGTCTAGAAGGCACCACCGGAGGAGGAAGGGGAAGATCACCTGTGATGACTCCAAATGGAAGAATTCCAGGCTAATATCGGATTACAATGTGTCCCTTGTGTTGACAGTTGATTTGGATGGGTGCGCAAATTTTAGCAGCGTGCAAAAGGCGGTGGATGCTGCACCTGATTTGAGCGTTTCTAGGACCCTCATCGTAATCTATTCAGGCACATACAGGTCATTATCATATCTAGCTAGAGAGTTTTCAACCTCAGACAAGTTTTATGAATTACCCCTACTCAGGATGGAAATTTAATTTATACGTCATTTTCTACCCAAAAAATACGCCCAGAATTTGAAATCAGTGGCCCAAATTCACTCCTCCAGTGAATCTGGGCCACTGATTTTAAATTTTGGGCAATTTTCTGGGTACTTAGACTTTCCCGTTTCTGTCACATATTATCATAAGGTCACACATGCATGGTGCTTACAGGGAGAAAGTAACGGTGCGTGCTAACAAGACGAATTTGATATTTCAAGGTCTCGGTTATCTCAACACACATATCGCCTGGAACGACACTGCGAATTCTACTGGAGGAACTATTTATAGCTCAACTGTTTCCATCTTTGCTGCCAACTTCATAGCTTACAACATAAGTTTTCAGGTAACAATGCTTCGACAAATTTTAAATGTTCGAAATTCAATTTAGATTGAAGTTGCTGAGGCGGGTTTTTTGTTTCTTTGTTTTTGTTTTTGGAAAGAATACGGCTCCTCCACCTGACCCTGGTGAAGTGGGAGCTCAGGCTGTGGCCCTGAGGATTTCGAGTGATCAAGTTGCATTTTACAGCTGTGGAATTTATGGCGCCCAAGATACGCTTAACGATGATCATGGCCGACACTATTATAAAAATTGCTTCATCGAAGGATCTATCGATTTCATTTTCGGAAACGCTAGATCACTCTTTGAGGTAACACAAAATCCTCCTCCAAATATTCGTATCGATTTCATTTCACTAGCTTTCTATTTTTATTTCAGCAGTTCGTTTCTGTGTACGTACGGTAGAAGTGCTGTAACCACTCGTGTGTGCTTTTTCATGGCAGGACTGCACGATAAATTCCATAGCGAAGGAAATCCCGGTAGGGATAACTGGAGCCATCACGGCTCAAGGGAGGAATTCGATGAACGAGAACACAGGTTTCTCGTTTGTCAACTGTAACATAAGTGGAAGCGGGAGCGTTTGGCTCGGGCGAGCGTGGGGCGCTTACGCTACTGTCGTGTTCTCCAAAACCTACATGACAGAGGTTGTGGCTTCCGACGGATGGAATGACTGGAGAGACCCCATGAAAGACGAGTCTGTGGTTTGATCCTCAGTTCTATTACCTCCTATTTTTTGATGTGAATATCTTCTCCATCCTCCATTAAGTAACTAAAACTAGAAAAATTTCTTTGGTCTCACACATGATTTCCAAACTGAGAAATTATTGTGTCCACGCATTCATACCACATCATATCTGTTAACTTGTTGACTTCTTAAATTTGCAGGACCGTCTTCTTCGGCGAGTATGAGTGCACGGGACCCGGAGCAAACGACACATACAGAGTCGCATATCGGAAGAAACTGAATCAATCTGAAGCAGCAAGTTTCCTGGATCTGTCATACATTGATGGAGAAGAATGGCTTCTTAATACTCCTCGTCGAAGCAATTCGAACCCCATAACTCCAAACACAGAGGCCTCATTCAATCTTGCTAGAATGTGACAACAATGTCCAATACTATTGTGGGAAGCAGAGAAGAGGGGATACAGAAATGCAGTAATACAAAATAATCATGTACTGGAGGGGAAGATAAGATGGTAATGTGATAGCTAAATCTAGAAATAACATTCCATTGGACTTGAGACCAAAGGAAAGGGATGGATTTGTTTTATTTATTTTATCATGGCAAATGTTAACGCCTGCCAAAACTACAATGCATAAAATGCTCGTACTTATGTGCAATGTACATGCCTTTTATGCATTGGAGTTTTGGCATACTCTTTTTTTTTAGTCTTTCATTGATCGCTGTATTGATTTCGTGTCATAATTGTATCCGTAGGCCATATCAATGTACATGCTTCATAGGGTACTGGCCTGGCCATATCTGCAGATATTTCGGCTAGAACTTCATGTGGTATTTTGATTTGTGGATGGCCAGCGGAGCTGGTACAATCGAAAGTTAGGTTTCTAAGACTACATTGGGAGTTTGAGTCAATGTAAGGGCTTCCTGAGGAGCGGGTGTTAAGATTTCCGAATAACCGTACAATCCCACAACGCTCTTACGGATCTTGGGAGATAAACTCTTGCGGTTCGGCTAACTCCTCTGAAAAGTTAGCATTGCGGTTGTAAGGTTTAATTAGCACAAGAAGCTGGTTGTTTGATTACTAAAACAACGACTCCTTAGGCCAGTAGACTGGGCTGAGCAGTGGATAAAGCTCTGACCAAACCACTATATATTTCTGTGTGACATCTCTCTTCCTTAACTCCTTTGTTTTTGTTGTGAAAATTATTTATTTATTTGCTTTACTATTTATTTTTCTCATTCCATTAGTATTTTTTTATTTGGGCATTATTATTAGCAACCCTATTCACCCCTCTCTAGGTTGCATTTTGGGCAACATCATGCTTTGCATGTGCGTTAAATTCCAAACAAATAGAGTTATCTTTGAAAGTATGTTCTTTGTAAGTCAACATTAGATAAACTTATTAGTTCAAATTCATATCTTGTAGTGGTTCAAAAAAAAAAAAAAATCATATCCTGTAATATTTCACTTGGCCCATTTAATTTGGTTTTGGACTATTTTTTTGGCCTCTTTTATTGAAACAAAAACTAGAGGACTAAAGACTTTAAATATAACCAAAAAATAATGATAAACTTTATTGGTGGCGGGTAGGGCTGTAAGCGAACCGAGCCGTTCGCAAGCAGCTCGCGACTCGGCTCGAAAATAGCTCGACTCGACTCGGTTTGTGATATAAACGAACGAGCTCGAGCTAACATTTTCAGCTCGTTTCTTAAACGAGCCGAGCTCGAGCTTGCCAATACTCGGCTCGAGTTGGCTCGCGAGCCATCATGTATCTACACATGTATGTCTATGTGTATACAAGCATGCACCCATAGTAGGAGAAAATTCCTCTTCAAGGCAGAAATGCTTCTGGGGAATCAGAGGAGAAGGCTTTATAAAGGGAGGCTTGACTCCTGAAGTTCATAGTTGGGCGATGTGGGATAAGAAATCAAAGGCAAGTGTAGGCGTGGGACTAAGGAATGAAACGACGTCGTTTCAGTCCATGATTCTTTTGAGAGTTTTAGTCCCACATCGGGTAAACTACTCCAACACCCCAACTTCTATCCATTATAAATAAGAACCCAGCCACTCCTTCACCACGCGATTACATGGCATAGCATTTCACGAGCCCAACGAGCCGAGCTCGAGCTTGTTTGAAAATTCACGAGCCGAGCTCGAGCTAAGATTTTCTGCTCGTCACAAGCTCGAGCCACCCAAATTTTGGTCGAGCCGAGCCCGAACAGCCCTAAGCTCGGCTCGACTCGGCTCGTATACAGCCCTAGTGGCGGGCATATGATTTGTGGATAATTTTGTTTATTTTAATATATTACTCCCTCCGTTTCTTAAAAAGAGTAGTGCATTTTATTTTGAGTTGTTCCTAAATAAGTGTGATGTTGAAAAGTTAATAGTTAAAAGTTGGTACGTTTTTTTATTTTGTCCTTAAAAGTAGATTCCTTTTTCAAAAGTTACAGGGCAATAGTGGAAAGTGGAGGTATAAGTTGGAAAAAAATTGATGTGAAAGGTGTAATGATAATGTTTTCTTAATAAGTTGGAATTACGAAGGTACACACTTTAAAAGGAACGGAGGGAGTAATTGTATTTTTTAAAATCGTTGCAGTGGTGTCTTGTATTTTAGATAAACCCTTTGGTTTGCTCCTTTTCCACCGTATGCGGCGGACGTAGATCTCTCAGGTACTCCTGCACACGTAGCACCCGTCGTTAGCACCCAACCTAGCCGGAAGTTGGCCAGGGTAGAGACTCCGACGGTCTAGTAAGGAACTGGAGAAGTGAAGTACCAAAGAGAAGTAGTATGTGTTTTGAGAGAGTGAGTTGTGTACCGCCTAGGGTTCCTTCTCTTCCTTTATATAGACTTCTCCTCACTTGTACTCCAAGTACAGGGGCAAATCAGTTATTTGGCTCGCGTGACATCATGAGATGTCACGAGCCAAATTCGTAAACATTGCATGCAATTGTCTCGAATTGTAGCTTGACACGTGTCATAAAGGCTCGGCTGCTGTCACAATGATGCAGGGTCAGTTGCATCATGCACATGGCTTTGCCATGAGCCTGGCACGAGAAATAACCACCTCGGATGGCGTCATCCACGACGTCAGTTATAAACGGCTTCTCGGATTTCTTGCGAGTCACTTCGGGTTTACCCGACTCAGGTGACTAGTCCAAATTAGTGCCATCTCAGCCGAGATGCAGGCTCGTGCCGATCCATTCCGTCTCGGTTTGATCATATTGGGCTCGGATACCGACACAGTCCGCTTTAAGCTTGATATTTGGGCTTTGCTCCGTTTGGACTGAGCCAACCGTGGTCCCTCTGAGCATCATATTTCAGCCCACTACAATTACCACCTTGGCCCTTGGCTCATCCTTGCCACTATCATCCTTATCAACAGTCCAGGATGCGTGAATCCCGTCCTAACATGACTCTACCTCTAGGGTGCCTATATGATCGCCTCATATAGTTGGGGTAGGTACATGACTCTTCCACCCTAATTGCTCGAGTTTTACTCCATTCTCTACGAACAAACTGACTTAGGCATTCAACGAGTGTGGTGCCAGTGTCTAGTTTTCTCTTGCAGAATATCGGGACTGACCATGCAAGAAACCAATTCATCACTTATCATTGGGCTACCACTCCACTTGCCTTGATTATACTTTTTTCATTTACAAAAAAATGTTAACTCCAAGAAAAAACTCGAATAACTTAATTCAATTTTAAGCTTAAAAAATTCAGGCCTTGTTCGTTTGGGTTCCCAAAACCCGGTTTGGAGACCCTTTTTTGGGAAACCTTGTTCGGTTTCCATACCTGATTTGTACAGTATACCAAAGTGTCAGACAAGTAAGAAAAAAGGCGTTGAATAATAGAGGACCATCTCCTCCACATCTTCAAGTAAATTCATTAAGTACGAGTGCCTTATGCACAAATGGAGTACCGACGGCGTGTGGGCAGGCCCGGCCCTGTGGGCAGGCCGGGCAGGCCCAGGACTGGGGCCCACCAAAAATGGGCTAATTTTAGGGCCCCCAACTATATAGGTTAGTATAGGTATGGGTTTGGTATAAAATGTACAATAAATTGATCTAATATTGTTAGAGCCCACCAAAATCACATAAGCCCATTTTATTTTTTTAGGCCCACCAAAATCACTTAAGCCCATATTGTTAGAGGCCCTCTTTACCGATTGAAATTTTTTTTTTTTTTTATTATCAAAATTGAAATTGAAAACTGGGTCTTGTACTCTTGTATTCATTCGGTGAAATTGAAAGAAAAGAAAGGGACGAGCAGCTCTCGGTCAACTTCAAGCCCTAAAGGCCCCTAACTTTTCCAAAATCTCTCTCTCCCCGACTCTCTCATCCAGTTTGAAGCTCCGGGCACCGGCGTCTGGCGGCGGCGAGGCACTCAGGCAGCGACTCACCGAGTCACGAGTCACGACTCACGCAGAAGAACAAATGTGAATTCGGTTTGAAATTGAAGGTAATCTAATCTACTATCTTGTATTCTTGTTTTGTCTACACTTTAATAGATTAAACTTTGTGGCTGTGGGATTGTTTATTTGTTTTCTTTATTCTAGAATCTAGATCCAAGGACCACTTGACCAGGGTAATTTATTAACAGTTTAATTGTTTTTTTGTGGCTGTGGGATTGTGTATTTGCGGTCCTATTTGTTTTTTGTTTTTTTAATTCTAGATCCAAGGAGTCAAGCCGTCGTCAAGGACCACTTGTTTAATGCTATATTCTTAATTTATTATACGGCTATACGCATTACACACTAGTTTAATTGTTTAAAGCTTTAGGGTAATTTAAACTTTAAAGTGTTATGTCTAAAATGGTCAATGCATGGTGGTAGCACTTTTGTGTATGGGATTATGGCTTTTTGTGTATGGGATTATGTATATTTTGGCGCATCGAAGTAATGCACTTGTATGTGTACTCTCAATTCCGAACTTTGTTTGAAATTTACATGAGATGTTGATTTTTGTTCTAATAATAGTCTTGCTTACTCTTTTCATAGAAAAAAAAAATTTATATGAAGGGCCTCAAATTGAAGTTAGGGTTGGGGCCTCGAGAAACACAGGGCCGGGCCTGCGTGTGGGACCTTTTATGGGTTCCACACGAATAATCCGATCCGTTCATTTATCTTAAAATAATTTTTTAATTGGCTTCGCTAAAAATTAGCTCAATCCGATGAGTGTAAGTGGTTGATCCGAAAATCCCTTGTTTCATTCAAAAGAATTTTGAATGATACAAGGGATTTTCGGATCAACCACTTATGTCCGTCGGATTGAGATGATTTTCATCATGTCCACTCGAAAAATTATTTTAAGATGAATGAACGGTTTGGATTATTCGTGTAAGACCCAAAAGCACCGCCGGTATCCCATTTATGCGTGGATTATCGGTAACTATAGGATAGTCGGAAAAAAAACCCTGGAAAAAAGTAGCACTGCAGCAGCAGGGAGGGGCCCATGTACAAACCGGCTTTAGTCAGAGGTTTTCAAAGTACCAGCACAGGTTTTTAAGACCGGGTTATTAAAAACCCAACCGAACACAACCTCAATTTACAAAAGTTTCACTCTCATAAGTCGGCCGCTGGGGCCCGATTAAAGTAGAATCATTCATATCCTAGAGGAGTGCATGTTAATTCAATTTTGTCTTATAATGACTATATGAGTGATGACATGTTAATTTGTATTTTGTAGCATGTCTGTAGTAAAGTAGAATCATACATATCCTAGTGGACTAGTGCATGTAAATGTGGGGCAGTTATGACCTACAAATGCCAGGTCAAACTAAAAAAGGAGATCTTTGCTTACTGATGCTCTAAATCATGGAACGGAGTGTCATATCCCATTTGTTTCTGGGCCTTCTTTTTTATCTTCTGAATTAGGGATGGTTATTATAGTGAGGTGTCTTTAGTTTTTTCGGTTGATGTCTTATCAATCTCTTGGGTCCAAGTGGCAAATGATTGTCGTTTGAGTGGGTGCCAACCTGGTTGGGATGCTCTCATGCGTTGTGATGTCGTTATCTTGGTTCCTTTTAATCATTGTAACTCTTGTTTCTTTGATTAATAAAATTTCTTTGCCTTGCAAAAAAAAAAAAATTAAAGGATTCAGTCCCTCTATATTAGAGAAAAAACTAGACCAATACCCATTTTTGCTTTTTCAGGGTTCATTTTAGACCTATTTTAATGGTTGAAATTGTTCATTTTGCAAAATTTGTTGAGAAGTGTCATGGTTCCAAAAAAACTTGAACATCAAATTTAGATAAAGACAATTTTGTAACACATTTCCCTTGGGAAAAAATGGCGCGCCGACACCAAATCAAAACCTGATTATTTCAAGATTAATATGTTCTGATCAAATTCTGGTTAAATTGATTTTTAAGTAGCTCTACAATATGAATGAGTTGAATCATGTAGGCTCCGTTTGTTTCGATGTAAAATATTTTCTCACGTAAAATATTTTCTCTGTAAAATAATTTTGTAAAAAATGAATTTTGTGCTTTTATTTTCCTGTGTTTGGTTGGCAATTAAAAAAATATTTTCAAAAGTAGAAAACAATCGAGAACCAATTTGAACACTAGCTTTGTCCCATATGATAGTTGCAATACAGTAGGATTTATGAGAGAGAAACTTGGAAGATATATTCAACGGGCAAACAATTGAATCGTGAGCTTCTGAAATACTTGAAAGTAAATAGAATCCCCACCACCACTACTCTCTCTCTCTCTCTCTCTCTCTCTCTCTCTCTCTCTCTCTCTCTCTCTCTCTCTGGTATTTGGGGATGTCGTTGTAATCGGAAGGCACCCTCCTTTGTTTTTGACTTTGTTGAGAATGACGAAGATGAGAACAGCTGGTAAAATAACTTATGGGAAATTTGAAGTGAAAACAATTTTGGCCATATGATGGAAAATAATTTACTTTTGGAAAATATTTTGCTTTCTTTTGTTCAACTAAACAATGGAAAATAAGTAAAACATGCATTTTACACAAAAATATTTTACATCAAAACAAATAGAATCAAAATTGAGCCAGAGAAAAGACGGAAAAACATAAAACTAGTTTTTCTGTTTCTGGAAGCGATACCAATCCTAATTAAATGGTCAACGATGCTAAACCATACTCCCTCCATTCCAAATTGCTGGTCACTTTTGAAAATTTCAACTTTTTAAGCAAACATTCAATAATTGCATTTAATAAATGCATTCACATTAAGCAGATTCATTATTTTCCAACAATGCTCCTATATTTCAACTTTTGAATGAAATGAGTGTTATTGGTAAAGGGGTTATTTTGTAAGATTGAATAAATTTGGTTTGGACTTTTTAAAGAGGACTAACAATTTGGAACATTCCAAAATAGTATTAGTAACAAGTAATTTGGAACGGAGGAAGTAAAACCCTCCTGAATTGTTTCAAAAAAAAAAAAAAAACCCCTACCTAATCTCTATATGTGTGCGTGGGCAATTTCTTCCTCCAACCGACACAAATCACATGCATGCATCTGTGATTCTGTATTATTTATTGAGATTAGATTTTTCTTTAAGGACAAGCTTCGATTAGATCCACTGTGGTTTGTGTCAGGCGCAGTTAAACTCTCTCTGATTTATTTTATTGCATGTGCATCTCTTGTGGTTTGTGGATTTGTGCAGACATACCCATTTAACGGAAATAATGCTTACATGTTAAATGGAAAGGACTAAAAGTTCAATACGCCCTCATCTTTTTCTTTGATTTTTTTCCCTGCCATAAATCTAAACAATGCATCCTCTGTGTGTATATATATACACTAAACTTCCTATCCAAACCTTTAAAATCTGAACTTCATCCACATCTCATAGATCCCGATCGAATTTCGACGATCCGAACCTTCCAATGCGTTTAAAAGGTGTTTTTAAGGGTTCCCGCGAGAAATCAACAAAAAAAAAAAAAAATACCGGGAAGGGCTTGATCTGAACAATTTTTCATAAAAATTGTATAAAAACACCTTTTAAACACATTGGATGGTCCGCATCGTCGAGATTTAGTCCGGAAAGTGGAGGTCCGGATTTTAAAAACTGTGGGATCCTTGATAGGAAGTGGATTGATATATATATAAATATAAAGGGATCCGAACCATTCTTATTGTATAGCTTGACGAGTACTACATTCATGCAAAAATTCAAATTGATCGGAAAATGTAAATCTCATGGTCGAATATAATTTAGGGGAGTGATTGATATCCACACCCCATTTTTTTTGTCTTTTAGTAAAACTTTTACTGATAATTTATTAGGAAGTAAATTTTCAAAATCCTGACTGCTGAGTTATTGATGTCCAATCGACACGATTTTTTTACAGAGTATGCTTTACTCTTTGATTAATACATTATATATGAACGGCTCAGATTATATTTTTAATATATTGGTTTGATTCAAGAGGTGTGTGAGATACACCTAATTTAACATGAACGGAAATGGATGCGGATGAATTTTTTTTAAGAACCATAAGGGGTGCATATGTTACAAAATGAACCAGAAAGTGTAACTGCACATGACCCAAACCACAAGGGGATATAAGTGAAGTTTTTCCTTTCTTTAATTTATCCCCTTTGGCCTTTATATGTGTATAACTTCGGCATTGGGTAAAACATTAATAGAGATGGTGAGAATTATTTGAAATAGAGAACAAGTAGTGAGAAGTAGATTGTATGGTAAATTACAGTTGTAGTCTTTCTAGTTTTATCAAAGTCTCAATTTTGTCCCTCGATCTGCTACGAATTGTGTCAATTTTAAATTATCCCTTTGGTTTACTTTTGATCCCAATTAAGTCTAATTGATGATCCCCGCATCTACACGAAAATGAGTGAAGAAAAGTAAAATTATATTCTTTATCATTTGAAAGGAAAATGCTATAATACACACCCTTTATTTGGATGTGTATCATACACAGCCCTACAAGAATTACGATTTTTTTATTTATGAAAGTTACGATTTTTTTTTTTTTATAAAAGTTACGAGACATACCAAAATGTTACGAATCATAGAAAATGTTATGAATCATATTGCTGAAAAAGTTACAAAAAACTTAAAAATGTTACGATTGCCAATGATGTCACACAATCTGAACCATACAATAGGTGTATATGGTACACACCTTTAATGGGAGTGTATTATAGCCATAATCGTAACCATACACCACTATGTACCATCGTCGCCGCCATTAATCAAACCGACCTACACACAATCAACCACCCTGTCATCACCAAACAACACTCATTGCCACCACAAAAAATTACCTTGAGCTGTTCAACAAGCCAGATCCTGTGATTTAGTCCTCACTTCTCCTATAGTTTAACTTTTTCAAATGATGCAGACATTACTGAGAATGTTAGTTAGAAATTCAACTCGAAATCATATTCAAAACGGGAGATATTAGCCTTGTGATGCAGAAAGTTGAAGTTGAATATGATGGCAGCTAGAAGAGTTCATTCCATCATTTTACTCAATCGATGTGTGGGATTTTGGTATGGTAAGAGGGAAATAAAAAAGGAGGGCTTTTGATTTAGGGGTGAATTAGGGTGGTAGTGGGTTCGGAAGGGTGTGGGAATGACATAGGGCCGTAGTATATTAAGATGATCAATGATGTTGCTCATGGAGTCATGGGGTAAAGGAGCGAAAAAGTGGTGTTGACGTGAAATTAAGGACCACTTTGCCACCCTGTTGTGTCAAAATGCATAACGGTGGCGGAAGCGGGGGAGGTGTTGTGCACAGCTGTGCTGTGCACCCCTCGGCCGTTGGATCGAGTTTTGGACGGTTCGGATGTGTTTTGATTTTTTACCGGTAAAAAAAATTAAAATTAAAAAAAAATTGCCGAACGCATCCGAGCCATCCAAAACTCGATCCAACGGCCGAGGGGTGCACAACACGGTTGTGCACAGCACCTCCCCCGAGTCCAACGGTGACCGGTGAGGCTACGTTGAGATTCAAATTGCCACCCATTAAGGACCACTTTGCCACCCCACTCATAAGGTGATGGATATTGGGGCTACATCGGGAGTCAAATATTGGGGGGGGGGGGGGGGGGGGGGGGGGGAGAAGCAATAATTTAAAGAAATATGTTGATTTAGAGGAGGCCGAAATAGCGGAGAAGATCAATGCACTTGATGACTTAGAGGAATTTGATGACTTGGAGGAAGATGATGATTTCGAGGAAGGTGCCTCTCTTTCACTGGAATTTTAATTTCGAGGTGTGGAGGTTTTTGGTTTTGTCCTTGGTTTGCGTTAGGTCAACCTTCCAATTTGTTCTTTTGGGGTTTAAGTTACTTTCTTGTGGCTTTGATTTGTTATGTTAGGAAGTTGTTTGGGTTGTTTTTGCAATTCTGGGGCTCTCATTTAGGTGTAGTGTTTGGGTTCATAGGCAGCTCCCCCTTTTGGATGGGTGGTCAAGTGAACACCCTAAAATATATATATTTTTTCGAATTTTATAACTAGTAATTTTATTTCAGGCTTTATTCGAACACTGAACCTTACACTTTTGAACACACATAAGTTCACGTAATTCATTATTGACCACCTTATACATTTCCAAAAAGAAGAGAATGTGTCAAAAAAAGATCTGTATCAACCTATTCATCACAAACTCTTTTCAACTGTTAGTAAATTTATGCACCTAGCTTTTTAATCTTGGTTGGCTCAAAATGTTAAATTTTGTCACGAACAATTATGAAAGCTTATGTATTTATAGATCTTCTAATCCCAATATTCTTACTACAATAGAAAATGTTGTGTCTATACTACTGGTTATTAGAGATACAAAACGCTGTTCAAAAAAGTAAAAATAATATAGTTAAAGTAATTCTTGAACACTGCTAAAATTTCTTAGAGACGGCATTGTTTGGGTTGGCATCTTTCCTTCATTTGGGGTTGGTTCTCGGGTGGCCTATGACAGTGTGCCCGTGATTCTTATAACCTTTGTATCTCTTTCAAAGATTAATGAAAATTTTTTGCCCATAAAAAACAAAAAAGAATGAGCATAACGGTGTTAATTGGTTGAACTTAATTGAGATCAGAAGCATACTCAAGTGTTAAACTCAATGAAACTAATATTAGAGGCCGACAATGCAATATGGATAAAATTATAGGTTTGGCCACTGCAATTTACCATGACTTATATGCGCTGAGGTCAGCTTAACCGGGTGCGGACAAAATTTATGGGGGCATAAATGGCAACTTTCTAGAAGAAATTAAGATAAAAGCACACTAGCTCGGGAATGCACATTATTGTCTTTGTCCTAGCTAGCAGGATTGATCTGTACCACAAAACTGAACTGTAACGATCCTAGAAGTGTAAGGTGTTCATTCAATAAACTGGTCTCTCTTACTCTTGTTTAATTTAGTATCATCCATGTTATCCAATCACAGTCGTCCATGCTCAAGAATGGACGGCTCGAATCACATCTTGTCCAAACAAATCTGAACTGTCCACTGCCGATCAAATTTGAGCCGTCCATTGCCCGTCCCAACATGGATGCTAGTCCCTACAGCACCATTCCCCATTCCGTCCCAGACTAGCTTTTGCACACTTTGAACTAATTTTTATAGCTTCTCCCACAATCCTTTTACAAGCATACACACGGGACGGAGTCAGGAATTTCATTACGCATGAACGATTTTTTCTCCTAAAATACTTTGCAGGGGCAAGCGATGAAATCTTTTATTCCTATATAATACTAGAGGTTTTTTCTCTTTGCAAAAGCGACTGTCCTTACTAGCTCCCCCTTCTGGCTCCATCCTTGTGTGGCCCCAAAAATTAAACCTGAAAACTTTCGAGGGAGACACCTTAGTCCCAAGCCAAACCATTTGGTCAAATCCTTGAGTTATATTATTTTCTTGTGCACAACAACAAAGCATGGCATTGGCCAGTTGCTTGTTTTAAGCCATGATAGACTTTTGTCCAATTGCTATAGAAAATGAAATGCCAGCTGTGATCCCTAATTTTCCAGTAATTGATTTGGATATACGTGCATGAATATTCCAGTGATCCCTAATTTTCCAGCCTCGTCCAATCACAAAATCCAACTCCAATCGCAGTGAGAGGAACGGATCCTGGAGGGTCTTCTTCAACCGGGGCCAGCCTACTTTTGGATGGGCATGCAAATCAGCAGTACACCGTCCAAAACTTATCGTCTCAAATTTGTTTGTTTGTTCTAGAAGTATGTGGATGGTTACGAGAGTGCAAATTTCTCAGAGTTTACGGATTTTGAAAAGCTAAAAACGAGAAACTACTTTTGAAGATTTTAAGATCGTAGCTTTTCACAATTTATTTGGAGTGTGTACGAGAAATTTAAGACAACAAATTCTCAGAGTTTACCGATTTTTAAAAGCTAAAAACGAGAAACTATTTTTGTAGATTTTAAGATCGTAGCTTTTTACAATTTGTTTGGAGTGTGTACGAGAAATTTAAGACAACAAATTCTCAGAGTTTACGGATTTTTAAAAGCTAAAAACGAGAAACTATTTTTGTAGATTTTAAGATCGTAGCTTTTCAAAATTTGTTTGGGGTGTGTATGAAAAATTAAAGATAACAAATTCGCAGAGTTTACGGATTTTTAAAAGCTAAAAAAGAAGGAAAATTGTGAGAACATCGACACTACGTTTGGGTAGCTTTTGGAGTTTTTAGATAATATTTTAAGTGTTATAAAAAACTGATTTATCTTTTTGCAGTAAACATTGCCAGAAAATTTTATTGCAGCTTAACCATAATTTTACAGTTATATATGGTTTAAATATTATTTTTATATGTTTCCAAAATCTAGAAACTGCAATAGAATATGAAATTAGAATCTGAAATATTTACTTACAACTATTGCAAACACGCTCACATTTTCTATTTGTTATAATTTCTTTTAAGCAAGATGTAATACAAATTTATTTTAGTCCCGTCATTCTTTAACGTTGATTGTTTTGAGAGTCTTAATTAACTGTGTTTAAGAGAAGTCGTAATACATTGACGAGTGGATAATTTTTTTTAATCATTGTGCCTATCCAATAATGAGGACAGAAGACCTCAGATGGAGGGGTTACGTTTAAGTTTTAACCTCAGGTAATCATTTCAATGGCTGCCTTGGTGTGTCAAAAGTTGTAGGCTGAAAAATTTTGACACAAAAATAATCGGAGCCCCGCGCTAATAATCGGAGCCATTCAAATGGTCTAAAACATGTTTTTAAGGGTTGCGTACATAATAAAACGCCAATTTAGGAGCATGTAACTCCACGTGACTGTGCCGGGTTCTATAACGAGAGCTTGTAACCTAAGTAGGGGCATTAAAGTAGTCGAATAAGTCGTCTTCCACAGCGTTTATCAGTGACAACTGACAATTACAAACACAAATAAAACCTAAAAACGTAACCGTGCTCAGAGGCATTGAATAATCTTTCCACAAACTATACTTAGATTTCTAGTTTGAGCTCATTGGATTGATTGGCATGTTTGATAACATCTTCAATAAAAAATGTCATGTTCAAGTAAGATGATCCCCCTTCTTCAACTGCTCTCTTTGCCATCTCTGCAAGCTCTCTAGCTCTCCTCCTTCTCTCTCCTCCTTCCTCCCCATCCCTCATCACCTCCTCTATGGCCTTCTTCACTTTCTCTCTCTTCACAAACACAACCTCCTCATCCCCCCACTGCATCCCAACCTCAACTCCAATCCTAACTGCAATCCTCAACACCTCTGTAATCAACTTCTCATTGAAAAACTGCTCTGCAAACATCGGCCACGTTATCATGGGCACCCCCGCACACACTCCTTCCAGAGTCGAGTTCCATCCGCAGTGAGTCAAGAACCCTCCGACAGCCGGATGTGATAGTATCATGACTTGGGGTGCCCACCCTTTGATTACTAACCCCCTCTCTTTATTCCTTTCTTCGAATCTCTCTGTCTCCAACCACTTCTCTACCTCAGCTGATTTATCAGCTCCTCTGATTATCCAAATAAACGGTCGATTCGACGATTCCAAACCCAACCCAATTTCAATCAACTGAGAACATGAAATGTGACATAGACTACCAAAACAAGCGTAAATGACCGAATTTGTACTTTTCGAATCGAGCCATTTCAAGCAGTAGTGCTCATCAATGGCAGCTTTGTTTCCCCTATCAAACTTATCCGAAACCTCTTTGTTACATAAGGAAACAGGCCCAATGCACCAAGTTCTCTCTGACACTTTCTTATATTCCTCCACATACTTCATCTCCATCTCCTCAAAACTATTGACCAAAATACCCCTCGCCGAAGCCTTAGTATCTTTCATCTGATCCAAAATCCCTTTCAGCTTGTGGGAATTCTTTCTCACGAATTCAGGCAACTGGGTTTTCTTGAATTCTATCCGCTGAGGCATATCGGGTACACGAATCGTCTCCGAATCCAAATTTAAATCACTCTCTTGGATCCGGTTGGAACAGAGGAGAGTGAAGCAGGAAATAGCATTGAAAACATATCTTGGAATTTTGAACTTCTTAGCGACTTCCGAAGTCCAAGGAAGGGCATTGCTGGTAATTAAACAGTTAGGCGGGGGTTTTAACACGGATATCAATTTTTCCAAGGGTTGTTGGAGTAAAGAGGTGGCTGTGAAGAAGTGTATGACGTGGTCAGGGGAAGTGAGGGAGTCCAGGTTCTCGATGTTTTCAGGTAACCCGGCTTCGGAACACGGGAAACGGAGGGGGAGAAGGCGGATATCGAGGCCGGAAATTTTGGCTCGGTCGATGAGGGGTTGGAACCGCGCAGCGTTTAAGGGGGTGGTGATGATGGTGACGGTGGCGCCGCGGTGGTGGGAGGCGAGGAGTTTGGCAAAGTCGGTCATGGGGATGAGGTGGCTTTGGGACATGAGGGGGACGACGAGGAAGTGGAGATTGTGGTGGTGGATTTGGGTGGCCATGGGAGGAGATAGAGCGACGAATGAATGGTGATGGGCACTGGGGTGGGTTTGAAAGGGTGGGCGGAGTAATAGGATATTTGAATGAAGGTTTTTTTGTGCATGAGATGAAGTACTTATTGTGCAACTTTGAGGGGGAGAATTATTTCCTGGTCTTGGCCACCAACATGGACCCCACAAAAATGTGCGGTAAAAAAAGGTGTTAGACCATTACATGGCGATGCCCCAAGATTATGGAATAATTACTACTCTCTCCGTTCCAAAAAGTTTGGCCTACTTTTAAATTTCAACATTTTATGTACAATACACAATGCTATCCAAAACTTTTAACTTTTCAAGTTTACCCTTCATTAGTTGACTCTAATAAAATATAGGAATTAATCAAGTTTTGAATTTAAATTGTTTTCCGAAAAGTGGAAAAACTTGCCGCCAATGTAATCAAAGAACTTTTTCAAAATTTTAAAACGAACTTTAAACTTTAAAATTTCCAATTCTTCTTCTTTTGATCTCATTGTTTTGATTGTTAAAACATCTCAAGGGCAGAAATGAAATTTATTAACTTTCCTTTGTTGAAAATTTAAAATTAGCCCTATATTTTGGGATAGCCAAACAAGGAAAGTCGACCAAACTTTTTGGAGAGAGAATACATTGCTGGTGGTTGTCTTTATCTATTTTTAGAAATGAGGAGCAATAAGTAGGGGAGAATTGAAGACAACATGAGTTATATGCGCTGAGGTCAGCTTAACCGGGTGCGGACAAAATTTATGGAGGTATAAATGTCAACTTTCTAGAAGAAATTAAGATAAAAGCACACTAGCTCGGTAATGCACATTATTGTCTTTGTCCTAGCTAGCAGGATTGATCTGTACCACAAAACTGAACTGTAACTATCCTAGAAGTGTAAGGTGTTCATTCAACAAACTGGTCTCTCTTACTCTTGTTTAATTTAGTATCATTCATGTTGTCCAATCACAGTCGTCCATGCTCGGGAATGGACGGCTCGGATCACATCTTATCCAAACAAATCTGAACCGTCCACTGCCAGTCAAATTTGAGCCGTCCATTGCCTGGCCCAACATAGATGCTAGTCCCTACAACATCATTCCCCATTCCGTCCCGGACTAGCTTTTGCAACTTCGAACTAATTTTTACAGCTTCTCCCACAATCCTTGCACACGCATACACACAGGACGGAGTCAGGAATTTCATTACGCAGGAGCGAATTTTTTTCCTAAAATACTTTGCAAGGGCGAGCGATGAAATCTTTTATTCCTATATAATACTAGGGGTTTTTTTCTCCTTGCAAAGGCGATTGTCCTTACTAGTTCCCCTTATGGCTCCATCCTTTTGTGGCCCCAAAAATTGAACCTGAAAACTTTCGAGGGAGACACCTTAGTCCCAAGCCAAACCATTTGGTCAAATCCTTGAGTTATGTTATTTTCTTGTGCACAACAACAAAGCATGGCATTGGCCAGTAGCTTGTTTTAAGCCATGAGAGACTTTTGTCCAACTGCTATAGAAAATGAAATGCCAGCTGTGATCCCTAATATTCCAGTGATCCCTAATTTTCCAGCCTCGTCCAATTACAAAATCCAATTCCAACCGCAGTGAGAGGAACTGATCCTGGAGGGTCTTCTTCAACCGGGGCCAGCCTACTTTTGGATGGGCATGCAAATCAGCAGTACACCGTCCAAAACTTATCGTCTCAAATTTGTTTGTTTGTTCTAGAAGTATGTGGATGGTTACGAGAGTGCAAATTTCTCAGAGTTTACGGATTTTGAAAAGCTAAAAACGAGAAATTATTTTTGTAGATTTTAAGATTGTAGCTTTTCACAATTTGTTTGGAGTGTGTACGAGAAATTTAAGACAACAAATTCTCAGAGTTTTAAGGATTTTGAAAAGCTAAAAACGAGAAACTATTTTTGTAGATTTTAAGATCGTAGCTTTTCACAATTTGTTTGGAGTGTGTACGAGAAATTTAAGACAACAAATTCTCAGAGTTTACGGATTTTTAAAAGCTAAAAATGAGAAACTATTTTTGTAGATTTTAAGATCGTAGCTTTTCAAAATTTGTTTGGGGCGTGTATGAAAAATTTAAGATAACAAATTCGCAGAGTTTACGGATTTTTAAAAGCTGAAAAAGAAGGAAAATTGTGAGAACCTCGACACTACGTTTGGGTAGCTTTTGGTGTTTTTAGATAATATTTTAAGTGTTACAAAAAACTGATTTAGCTTTTTGCAGTAAACATTGCCAGAAAATTTTATTGCAGCTTAACCATAATTTTACAGTTATATATGGTGTAAATATTATTTTTATATGTTTCTAAAATCTAGAATCTGCAATAGAATATGAAATTAGAATCTGAAATATTTACTTACAACTATTGCAAACACGCTCACATTTTCTATTTGTTATAATTTCTTTTAAGCAAGATGTAATACAAATTTATTTTAGTCCCTTCATTCTTTAACGTTGATTGTTTTGAGAGTCTTAATTAACTGTGTTTAAGAGAAGTCGTAATACATTGACGAGTGGATAATTTTTTTTAATCATTGTGCCTATCCAATAATGAGGAGAGAAGACCTCAGATGGAGGGGTTACGTTTAAGTTTTAACCTCAGGTAATCATTTCAATGGCTGCCTTGGTGTGTCAAAAGTTGTAGGCTAAAAAATTTTGACACAAAAATAATCGGAGTCCCGCGCTAATAAGCGGAGCCGTTCAAATAGTCTAAAACATGTTTTTAAGAGTTTCCGTAAAAAAAATCAATTCATTCGGATATAGGTAAGATTGCTTGATCGATCGATTTAGTTTTTATCCCGTCAAAGTTCGGGAGAAATAGCGATCAAACACTTACTGATATCCGAATGAAATAATTTTACGAGAACTCTTAAAAACATGTTTTAAATCAATTCAACATGGTGGTGTATATTTTGTGAAAATTTGTGTTCCGGGAACTGCCACTATGTAAGTTTCCACGTTTTACGTGAAATGAAATCTAAATTACGATACAACTAAAAAAAAAAAAAGGCCGGCAAAGCATGACAATAACTCTAACAATATTATTAAAACCAGCCGCATATATTTTCACGTGAATATTTTGGTGATCTAGAAGGAGAATACGTGGCATGAACAATTCGAAACCTTTCTAGAACCAGTCCGGCTATCCGCACGCACGTCCGCATATGCAAAACGCTCGAACGCACGCACGTCCGCATATGCAAAACGCTCGAACGCTTCTTAATTGTTCATTTCAACAAATCAACATTCCGGATTTTAAACACTCTTACCGGTGAAAGAGTAAAAGCCAATCCGGTTTGTCAAAAATATTTTTAGACGGTTATATGCACCGTTCATGCAATACACGTACGCAAACGTGCCGCATGCCTACTCTCTAGAACACAACGGGGAGTTATAAAAATAATATATATGGCCAACTTCTGCCAAATATATAGTAACGTATTTGCATTCATCATCTCATCTCATGTCATGTCTGGTTATTATTGGTTACATGCATACTTACATGTTCACGTCATGTCTGGTGTTGTTAATGGTTTTGCATGTTCGGTGTTCGTCCACGACAAATTCGCCGATTTCTTGCACTAATTTTATACTCTAATATTACTCCATTTTGTGAGCTTCAATTTTAAAAATAGCAGTAGGTCTTAAAACCTGGATGAAACAAACGCAAGTAAGGTTATGTTTATCCAAAATCACATAGTTTGGTGTCACTGAACTTTTGCTTGTTTTAGGTTAATTTTGGTAGATTGTTTATTCGTATCGAATGTCTCAACGAGATGAATTTTTGTTTCTTTCACGTCTTATTTTGTGGATAATTTATTCGTTTAGATGAGAAGACTTAGAAGAGTGAAAAAAATATGAATCAAACATAAGAAGAATTCTCGTCTAAACGAATTAATTATCCACAAAAATCGGAAGTCAAACAAACAAAAGTTCACGAAGGACAAAAACAAGTTAGATGAAAGTATTAGGTCAAACCTCCCTAATATTACGAAAGCATTATGTTGTTGTGGTTGGGCTTTTTCTTTTGAAAAGTGTGGTATAAATTCTTGTCTTACACGAGGTCACATGTTCGAATTTCACAGAAGCTTAACATTTTAAACTTTGGGGCCACTAAAAGATTTGCCCGATCGTTAACTTCAAGTCCCGTAATTTGTTGAGGTGCACACAAGTTAATTCGGACATCCGGTTATACGAAAAAAACCACCAATAGTAAAAATGCTTGAATCTCTTGCTGCCCTGTTCGTCGTAACCTTTTCCATGACAAACATTCATCTAGTAAAATAACAAAACCAAGAAGAAACCAAGAGGGAATTAGATATACAGAACTGACAACCCTATTACAAACTAATACTTTCAATAGTGCCGGAGCACAGTTACGTGGTGCTCCGGATCACTCTGCACCACAATATTTACGTGGACTACTCCATACACTTAATATTGTGTCCGACAAGAATCTGTGTTGCTAGAGTGGATAGATCACCACGTGGTTGTGCTCTAGTAGCACTGAATAACTAGAACATGAATACGTACATAATTAAACGCCAATTCAGGAGCATGTAACTCCACGTGACTGTGCCGGGCTCTGTAACGAGAGCTTGTAACCTAAGTAGGGGCATTAAAGTAGTCGAATAAGTCGTCTTCCACAGCGTTTATCAGTGACAACTGACAACTACAAACACAAATAAAGCCTAAAAACGTAACCGTGCTCAGAGGCATTGAATAATCTTTCCACAAACTATACTTAGATTTCTAGTTTGAGCTCATTGGATTGATTGGCATGTTGGATAACATCTTCAATAAAAAATGTCATGTTCAAGTAAGATGACCCCCCTTCTTCAACTGCTCTCTTTGCCATCTCTGCAAGCTCTCTAGCTCTCCTCCTTCTCTCTCCTCCTTCCTCCCCATCCCTCATCACCTCCTCTATGGCCTTCTTCACTTTCTCTCTCTTCACAAACACAACCTCCTCATCCCCCCACTGCATCCCAACCTCAACTCCAATCCTAACTGCAATCCTCAACACCTCTGTAATCAACTTCTCATTGTAAAACTGCTCTGCAAACATCGGCCACGTTATCATGGGCACCCTCGCACACACTCCTTCCAGAGTCGAGTTCCATCCGCAGTGAGTCAAGAACCCTCCGACAGCCGGATGTGATAGTATCATGACTTGGGGTGCCCACCCTTTGATTACTAACCCCCTCTCTTTATTCCTTTCTTCGAATCTCTCTGTCTCCAACCACTTCTCTACCTCAGCTGATTTATCAGCTCCTCTGATTATCCAAATAAACGGTCGATTCGACGATTCCAAACCCAACCCAATTTCAATCAACTGAGAACATGAAATGTGACATAGACTACCAAAACAAGCGTAAATGACCGAATTTGTACTTTTCGAATCGAGCCATTTCAAGCAGTAGTGCTCATCAATGGCAGCTTTGTTTCCCCTATCAAACTTATCCGAAACCTCTTTGTTACATAAGGAAACAGGCCCAATGCACCAAGTTCTCTCTGACACTTTCTTATATTCCTCCACATACTTCATCTCCATCTCCTCAAAACTATTGACCAAAATACCCCTCGCCGAAGCCTTAGTATCTTTCATCTGATCCAAAATCCCTTTCAGCTTGTGGGAATTCTTTCTCACGAATTCAGGCAACTGGGTTTTCTTGAATTCTATCCGCTGAGGCATATCGGGTACACGAATCGTCTCCGAATCCAAATTTAAATCACTCTCTTGGATCCGGTTGGAACAGAGGAGAGTGAAGCAGGAAATAGGATTGAAAACATATCTTGGAATTTTGAACTTCTCAGCGACTTCCGAAGTCCAAGGAAGGGCATTGCTGGTAATTAAACAGCTAGGCGGGGGTTTTAACACGGATATCAATTTTTCCAAGGGTTGTTGGAGTAAGGAGGTGGCTGTGAAGAAGTGTATGACGTGGTTAGGGGAAGTGAGGGAGTCCAGGTTCTCGATGTTTTCGGGTAACCCGGCTTCGGAACACGGGAAGCGGAGGGGGAGAAGGCGGATATCGAGGCCGGAAATGGTGGCTCGGTCGATGAGGGGTTGGAACCGGGCAGCGTTTAAGGGGGTGGTGATGATGGTGACGGTGGCGCCGCGGTGGTGGGAGGCGAGGAGTTTGGCGAAGTCGGTCATGGGGATGAGGTGGCTTTGGGCCATGAGGGGGACGACAAGGAAGTGGAGGTTGTGGTGGTGGATTTGGGTGGCCATGGGAGGAGATAGAGCGACGAATGAATGGTAATGGGCAGTGTTTTAAAACCCGGACCGGACCGGCCGGTTGAACTGGGAACCGGTCAAGGCAACCCGGTCGACCCCTCAAAACCGTTCCTAGTTCAAAACCGTTCTAGAAATGGAAAACCGGATCAACCCAGCGGTTAAACCGTCGAACTAGAAGAACCGTCGGTGGGTCACTCGAACCGGCCGGTTATCTTCTCCTCCGGCCACTCGATCTCCCTCATCTCCTCCGCGGCAGAAAAACAAGAAATCAATTGTAAAATAGAATCAATAAGTCGATCCAAGCCAAATTCTTTAACGGATCTGGACTGAGGAATTTTTCAGACCATTTTTGAGCTTCCCCATTGCCGGAGCCATGAACAACCACCATCTCAGATTACTGTGAACATTTTATGGGAAGGAGCACAAGTTGTGGTAGTGTGATGGAGAGAGAGAGAGAGAGAGAGAGAGAGAGAGAGAGTTTTTGGTTTAGGGATAGTCGGTATTGTCGCCGTCGTCGGCTTCGATGCAAAGAGAGAGAACTTCTTAGGGGTTTGAAATTTTTTGTGCTTGGGGAAAGAGAAAGAGTCACAGTAAAGACCAAAGATATCAGAAAAGTAGATAGAAAAGAGGAGGAGGAGAGAAAATTTTCTCGAGGAGGAGAGACTCTTTGTATTCTCTGGAAGTGAAAAGTAGACGGGTGAAGGCATTTTAAAAATGCCACAGTGGGTACAGCTGTAGGCATGTAGCTGTACATTGGTACTGTAGGCATTGAAAATTTCAGAAAATTTCGGTATTTTTTAACTCATATTTCTTTTATTACTTATTAAAATATATATTTATGACGTCACGGTTCAATAACGGTTGAACTGACCGGTGACCCGTCCGCCCGGTCTCTTTTCCGGTTCATCCTCCGGTCCGGGTTTCAAAACATTGGTAATGGGCACTGGGGGTGGGTTTGAAAGGGTGGGTGGTAGTAATTGGATGGAGTATTTGAATAGAGGTTCTTTTGTGCATGAGATGAAGTACTTCTGGGGAGTATCCGCGGAGTCCAATACATTCGTTGGGTCCAATACACATTAAATGACATATATCCATTTAAAAGGCTAAGCCTAAGCCTTATAAGTGTTGAACCATCCAAGTGTATATTACTATATTAAGGTCTAACCCTTTTTCTATTTTTCCAATGTAAGACTTAACATTCACACATGTTCTAACACGTACTACCTTGACACATTAAGTGGCTTGACTATAATCTCATTTAAAAACTAGTTCTTGGATAAATTAAAGTGCGATAATGCAATTAAAAATTATGGTGTTTTTTTTATGCAATTCAAGCTAAAAGTAATTTCCTAGAATTTTGATTTTTTATTTATAAAGTAATGACATGGCATACTAATTGAAATGTCCAACTGCCACCCTATCATTTGAAATTTGCCCCACGTTGGTAGTTACCTTCCTCCACCTAGAAATCAACTACACGTCTCTTGGGTTCTCTATTTTCATTTTGCAAGATATTTTCTCTTTTTGTTTGTTTTTTTCTTTTCAATTGGCTTTTATTTTTTGTTACAGTACCTACCCTTTTCTTTTTTGTTTGTTCGTTCAATTTTATAATTTGATTCCGTTGCACCCATTCGATACAAGGAAGCCGAAAAAAAGACAATGTGATTTTTTCCTCCCGTGTATTGAATGGACTCAACGCTAGTGGATTACTAGCATGTGGATGTATTGTCATATTGTGTAAGTAGTCCTGCTCTCTCCAGAATTTGTGGCCGTGAAAAATCCTAATCCGAATCTAATTAACGACTTTCCTCGGTTACTGTGCTTCGCTGCCCACGGCCATACAATTGGTCCCCACAGGAATATTAATAGAAAATTTCCAAAATCAACTCACAATATTGTTGTTAAAGTTTAAAACGTATATTGCAATATATAAAAAATGTATAAAAATATGTGAAAGTGTATTAAAAAATATAAAAAATACACTAGAGTGCGTGTTTTTTTGTCTTTTTATTTACTATTAACGATAGAAATTAGAACATAGTGTTTTGTCCATTTGGAACTCTGAGGGAAACGGCGGGTATAATAAAATTTTAATACTACCTTTTTGTCTTTGTAGTTAAGTTACTATCCTAGTAGTATAAAAAGTGTCTGTAAAAAAGTTTTTGTGAGGGGGTTATTGGTGAAAACGATTTTGTGACACAGCTTTAATGAAATGGTCAAACTAAAAAGGGTTATCCCTTTATATAATATATATTAGATATAATATATGTCAGAGATCTCATCCCTTAATCAAATTTTTACTCAGATTTGGATAAAAACTTGATTTGATATCACTTCTTCTAGTCCTTAACCAAATTTTTAGTCAAAAATGTTTTTATACTCTCCGCGACTCACCCCACCATCACTGTCCTCTCTCTCCCTTCCTCCCTCCCTCCTCTATGACTCAGTGACTCACTCCTCAACCCACCACCACCGCCCTCTCTCTCTCCCTCCCTCCTCTGCGACTCACCCCTCACCCCACCACCACTGTACTCAAGACCCAAGATGTGTTCCTGCCGACGAGTTTCGACTGACCACCACCAGCAAACACAACCGCCTGCCACCACAATAGAGCCGTTGGATATTTGGTTCTGGATTTGGTGATGAGCAAATTTGGTGAAACATTTGAGTAAAACCAATTTTGGTTCTGGATTTGGTGAAAGGGTGGAGCTCTGTTTTGGTTGTTTTTTACTCAGATTTTAATCTAAGTTTAAATTTGGTAAATGAGTGGAAATGCTCTTACGGACATTAAAGAAAGTGCACGATGTCGAATACAGATATCTATTCTAATCTAATATATAAAGGGGGAGAAGCCTTTTGGTGTGGACCAGTTATTGAGGCTGGCTCACATTTCTCCTTTCCAAACTGCCACACAAAGTACAAAAAATTACACTTTACCTGACCTTTGAATAAAAAACTGTATGGGCAAAACAGTAAGAGGCCACATACACAACACCCACGTATAAAGCTATATAGTTACCATTTGAGTAGTTAACACCCTCTGCAAAGTTTTCTCCGACCTCGAAAATAGCCAAAAAAAACCATGGTTGTCTGCCAATGATCCAGACACTTTAAGAGATAGGAGGAGTAATTTGCACAAAAATCCAAGAAAGCACCGAAGGTACCTCTGAACCTTTCTCTACTCTTGTTTCCTGCTTCATTTTTTTCCACGCATGTCTATGCTTTATGTGTTGTACTTATGTGTTTTCTCACCATTCCTCATTTCCTTAATGTGGAGTACTTTTCTACTCTGACCATTATTACAAAAAACGGAAAGAAAAAATAAAAAAAAAATTCCATTGACCAGTTCTTCTCTCATTAATGCTCTGTTAATGTAGTGCTTCGTTCATGTCTACTTTAACTTTTCTGCCGCATACATTTTTTCCTGTTTGTATTTTTACTCATTCTGATTGTAATTGTGACAAAAAAATCATCCGTTTTCATCCAAACACGGGAGGGTCAAGTTGAGATAAAATAAAAAATTATGTACTTTACAAAATTACAATAATTTAGTTTAGTTTTGATAATGTCAGCAGGTGTAATGAGTGAAGAGAGATAGAGAGAGAAATGAGGGAAATGATGATGTCATCAAAACTAAAACTAAAACTAAACAGGGAAACGAACAAGGCCAATAGTACTAAAAAATCTCCGTATATGTACTTTAGATTGTGAAAACTAAAAAAGTTTCTAAAGATTATTTTTTCACTATTAAGAGATTTTATTTTATTTATCAATTTTTTACATTTCTTGAAAGGAAGCAAACGTGATAGAAGTTCAGTTTTTTTTCTAACGCATTAAAAAAAAAAAACATGTACTTTAGATTGTGAAACTCAAAAAGTTTCTATAGATTATTTTTTTAGAAGATCATTTTTTTCACTATTAGTTTAGGTTTAGGTTACCAGCTTTTATAATCCTGTGAAAAAACTTTGGTTTTCATTTAAAAAAAAAATAAATAATGGTCCCCGCCACCGCTCAGTTCCAATTTTTTCATTTGAATGTAAACTATCTGTAAGATCTTGATATAATTTCCTCAAAACTCTTGAGAATTTAAATATTTTAGTCAGTTTTCATTATTTGGACACTTTAGTGTTAGTTTAATTAAACAAGAAAGAGCTTTGTGTATTTCTTCATCATAAAAAAATACTAATATGTTGTCCACCAATATTCTGATAGAATATGTTGTCATACAGGAATGTGATATAGAAAAATAGTACATCCCTTTGGGATAATTGTAAAAATTGTGAAGATGAAAATACTACAATGGATGAAACACAAACGGAAAAACAGGTAACTATCTATTCAATTAATCATGGTGTTCCTTTTTATTTTAGTAGAAGAAAACTGTTTACATGATTTTCGATTTTTTTTTGTGATAACAATAATTATGGAATTAAACATATCTCGAACACTGAATTCTTAATCAAATTTACAACACAAACTTCACAAATCTATGCAGGTGATAAAGATAGGCATTTATTGTACAAAATGGATGTTCTGCGTCCGAGCTAACACGATTCATTTAGCGAATCTGATAGATGAATTCCTTGGAATTACACCACGGGAAAAGCGGCAGTGACGATGAAGTTAGCAAGGTAATGTATGATTTTGTTACGTGTAATCCGTGATAATACAATGCATCAATATGGAAAAGTATGAGTAGTTTATTAGCTGTGATATATATTTTTATTGTTGTTTATTTGTCACAGTATGATGTTTTTTGCCATGTAAAAGATAATGGCCATGTTCGGCAAGGTTTTGCAAAACCAGTTTTCTACTTTTCCGAAGTGGACCCACATGGCAGACTTGCCATTTCTCTCTCATCCCAATTTCTAAAAATTATACTCTACTACATATTTTGTGTGAGACAGGTCCGTGGGGTCCACTTCAAAGACCCGTACAAATGATCCAAGCCGTCCGTTAGTTCTAAAATTAAGTTTTTGAGTCACTACTAAAAAAATTAGCTCATTCGAAAAATTATAAGTGGTTGATCCGTCATCTAATTGTGATTCACAAATTAGGATCTTGAATTTTGACTAAAGTTTGAAAGAAAGTTAGACAACTTGATCAAGTACTTAGAGTTATACGATTGACCTTTTTTTTTTTGGATGGCTCAACAAAATTAATTTTAGAACTAATGGACGACTTGGATCATTTCACTACAACAAATTACACAATTCCCGACTAGAAATCCCGACTAGAAAATTTTAGTCTCCAATTTACATACAATTGCCGACTAAATTGATTTTGGTTGGCCAATCGCGATTTTAATCCCCGACTAAATTAATTTAGTCCGGAAAAACACGTTATTCCAGACCAGAATACCTTTTTGTTGGGGAAAATATGGCACAAAGAACTTTTTTTGGGGGAATTAAATTACCGACAAAATACTTGGTCGGCAATTGGTTTTTGCGCGAAATTAAAATTTTATAGAAAAAATTGGCGGGGATATTTTAATTTTCCGACTAAAAATCTAGTCGGCAATTCTTGAATGATATTTTCCAACTAGTATATTAGTCGGCAAAAGAAACATGAATCAACCATAGTTGTTCCAGGCAAGTGGTCCAACCCATTGCCAAATACCAACCAAATATCCGGTCGGCAAAAGGTTTTTGCACGAAATTAAAATTTTACCAAAAAAATTGGCGGGGATATTTTAATGTTCCGACTAAAAATCTAGTCGGCAATGCTTGCAAGATATTCTCCAACTAATATATTAGTCTGCAAAAGAAAGATGAATCAGCTATAGTTGTTTGGCGCACACGTGATCCAACCAATTGCCAAATGCAAATTTTTGTATTTTAGAAATTATTTTAGCAATCAAACCGTTGTTTTTGTTATTTTTTGGATGAAAAATCAATCATTTAAATTTTCTTCTCGACCGGGGCGCAATTTTTTTTTTTAAAGGTATTTTTCACTCGATTAAATGCCTAACGATACACGATCTTCTTAACCTTTTGTATAACTGATGGTGTCTGTCATATGTAAAAATTAAACGGTTCGGATCACAAAAAAAAACCCTTAGGTGGAGCTTCATTGTCAACTATACGATTTTAAGGCCTTGAATGCATTAAATGTGATCCGATCAAGCAGTTGCCGATATCAGATGATATCCACTTTTGGTGACACTGATGAAATTAGCGAGGCGTGTAACATAAACGGTGTAGATCGACTATTGTAAAAAATTACTTGGTGATGCCCTTTAAATTCTATACATTGAATGTAGTTAATAGCGAACTATGTCTTGCGCTGTAGTCGATTGTACAGTAGCCACATGACCGCGATACAATTAAGATGATCAAAACCGTTGATTTTGTTATTCTTACTAGTTAAATCATTGTCGTAAAATTTTGGTTGAATCGGGTTTAAAAATGTTATTGATCGGGACGCAATTTCATTAAGTAAATGAGTTCTTATGTACGATCACGTGACCATGATATAATTAAGATGATCGAGACCGTTGATTTTCTTGTTCTTATTCGTTAAATCATTGCCGTAAAATTTTGGTTGAATCGGGTTTAAAAAGGTCATTAATCGGGACGCAATTTCATTAAATAAATGGGTTCTTATGGCTGATCAAGTGTGTAGCAACACCAGAGTAACTTTATTATCGATATGAATGATCTGTATATGTATAATTTAAAAGATCGATGATTCCTTAGCAAAAAATGCCTCGGGTGGGGTATACATGATAAGAATTCTATGTTTCGGGATGCATTAAAATGCGAATGTCCAATGTTTTTTTAGTATTTTTAGTGTTACATTATAACACACACGTACAGTAAAAAATGTATTTTTACCATTGCCGACTAAATTAGTCGGTGAAAAGGAGGTACTTTTGCGGGAATTTAGAAAATTGACGAAAATTTTGGCGGGCTCGGGTAATGCCCGACTAGTTTTTTGGTAGGCAATTAGAGAAAACCCCCAATTTCATTCTGAACCTAGAGACAAATCTTTCACTCTTTCTTTCCACAAAGTCCTAACAACACTTCCCCATCAACGCAGATGGCCACCAACGCAGATGTCCGTCACTCTCCACGAATCCATCTCCACCGGTGATAGTTACTGTTGCCGTTTTAGTGGGACTTCGATCGCCGGCGTCCTTGACCTTTGGACACTAAGCAAAAGCATTCTCTCTTTTCCATCGCCAATCTCGCGATACAGGTCTCTCTCTCTCTCTCTCTCTCTCTCTCTCTCTATTCTTGAGTAAGTGAGTGATAAAATCTTTTTCTTTCCTTTCATTATTTGGGTTGATTCAGTTCCTAGATATAGAGGCTAGGATTTGATTCAGTTCGTAGATATGTTGGATGATTCTGGTTGGAAATTTTTGGAATCCCGTTGATTTCTATGGTGATGATTCAAATAAGCTAGAAGTTGAAAGGACTGTTGGAGTCTCACCGCATTTCTTCTAGGAGGTTGACATGATGATTTTCTAGCCATGGTTGAGTAATTTGAGCCAGAGTTTGCTTTATTTGCAGAATTCTTGGGTTTTTTTTTAGGAGTCTTGTACTCCAGTACTTTTTGGAAGATATCTGCTGAATAACGTAGGTTACAGGGTAGAAAGAAACAAATAAAAGTTATTTGTTGCAATCAAATGGTATTTTCTTGAAAGCCTTTGGAGTTATAACTTTTATAATGCAACTGTTGCCATTGCTTGTTTTGTTTTGCTTCGAAATTCAGCAAAAAAATTTATAGTTTTGGAAGCAGAAAGTGTAAATCAGTAAATGCTCGACTTGAATCAGCATATTTTGCTAAAAATTTATAGTTTTGGAAGCAGAAAGTGTAAATCAGTAAATGCTCGACTTGAATCATCATATTTTGCTCCAATTGTGTCGGACCAGTGCATATGGCACTTTGCTCGACTCAAATTGTCTTCTACTGGTGAACGCTTGGACTGGCAAAACGATTAGTCTTTCCACTAGGCCGGATACCAAATTTATTAGGAAGGAACAATGGTGATTACGTGATTCAACATTATCGTAACCCATACTTCTTCATCTTTTTGTGTCGGCGGCGGCCAATGTAATATCTCTAATCTGTACCCAAGTATATATGAAGATTTTGTCCGTTTCGTATCGAGAGGTAGATTTCAAGTCAGCTGAAAAGATGTGTTCTTTTGTTTTGGCTAGAGTCCAGTCTTGGCCTAATAAATTGTTATCCTAAGGTGGAAGAGCTCATGACCTCATTAATCCAGTCCTAAGGTGGCAGTTTGGGGAATGGTGCAAGTACTTTATAGAAGACCACCCTTAGCTTGTATATTGAGTTTTTCTTAAACCTCTTTTGTAAGGTAACAAATGTTCTCCACATTTTGCTCATCACCTTTTCCAGGCATCGTTTTGAAGTTTAAATCAGTTGCCTATGTACAATTGCTTTGAAATTCATTGTTGTTGATAAATGGGCATGCTAATGACAAAATTGGTGATGATGATGACCCTGAAACAAGTGAGAGTGAAGATAACAGTGATTTGGTTGAGCTTCATGAACAACCAACCGGTGAAAATACGCTCGTGGCACTTGCCTGTGATGATGGTTGTGTGCGGATATATAGTATCTTTGACTCTGATTAGTTAACTTATGTGAAATCATTGACACAGGTCGGTGGTGATATATAGTATCTCTGACTCTGATTAGTTAACTTATTTTTTTTTGCATTTGTTATATGACTGTTCCTTTGTATTGTTGTCATTTCAGGGCGTGTTCTAAGTGTTACCTGGAGTCCTGATGCAAATTCAATATATTAAGGGAGCAGCGACGGGTATGTATCTGATTTAGAAGTTGTGGAGCACGATTATAATAAAAATACTGATTGTACCTTACAATTTTGATGGGAATTATCAAATTTCCAAAGCTTCTTGTACTAAAAGTTGACTGTTCAAATAAGATGGGGCAAAAATTTTCAGGTTTATCCGATGCTGGGATGCTAAATTGGCTCATGAGATCTATAGGATAACAGTTGGTGCTGGAGGTTTAGGTAGTGGACGTGATATTTGCATATGGTCGTTACGTGCATTGAGGTAAAAATAGTAAAGTGATAGGACCGAAGTAGACGATCTAAGGCCCCTCCATTGGTTTATTCATTATTGCTCACACAACATTCTTCTCGACGGTCTTCGACTTTGTTAGCTTCATAATCTCTCTCTCTCTCTCTCTCTCTCTCTCTCTCTCTCTCGCACACACATATGCACACACACACATAGCGATATATAGATGAACCATTGTGAAAGCTTCACCCCTCGCAAGTCCCCATTTCAAGATCTCTCTCTCTCTCTCTCTCTCTCTCTCTCTCTCTCTCTCTCTCTCTCTCTCTCTCTGTGTGCGCGCATATTCATATACGTATTTTTGGTGGTAAGATTGTGAGCTTATATGCTGCTTTAGCTTCAGTGGGTCACTTGCTGGAGATTATCTTTGTGATTTCAGAGGAACTTCCGTATATTGGGAACCATCGCTGTTTCTAAGCTTCTTGACTTTTATGGATTTTTTTGAGAGAGGCTGTTTCTAAGCTTCTTGACAGTATTCCCTTGAGACTACAAAGTCTATACCCTCTCACTCACAAGCACAAGTGCATATTAGTAAGCAAAATCTGGGCAGTGCATCTTAAGGACTTATTGTGGTTCAATTGTTGTATTCTTAGAGGTTTTATTGTTTTCTTCGTGTGATACCACTATTGCCTATTTCACTTTCATCGCCTCATGCTCAGCTGCTACTAATGATGGATTTTTTTTTTTTTTTTTTCCAGATCGAAGCTTTCATGGAGTATGCCGCCGTTCTACTTTTGGGTTATTGACTATGAAGATCAAAGCTGGATTTTGGTTGTAGATGTGCTTCGATGTTTTTGGTCATCCGTTTGTTGAAGTTGAATTACTTTAGTATTTTGCGGTGTAGGGGTTTTAGATTTTTTATTTTCCCCTTGTTATGATTAGACTTGTTATTTTCTGCTTTTGGAATTTGGATACAAGTTATTTGGTGGACCTTTAGTATGAAAGTTTGGATTTATTTCGTAGACTTTATTTTTTTAGTATTCATTACAAATTGGCAGGAAATCAAAATGGGAAAAAAAAAATTGTAGCAAATTATGGGATTTCAATATTTAAAATTGGCGGCCAATAATTTAGTTGGTGATAGTGAATACATTCCCCGACTGGAATTTGGTAGGCAAATTGCAACACATGCCCGACTAGAATTTAGTAGGCAAATTTCAACACAATCCCGACTAGATTTAGTAGGCAATTTCAACACAATCCCGACTAGAATTTAGTAGGCAAATTTCAACACAATCCTGACTAAAATTTAGTCGGCAATTTCAACACAATCCCGACTAGATATTTTTTAGTCGGCGACGACATTTACCGACAAGCATTACCCGACTAAAAATTCCGACCGAAAATCTAGTCCGGAAAATATATTGCCGACTAAAATGGCCACCTTAGCCGACTAGAATTTAGTCGGGAATTGTGAAATTTCTTGTAGTGTTTGTGTGGGTCTTTGAAGTGAACCCCACGGACCCATTTCGCACAAGACAAGCAGTAGAGTAGAATTTCCAAATATTGGGATGAGAGAGAAAT
Source organism: Vaccinium vitis-idaea (assembly GCA_963854785.1). Lineage (NCBI taxonomy): Eukaryota > Viridiplantae > Streptophyta > Magnoliopsida > Ericales > Ericaceae > Vaccinium > Vaccinium vitis-idaea. The sequence goes on from OY978220.1 coordinate 14,085,745, forward strand.
GGCAAATCTGCCATGTGGGTCCAGTTCGGAAAAGTAGAAAACTAGTTTTCCAAAACTCTTGCCGAACACAACGAATGTGATGCACGCATGATCAAACTGTTCATATATTTTTTTTCAAAGTTTGACGTGCACACGCATTTGCGTGTGCCCCGGCCTCTAGCATCCAGAATCGTTCAATACGGGTGGTGAGCTCCATATTTACCTTGTGGCAGTTGTCTTAAACAACTGGGGACCCATTTGTGCCCGAATTTATCGGTTTTTGCCTATGATTGTACCGGCTGTAATGGAGTATGTTCTAGCGACGGAATATCATTCATTTTCCTAAAGCATCGCCGACCACATGTTTTTCAGTTTTCCCAAAGGCCCTTCTCCGTCACACAATGGGGTGGGAGCCACATAGTTTGTGGTAGGTCTAAGGACATCTCCGGTCGTGGAGTTAAAAATGTGGTGTTATATGATACAAAAGTATAAAAAGTGAGTCTCATTCTTGTGTTATTATGACAAAATAAGTTGTTACGTGTTGCAATTGTGTTGCTAAAGTGTAAAAACGTACACAAATATATCTATAAATATTTGCATGTATGTATATATAGAGATATAGGTGGGCCGGGCCGGGTCCCATTCTTTGGTTTTCTTTTTTCCCCCTTTTTTGGTGTAAATTATTGGTTTTCATTTTACTATAGGGATCATTGGATTGGTTGATGGGAGATTCACTTTGTCACATAGTTCCCCGGTTAGGGGTCACGAACATGCACCCAGACCGCGAATTGACGGATTTTACAAGAAGTCGGAAAAAATTCACGAATTGGAGTTGTGTGATGCGCGTAAATTGGCCCGGACACCCCTAACCGACAAAAAAAAATGATGGAAGTTTCCAGATATGTTTGCAAGAAGTTGATTCCTAGTTATCTGGGATCAAGTATATATTGACTGAGTGCCATGAGACATTTGTTGGAAAAAACTTGATTTTAACCATTTTTATTTGATTATTTAAGTGGGTCCCACACGTCCACGTGGCTGGACCCACATACCGTTGTTTTCGTCTTAGATAGGAGATTAAGATTGAACCTTTGGTTGGTTAAAATAAAGTTAAGGTGAATGAGAAATTGACCTTGAAAATGCCTACATGAACATTGGTAGAAGGGGGAAAATATGTTGTCCCACATTGGTGAGGCACAACAACTCCATTGGGTATATGTATCCCAAGTTGGGCAATAAGGGTTGGCCCTTTGGGTCATTACAACTTTTGTTGGGGGTTTTGGTACATATAACACGCGCGCGCGCCGCCGCCGCCGTCCGTCCGACCTAACCGGGTTGGGTCATTAGATAAGATGGGCTCAGGCCCAAGAGGTAACCGAATTTTCTTTTCCCTTTCCACCAAAGTGGGCTTTGGTCCATATAACACACGCAGCCGCCGTCCGACCGAACCGGGTTGGGTCATTAGATAAGATGGGCTTAAACCCAAGAGGTTCTGATCTTTTTACTGAAATTTTACACACAGACTGGGTAGGGTCGAACCGGGTCATTTCCAGTAAAATTTATTTCCTCTCCACCGAAACAGTGTGTCCCAACCGAATTTTCTTTTCCCTTTCCAGTGCGTCTGTTCACGAACAGTCATAAATTTTACACACGGACTGGGTCGGGTCGAACCGGGTCCGTTCCAATAAAATTTATTTCCTCTCCACCGAAACAGTGTGTCCCAACCGAATTTTCTTTTCCCTTTCCAGTGCGTCTGTTCACAAACAGTCATTGGACATGACTGTTCATTTCCGGCGGGTTGCTTCCGTTCCGAACAGCCGCACCTTATCGTTTCGTACCTTTCCGTTCGGGTGCTTGTTTATCTATAAATAGGGCCCTCCTCTTCCTCATTCATTCACATTTTTCACTTGCATACATTCTGCACTTCCCGCATAAAAACTTCTGAGAGTTCTGCATGGTTTTCTGGTTCGCCTACTGATCAGATTGCAGTGCTGCTTCCAACCGGTGAAAGTTGGGTATTCCTGGGAGGCAAATGCCCAAGTTTCTCCATTAGGACCGTAGTGGAGGGCAAATTTGCCTTAAGGACAGGGTATTTTGATACTCGCCTCGACTCGAATCGTCTCTCACCATTTTCCGGTGTCTGAAATTGGCCCGGTACGTTTTCTGATTATTCTTATTTCTGTTTTTGTCTTTATTTCCAGATTATTTTGCAACCGAGTTTCCAACAATCTTAAGGAAAATTCTATTCTATCGAACTTGGTTTTCAATCTGGAAATTTTTTTGTGGTTGTTATTCTGGAAATTTCAATCTGTGGTTTTACGGTAATTTTATGAACTGGCTTCCTAAGTATAATAGGCCTTAGGCTTGTTTCTGTTCTTAGCAATCTCTGATTGGTTTTACTTGGACACCCGTGGGTTTTATAAATTTTTGTTTTCGTAGTATTCTGTACCATCTGTGGGTATTGATTTTAGTCACTAGAGACAAATGTTCTTTTTGACTTCCTGGAAATTTATTCTCCATCTACTAATTTGTTAATTCTTCAATCAGTGGGTGATTGACATATCTATTGTTTTTTCTCTTTGTTTTTAAGTAGACTTTGACTTGTCCATTTGCATACTGTTGTTGTTGGTTTCTTTATTTGATATATATTTTGGATTCATATATCACATTTATCATTTCGGCATTGTTTTGCAATAAGGAATTTCATTTGTTTTATAAGGGTTTTAAAAACACAACAAAGTTGTGGAAAGTCAATTTGTTTTGTTTACTCTTTTTCATTAATTCTTAATCAGTTTATAATCCTTATTGTTTACTTTAAAAAAAAAAATGTTATATTTTGCTTTTCGGGTAAAGTTAAATCTGTTATTTACAATTGTGTCGATCTTCTGTTTGTGCAACAGAAATGACTACCGAAAAAGTTGGTGATGTTCCACCCACTCCTATTATCCCTACTACAGTTGTTACTCCGGTTCCGACTCCGGCCGTGGTGCCATTGAGTCATGCTGAAAACGGAAAAAGTTCACTGGAGTGGACTTTAAAAGGTGGCAAGTGAAAATGCTATTCTACCTTACGACTCTCCGGTTGGCAAAGTTTCTGTTCGAAGATGCCTCCATTGTCGCGGAGAATGAGACGGATGTTCAAGTGCGCATTGCTTTCGATGAATGGAAGAACTCCGACTTTCTCTGCCGCAACTACATACTCAATGGATTGAACAATGCGTTGTACAACGTGTATTGTACGGCTAAAACCGCCAAGGAACTCTGGCTTACCTTGGAAAAGAAGTATGTGGCTGAAGACGCTGGACTAAAGAAATTTGTTGTGGGGAGGTTCTTGGATTTCAAGATGGTCGACTCCAAGTCCGTTTTGGATCAGGTCCAAGAACTCCAAGTTCTGCTTCATGAGATTCATACCGAAGGGATGATTTTGAGTGAATCATTCCAAGTGGCTGCCATCATTTGGAAATTGCCACCCCTTTGGAAGGATTTCAAGAAGCAAATGAAGCATAAGCGTAAGGAGATGACTTTGGAAGATCTGGTCACGCGTCTGAGAATGGAAGAGAGTACTCTGAATTTGGAGAAGAAGACTGTAAATCAGTTTGCGGCTAAGGCCAACATGGTTGAGCAGGAGGGCAAGGCTAGCAAATGGAAAACCAGCAACAAGAGGAAGAAACCGGGCAAAGGTATTAACCTCGGTCAGCGAGGTGGTGTGGGTAAAAAGGCTAAGTTCGAGGGAAAACACAAATTCACTGAAAAGTGTTTTGTTTGTGACAAACAGGGCCATAAGGCTGCTGAATGTCGCAGCAAGAAACAAGCACAAGCCAACATGACTGAAATGGAGGCTCTCTCCGATGGTGTTGAAGAATTGAGTCTCTCGGCTACGAAGTCAACTTGGTGGGTTCTAATCCCAAGGAGTGGTATGTGGACACTGGCACAACTCGCCATGTGTGCGCAGACAAGAAGATGTTCACCACCTATAAAACGGTGGGTTCTGGCGAACAACTCTTCATGGGAAACTCCTCGACTTCCAAGGTTGAAGGACTTGGAAATGTGGTTCTGAAAATGACTTCCGGGAAAAATCTGACTCTCCAGGATATGATGCATGTGCCGGAGATTCGCAAGAATCTGATCTCTGGCTCACTTTTGGTCAAAAATGGTTTTGGGTTGAACTTCCAGGCTGATAAGGTTGTGCTGAAAAAACATGGTGTGTATATGGGGAGGGGATACATGGTTAACGGACTGTTTAAGATGAATGTACTGACTAAGGTTCAGGCCTCTCTGGGTGTGTCAAAGGTTCCGACCTCTTCGGGTATCAATAAAATAAACACAACTTCTGCTTATATGATTGAGTTCTCTAATTTGTGGCATGGTAGATTAGGACATGTTAATTATGGAACTTTGAAGCGCTTAATTGACTTAGAAAGTATTCCAAAATTTAGTATAAACTCTGATCATAAACGTGAAGTGTGTGTAGAAGCAAAAATGGCTAGGGAATCTTTTCAAAGGGTTGAAAGAAGTACTGAACCACTCGGTTTAATTCATACAGATTTGTGTGACTTAAAGTTTGTTGAAACTAGCGGTGGGAATAAGTACTTTATAACTTTCATTGACGATTGCACAAGATATTGTTATGTTTATCTGCTTAAAACTAAGAGTGAGGCCATAGAAAAATTTATCCACTACAAGGCAGAAGTGGAAAATCAACTTGGCAAAAAGATCAAAATGGTTAGAAGTGATCGAGGTGGTGAATATGAAGCACCATTTGGTGAATTTTGTGCCCAACATGGGATCATTCACCAAACGACTGCTCCTTATACACCACAACAAAACGGAGTTGCTGAACGAAAGAACAGAACTCTAAAAGAGATGATGAATGCCATGTTGATTAGTTCAGGATTACCACAGTATTTGTGGGGGGACGCTGTTCTCTCCGCTAATTATATTCTGAACAAAATCCCACACAAGAAAACAAAGGTTACTCCTTATGAATTATGGAAAGGTATCAAACCTTCCGATAAATACTTGAGAATGTCGGGGTGTTTGGCCAAAGTAGCAGTTCCCGGTCCTAAGAAGGTTAAGATATGACCTAAAATTGTTGATTGTGTCTTCATCGGTTATGCTTATAATAGCAGTGCATATCGTTTTCTTGTCTATGAGTCAGAAATTCCTGATATCCATCCTAATACATTTATGGAATCTAGGAATGCAAAATTCTTTGAAGATGTGTTTCCATTTAGGGATAATAGAGTCCCTAGGCCAGTTCTAGAAACTGAGCCTATTCAGGAATCTGATGATATGGGCATTGATATTGATTCAGTTCCTGAAGAAATTCATGATGATATTGATGGGCATCGTCATAGTAAAAGGGTGAGAACTTCGACGACTTTTGGACCAGACTTTCTAACATGTCTTAGAAGCTGAACCTCAGACTTATCAAGAGGCGATGTCATCATCAGAGGCTCCTTTATGGAAAGAAGCCATAAATAGTGAAATTGAATCCATACTGCAAAATCACACTTGGGAACTCACGGATCTTCCTCGAGGCTGCAAACCTCTAGGATACAAGTGGATATTCAAACGGAAGATGAAAGCAAATGGATCAATTGACAAGTACAAGGCGAGACTTGTAGTAAAAGGTTATAGACAAACTGAGGGTCTAGACTACTTTGACACTTATTCTCCTGTTACAAGGATAACATCTATAAGAATGTTAATTGCCTTTGCGGCTTTAAACAATATTGAGATTCATCAAATGGATGTAAAAACCGCCTTCCTAAATGGTGATCTTGATGAGGAGATTTATATGGAACAACCTGAAGGGTTTAAGGTTCCAAGACAAGAGGGAAAAGTGTGCAAACTTGTCAAATCATTATATGGTTTAAAACAGGCTCCAAAACAGTGGCATGAGATGTTTGACAAAGTCATGATCTCAAGTGGTTTTCAGATCAATGAATGTGACAAATGCGTGTATGTCAAATATAGCGGTAATAACTATGTCATTGTTTGCATGTATGTAGATGATATGCTCATTCTTGGAAATAATAATGAGATCATAAAATCTGCAAAGAACATGTTGAATTCCAAATTTGACATGAAGGATATGGGCTTGGCTGACGTCATCCTAGGAGTCAAGATTATTAGAAGTCCCGAGGGATATATCTTGTCTCAAAAATACTATGTTGAAAAAATACTAGAGAAGTTTAATAGGGAAGACGTCAATACAGCCAAAACACTAGTAGACTTAACTTTGCATCTATACAAGTATACTGGTCAAAGTGTTAACCAATTGGGATATGCGCGGATTATAGGCAGTCTAATGTACTTGATGAATTGTACAAGGCCGGACATAGCTTACTATGTTAGCAAACTGAGTAGATATACGAGCAATCCTGGGAAGGATCATTGGACGGCTATAATTAGGGTGCTTAGATATCTAAGGCATACCAATGATTATGGACTGCACTATACTCGGTATCCAACAGTACTAGAAGGATATAGTGATGCAAACTGGATATCCGACACCAATGACTCAAAATCCACAAGTGGATATGTATTTACATTGGCTGGTGGAGCTGTGTCTTGGAAATCCACCAAGCAAACGTGCATTGCACGGTCCACAATGGAATCTGAGTTTATAGCTTTGGATAAAGCTGGTGAGGAAGCTGAATGGCTTCGTCACTTCTTGGAGGATATTCCAACTTGGTCTAAACCTGCCGCCAATCTGCATACACTATGATAGTCAATCAGCAATTGGCAGAGCACAGAATTGCATGTATAACGGGAAGTCTCGACACATACGTCGACGACATAATACCGTTAGACAACTACTCTCCAATGGAATTATAGTAATTGATTATGTAAAATCAAAAGATAATATCGCGGATCCACTAACCAAAAGGTTATCAAGAGAGTTAGTTGTTAGATCATCGAGGGGAATGGGGCTCAAGCCCATAACTTAAAAGCCTCTATAACGGCAACCCAACCTAGCTGACTAGAGATCCCAAGATCTAGGTTAGGCAATGCCTTTAATGATTCTTAAACCTTGGAAAATCCAAGTGTATAGCAGGATACTCTTATTGAGAATCACCTATGTGGATGTAGAATGGGCCGATTCTATAAGAATGTCAAGGGCGGAATTCTCTACAAAACATTCATGAAGACCAGGAGTGTCTCAGGGCCGTAATGAGCACAACCGTAAGAACCAAACTGCATCTGGAATGATCCTGTGTGTTGACTATTGTCTTGTCTCACACAAACGGCTGAACAGTTCAAGACATCGCGTTCACTGGTTAGCTAGTAAGTCTGATAGTTATTCACAAGGTGAGGTTCAAAGCCAAAAGCTACCTAACCCCATGCAGGAGATTTCCTACTGTAACTCTCAGAAATTTGCATCAGCATAGCACTGTCTATCCTGCCAATTTCATTCATGTGGGGGATTGTTGGAAAAAACTTGATTTTAAACATTTTTATTTGATTATTTAATTGGGTCCCACACGTCCACGAGGTCGGACCCACATACCGTTGTGTTCGTCTTAGATAGGAGATTAAGATCGAACCTTTGGTTGGTTAAAATAAAGTTAAGGTGAATGAGAAATTGACCTTGAAAGTGCCTACATGAACATTGGTAGAAGGGGGAAAATATGTTGTCCCACATTGGTGAGGCACAACAACTTCATTGGGTATATGTATCCCAAGTTGGGCAATAAGGGTTGGCCCTTTGGGTCATTACAACTTTTGTTGGGGGAGAAGGCATGGACAAAGTGGGCTTTGGTCCATATAACACACGCGCGCGCCGCTGCCGCCGTCCATCAGACCGAACTGGGTTGGGTTGGGTCATTAGATAAGATGGGCTTAGGCCCAAGAGGTTCTTATCTTTTTACTGAAATTTTACACACGGACTGGGTCGGGTCGAACCGGGTCCGTTCTAGTAAAATTTATTTCCTCTCCACCGAAACAGTGTGTCCCAACCGAATTTTCTTTTCCCTTTCCAGTGCGTCTATTCACGAACAGTCATTGGACATGACTGTTCACTTCCGGCGGGTTGCTTCCGTTCCGAACAACCGCACCTTATCGTTTCGTACCTTTCCGTTCAGGTGACTGTTTATCTATAAATAGGACCCTCATCTTCCTCATTCATTCACGTTTTTCACTTGCATACATTCTGCACTTCCTGCATAAAAACTTCTGAGAGTTCTGCATGGTTTTCTGGTTCGCCTACCGATCAGATTGCAGTGCTGCTTCTGACCGGTGAAAGTCGGGTATTCCTGGGAGGCAAACGCCCAAGTTTCTCCATCAGCACCGTAGTGGAGGGCGAATTTGCCTTAAGGACAGGGTATTTTGATACTCGCCTCGACTCCAATCGTCTCTCGCCAATTTCCAGTGCACTGAAATTGGCCCGGTACGTTTTCTGATTATTCTTATTTCTATTTTGTCTTTATTTCCAGATTATTTTGCAACCGAGTTTCCAACAACATTAATTAAAAGGTTCGCTGTCAAGAGTTCATAAGGTGGAAGTTCACAAAGACTAATCGTTTTATACCTTGGGACCATCAAAGATTTACCCTATCATTAACTTCAAAGCCTCAAAATTAGTCAAGGTGTACTAAAGTTAACATGAACACCCGTTTATCAACAAAAAAAAAAAAAAATTGTCATTTTTCATATCGATTGACTTGTGTAAACATGTGTAAGACCTCAAACCAAAAATATCTATTAAACAAAAATTATCAGCACGAGTAGAAAGGGTTGTTGGGCCATCACATGGCGGTACCCCAAGATCATGAAATAATTTCTCCATTGCTAGTGGTTGTCTCTGCCAACCTTTAGAAATCAGAAGCATTAAGAGGTACATGAATTTACTACTCCGTATTTTATTTGCTTACATTCTTATATTGGGACGTCCCAAAATGTTTGCAGTATTTGAAAAGTTTTCATAAACTAGCCCTCATAAATAGCTAAAAGTAATTTTAAAAGCAGAGAATGATGATCAATATTGAAAATCCCATCAAATTTGCTAAGGTGACATGCGCATTATTCACATGTCTCCTTAAAGAGAAATGCCACAATACACATTTTTACACATTTTTATTGGGGTGTATATAATATGCACCCATAAAAATGCTACGGATGGATTATCTCTTAAGAACAAAAAGTTTTTATTTGGGTGTATATAATATACACCCATAAAAATGCTACGAATGGATTATCTCTTAAGAACAAAAAGTTATGATTTTTTTGCATAAAAGTTACGAAACGCACTAGAATGTTCTGAATCATCGAGAAAATGTTAAGAATCAACGGGTGTGATAAAATGGGACTCAGGGGAGGTGTTGTGCACAGCCATGTTGTGCACGGTGTTGTGCACCCCTCGGTTGTTGGATCGAGTTTTGGATGGCTCGGATGCGTTCGGCAATTCTTCTTTAATTTTGATTTTTTTTCCCGGTAAAAAATCAAAACACATCCGAACCGTCCAAAACTCGATCCAATGGCTGAGGAGTGCACAGCATGGCTGTGCATAGCACCTACCCCGCTTCCGATAAAATGGGCTAAAGGGATTCCGTGAGCAGGCTGGCCAAGGACATGGTACATTAAAAAAAAAAAAAAACAATTGAGAGTGCATTTATAAGTACTTGAATAGATCACTTAATGTGATGCTTTGCTATAAGGAATATTTTATAAAGAATTAATGTGAAGTCCATTATACATGTTTGTAAGGCACAAAGTCCACTTGACATTTTTAAAACACCGCGCATCCACGAATACATATTTTGTAAGGCTTAAGATCCACTTCGTGTTTTTTCAAGACAAAATTGCCCTTTTAGGTACAGACTGAAATAGAGAGAGAGAGAAGGGACGCAAGCTCGATCAAGATTCTGTTGTTGATCCCGCGAGAAAGAGACGAGAGATTGATTGTTGTCGGAAAACTAGCCCGAATGGTTGGCGACGCCGGAAAAGTTGTCGAGAAAGTTGACGACACCCCAAAATTCTAGCTGAGAAGTTTGTACCGTTGATTTCGTCCGGTAAGGTGCACTGACTGAAAATCACGTCCAACCCATCTGCCATGCCAGACCCATCTCCAAAACCACAGCCTACAGCGCATATGGTATATCTCCGGCGACACTGATTTCTCCGGCGAGATAATTTACCGTTCTAATGAGAGAGAGAGAGAGAGAGAGAGAGAGAGAGAGAGAGAGAGAGAGAGAGAGAGAGAGAGAGATTTTGGAGGGATCTGGAAATGGAATGGAAGAAAAAGAGAGATACATCAACAGTTTGAAAAGAGAGAGAAAGAACTCTACCTGCAACTTCGATCCGCTCAACCTTTTTCATATTGTGAAATGTGACTTGTGACTTTTGAGTCTTTCAAAGCTTTTAAAGTTAAACAATGTTTGGCTCAAAAAGTGCTCAGAATGGAATGCTCAAAGTTAGCAACATCTTAACTAATACTCAAATTTTGGCATCTGCATACTCAAAGTTACCGACCTTTTCCCAATACCCAAATTTAATAGATCTCACGTCTCCTCAATTAAGTACATCCATCATTATAGAAAAACCTTCTCTCTCTTTTTCAACAATGTTTTCAAAAAATTATTGAATTTTTTCAAAACTTTTTTTTTTCTTTCCGAAAACTGTTTATTTTCTAAAATTGAATTTTTTTTTCAAAGACGGTTTTTCGAAAATTGTTTAATTTTTTTAATGAAAACTATTTGTTTTCTAGGACTGAATTGTTTTTATTGTTTTTTTTTTTTTTCAAAAACGGTTTTTTCGAAAACTTTTTTTTTTGAAAAACTTTTTGTTTTCTAAAACTAAAGTGTTTTTTTGTTTTCACAAAATTGAATAGTTTTTTTTTTAGTGTTAATTGAAAAAAATGTTTTAAAAATAATTCTGTTTCATTTTGAGTTTGAAAAGGTGATATAACACTCAATTTTGATTATGCCATTGTGAACCTCTACATTGTTGACTTTAGCCATCCTCTAAATGAATAATCAAAAGGTGATGCGGCAACTTTTGGTTATTCAATTTTGGATATACCATTGGTGACACCCTAAGGGGAATATCTGTCGTCCAATTATTGGTCACAGATTCCTATAAATATGAAAACATTCCTTCACAAATTCAAAGAGATTGATTCATTCTAGGGTACGGGAATTCTAGAGAGTGAAAGTGGTCTTGAGTGCTAGAATCAAGAACATTGTTCTTGCGAGTGTTCACAGACCTATTTCTCATAGAGCTCGCGCATACCAATACTCAATCAAGAGTGGACTGAATACTGCTGCCTTCTATTTCTTTATACTTGGCCTTCTCTTTCACCCATCTATACATCTTGCTATTCTCGATCAATTGTTGACTATTATTTGCCTTTTCAAGTTAAAATTGTTGACTAATCAAGAACCTATCCTACATAGTCTTTCCACAAATCCTTCACAAGCCAAATGCACAAATCCATCACTATCCCTTCTTATGTACGCTCTTGCATCACCCTCGAACTAGGGAAAAAAAAAATTGGTTTAGCCATGGAGGTGTTTGCGTCAGTTTGTGGGTATCTCGACTAGATTTTCTCATCGGTCTGCTCAAAAACAGGTCATTTATGTCAGGATGGGAGAATTCACAAAAGAAGCTTTTGCAGCATGGCCCAAGAGGATGCCAAATTTTGAATTCACAATGTCTAAATTTACAATTCATCTCTATGATCTCTTTACCACTTGAACTACCCAGTTTACAAACTAGAAAGATTGCTTTTCAAAATTGAACACTGAATCAAAACCCTGAATAATCCACAACCCTTTTCTCCCAATTTCCCACTCCTAAAAAACCCCATCTGTACTACTCCTCCCCATCTTCTCCAATTTAAAAATGGCAACACAGACCCACTCCACTTTCTCCTCCTGCCCCCACCTAACCCACGGCCAAACAAAAAGGAGTAATTATTCAGTAGTCTCACACCACTGACAAGTAGTACTTCGGATTATTCAACACCAAACATTTATGTGGAGTATATACACTTACTCGTAAACATCACAAGAATATATGGTGGTAGAATATCTCTAAACACCACGTAGCGGCTGTGCTCAAGACCTCTAGATAATTAGACAGCAAAGAGATACTAAACAAGTGTAGACACCCCGATTCGGACCCGGGATACTTGCCAAGCACTCCCGATGAAGAGAAAACCACCCGTGAATACCCTAAGGTTGAGGAAAAGGCTTGAACTTGCCCCAAACCACCATGAACCACCCCAAACCATTCCCAAATAACCTAAATCAACCCAAATAACCAAAATACCCTTCAAAATACAAAATAAACCAGAACCAACCACTGTGCTCAAAGGGGTTTGAGCGCTCAAGCTCTGTCCAGTACTATCGATGGCAGAGCATCTAATGATGAGATTCCAACTGAATGACAGCCACCCAACCGTTTTTCTATTGCTCGCATGCACCTGATAGACCCCAGGGTGAGCCTATATTGCCTCATTAGACCCTCCATTTCAAGAAGACCCATTCCCCCCCCCCCCCCATTTCTCTCTATAAAAGCCACCCTTCTACACCATTTGCAGAGATTAGATACTCTTACATGCTCTGAGCCATTACTCTCTCCCTCTCAAACTATATTTTCAGCAACCATCAACCCATTTCATCCATTACTTGAAGCTTAAACCCTTTCCATCCATCAAACCCATTTGATCCTCTGAACCTCTCACTAGAATACACCATCATCTACTCAAAATCAGCTCAAGCCAACCCACACCCATCATAATCTGTCCAAAACAACCCACATTATACTTGTAAACACAGCCACAATCCAATCATCCATCAAAACCCCAAGTCCAAGCCCTAATCAAAACCAAAAGATAGAAATCCATGTGAAAGTTGCGGTTTGGTACTCCTGAGGGAGACCAGTGGGTTCATAGAGGTCCTCTATACCTCTAATGGACTCACAAGGTCTTAAGTATTCAAGAAAAACAACTTTTGAAAACCCAGCTTAAAAGGGTCCGAGCACTCAAGGCTTAGACTATGAGCGCTCGAACTGTTTGAGCACCTCTCTTGTTTTTGTGGTTTCTGATCATGTCATATATTGGTAACATCATTATTATGGCTATTTGTTGGTTCAACAACTCTCAAATCAGTTCATTCTGCCTTTGATCATTGATCAATGAACTCAAAAGTCATGAGAATGATGTTTCATCATCATCAAACCACGGATGATCCTATTCCATGAAGTAAACAGTGTATATCACTTCTTTTAACCATGATCAGAAAGTTTCAAGTTCATATCAACATCAAAGAATGGTCAGAAATCACAGAAACTCACAGCCCTTGAATGGGGCTTGAGCGCTCAATGCAAGGACTATGAGTGGTCAAGCCTTGCTCAGTTTTGGCACTTCAATAATGTTCATTCTAGTTTTGTATTCTGTTTTCAATTTATGAAGTGTGTGTGTGTGTGTGTGTGTGTGTGTTGATGTTTGGCTAAGCCAACCTGATCTCTTCTCCCTCTCACTCTAATTATGTAGTGTGTGTGTGTGTGTGTGTGTGTGTGTTGATATTTGGCTAAGCCAACCTGATCTCTTCCCCCTCTCACTCTAATCATGCTTATGCATGACCCAATGCTAACTCTCCACTTTTGTGGACACCTCAAGTTTATTTTATTTATGTTGGGTGAAGTTTCAATACATTATGCATCATCATATGTCAGGTTGAATTGGTTTGAGGTCCAGATGAGGGTAGAATGCAGCAGAAACACTCAAATCCAGGAGATGGCTTAAGCGCTCAATGCATCCCTTTGAGCGCTCAGACCGTCTTCTGGTCCAATCAAATCTTTCTCCCATTTCAGCTTGTTCTTGGCATTTTGAGTATTCTGCAAAGTTTTAAAGCATTGAGCCTTCATTCCTTCTGTACTGTTTGCCTCATTTCGGTCCATGGATGAGTTTTAAACCCATGATTATGTGATTATGTCATTTTGTTCAGTGATTTGAATGCTGTTTTTGAGTAAACAATGGTGATTAAAACATGTTTTCATCAAATCAGAATCTTTAGGAACATCAAAAGCATGTTTGGGTTGAGGATGGTTTGAGCGCTCAAACCCTATCTTTGAGCGCTCAAATCCCTAACAGGGGATCAGATTGGTTTAGTCCTGCGGTGGTTTGTGGTGTCATTTCTGGTTACTTTGTTATCATTCTGTATCTTCTAACATTGTTACTTGATGTTTGATGTTCTTGTTTGTCCATACTTGCATATCATCATCATTCATGTAGATTCACGGAGCACCAGCATACACCGTAGCTTATTATTGTGTTTATCATCATTATGTGGTTCCCGTCCCCCATTCCCATTACTTGTTCGAAGTTGAATTGCATACATTAATTACAATCCCACAAAAGCCAAGTAGAGACCGGTCTTCGAACCGGGCGAGGGGGGTGCCGTAAAACCCTTCCCCTCTCGTAACTGAGCTCCCGAACCTAAGATAGTATGGTGATGACGGGCCAGCAATCCTTATCCATTGAATAAGGCGCGAGTCAATCAAGTTCGGTTCCTCGGGGACAATCCGCTAAAACCTGGGTGGCGACTCCGAATAGATCGAGACCTCCGGAGGGACGTCCACAACAATTCACCCCATACAAATCCTTCACATAGATTTTTGGTTTGTAAGGTCTAAACTTAAATCCGCAATCACAAAGACTGTTTAGTCAATTCACAAGTCATCTGTCCTCTCCCTCTCTCCACCTTGGAGGTAAGCTTAAAGTTTCTCTCTATATCGGGAATGGAAAAACACATGTGGAGGAAATTTAGAGGTGCCAATGGGCGGGTTGAGTTGGATTTGAGCGAATTGATTAATAGGTTATGAGTTGAATCTAAACGGTTAAATATGAGTTAATAATAGACGGGTTGAATATGAGTTTAATAGCATCCACCATCTGTTAGCACTCACACTCAGCGAACTGGCGGAGCCGATAAAAAGCGGAATTGGCGCAATGCTTAAGCAAGAAAATATTCCTCTAGTCGTGTCATCCGAAAGGGAAAAAGAGTGATAAGGATGGACTTTCCTTCCCAGTCGCGTGCCCTTCTTTTCCCCAACCCAATAATGTTATTTTCAAATACGGAAAAGTTTAGAGGCACTAACCAATGTACTAAATGTATATGTGACAGTTTTTTAGTGGCTGAGCATATCCATGTATTACAATATGCATTGATGTGGTGTTTCATGTATACATTTAGTGTATTAGTTTGTAAACTATTTAATGCCTGTAACGTTCCTCGTGCAAGTAATGTAGGAGTATTCACTCACGACCAACCCATTTTGAGCTTGTATAAATCCATTAAATCCATACACGTGGATTAATTTGGGTTGAACTCATAAAAAATTAATTGGTCCAGTATTTCATTTCGGACTGTCTCAAAATGTTAGTCCATTTACAAAAATCGATGTACTGTATCTGATTCATTTTCAATTTTACCCTTCTTTTTTTGATGTGACAAGAACCATTTAAATGCAAAGTTGTAATTATTATGTGCAAAATGAAAAAGATAAAAAAAAAAAGGGAAAAAGTGTAATGATTATGTTTTGAAAAGAAATTAGACTGTCAAAGTTGCCCTAACCTTTTAAGACGGTGGGAGTAATATAATATGGATCGGTTGAGTTGGATTTTAAGTGGACGGATATAAATAGGTTCACGGGTTAAGTTGAAAATTGCCCTAGAAATCAATGAAAGTCCAAAAACCCATAAAATTACAGATATAGGTGGAGACACAGGTGGTTCTCAACCAAAGGAACAACTTGATCAGCAGCAGAAGGAGCAGTAGGAGAGCATATCCACAGGGAGACCCAAATGTGTTATCAAGCCACCGGTGAGATATGGGTTTGAGGATATGGTTGCTTATGCATTGTCCACTACGAGTGGGGATCCGTCTACTTTTCAGGAGGCAATTACTACTTCTAAAAAGGACAGATGAATGGAAGCCATGGTGGAGGAGATGGAGTCGTTACATAAGAACAAGACTTGAGAGTTGAAAGAACTGCCTCAAGGGAAGAAAACAGTGGGTTGCAAGTGGGTTTATAAGAAGAAGGAAGCTGCGTCTGAAAAGGAAAAGGAAAAGTTCAAGGCTAGGTTGGTAGCAAAGGGGTACTCACAGAGGAAGGGGATTGATTATGATGAGGTATTTTCTCCAGTGGTGAGGCATACTTCGATCCGGATTCTCTTGGCATTGGTGGCTAGCTATGATATGGAGTTAGAGCAGTTGGATGTGAAAACGGCATTCCTCCATGGTGATTTGGAGGAGGTTATTTACATGGAGCAGCCTGAGGGATTCATGCAGCCAGGGACTGAGCACCTTGTTTGTAAGTTGAAGAAGTCACTTCATGGGCTGAAGCAGTCTCCAAGACAATGGTATAAGAGGTTTGACTCCTACATGATTCAGATTGGGTTCACACGCTATGAGTATGATTGTTGTGTGTGAACACCCCTCGGGAGCGCGTCCACGAATTTAGAAAATGATTTGATTGGTTAGATGGAGTCGCCACCCAGGTTTGAGGACCGTACCCGAGAAACCTTTTGAAAAATGACTCTTTTGCCCTTGATATGGAAAATGCTTTACCGGTCTCCAAAATGAGATTTCTCGGGTCCGGGAGTTAGGTTACGCGGGGGGAAGGAATTTAAATGTACCCCTCGCGCCCGGTGTAGCCACCGGTCTCTACTAAATGTTTAAAGGATTTTGAAACGTTGTTTGAATGGACTTTAATCACCAACTCATGCAATAACACATAAATACATAAAGAAAATTCATGAAATAAAAGTGGATGCTTGTGCTTATGTCATGAGAGGATGTCCTAAATGCATAAGACACTGGATTTTCACTAAATCATGCCCAAAATGTTCCAGAATACCCCAGAAATTGATCACATACATTCAAAACCTCACATCTGGATAGGATCCAGGCGCCTGGAAAGGGTAAATCCAGGCGCCTGGATTTGGTCCAGGCGCCTGGAAGAAGTCAATCCAGGCGCCTGGATTGCCATCCAGACAGAAACTTTAGATTCTCATTTCTTGCAGAAATCAACAAATGCAGTGTCCTAATCAACTCACATGCATTCTGGACAATGTGTGACAACACAGAAACAGGTTTAAAATCTAAACGTGACTTAAATACAATGAATTAATGCTCAAAATGCAACAATTACAACATGATGATGCTCATTTTAGACACTTATGAGAGATTATGCTTGAATGTCATGTGAGATATCATATATACCTCAGAAACTACATGATCAGAATTCTAAAATGGCACATAAGCTTGTTTAAATGATTCTTTCTTATGAAATCTCCTATTTAAAGTAGAAATACAAGTTCAAAATGCTTAAGATGAACACATAAATGGTGATTCAAACATAAGACGTAATGGACTATGAATCCAGGCATGCAAGTGATGTAGCAAAAATGATCAGAATATGAAAGAGAACAGAAAACATGGCAAAGAAAAAGGGGATCCAGGCGCCTGCATGGAGGGAATCCAGGCGCCTGGATTGAGTTTCTGATGCACAATCTGATTTCTTTTTCTGGTGATTTTAAGACCTCTCTCAAGCTCTCTACTGGTATAAATGACCAAAGAGAGCTTGATTGAGTCCCCCTCAGGGCCTTTTGAACAAATTTGGTAAAATGACTACCTTTTTGGTTTGATCAAGAACTTGAAATGGTTTTTGAAATGAGTTTTATGAGAATGTGGCTGGTGGTTATGGAATATATGGAGCTAAAAGGATGGTTTATGGAAACTTTGGTAGGGTTCAGTTGATGGAGGTGTGTAGATGTTGGATTGATGAGGCAAAAGGATGATTTTTGGAGTTGAAATGGGTTGAACTTGAGGGATGATGGGTGAGTTGAGTTTGCTGGAGAGATTTGGACAGAGTAACAGTTGAATGAGAGTGTGGTTTTTCAGCCCCTGAAAATGAGAGAGAGGGGCTTAATTTATAGGCAAACAAGGGTCCAAAGAGGGCCACTTGAACCTTTCAAAAGGGTAAGGGATCACCTAGGGGGTGAGAGATAGGTGCAATGATCTCCCCCATGTTCTCTCTAACTGATCTCTGCAGCAAAATCCCCCAAGATCTCGTTCCCGCCCACTAACAACTTAAAACACACTCAACCTGGACTGATATCCAGGCGCCTGGAATGTGCATTTCCAGGCGCCTGAACTGAATTCAGGCGCCTGGACCATGGAATCCAGGCGCCTGAACCCCTTCCAGGCACCTGGACTTGACCAATCCAGGTGCATGTATTTCAAGGTTTTGGGCCATTCCGGAGTTCCAAGGGATGTTGTGGTGATTTGATGGGAGGTTATTGGAGAGGTTTTTCAAGTTTTCGATCAAACCTTGTGCGTTCTCATTAGGCATTTTCATCATCGGGGAAGTTCCGGAATCCCGAGGGTCCGGATTGGGGTGTCTACATTGTGTTTATGTTAAGAGTCTTGATGATGGTTCATGTATTTTCCTACTACTTTATGTGGATGATATGCTTATTGCTGCGAAGAATATGGTTGAGGTGAACAGGTTGAAATCTTTGTTGGGCAAGGAGTTTGACATGAAGGACTTGGTTTTGAGTATGCCATTGGAGATAACCTTATTATATGAGGACACGTGCTCTCTCTATATACTAGGACCACGTGGGTGATGTCACTGGTCGCGAGGATGACCCTCGCGCCATGGTCGGTGCACATCATTCCTTCGCGGCGATCCCTTTTCTTCTTAAGCCACCGAGCCGCTAATATCTCCCCTATTCCCGTGATATATTAGGCGTAGTCACGACCCTTTAGGTCGCGCCAATACCCTAGTCATTCTCAAAGGGCCTCTCTGGCCCTACCTTATGGTCAGAGTAGGCACAAGCTTGAATTCGATAGCTGCAACTTCCCATCGGGTTAATTCCTTTGTGCTAAGGGTTGTGATAGGTGAATTCCTCGTAATATGGGTCCTTTTGATAAGGGTAGCCTATACTTGGGTCTATGTTTTTTAATCTTCACTCTTTCGTGAGGGATGTCCCTTTGCGGTGTTGATTCATGCAGCACGTTGACTTTGTGCTTAGTCTAGCGTGGCTATAATGGACTCATTTTCCATGTGGCAGGCCTGGATTGGTCAATTAACGGTTGATTTTAGTCAAATAGTCCACGCGCTGACCTCCCCTACAGACCCTGTTCTGTTTCAAGCTCCTAAAACCAGTTTTTAGGAGATCAGCTTCTCTAGTCCCTATTCAGCCCCTTCGTATCCCCTTAGCTTTTTGTTGACTCAAATGGGCTCACAGGTAGGATTTAAATTGTTTACCTCGTAGAACACATTAATAAAAATATTTTTGAAAAAAAAAGCAATTTGACCTTATACTAATTGATATGTGAAAAGTTACATTTTTCTATGTAAATTGTTGGGTTTAAGTTTTAAAAAATTTGGTCATTTATTTTGCATTGTAAAGTGCAATTTTTTCACTTGTCTATCGATATTTTAGATCAAATTGTCTTTTTCCAAAATAGTCTTCTTTACATGTACTACGATGTGAATGGCTTGGATTATAATTTGCATGTCCGAAATGGACTTACCACATAAGAATGTGAAAGGTATGAAAGGATGGAGTATGGAGGAGCTGATTTAAGGATCATTTGCTCATACAATCCGCAATATCTCATTCTCTGAATTTGTATCCCTTAGGCCCGTAGATGTTTACCCAAACGGCTAATGTCGTAGAACACGCAAAAAGGATAAGTTGTTTGGGCAAAAAAATTGTCACTTTTTTAGTCCTTTTGTTTCTTTTTCTTTTATTTTTTTGGAGTCACTTTTACGGTTTAATCACCCGTGATGAGCAGACTTTGAAAAGGAAACAGTAAGATCATCTCCAAAAGGGTTAATTCCACTGACCTCCCCTCTGTTTTCTGATATTCCACTGCCCTCTCTTACTTTACAAATTATTTGGCAGATACCCCCTGCCGTTAAAAAAGGCCTAACGGTGTTAACTTTGATTGTGAATTGACGTCAATGCCCCTAATTTGAACTTTACTTTATTTTCTTTCTTGTTTGAGTTTATATTGTATAAAATTTTTGAAAGGAGTGAAAAAATAACTTAATTATTTACTTTTTTCTTGGAACTTTCTTATCTTTGACTTAAAATTATTATTATTTTTTAATTTTTTAGCTCCCATAAGATATATTTTAACATTTTCAAAATAAAAATAAGAGTACTAATAATCACCTAAGCTCAGTGCTTGCATTGCTGGTTTTTTTTTATTTTTTTATTTCTTTTTCTTTTACTAGATCTAAAACTCTAACCAGACTCCTTTTCTTCTTTTCTTTTTTACATAATTTACCTAACCGTGCTCTCTCTCTTTTTCTTTTTCTTTTTCTTCTTTTTTTTTTTACAATAGAGGTAATAATGGTTTAAAATAAATATGCACACCCTTTTAGGAGAAATAAGCATTTCACACACAAAAAAAAAATATTAGCATGAAATTTTTTGGATAATTTTTTGCACCAATTCAAGGATCCCGTTGAGAAAAATAATAGTGTAATTTTTTCCCCAAAAAAAGACTCATAAATACATTATTTTTTGAGAACCTTGCATTTGCATTATGCACGCAAAATTAATGTATTAATATATATTTTTTAGAAAATTATACTTTTTTTGTCAATGGGATCCTTGAATTGGTGTGAACAAATTATCCAAAAAAATTCATGCTAATAGTTTTTTTTTTTTTTGTGCGAAATGCTTGTTTCTCCTAAAAGGGTGTGCATATTTATTTTAGATCATTATTACCTCTAATAAAAAAGAAAAAGAAAAAAGAGAGAGAGCATGGTTACGTAAATTATGTAAAAAAGAAGAGAAGAAAAAAGAGTCTAGTTAGCATAATATCTGAAAAAAGAAAAAGGAACCGAAAAAAGTATAAAAAAAAAATGCAGGCAGTGGGCTTAGGTGATTATTAATAATTTTATTTTTATTATCAAAATGTTGAAATATATCTTATGGGAACTTTAAAAAAAAAAAAAAACTAATTTTGAGTTAAAGAAAAAAAGTTCCAAGAAAAAGTAAATAATTAAGTTATTTTTTCACTCCTTTCAAAAAAATTATGTAATATAAACTCAAATAAGAAAGAAAATAAAATAAAGTTTAAATTTAAGGGCATTAACGTCAATGTGCCATCAAAGTTAACCCCGTTAGGCCTTTTTTAACGGCAAGGGGGGTATCTGCCAAATAGTTTGTAAAGTAGGGGAGGGCAGTGGAATTAACGCAAACCTCAGGGGAGGTCAGTGGAATTAACCCTCTCCAAAATGACTAGAAAAGAGAAAACGCAATACATGTTTTTTTTTTTTCCTTTCATAAATTCAGAAGTACCACACCTTTTTTTTTTTTTTGGTAATCAGAATAAAAAACATAACAAAACAAACCGAAAAAAGACAACAAGAAGAACGATAAATCAGCAACAAGAACGATCAACCCAAATCAACACGATCGGGTTCCAGAGAAGAAAGATCTGCATCCAATTTCCACCGATGTCGGGGTCTTACCTGCTGTCGCCACCACCGTTGCTCTTGCTGCTGCCGAAAACCACCCACCGCCACCTTCATCGGAAGCCATTGGAGGCCGGATCTCAAGATCCATCACAGATTGGTGATGGTCAAACCAAAAATGCAAGAGATCGGGCGATTCCAACTCTCACAAAGAGAGTGACTCAACCCAGATCTGCATGGTAATAGAAGAAACCGGAGAGAGGAGAGGGGTGGCACTTTCTCTCTCTAGCCTCTCACCTCACTCTTTGTAGAGCATTTTCTCTAGTAACACACATTTACTAAGTCATAGAACTGTGTTAGGACAACATTCTAACCAGTATTCTATGTCATCATTTCTTGTGCAAGAGAAATTTGTAATCTACAAGGAAATTTGTTGATTTTGTTTTCTTCTTTTCAAAATCTATCATTTCATAATGCAATCTATATGAAATCGTTTTTCAATAAATCCGTAAAATATCTATCGAAAGCAAAATTCTTATTCCTTGCACAAATAGGGAAAAAAACGTGTCTTTTACCAGGACAAACAAATTCTCATTTCTCACAATTCACCTTCTCCATGATATCTTGTATAAGCAATGTTAAGTTGAGGTGAGAAGAACCTCCTTCCTCTATTGCCTTCTTTGCCATTCCCCCAAACTTCCTAGCTCTTTCTCTTCTCATCTCTCCTTCCTCTCCTCCATCCAACAAGTCATCTATGCCCTCCTTGACAATATCCTTTTTCACCAAAACCCCTACCTTTTCCTCCTCCCCCCAATTCATAGGCACCCCCACACCCACACTAACTGCAATCCCCAAAACTTGCACAACTAACTTCTCATTGCAAAACTGCTCTGCGAACATCGGCCACGTCATCATTGGCACGCCAGCACACACCCCTTCCATTGTCGAGTTCCACCCGCAGTGCGTGAAAAATGCCCCAATTGCCGGGTGTGACAATATTAGCACTTGCGGAGCCCAACCGCGGATCAAAAGACCTCTCTCTTTAGTCCTCTCCCCAAACCCTTCTTCCGATATCCATTTCTCCCACTCACCGGATGCTTCTTTCACGACCCAAATGAACGGTCGGTTCGATTCTTCTAGACCCAAACCAATCTCTATCATCTGTGAAGCTGTTAACCTCGAGAGGCTTCCGAGGCAAACATAAACCACAGATCCCAGATCCTGCAAGTTAAGCCAATCCAAGCAATGATTCTCATCAATTGAAGGCTTTTTACCTCTCTCAGCCTTGTCCGAAACCTCTTTGTTACACAATGAAACAGGACCAATGCACCAAACTTTACCGCCTTTCATCTTTTTGAATTCCTTGACATACTCCATCTCCAACTCCTCAAAGGTATTAACCACCACCCCATATGCTGCTTTCTCAGCCTCCCTAATTTGATCAGAAACGTCTTTCAATTTAGATGATTTGTTTGGTTTGAAACCTGGCAATTGGGCTTTGGTTAGCTCAATTGTATCAGGTAAACCAGGTACCACAAAGGGCTCTGAGTCTGACTTCACATTATCAAGAACATTGAACACCTTCAAATTGTGAGAACACAACAGAGAGAAGCAACAAGTCCCATGGAATATAATTCTTGGAATGTGAAATTTACTAGCCAACTCAGTTGTCCAAGGAAAACCCATGTCAGAGATTATGCAGCTGGGCTTGGGTTCCATTTCCCCAAGCTCTTTCTCCAGTGGCTGTTGTAGCATGCAGGCCCGGCCCTGTGGGCAGGCCGGGCAGGCCCAGGACTGGGGCCCACCAAAAATGGGCTAATTTTAGGGCCCCCAACTATATAGGTTAGTATAGGTATGGGTTTGGTATAAAATGTACAATAAATTGATCTAATATTGTTAGAGCCCACCAAAATCACATAAGCCCATTTTATTTTTTTAGGCCCACCAAAATCACTTAAGCCCATATTGTTAGAGGCCCTCTTTACCGATTGAAATTTTTTTTTTTTTTTATTATCAAAATTGAAATTGAAAACTGGGTCTTGTACTCTTGTATTCATTCGGTGAAATTGAAAGAAAAGAAAGGGACGAGCAGCTCTCGGTCAACTTCAAGCCCTAAAGGCCCCTAACTTTTCCAAAATCTCTCTCTCCCCGACTCTCTCATCCAGTTTGAAGCTCCGGGCACCGGCGTCTGGCGGCGGCGAGGCACTCAGGCAGCGACTCACCGAGTCACGAGTCACGACTCACGCAGAAGAACAAATGTGAATTCGGTTTGAAATTGAAGGTAATCTAATCTACTATCTTGTATTCTTGTTTTGTCTACACTTTAATAGATTAAACTTTGTGGCTGTGGGATTGTTTATTTGTTTTCTTTATTCTAGAATCTAGATCCAAGGACCACTTGACCAGGGTAATTTATTAACAGTTTAATTGTTTTTTTGTGGCTGTGGGATTGTGTATTTGCGGTCCTATTTGTTTTTTGTTTTTTTAATTCTAGATCCAAGGAGTCAAGCCGTCGTCAAGGACCACTTGTTTAATGCTATATTCTTAATTTATTATACGGCTATACGCATTACACACTAGTTTAATTGTTTAAAGCTTTAGGGTAATTTAAACTTTAAAGTGTTATGTCTAAAATGGTCAATGCATGGTGGTAGCACTTTTGTGTATGGGATTATGGCTTTTTGTGTATGGGATTATGTATATTTTGGCGCATCGAAGTAATGCACTTGTATGTGTACTCTCAATTCCGAACTTTGTTTGAAATTTACATGAGATGTTGATTTTTGTTCTAATAATAGTCTTGCTTACTCTTTTCATAGAAAAAAAAAATTTATATGAAGGGCCTCAAATTGAAGTTAGGGTTGGGGCCTCGAGAAACACAGGGCCGGGCCTGGTAGCATGGCAGTTGCCACAAAGAATTTTTGAGCCCAGTCCATTGAAGGGAGCAAATCAAGATTATCACATCCCTCAGGCAATCCGGCTTCTTCGCATGGAAATCTGAGTTCCAGAAGACGGATTGGGAGTCCGGATTCCATGGCCCGAGTAACGATTGCCCTGAACCGATTTGCGTTGTGGGGGGTGGTGACTATGGTGGCTGTAACGCCGCGTTGCGCTAACAATCTGGCTATGTCTATCATTGGGATCATGTGGCCTTGGGCCATTAGAGGGAATAGGATAAAGTGGAGCTGTTGAGTTTGGGCAGCCATGGCAATGAACAAGAGAGCAAACAGAGAGATGGCAAATGGGTGGTGGTTTTTAGTTTGCTTTGTTCTGTATATGTAAGCTTGAAATCTATTATCCTTGTCTGCTTTGCGAATGGAATCCGGGAGAGACGCTATGCGGAAGGTGTTGTGCAGCAAAACTACGTTGTTTTACTCATTTTCTTGGTACATCCAAAGTCCTTGTTTAGAGAGTTAATTTTGGGATTTAATTTTGGAAATTTGAATGGGAATTTGAAATTTTCCTCTCTTTTTTAAGAAACAAGGGGAGGGAAACTTTTAAAATTTTCCCTTCTTTTCCACTTGTTTCCACAAGTTCCAAACACGCTATCGATTTTTTTAGGTAAATCATATCGAATGGTGTAACTTTTTTTTTTATTATTTTGAACACGAAAAAATTTATTCAAAGTCGAAGCCAAAGGCAATTCAAGAGATTTCCTCACATAATACACGAACGAGATTAAACTACCAATCATCTAGACACGAGCATGTGCATATTGCTGGTTCAAATGGCACATTGTGAAATATTCCGAAAACGAGTTCGAATGTTGAGCTGACATAGATGTGGTAGTAGATGAATCATACGGAAACTCTGCTCAAACCATAAGAGAGAAGATCAAATGAAATCAATTTGTTGTTGCAATTCAATTGATGTTTTTCTCTGCGTGTGTTTGGCTTGTCGCAGATCAGTATGACAACGATTGAGAAACAACAGGACAAAGGATGATCTTGTGGATGATGTTAGTTGTGTATGTACATTGTACATGAACCAAAACAATTAAGCTGTATTGTTCCGCCACGCAAAGTTAGTCAAAATTGTTAGAAACTTTGTCACCCATTGTGAGGAGGAGTTGAAATAGCCATTCATTTTCTGAAGTAGTCCCCACTGTCGAATTTGGCAGTCAAGAGGGTGGAAGTTTGAATTTGAAAACCCTATGTTCGTCCTAACATATGGAGAAGGTAGCAAGCGTTGATAAATAGTCGCAGGGGACTCTTTAGTCCTTGGAATTAATTAATCTGGGTATGTGTGCCTATTGAACCCTGAATTAATTTGTTTGAGCAAATAGTTGACTGAATAATCCCTAAGAGCATCTCCATCAGTTCCTAGCCATCTTAGCTAGGAAATATGCCATGCAATAATATAGTTGGTGAGAGTCAACGCCTGACTCTCCGTTGATCTAGAATCCTCCATAATAGAATAGAGAATTCTAGAATGGTCCGTAAGGATCAAGAGAATTCTAGAATAGTGGAGAACTCTACAAGAAGGTCGAAGCATAATCTAGATAAATCTAAAATGGTCTAGATATTTCTGGAAGATTCTAGAAGTAGAGGAACCTAGAGAATTCCGGAGAGTTCCAGAGGATTCCGGAATATTCAAGAAGATTATGGAAGACTCCACTACATGCTAGACTTGTGTGGAGAGTTCTAGAATGTTGTGGAGGTGAGAGGAGGAGATATTTTCTAGGAGGCTTCTAGATGAAGAATATGGACCGTTGAATGAGAATGATCGTGGCCTTCCATTGAGGAGGTGGATAACTATATAAAAGAAGGATGGGATCATTTGGAGTAAGCTCACATGGAGTGAACCTAGGAGAGTGCACATGAGAGCACACTAGGGGTACACTTGGAAACATGAACATGAGAGTTCATTTGGAGATGTGCTTGGAGAGTGTACCTGGGAGAGTACACTCGAGTGTACTCTCACATTTGGAGAGTGTACCTGGGAGAGTACACTCGAGTGTGTCAAGAGTTCGAACTAACCTAGCATGATGTGGGTAAGATTACCCGTGTGGGGGGAGCGGTTAATTGTATGTGAGCGAGAAAAGTGTAAAGAATACTTCGTAACCAATAAAAGATGTATTCTTACATGCTTGTTCCGCTACGCTATACTCTACAATACCTAGGCATTTTGTGCTTGAACAACCTAACAGTCTAGGCATCCCACTCAATAAAATCACAACATCATCATATATTTGCAACCATACCATTGCCATTCGTTCAAACCAACAAATTGTTGCCGTCGTGCAAATCATCACCCACTATATGACGAACACAAAAACAAGCGACATAAAATAGACATGGACATCAGATCTCCATTGGAGGAGGATGACTTAGTAAAAACAAAAGATCTGATTGAAACACATAATCAAAACCAATCTTTCATTCAAATTGGTGGTCTGGGTTCGCCATCGACAATTACTCAAAACCAATCTGCCATTCCAACGTACAAATCAATGATTACCAAACCCAATCTAATAATTCCCAGACCAACCAAACGACAATTATACAAATCAAATATTCCACTAAAAACCAACAAATCGATAATTATCCAAACCCAGTCTGATTGAAACTCAAAATACAACAGACAGAGGGGAGGAGAGAATCATAATCCGGCGAACCCAAAAAAGTTCCGCCACCACTGCCTTCAACCATCCACGATTTCAACGATTCAACCACCGTCCACAATCTCAACCACCACCAGACACCCACCTCTGCCTCCTCACTGATTCAACGAACAATTTCACCGATTTTGTCGTCATCATCGTCGAGATCAATGGTTTGCAAGAGAGAGAGAGAGAGAGAGCATAGCGAGGCTCCGTACCTCGCTCGTGCTGGCGAGGTACTGACGCACTGGCCCCAATGGCCAGCCGAAAGGCTAGACTGCTAGCTATGGCTTTTCACGGTTTTTCACCAGAAATGGCTAAATGGAAAGAAATGGCTACTCTGTTGCAGATGCTCTAAGAGTAACCAACACAATTTGTCCCACTTGACTACATTCTTGATCACTAGAAAGACCAATAATAACAATTTCGCTATGTACACTACTTATTTTCTGATAAGTAACATTACTAAGCTAAATGCACCTTTAATTTTCTTTATAAAAACAAAATAACCATAACTTTAGTTTAGATTAGGATACAAAAAAAATTGTTCAAAGAATAAACCAAACCGCAAAAAGGTTCGTCAAAAGCGAAGCACTATTCTAAAAACTGCCTGATTTGGCAGCCGCTTCCCAACTATTCCCTCTGTTCCATTTTAAATGCTCCCTACAAATATCTGTCATTTTCAAACGTCTATATCTTTTTATTCGTAATGTTTCCAAAGTTTTTAAAAATTGTCTAATAGAACCAATTGAGACCTACCAAATAAGATCCATATTGCATATAAAATACATTATAGAATGAAAAATACAAGAGTTTTAAAAATGCACGCATAATCGTAGGGAGCAATTAAATTGGGACAGAGGGAGTATTATAACTATGCATGAATGTTTTTTGTATATGTAAAGTTCTACGACAAATGAACAAACCTTCCCTAAAAACTCCACCAAATTGTACGGGACCCACTTCGGGGTACCAAATAAACAAATGATTGATGCCGTTCAATTTGTTTAAAACATGTTTTTAAGAGTTCTTGTAAAAAATCAACTCAATCGGATATCGGTAAGAGCTTGATCGTTTTTCGCCCCTGAACTCACGGGGACTAAATGAAATAGACCGAGAAGTTCTTGCCGATATCCGAACGAGAAAAATAATTATTAAGCCAATTGAACAGCTCCGATCATTAGTGTAAGACTCCGAAATAGGTCTCACAATTTGTACACAAAATAGTGTACCCATAGTTGGGCTCAAAGGAATCCATGGACTATATAGATGGGCTCAAAGGAATCCATGGACAACTAACCAAACATAAAAAGTGGAAGTAATTAACTGGAAACTATCCGAGGAGAGCTGTGATTCGCATATATAGCAAGCTTCTGTATACAACACATAATAACATAACCTAACCAAACCAAACCAAACCGGTTTTGTACGATATTCTTTCTGCAGCCACAAATAATTTGAGAAATAAATTTACAAAGCCAGCCTAAACAATTTACTAAATTACTATACAACCAACTATACGCCTCATATGTTCAAAAAAAGACTATACGACGTATCCATGTAGTTACCTCGAAAGGCATCTGTACAGTATACAAACAACACACGTAACAAACCTTGTGGACCATTATACAACACCGAGTCAACTCATACCTTGGAAACCAAGAAGTCCATTTTCCCGCTGCATCCTTAAAGATCTTTTCTTTGCACAGTGTACTGAAAGACTTCCACGCAACCCAATCGGAAGCATACTTCTATTATCAAATCCTCCCCAAAGAACAACATTTCAATCCTTCTCTTTCACAAATCGCTACTTCTTGATAGATTCCAAATCATGACTCCTCCGAAACGACTCGACTCGATCAAGACGAGCTGTTCTCCATGAGAGTGAATTGGTAGATTTTAGAAGCAAGCCCACGGCTGAGGAGCAAGTTGCTCTAACTATTGCATCAGTAGACTGACTCATTTTTACCACCACCATACCAAATACCTAAAAAGAAGACAAGATCATACGTATACTAATGTGTTAAGTTCTCAGTAATCTAACTCAACTGTTAGAACGTTTAGATGGGGAATACCTGAGTATAATATGAAGCCGAGAAACGTTGATCATCTGTGAGGCAAAGCATGCAGCAGGAGAAGTAAATGGCATTTGCTTGAATAATTGCCCAAGGAGCATCATACGCCTGCAATGTCACAAACATATTAGCCATCAAACTTCATATTTATTGCGGTTCAACATATTTTTCACCCAAAAATCCCTGCAAAAGTATAGTATTATTTAGTGTTTTCAAGGCAGATGCACAATGCAAGATGTTCTCTTGAGGAGAGGCGTAAAACTGGCACAATGCACAATGCGAGACCTTTCAAGTCATGGGTGCATGTTGGATTAAAAACAGGCACCGTAAGCTGAAGAGTAAGTCAGAATTCAATAGAAATGTGACTGAGGCTTATAAAATGGACATGCAACCCCAGGCCAAACAATAAAAATTGGTATTTAAGTCCTCAAATGCTTTTCTTCGGCGTTTGGGGAAGGATTCTGAAATATGGATTGTTTTTCAATGGACGTGATTTAAACACGAGGGATACAGTAAGGTGACTATTAAACACAAGCGTTTTAGCAGATGTGAACCTGTACAACTGATGCCATATATGTATCAATCCTGGAAGCCAGATGCTGAATATACTGCCTTGTGAGGTCTCTAACAAAGTCTTCATAGTCACTTCTAAAAGTACACAATGTATTCCATTGAAGTTTGTTTTGACACCACAAACAATAAGAAAGCCCAAAACTTCAAAAAAAATATAAGAAGCACTAATAGCTTAGTGCAATAAATGCACACCTGTGATCCGAGCTAAAGCAATGTGTGTTCAAGAGAGCAGACATTCCGTCCAATTCCAATGTGGAGTCGATTTGTTTCAAGGCGTTCTGTCAAATACAGATTAATAGTTAGCTAGGGGTTATCCAAAAGAAAGAAACACGTATGGAAGAGGACATACTAGCTGCTAATCATTTACCCGACAAGACTGTCGCACAATCAGATCATCATCATGAAGATGCAAAACCAAACGCGGGAGGGCAGCATGTACCTGTGACAAAAATTAATGTCCAAATAGCTTATGATGTTATTAAAACATGAAAATAGTAGTCCAATTGACACAATTAATGAATGTCACAAATGTGTTTATGGTGAAAGGCAAAAACTTGAGGAGCAGAAGGACTGAATTTAAGCGCCGAACTTAAATCAAGCTGTTCGACATGTACAAGGAACAAAAGGATAGAATGTAGTAGTTTTCCAATTTGTCCACTTTCCAAAAGCGATGATGTCTCACCAAGTAAATCGGCTAGAAACGGAACTGTACCATATTCAAAAAACTGCCTCCAATAAATAAATCACCGGGGCAGTTTGGGTAGAATATGGTGGCAACGATGACATTACGGTGGTAGTATTGCTGGTAGACGGGTGATGGCGGTACTCAGTTATGGAGAGCTAGTGGTGGTCTGTTGGTAGCAGTGGTGTGGTAATGAACCAGTGGTGGTTGTAACTACAGTGCCGATGCTAGATGGTGGTGGTAATAGATAGGCGGTGGCAGTAATATAGTTGAGTGTGGCGGTGGCGGTGGTGCTGGAGTGAGTCTAGTGACAATGATTGTGGCGTAATAATGGTGGCAATAATGTTGGTAGAGACAAGAGTCAACTCATCTTGGTATGTGGGTGGGTTGTGGAATCCCAATTCTTAAACGCACTGGCATATGACTACAAAATATATTAAGTTTTATTTTGGGTCGTCAAATAGAGGTGGACTTCAAAACAAAGTTAAACATGGCGAAAAAACCCCACAGTTGAGGTCTCTTTGAGGGGATAAAACACGAACTCGGTTATTGTTGGATCTATAATTTTTCTTTTTCATTTCACATGCTAAAGAAAGTGATCTTGAAGCATTAACTTGCATTCAATAACTTCTGTAGAACTGTGTTGCAAACTCTGCCACTGGCTGCCACCCTCTCTCTTGTTTCTAGATCAAGTTGTTGAAGGTGTGCATCAGGCCTGGTACCTTTTATTTTGCTTTTCAATAAAAAAGCAAAAACTTGTCCCTTGTTTTTTGTTTCTCAACGATGACATAAAGTTTTTCCTTTACGGTTAGCAATACCACCTCACTATCTTTAATCAATCGCCTATCAATAAGATGGGAAACTGTTTCTATATAATGAAGAAAGGAAGAACAACTCCCAATACGAAAATAAAAGCATCCCTTTTGCACCAAAAAAAAAATTAAATAAATAAAATAACAGCATCCCATTTTAGAAGCCATGTTAGGTAGTAAATGAGAATACCCAGACTTTCTGCACATCTGGGAAATAGAAAATAGGCCTCTTATCAACAGAATGTAAGAAACACAAATAAAATGACAATCTCGGATATTTGATTATTCCTTTTAGCAGAAAATGCATGAAATGTATCAAACAGCGTGGTCCAAGAAAATAACAGACCTGATCGAGAAATGCCTCACGTTGTGCACCAACTCCATAACTGCTTAGAGCCCCAAATGCCGCAAATGCATTGGCTCGTATCTTCGTGTTCATGCATATCTGGTTCCATCCAATGCACCAATTAATTGTTTTATGGATGTAGCGTAACAATATCTTCAAACTCTTGAAAACTTATCAAACAGAGAGGAAAAAGAACAATAACAAATTTCCTAACTTGAGTTCAAACTTCTGCAGCATAGATCCACTTCCTAGGGTTTCAGCAGGATACATATCGTGAGCTAAAAGATGCTGATAACAACTTCTACTAGTAAAGAGGCCCACACTCAGCTATATTCAAAACCATCACTCCCCACCAAGCTCCAGCCGTGAGTCTTTGACTTCGGTTATTTGATCCTGTTAGGAACTTGAGTTGTGGTACAGGAGTGCCAAAGTGAACACACAACGGTATGAAAAATATAATTTTGGAAAGTATAATTTTAGGAATTATAATTCAGGGTTTCCAATTGTTAGGTTTCAAATTTATGTTAGGGGTAACTTAGTCCTATTATGTTATTAGGGTTTTGCTAGGGTTTTTAGGCTTAGCCTATATAACCCCTTGATTAGTCTTGTAATCTCTAAGTCTTTGCAATGAAATAAGAAAGTACGTTTGTTGGTTTGGTAGTACTAAGTTTGTTTTCTTCTCTTTCCTTAGAAATCTCGCAAACGGTGGCAAAAAACAGTGACAACTTGGAGGGACTGCAGTTCTGTGGTGAGGACCCTTAGTAGCACGAAGCGGGTGCGCGAACGGGAGTGGGGGCGGGGGAGCGGATGATCGTAGAAGTGTGGGAGCGCCGTCGGGAGCGTGTAGGAAAAATTATTCAAATTATAATTTTTTTAATGTTTTTATATAATTTTTAATGTTTTTTATATAGTTCAATATATATAAAAAAAACATTTAAAATAAATTTGGGCTGATTTTTCATTGTTTCCAATGTCAAGCACACCCATACCCATAAAGAGGAGTAAAAATTAGGTGTGGAGTGATGAGCCTTTAGTGGCGAATAATGAGCCTTTTTTTTTTCGATTAACTAAAAATGAAGAAAAGGAAGAGTCTCGTTACAGCACCATTACCACTTTACAGATGTTTGGTGGAAAATGAAGAGTCCTTTTTTTTTATTAACTAAAAAAAAAAATGAAGAAAATGAAGAGTCTTCTTACTGCACCACTATCAAAGGTTCACAACTTTACAGATGTATAAAGAAACAAAAGCTACAAAAAAGTCACGTGTACGCTATTTCCCATCTGCCCCTACACGTGTAGGATGAGATACACACATATACAGATCTAATAGCATCACATGCGGTACAGCTGCTACAGTTTATCATGTCTCCCTCTGGTCTTTCTCTCCTCTTTCCCAACCCAGCAAGACCTTGAACCCAGAACGACGACGATAAAATCAGAGATGAAGCCGGCGACTGGAGGAGACGACGACTGTGACAAGGAACAACAGTCCAATCGGAGACAAAACAGCGACGGAGACGACGACTGCGACTGAAGGAATCAACGTCGGTAACTGCAAGGAACGGCGACGGTGCTGGAAAGAAACTGTAAGCTCCCATCTACCTTTGGAACGCGATCCCGTCTCTTGGGTACGCATTTCCATGGTGTTTCCGAGCAAGAAACACGGAATCGCGTTTCTCGGGGAGGAGCGTCGGCGAGTTAGCCGTTTCCTGCAACTAAGTGAGGACCCCACGATGATCACCTGGAGGTACCACAGTCTATATAGCTAGCATATTGGCCACGAAACCATTTTGCCAATCTGATCATGTTGTAGTGGAGCACTCTGAGTGGGGGAGAAGTGATAGTTATTAGGCCTCGTAGCAGATACCTACACGAACTATTTTTGAGATTACCTAAGTACTCAATTATTTAGTAGGCAAGTGATTAGCAACTATTTTTATGTAGTAGAAAGAAAACGAAAAGTTTTACTCCTATTTTGGAGTTTTTCAAAAACTTTTCAAGAGATCCTCGTCAACTAGGGGAAACTCCTCATTTTCCATTCATTCTTTCACATCGGTAAAGCACCCGACTCGAACTTGACCGACAATGAGTGGATAAGTTGACCAGGCTCATAATAGTATTGGAGGCAAACTTAACTGAAGAAGGGCAAACTTAACACGGAAATAGTTGAAACAAAAGATCCATATTATAAGATCAAAATAAAATAAAGAGCACTCATTGTATAAACAAAAGGGGAATCAACCTGAAATCTCGTCCAAAGACCTCCAAAAACTAAGTTCTGATAATATGGTAAAGCATCCAACTCAACACCAATAGGCAATGTGTGGAAAGGCTCCCCAGGCTTGTATACAAGTTTGTGAAATTACACTTAACTGTGTGTGACAAGTACTAACACATCTTTTAAGCAGAGCAACATAATGACATCATCAAGACTCATTTGTTATTGTTATCATGCCAAGGTAATGGGTTTTGAGACAAATCTGTTATTCTTCGCAGCGGGAAGCCCTAGCTCTCCTTGGTGATTACATCGTGAAACTCATTTTCAGTTACCCAACAAATTTTGATTGAGCCTTTCACCAGCGTTTATAAATGCAATACTTCAAGCTTTATTTGGCTTTATAGTTGGACTGTCTTCGCCGCCTGATTGGAATAAAACTGTGGCACCCACCACCTAGGTAGAGTTCCCAAAAAGGGACTTACAGTAAATCTACAGTCTTTCTCGCTCAATCCTGTAACCTATAGAAGGTTGGGGGATGATAGTTGACCAACTCCCCTTGGTATTCATCGTACATTCCGTCCAAGCAACTCTTCAAAAGGCTAATTTCTACCATAGGTTAGTAACATTCAATGGTCAGGTCATGGAAGCACTTGATTGGAGAAAATACCTTCATTCTCTTGTTGACCTATTCAATCAGTGTGTAAAGTAGTGAGCCATTCCTCAACTTGAAAGAACTTCGCATGGAATCGTGCTTCCACATTTTCCAGCAAGAGAGCGGCGAGATTTGGTATACCTAGGGTATGAACGCTCACTTAAAGAATCATGCAGTGGGATCGAGCATGCCCAGGGTACACACATTCAGTAGAATCTACAGGAGCCACCTCTTGAATCCCAAAGTTGGAGCAAAGTGCTATGTAAAACTAAGTGCTACAATATGGCGACCGGGGGAAGGTTGTAGGGCCAATGCAACGAGGACGTTGCATCATAAGATGGGGAGATTGGGATACCCCAATTCTAAGTCCCACATCGGTGACTTAGGGAAAATGTGAGTATTATATAAGACAATTCAACCAGCTACTGTATAACTTGCGGTTAACATTTTGAGCCACGTGGTTAGGCTAAGAGTTAGCAGGTCAACTGGGGTGGGTCATTACATCAGACCCTTCGAAACGAGCAGATCGAGTTGTTCGACTCAGA
The DNA here is from genome assembly GCA_963854785.1 of Vaccinium vitis-idaea. Lineage (NCBI taxonomy): Eukaryota > Viridiplantae > Streptophyta > Magnoliopsida > Ericales > Ericaceae > Vaccinium > Vaccinium vitis-idaea. The sequence continues at coordinate 14,120,684 of OY978220.1, forward strand.
TCTGTTGCGAACAGGTTCGAAAAGGTCAATAATCCACTGATTGATACTCGAAATAGGAAGTGACACACAGATTAGGGTTCGAAATAGATGTATTCAGCAGATTCAGAGTTCGCACTGGTGATTTCGAAGCTGGTTCAGGTCAATAAGGCTAGCTTTAGAGTTTCAAGGTTTGGGTGGTCGCGGTTTGATCAGTTAGGGTTCAGATTATGTGAATTGGAGTGTGATTTAGAGCTGAAATGGTAAGAAATAGCCAGATCTGAGAGATTAGAGTGAAGTTCGGGTTCAGGTGAGATTTTCCGGCAACCCGAGGTTTCCAGCGAGTACTTTCAGGTGAGATCGAGCTAGCAGCTCTGATACCAAATGATGCAATCAAAATAGCAAAGGGGAATAAGAATCAAAAGAGATGAGGAAATCCCATTCATGGGGATGAACCCTAAGGGTAGAGAGAGAGTGTCTCAATCAATATACAAAAATATTCTTAATAATCAAAAGCTACCAAATGAAAGAGCAACACACCTATTTATAGACTCAAGAACCTACTAACACTAAACACACTAATACCGCAAAATTGAACTGCATCCAGTTTTTCTTCTTAGACACAATATCCTTAGAAACTACCAGTATCAATTAGATCTTATTAAATAAAAACCCGTAAGGGCAAAAAATGATTAAGACAAGAATGTAAGTGAATTGACAAAGTATTACAAGTTCTATATGGACATAACCGCGTTCATAGACTTTTTATGGACCCATGCCATCTTTATCTTATTTAAAACCATGCCTGCTTCCTCTAGAAAAATCAGGAGCATACCAAACAAAGTTTTCAGAAGCAAAAAGCTCAAAGGTGATAACAATTAATCTAGAGAACTTGCTTTTTGTTTCCTCAGTCACACAATACAATTCTATCCACACAGATAAAGAAGCTTTCAAGAAAAATACTTGGGAAGTCATATGAAGCAAAGGAAAACAGCATGATTCCAACTTAATAAATGATAAGAATTAGGGCAGAAAAAAGAGAGTACTACTATAATAGACAGTACTACTAGTTCCAGGACTACAATTATTTGTGTATTGACACCAGTCATATGCATGTATTAGGGAGCAAATTATTATCTTATTTTCACAGGAAATTCAAATTTTAAATACTATGAGAATCAGATTACCAGTTTGAAAAGAAAAAAAAAACTGAAAAACCAAAAAGTAAGGAAGCATACTTGGAGATTCCGAAGGCGAACTGCCAAGTTAAGTAAAATTGGTTCCACAGCGTCGTTGGGTGATGACTCAAGAACCTATGCAATTAAATATTTCAAGTGCTTGAACAAGTAGAGGAAGAAACATAGGTTGACTCATATGCAGTAAGAAAGGCAGGGGTAAACACCATGAGCAAGCATGTCACAGCAGTTAACTGAACCGAATCATCTGAATCATCAAGCAAAGCTAATATAACTCCAAGGACTTCAGTTGTGTACCGTAGAATATGAATTGATGGTATCTGCAAGTCAAAATCTGAAAAGGTTACGCACTGAAAGGAATAAAAACATATTGGAAAAACTAAGATATGCACAGCACTGATCAAAGCAACTGACATCCGATGTTTAGTCATAAGAATGAGTGGAAGTAATCACCAAACAGTTTTCCACACTGTATCCAATATCAAATCTTCGTGGAAGTAACATACTTTGCTTACCAGCACAACAAAATAAAGTCTGCTACAGAAGATGTACAACCTAAATACAATCAAACAGAGAAGGATACAACTAAGACCCGAAAACCAAAATACACCCAAATTTGGGCAATTTTGCAACTGATATGGATTTAGAATACAAACATTGACCATTAACAATCAATTAAACAGATAAACAGACCATATGATTGATAAACAAGTATAGATTGAGACCATAGTTCCTCCTACATTTAAGCCATCAGAGAAACAACGGGGAAAATGTGAGAGAAGGCACGTATTAAAGACCTGCACAAGTCCCTTTAGACAAAGCCGTCTAACAGTTGGAGAATCATCAGATACATGACGACAGAATGCTTCAACCATCTGTTCCAACAAGGATTCGAAGCCAGCACTGCACCATGAAGTTCAGATTTAATGACAACAGGCTATCACGAACAGCATTTACTCCAATAAGACATAAATTGACTACACAATAGGCATCCATGCTAGACTACGAGCTAAAAGTCTGAGGATGAGAAGACAACTAAAATCAGAATTACAACATACTTGAATATGATGGTCCCTTATGACTTGTTCATGATGTTCGTGTATTTGAGACATTATTTAATAAACACTATTAAATGCTATAAAAAGCATTTCTTATGGACTTGTACTAGTAAACGTTTGTATAATATAGTAGTGTTTCCAAGCGTAATACTGTAGAGGAAAGAAAGGGAAGAACATTATTAACGCAGCAATTGGCTTGTCAAATGTTTACATTACTACATTACACAACCTTCTTTAGCATCATCCTCTCAGGTCTGCAACTCCAATGAATTCTACCGCTTTTTGCTCACGATCCGTCACCCAATTGTCGGTTCCATTTCCTTTTTCATTTTCCTGGTGTTTCCCATTATTTTTTTGTCTGTTAAAAGCAGGTTTTTGTCTTTCAGGTTAGATCCAATCCGGAATCCAGGAGAGCTACTTGGCCGACTTGACTCGAAAGCTGCTGCGAGACCAGAAAATCAGCCCAGATACAGCAATCAGACCAGTTTTCAGTAACTTGGTAGTGTTTCATCCCTATGTTACCGCGGCAGGCTAACACCCTAGCGAATTATTTTTTGGTACGTACATTCCGAAACATGGTACACCTCCATTCCAAAGGGATAAATTTAGTGATCCAAAATCCCCAGAGTTCTTATAAAAATAAAATTAAAAAAAAATGTTAGGGTAAAAATTTAGAGAGTGGAATTTTGGGAAGAGGAAATGTAAAATGTTTGGTCGTTATGTGCATGGAAATGTGCTTTAAGTTAACAATGGCGGAAATAATACTTAGTTTTTTTTACGAAATGTTTATCGCTTGGAAGAGTAAGTCCTGATTTATTATCTATAGAAGGCTAGAAGCAAACCCGTAGCCTACCACAACTTAGGCAGGTGGCGTACCACATTCACTTCCCATTCCTCGTACGATACTATCCACGTTCCAGGTAACATAGGTTCAGCCATTCGTCGTCTTTGCATCATGTATGATGATAAGATGCAAGCTAATAGCATCTGGTTTACCACTGATAACTACTAGCATTGTTCCAATGTTATGAAGAATTTTGTTGTCAGGAAGGGAATACAGGAAACATGACTGGTTTGACAAAATTGCCTCCGACGCTAAAATCAAAGGATACGAAATTGCTGTTAATACATAGGAAAAGGAAAATGCACTAATTCTTACTTATTCATAATTCCATCCAAGCATAGGTATGAGCTTTACTAAGTATGATACTGAAAAAAAATATGGGATTATTTGAAAAGTATGCATATTGAGTCCAAGTTTGCTAAGCAGTATGAGAACGAAATGACCATTCAGCATGCCCCATCAGGATAAACCAATTTAAGAATTCCATATGAGATAATGCTTATTGGGATGAGAAGGCTCTGATGGAACCCACACTCAATTGCAGCTACTTGATTATTATGTGCAGTAAAGGTTCTCATGGATCTCTGTGATCAATTTGAACCTCTTTATAACGCCCCATAGCCAGGCGGGGCCAGGCTCCGGGTGAGAGTCACAGTAGACGACTGGATGGGTGGTCATGGGTCCTACATTGCTTGGTGAATGCAAAGTTCAATGCTATATAAAATAGATCATGACCCTACCTTTGGAACTCCGTAGTTAAGCATGCTCGTCTTGGAGCAATGCAAGGATGAGTGACCTACTGAGACGTCCAAGGGGATTTGGCGGTCAAAGAGGACAGTATATGTTAGAATATATTTATGTTAGTAGTTGACGTTTGTCCCACATCACCTATCTTAGTCATGTAATGTGGTACACATTAATATAAATAAGATTGTCTTGTGTTGGGGTTCGTTAACACCCTTACATACTTCTTTCTCTCTTCTAACATGGTATTAGAGCACCATTCAAAACCACCATAACCCATCATCATCGTCAATCATCTGCCACCTCACGAAACCCTAATCAACTATCAGAAACCCTAACCCCAACAACATCATCTGTAACCCTAACCCACGTTCACCAACCTAAACCCATCTAAACCCCAAAACGAGACTCACAGAGCCCCACACGAGACCCAAGACCATTCAAAAACCTTAAATCGTGACCTACAAACCTTAATCGACCCTCACAGACCAAAAATCGACCTTCAATTGGACCTGTAAACTCAAAATCGATCCTCTATTTGACCTATAAACCCAAAAACGAAACCGACAGACCTCAGAAAACCCTATTACGACCCTGTTCCCTTGCTGTAAACCCACAAACGAAGCCCATAATGCCTAAATCGCGACCCTAAACCAGCCGAAAATCTTCAAAATCAGTTTTCGAAACCCATACTTGGTTCGAAACCATACCTTGGTGCCTTGTATCTTCTGTTGAGTGTTGATGCTCGAAACTTTCTGTTGACACTCGAAATCTTCTGTCTGTGGGTTTCAGTCCAGTCAATCTCTGACTTTGAAACTCATCTGTTGCTTTGCAATCTGTTTATGGTTTCTGCTTTGTTCATCACAACTTCTATTGGTGACTTGATGTAAGTGGTCTATTTTCTGGCTGTTTGTGGATGTTTGTTGGTCTGATATTATGTTCAATCTAGTTGCTGCCTGTTGGGTACTGGCATCATTGGTGCGATGTTCTGTCTTTTTCACTGTTAGGTGCTGCGGTTTGTGGTTGGAATAGTTAATTGGTTGGTTTGATTGCTTCGTTGATTGTCCTTGTTCTGTTGGTGATTTGGTTGATTAATCGAAGTCGTAGTTGTTTTTTGGTTGTTGCTGGTAGTTGCTGAGTTGATAGCCGGTTTATTGCTCTAGTAGTTGGCGGGTTGATTATCTAACAAGATGTCTGAAGAAAAGTCTGATTCTGGCAAGTCTGTTACTATTGGTAGTACTTCTAGTACTTCTAGTTCCTCTCGGCGTCGTGACAGGGATTCCATTACCTCCATTCCTTTGAATGGACACAATTATGCTATTTGGTCTCGCGCTGTTAAGGTTTATTATATGGGTGAGCGCAAGTTCCGTTATTTGACGGATGATCCTCCTGCCAAAGAGGCTAAGAACTATAGTGATTGGGAAGCTGAGAATTGTCATATACTTGTTGAGTTGTGGAATAGTATGGAACCCCAGATTAGTGCTCCTCTGTTTTATCTCGACACTGCCAAACAAGTGTGGAATCGGCTTGCCGGGATGTATTCTGGTGTTAATAATCTTCGTCGTACATATGATCTTCACCACCAGTTCTTTTCTCTGTCCATTGGTTCTGGATCTTTGGAGGATTACTATTCTAAGTTTCGTGGGACTTGTGAGGAACTTCGTGTTTACGAGCCTATCTCGAGTGATCCCCAGGTTATGGAGCGTCAGCGTCAGCGTTTGGAGGTTGCTCGATTTCTATATGGTTTGTCGTCCTTCTATGATCCGGCTCGGTCTCAGATACTGGGAGAGCGGGAGTTGCCCTCTCTCGATGAGGTGTTTAGACGTCTTCGCCAGGCTTCTTATTCCGATGCTGGTTCTGTTTCTCAGCCACCTGACCGTTCTGCTTTAGCTGTTTCTGGTGGTGGTTTTGGATCGAGTGGTGGCCGTGGTCGCGGCCGTAATTCTGGGTTTAGCAGTCGTGGTTCTAGTAGTCGAAGTTCTGGTGGCTATGATTCAGGTGGTCGTGGTGATTCTGGGTCTAATGGTCGTGGTTAAAATAGTCGGGGTCGCACGTCAGGGGGAGGTAGTTCTGGTCATGGTGGTTCTGGTCGTGGCCGTTGTACCAGATTATGTACTCATTGTCGGGGTACAAATCATACAGTGGACTATTGTTATGATCTTCATGGTTTTCCCCAGGCTCATCAAGTTGCTCATTCTGAGGATGTTGGACAGTTTACTCATTCTACTACTAGCAGTGTGACTATTTCAGCAGAGGAGTATCAGCGTCTTATGTCCATTCAGCCTTTTGCTGCTGCAGCTCCTTCCACAGCTACGTTCGCTCAGACAGGTTCCTCTGTTGCTTGTGTTGCCTCTTCTTCTTCTCCTTGGGTTATTGATTCTGGTGTTACTAATCATATGACTGGTACCTCTACTATCTTATCTAATTGTCAATCTATTGGTCAAAAGTCTCATGTTACCTTAGCAGATGGTTCTACTACTGAGGTTACTGGGTTAGGTTCTTTCCCAGTCTCTTCATCTCTCACTTTGCACTCAGTGTTACATGTCCCTCGTTTACCTTTTAATCTCATGTCTGTTAGTCAACTTACAAAATCTTTAAACTGTTCCATCACCTTTTCTTCTCATGGTTGTGTGTTTCAGGATCTCCCGACGGGGAGGACGATTGGCGGCGGTGTTGAGCGTGGTGGGCTGTACTACCTGACCCATAATCTTGCTAAGTCTGTTGCTCTTCAGTCACAGAGTCCTCCTATCAGCAACATTGTCGACTTGGCCATCCATCACTTCAGACTTTGAAGCGTCTAGTGCCCTCTTGTGGTTCTCTTAAAGAGTTGTCATGTGAAGTCTGTGAGTTTAGTAAACACCGTAGAGTACCTTTTTATCCTAGAGTTGAGCGTCGTGCGTCGAGTCCTTTTGAGTTAGTTCATTCAGACATTTGGGGGCCTATTCATGTGCCTAATATTTTTAGTTTTCAGTACTATGTTGTTTTTGTTGATGATTTCTCTCGTATTACATATCTTTATCTTATGAAAGCGAGATCAGAGTTGAAGTCTGTTTTTCACTCATTTTATATGGAAATAAAAAATTAGTATAATACTTGCATTCGTATATTTCATTCCGATAATGCACGTGAATATTTTCATAGCACATTATCTCACTTTTTTTATGCTCATGGTATAATTCATCAGACATCGTGCGCTCGGACTCCACAACAAAATGGAGTTGCCGAACGCAAGATTCGACATTTATCAGAGGTTATGCGTGCATTGCTATTTCAAATGCAGGTTCCTAAGTCTTACTGGACTAATGCCGTTCTTGTCGCTTGTCATTTGATTAACCGTATGCCCTCTACTGTCCTTGGCGGTGAGATACCTCATACGGTTTTGTTTCCTGGTCATCCACTCCACTCATTACCTCCTCGGGTTTTTGGGTGCACGTGTTATGTCCATGCTCTGGATCCTGACCGGAGCAAACTTGATCCTCGATCTATTAGGTGCATTTTTCTTGGCTACTCTCGCACTCAAAAACGGTATAAGTGTTACTCTCCGTCTTTACGTCGTCATTTTGTGTGTGCGGATGTCACATTTAATGAGTCACTTCCTTTTTATTCGAAGTCTGTCTCTTCCAATGATTTGCTTGCATATGAGTCTGTGTGCCCTATACGTGTCCCGTCTAGTACTGTTTCCCCCAGTCCTGTTCCCCCATCACCACCTTTGAAGGTATATCATCGTCGGCCTAAAATTCCACCAGTGCCATCTCAGCAAGTTTCACCTCCGTCAGAGCCATCCCCGCCCGCAGCCCCACCTTCGCCCCCTGCCTCGTCTTCCTCTCCGTTGCGCGATCCCGAAGACTTTGAGCGCCCTATTGCCCATCATAAAGGTATTCGGTCTTGCACTGTACATCCTATTGCTCACTTTATTTCCTATAATCATTTGTCCCCGTCCTTTCGTGCTTTTACTACTTCGGTCTCCTCCATTTTTGTTCCTAACACTGTTCAGGAAGCCTTATCTGTGTCTGAGTGGCGGACAGCTATGGAGGATGAGATGTCTGCTCTTCATCATAATGGGACTTGGGACTTGGTTTCTCTCCCTGCTGGTAAGACTACTGTTGGTTGTCGTTGGGTATTTACTGTCAAGTATCTTCCTGATGGCACTGTTGAGCGCTATAAAGCTCGCCTTGTTGCCAAAAGTTACACCCAAACTTATGGGGTTGACTACTCCGAGACCTTCTCTCCTGTTGCCAAACTTGGTTCTGTTCGCATTCTTATTTCTCTGGCTGCAACTTTTGGCTGGCCGTTATTTCAATTGGATGTAAAAAATGCCTTCCTCCATGGGGATCTCCAAGAGGAAGTATATATGGAGCAACCGCCCGTGTTTGTTGCTCAGGGGGAGCGTAATCAGGTGTGTCGTCTTCGCAAAGCTCTATATGGGCTTAAACAGTCCCCTAGGGCATGGTTTGGCAAGTTTAGTAATGTCGTGCTGCAATTTGGTATGAAGCGTTGTCATTCTAATCATTCTGTCTTCTCTCTCACATCTGATCAAGGGAAAATATTGTTGATCGTCTATGTAGACGATATTATTATTACATGTGGCAATCACAAGGGTATTGATGACTTGAAACTGTTTCTACATCGTCAGTTTCATACTAAAGACTTGGGCAAATTGAGATATTTCTTGGGTGTTGAAGTGGCGCGGTCTAAGGATGGTATTAATCTGTTGCAGAGGAAATATGTGCTGGATATTCTGAATGAGACTGGCTTACTAGGGTCAAAGCCAGTTGAGACTCCTATGGATCCTAATGTCAAACTGTGTGTTGATCAGGGGGAGTTGCTTTCTAGTCCGGATTAGTACCGTCGCTTGGTTGGGAAGCTGAATTATCTTACTGTCACTCGTCCAGATATTTCATTTGCAGTTAGTTTGGTTAGTCAGTTTATGTCAGCTCCTCGCTCTCCACATTGGGAAGCTGTTCTAAGAATTGTAAAGTACCTCAAAGCCCATCGAGGACACGGTCTGTTATATAGAGCTAATGGACACTTGCGTGTTGAGGCGTTCGCTGACTCTGATTGGGCGGGAGGACCATCTGACAAGAGATCCACTACAGGATATTGTATCTTTCTTGGTGGGAATCTTGTTAATTGGAAGAGTAAGAAGCAGACGGTAGTTGCGCGGTCTAGTGCAAAGGCAGAGTACAGGGCTATGGCTCACACATGTGAGGTTGTGTGGATACGTTCTTTCCTTGAAGAGATAGGGTTCCTTGTGCAGGTGCCTGTGAATCTTTATTGTGATAATCAACCTACAATTCACATAGCATCCAATCCAGTGTTTCATGAACGGACTAAACACATTGAGGTGGATTGTCATCTTGTACGAGAGAAGTTGACTGGTGGTGTAATTGCTACTCCATTTGTGCCTACTAGTGCCCAGTTAGCTGATATATTTACTAAGCCGTTGTTCAAGCCGCGACTAGAGTTACTTTGTGACAAGCTGGGACTTTTTGATATTTATTCTCCAGCTTGGGGGAGTGTTAGAATATATTTATGTTAGTAGTTGACGTTTGTCCCACATCGCCTATCTTAGTCATGTAATGTGGTACACATTATCTTGTGTTGGGGTTCGTTAACACCCTTACATACTTCTTTCTCTCCTTTAACAGTATAGTACAGGGGGTCTCAAATTGCTTGGTGAATGCAAAGTTCAGTTGTTCAGTGCTATATATAATAGATCACGACTCTGCCTTGTATAAGGCCTTTTAAAGCCGTAAGGGCGCCAAAGCCCTTTGGAACTTCGTAGTTAAGCATGTTCTTCTTGCACCATTTTGAAGGATGGGTGACCTACTAAAAGTCCAAGGGGGTTGGTGGTCAAAGCGGACAATATTGTATAGGGTGGGAGCGGGTCATTACGCTCTTCGTGGGGCTCTTCTACATCACTCTCCTTCACGCCAGCAGATGGTGCGATTTAAGAACTCATTGTTGGGGAAACTAGATTCAACGTGGCTTATGTTGCATCCCCATCAGTTAGGGAGAAACTTAATAAGGAAAAGAGGGGAGAGAAGGGAAAGGAGGTCCCAACGGACCAAACACTGGCTTGCTTCCAACTCTAGCTTGTTTGTGAACGACAAACACCTATCAATAGACCACACTCGTGAAGGGTAGAAGTACCCTCAACACTATAGTCATTCTTGTGCATATATGAAATACATACGCGCGAGGGCACCCTCCCTTCAGTAGCTAGCTTTTAGGGTTGAGTTCTACCCAAGACCATGTAACATGATATCAGACCTAGGTACCGGAGATTTCTGTTCCAAAAATTGGTCTAAGCAGTGGACAACCGCCTCGACTAGGGCCTAGGTGCTGAAAAAGGCGTCAGGACAATTAGTTGTTTGCTTGAAGGGATTAATCGGAGAATTAGGCATCTAGGCAGGATTAATTGGGGGGTTTAACACATAATTTTGCAAATCTAAGTGGCTAAATGTTGCGGTAATATACCATTAAGGGTTTGAGTGTAGTTCTAATAATATATATACATTTGCACTTCGCAATAAAACGATCTAAATATAAACCTAAATCGATGTAAATATGGTATATACGTCATAATACAACATAAAGTGAAACTGTGTATGGCTCTATTTCTAGTGAAATTTTTTTATCCGTATTTCTTGTGAAATTATGCGTATGTAGCCTCTCTTTCCTCTATTTGGATGTTACATAATGTTTTACTTGTGTTAGTCTAATTATTCAAAAGTTTGTGGTGGGGAGGATAATATTTTAGAAAAGTTGTTAAAAGAGGAAAAACCAATTGATCTCTAGGCAAAACTTGGGGGTGGGAAGGATAATATTTTAGGAAAGATAGCATAGAGAGAGAGAGAGAACGTTGTTTGTGAATATGTGAGGTGTTAGGGCTCCCCCTTCTCATTTCATTGTATATATATGGACAAAGGTACATGTACAATAATACCCCTAGGAAGAAATAAAACAAACAAATAAACCCCTAACTTAACACTCCCCCTCAAGTTGGTGCAAAGATATCTATTAAGCCCAACTTGAACACAATGGGGTGAAAACTTCTACTACTAAGACCCTTACTAAATACATCAGCTAACTGGTCTTCTGATCTCACAAAAGGCATGCAAATTAAACCGTTGCTCAGCTTCTCTTTGATGAAGTGCATGTCGATTTCAATATGCTTCGTTCGATCATGTTGGACAGGATTATGAGCAATGTTTATGGCAGCCTTATTATCACAGTAGAGCTTCATAGGACCAGCGTCAGAAAATCCCAAATCACGTAAAAGGGTTTGGAGCGATAATAGTTCACAAACACCATGAGCCATAGCTCTGTACTCAGCCTCTGCACTGGATCTAGCTACCACAGATTGCTTCTTACTCCTCCATGTAATCAAATTCCCTCCAAGGAGGGTGCAATAGCCAGAAGTAGATCGCCTATCATCAATGGAACCTGCCCAATCTGCATCAGTGAAAGCTTCCAATCTCAAATGACCATGATTAGAGAACAAAATTCCTTTACTTGGGGCAGATTTAAGATACCTCAAGATATGATAAACTGCATCTAGATGACTAGTACGAGGTTCATGCATGAACTGGCTCACAACCCCCACAACATAGGAAATATCTGGTCTAGTGTGAGATAAGTATATCAGGCGGCCCACAAGTCTCTGATATCTATCCTTTTCTGTAAGCTCCCCCACATTGCTACCAAGATGATGGTTGGCATCGGTTGGCTTACATCCCAACATACCAGTTTCTTCCAAGAGGTCAAGGATGTACTTCCTTTGAGAGATAAAAATTCCTTTGTCAAATCTAGCCACCTCCATTCCAAGAAAGTACTTCATAGACCCCAAATCCTTAATCTCAAACTCTTGAGCAAGAAGAGCTTTAAGGCTAACAATCTCATTTACATCATCACCTATCATGATTATGTCATCCACATAAACAATAAGAATGGCAATCTTACCATTACTTCTCTTGATGAACATAGTATGGTCAGCATGACTCTGCTTGTATCCAAATCTCAACATGGCTTTGAGAAACCTGTCAAACCACGCTCTGGGAGATTGCTTCAATCCATAGAGAGCCTTTTTCAACCTACACACCTTTCCTTCTGTTGCAAAAGAGGAAAAACCTGGTGGTATGTCCATGTACACTTCCTCCTCCAGGTCACCATGGAGAAATGCATTCTTCACATCAAACTGTTGAAGAGGCCAATTCAAAGTAGCAGCACAAGAGAGTAGGGTCCGAACAGAGTTCATCTTGACCAGAGGAGCAAATGTCTCCTCATAGTCAATACCATAGGTTTGAGTATAACCTTTAGCAACAAGTCTGGCCTTATATCTCTTAACCATTCCATCTGTCTTGTGCTTTACAGTGAACACCCATTTACATCCCACTGGTTTCTTTTCATTTGGAAGAGTCACTAACTCCCAGGTGCCATTCTTTTTCAAGGTTGTCATCTCCTCTACCATAGCTTCTTTCCACTCAGGTATTATGATAGCTTCTTTCCAATCCTGTGGGATAGATATAGAAGAAAGAGAAGAGACAAAAGCACGATACGAAGGAGATAAACGGGAATATGAAACAAACTGAGAAATAGGATGTTGGGTACAAGTTCTAACACCTTTTCTATGAGCAATAGGAGCATCAAGATCATCAATAACAGTAGGGAAAGGATCATTACCAGATGAGTCAGCTGAAGAGGCACGAACTGGAGTAGGTGATGAAGATTGGCAAAGTGGTACCGCACATGTAGGCTTGCCTTTTTTCCCTCGAGAAAAGGTCTGCAAATTTGGCCTATCCAGTCGTTCCCGAACATCATGCTCCACTCTTTCTGCAGATAAACTCCCCCTCACTATGACAAGGTAGGTAAGACCACGAATTAGGAGTATGGTATGTCAACATCTCTTCCTGTCTATCATTCTCCCCCTAAAGAGATGAAGTGGACAGAGGATAAAAGGATTCTGTTTCCCAAAAAGTGACATCCATGGAAACATATGTTTTGCGAGAGTGTGGGTCATAACATTTATAACCCTTCTGAGTAGGAGAATAGCCAAGAAAAATGCACTTACGGGCTTTGGGATCAAGCTTACCACTAGGGTGCTTAGGAGCATGGACAAAACACACACAACCAAACACCTTGGGTGGAAGAGATGAGACCCGAGAACAGCCAGGGAGAAACTTAAGAGGAGTGTGGAACTGAAGAACACTGGAGGGCATGCGGTTGATAAGAAATGCTGCAGTAAGGATAGCTTCACCCCAAAAATGTTCAGGAACATTCATGGTAAACAAGAGTGAACGGGCTACCTCAGCAAGATGACGATTCTTGCGTTCAGCAACTCCATTTTGTTGTGGAGTACCAACACAAGAAGTCTGAAAAAGAATGTTAGTCATTCAGATATGCCCGAAAATTGCGATCAATATACTCAGTCCCATTGTCACTACGGAGCACTTTAATATTAGCATCAAATTGAGTACGCACCATTTTGTGAAAAGATTGAAAGCACGAAAAAACTTCATTTTTTGCCTTAAGTAAGTACACCCAAGTGACACGGGAATGATAATCAATAAAGGTAACAAACCAACGATAACCTAAAATAGAGGTAACAGGGGAGGGACCCCAAACATCAGAATGAATAACCATAAAAGGATAATCACTTTTTTGGTTAATAGGGGCATAAAAGGAGCGTTTGTGTTTTGCAAGTTCACACGCTTCACAAAAACACTTACTCCTAGTACAGTGCTTAACTAAACTAGGAAAAAGTTTTTCCAAAATCCCAAAAGATGGGTGGCCTAATCTACGGTGTCACTGATGCAGTAAAGGAAGAGTTGAGCCCACATCTGCTTCAAGAGCTTGGCCACATGACATAGGTGGACTGACTGGATTAGGTGCAGGCTCCAAAAAGTATAGTCCTCCATAAGCTTTACCACTGCCAATCATTCTCCCCGTATCCAGTTCAAGAAAGACACAATGAGTAGGAAAAAATGTCACTGAGCAGTTTAAAGAATGAGTAAGACTGCTAACAGAGAAAAGATTGGTGGAAAAACTTGGGACATAAAGTACTGAAGAAAGTGACATGGTTGGAGAATAATTTATAGAACCTTTCCCTGAAATCAAAGATAGGGATCCATCCGCTACTTTGACCTTATCCTTACCAGAACATGGAGAATAGGAGTCAAAGAAGAATGAACAACCTGTCATATGATCAGTAGCACCAGAATCTATTATCCAAGGAAGTGAGGATGAAGCAGTACAGGCACTAGCCTAAATACCTGTGTGAGCAAAGTGGGAAGAAGTCGTGGAAGTAAAAGTTGTAGTAGATGGAGAGTCAAGCCTCGTCATAAGACGCCTAAGAGACTGTAGAGTCTGTAACTCCCCCTGAGAAAGGGCACCACCATGAGAACTATCCGAGGCTGAGGGGTGTGACCGACCTCCACTAGAATCCGACAAGGTCTCCACAATAGACTCCGAGACATGTGCATGAGAACTTCGACCACTACCTCGACTACCACCCCGTCCTCGAGAGGGACGCCCATGGAGCTTCTAGCAAAACTCTCGGGTATGTCGAGTCTTGTGACAATAGTCACACTGAAGCAAATCACGATCAACATAACTGCTCTTATCCCCAACCTGAGCCTTACCATCCCGTTGAGTAGGAATGGCAACTAGAGCCGAGCGATCTGGAATGGAAACAGGTACCATAGGCACTCCGTCTAATCTCCTCCTCCTGAACACAAGCATGTGCCTCTCCTAAAGAGGGAAAAGGAACACGGCCTAATACTTGCACTCGAATAGGATCATACTCCACATCAAGACCCGCCAAGAAATCATAAAGATGGTCTTTCTCAACCATTTGTTGATATGCAGTGACATCAACAGTACAAGCAGTGTGAAAACTCTTATAGTAATCAAGTTCCTGCCACACTCCATTCAAATCTGCATAGTACTCGGCTAAGGACCTATGGTTTTGGTCCAACCCCCTAAGTCTCCTTCTCAAATCAAACACTTGAGCATCATTACCTTTTCGCACTGCCAGAAACCTCTTTAGGTACTTCTGACATATCTCAAAGTAAGAAAAAACAGGTAAACACAACCCAAGAGGACCTCCAGAGATGGTAAAGGAGCAAAACCAGTCAGTTTTGGTCTCCAACAGAGGTCACAGAGTCCAAACAGAGGTTAACACATGTTACCAGAACAAGTTTGAGTACAAAGGAGACGGCCATTACCCAAATCAATCAAAGAAAACCCACATAGCACCTATACGGACGTCGTTGAGTCTCGCCGGAGGGTATACGGTGGTCGCCGGAGGTAAAAAACCAGATTTTGAACAAAACCCAATGAGTTACACCACTTTCAGACAGAACCTAGTGAGTTACGACGTCAGCTGGGGTTCGCCGACGTCAGGCGAGGGTCGCCGGAGGTCGTCGACCTCAGACGAAGGTCACCGGAGGTCGTCGGAGTGAAGAGCATTGACCAACAGTGATCAATAGCTCTTGAACCAGCGTGAAACTTAGTCAATGTAGATAGGAACAACAGGAAGAGCTCACTTCGATCGAATAAACAAGGAGAACACACCCAAACAGTCGATCTTGTATAAAAGTCACAAACGTACACTCCTCTATGAAGCCCAGTCCATGATCAGGGCTCTGATACCATGAAAGATAGCATAGAGAGAGAGAGAGAACGTTGTTTGTGAATATGTGAGGTGTTAGGGCTCCCCTTCTCATTTCATTGTATATATATGGACAAAGGTACATGTACAATAATACCCCTAGGAAGAAATAAAACAAACAAATAAACCCCTAACTTAACAATAAATTTTAAAACAAGCAAAAACAACTAATATTAAGGAGCGGATTAATCCCCGACTAATCAACCTAGGTGGTGCCCGGCTGCCCGACTAACACCTAATGACTTTTAGAACATTGCCGGAGATGATAGGGTGCGCGTTTATGGCCTGCACGAGGAAGGAGTAGCCAAGTCAGCACGTTGCATGTGAGGAAGGGTGTGAAGCGAATTCTCACCTCATCTGGGTACAAGTGCAAGTGTAGCAGAGTACAACACATCATCTTTACCAATTCACATCTGCTTTCCACTACATCAAGAGATGAGTATTACCATCCTTCCAGTGGTTGACTTCCGCCTCACACATAAATGACCCAAAATCTAAAGAAAAAACTGATAAGCCCCGAATGTTGTATTTAACCAGGCTTATCTCACTCATTGTGTTCACACGCGCATTTTAGCGCT
This sequence comes from Vaccinium vitis-idaea, assembly GCA_963854785.1. NCBI lineage: Eukaryota > Viridiplantae > Streptophyta > Magnoliopsida > Ericales > Ericaceae > Vaccinium > Vaccinium vitis-idaea. The sequence goes on from OY978220.1 coordinate 14,136,754, forward strand.
TTATATGATTGATGTTGCGCGTGGTGTTGTTTTTTACAGTTTCAAGCTCAACAAGTGAATAGGCGCGTTTTGAAACGCATTTGGAAGCATCCCAAAGAATCCAAGGGCCAAGTGCCCCATGGCATCCCACAACCGAGCTTAAAGAGCCAAGAAATGAAGATTTGGCTGAGGCTCGAGAAGCCAAGAGGTCACGAGATCAAGCCGGAAGGCCAAGAAGCGACCAACGCTTGACGAACAAGCCATGAGGAGATTGGTATCGATACCACCCCAAGCTGGTATCGATACCTTTTGCCGTCCAAAATGCAAACATATTGGTATCGATACCCCTGTTGGGAGGTATCGATACCAAGCCACTTTTCTGACGAATTAAAGCAGTTTTTTGGGCTACTTTATTTCTTTCCACTTACGGAAAGTTTCTACTTTTAGTATATTTTTTTTGGGCTACTTTTAGGCCCTCCTCTCTCTCTTACTACTTCTTCCTCCTCCTTAGCCATAGAACTACTTTAAGGAGAATAACTCCATGGCTTTTAAGCTCTCTCTCTCGTCAAGAACACTTGTAAGTTTCGTGTTTCAGTAAATTTCTCGTGTTTTAAAGTTGTAGCTACTACTTGGATCTCTCTATAAATCAAGTTTATTTTCATGTATCCCATGTTTTTCATTTCCTTCGTATTTCTAGTCACGTTCTTCGTTATGATGCTTGAGTAGTTGTTTTAGGCTCGGTCATGGGGTGATTAGCATTCCGTGACTTAGGTTTATTCGTTCTTCTCGCCATATTGCAAACACAGACTATTAAACAAAGTTATGGGTTAATGTTATGTAACAAAACTTTGGGTTGTTAATCTTCTTGACCTTCCGTAGTCAAGGGTTGAAACTACTTGTTCACGTCTGGTGCTTGAGGCGATGTCACCCTCGGTGTTTGCCGTTTTTTCTCAAAAGAACCCTACACTTTATTGAACACCATTTCTAGTTTAAAGACAAGTTTAAAAGCCAAACCTTCCGTTCAAGGATATTTGATTATATCCCCTATTTTAGAGGAGACCGAATTGACCTAAGTTATGGGTAGTGTTGTGAACCCCCAGACTTTGCCTTGTTCAAATCATTTTCTAAATTCCATAGTCGCTAGTCGTTCTCGAAGTTAAGAGAATTTCACCCCCAAATCACAACCTTAGTTGGCCGCTTCAAGGCTAAAAACTTCACTCGCAAGTCAAATTTTATGCAAGGCACATTCGGTCTCTGTGGATTCGACTCCGGTCTTACCAGATACTATGCTAGGCGAAACCTAGCCCTACGCTTCGGGCATCCTAAATTACAACGCAAGTTACGGTAGCAAGCAAAAACCATGAAGAGAAAAGTCATCCACGAAGTTGGATGACAGCAGATATACCTGTAGCGGACAAACTCAGACACTGCTGCAGCTGCAGCTTCCCTTTGAAATCTTTGGGGTCGGTTTAAGGATTTACTCAAAATTAAGCACAATGTTGGAACCTGAACAAACAAATTGCAACAGAACAAATTTAAAATGGAATTCTAGAATAAGCAAGATAGTTCTGCAGCCAAGGTGACAATTTGATTCTTCTCCTGAACAACCACATCATTTCAGTAATGATTTATCTATTCAGTCAAAGCATAAAAGTTAAAAGCAGTAGAAGTAACCACAATCCAATATATACTTTTTAGTTTAATACTCCCTCCGTTCCATAATTTTAGTCCCCTACGAAACTACGTGCAATTTTTAAACTAAAAAATAACGCATCTATAAAATAATTTTTGGATTTTTTTCGCACCGTTTAAAAGTTCACAATGAGATCTATCAAACAAGATCCATATTGGTGAACAAATTATGTTCATAAGTACATTTTTTTTAGTTTGAAAATTGCACCCAGTTTCGTAGGGGACTAAAATTATGGAACGGAGGGAGTACTTCATCCTGATTCAGATAATTATAAAAGGCACACAAGAAGAAAAGGAAAAGTAAACTTTAACTTTGCTCACTCCATAGATTAATTAGTACAAATTTAGGGAAGATTAAAACCAGGACCCCCACGCTGATTCTCATACAATTGCATGAGCAAACAAGAGAACATCTGAATCTGCAGGATTAGATAAACTTCATTGTGTTTTCTATCCATTATGCCAGCAATCAGTTCAACAAGTATTCAATGCTACAGATGCTCAATCAGAACTATATATACACAAACCACAAGATGTCCAATCTTCAAGAAGTGAAGAAACTAGAGCAAGACCTACTGGTGATCTATTGTTTGAGTATTGGCCTTGATCCCGTAAATACAGAAATAAAGCGAACTTGGGGGAAAAAAATTCCAAGTATATAATTACCTCTTTTGGTCTTTTTATAGAAACACACCCTGCTAAATCTCCAATAAGATCGATCCACTTCTCCTTTTCAATTTGCTCTCCATCTCTAGCCAAAATCTATGAATAAAGGAGTTTTTCTATCCTTAGCTAACAAAAACAGCAGAGAGTTGCTATTATTCTGAAAGATGAGCAGAAGTTTCTCAACCATAAACGAGAATACCTTTCCCATTTCCAGATCACCAACACATTCACAGAATGCCTGAAACGCAGTAAGAAGGCCCCTGTATGGAAGAAGTTGGACAACACTCAAATTGAAATTTTAAAGGAACAGTAAATAGCAATTACATTTTCAGGTAAAATATAAAAGTTTAGACTGTACGAGTACCGTAGTGGTTCTTGTATACCAGACCTAGCTAAACCATGACAGCTTCCCAGCTGGAGTACAAGCACTGCTAAAACAGAAGAATAACTCTGTTCAACGGCCCTTTTCCCTACTTTACCACCACCTCTGCAATACGAGAAGTGCATTGTTCTATTCAATACACTGTACATCAAAATTAGAAGCTAAAGACTGCAATTGGACAAAAACCTGAAGAAGGCAGTCAGAGCGAAAATAGCAGCCTGCAGGGTGTCATCGTCTATGTGACTATCAGTGGAATGACTAGAACCATCTCCTTTCTCCAAATCACCATTAAGGACAGGTATCTGATCGAGGACAGATATTAAATGTTCCAGGAAGAAGAATGAAAGAATGGTATGCTGAGAAAATGCCTATACAAAATGATCACAAAAAGCAAATCAAGGTATCAATAAAAAGTCATTGGAGGCAAAAATAAACAAATAAGAGATCAGTCAACCATGACAATAGCAATAAAATCATGAACCCCAAAATCACATGCCCAGTCATAAGCAAGATTTTCAGCCTTCTCATTTTAGTAAAAGGTTTATAGGAAAAGGACAAACTGGATGGTCTCCCACTGTACGTGCTCTGTTGTTCCATTTTCTCCCCTCATCTCCTATTCTATCACCATTCATTACCCTTAAATCATACCAAAACATAGGTCGGTTGCGTCGGTGGGCCAACCTTCCATCATTTCTCGTGCATTCTCGTTCGTTCAAATCAAAGAATTACTTTCACTTTGATCTTAACTAGAACTTCAATCTCTATTGATTAAAAGGAAAAGATAGAGGATGTCACCAACACTTAAACAATTACAAGAACTACTACTATTATTGACACCACAACACAACACAACACTTCCTTAATTATCAGAACTAATTCTATTATTCACACCAAGACAATAAACAAGACAAATAATACAACTTTTATCACAAAAGACAATGATTAAATATGTCTCAAACTTATTAGGACTCACATAGAACGCATCCTGCATTGGCCAGCCACCTCGCAGTCTAGATATATCCTTTGAAACAATGTCCCTTCCTGCTGCAGCCAATACTTCATTGAATACAATCTTGGAACTCGTATTCTCGGCCAGAGAACATATCTTCTGATTGTTAAGGAAAATACTTGCAGAGATAGAGAACAGTTTATGCAAAGAACGAAAAAAGACAAATAACAAAAAAAATATTATGATAACAGCAAACTCAAATGGGGGTGATATTTGAACTAAAAGATACAGCACCAAGTGTTTCCTGACGCAAATATTTCTCAGTTACATGGACTGTAGCAGATAGCAGCGAATGGGTTGTCCTGTAGTCATATACATGTATCAACTACATTAGAACAAAAAAAAAAAATCATGGCACACATTATATAACTTGATCCAGAAACAAGTGTAACTTTGAAGGATGACACGTTATTCAAAACTTAAGGAAAAGTGTTTTCTTCTTGTGAAAACAAAAAGTACAAGAAAGAAATCAAAGAAAAAGGGGAAATAATAGAACCTTGATATGTCAGTCTCCTTCAGCTCATTCCCCCGCTTGATAACAAACTCAACAACTGCTTGGATAGCACCTTCTGCAGACTGCTTCACCTTATCACATATAGCTGCTGAGCAACCATGCAGGGCAGCTACAAGCTGCAAATATAATACGAAAATAGCATGAGATTGTTGCAGTTGGGAATCCAAATTCAGCTAAGTAAATCAAGGACAATGCATGTACCTGTAAAAGATGTGAAAAAAATAAACTCACCTCATCCCTTGTCAATAAAATACAGACAGAAGAAACAACCCTGTTGAAAACCTCCGATGGATCTATAGAAGCATCCTGAAGACACAAAAATAGAAACTCAGAAGAGGAAAACAAGGGATCATCAACATCCCTTCAACTGCTCATAAGAAAACCACAGGAACAATTTCGATAAAGAAAGTTGCAAATGCACTCACCCGCCGCAAAATAGCAATAACATCTTCAAGGGACGATAACGCAGTATAAGATGCTTCTATATCCACTCCAGAACTAGATGCCGTAGGCCTTGGTAATGAAAGGGCTATGGTGAAATATAGATCAAGAATCTGCGAGTGGAAGGAAACATTAACATAAATGAGAGAGATCATTGAAAGAACAACAAATAGAGTTCAAGAGGACCAATGCCCTTCAAACCATAAAAGAAGCAAAACCAAAAGGGAAAACAAGTAGGAGAAAACAGCAAAGAAATTTGTACTATAAAATCTACAACTGTTATTTAGAGAGAGAGATAAAGAAGTGTTGAGGGTGTTAAATTAACCCTAACACGAGAGAACTTTATTTATATTGTCACGAGACATGTTACATAACATAACTAAGCAATGTGGGACAAAACATATAAACTATTCTAACACTCCCCCTCAAGCTGGAGAGTAAATATCAATAAGACCCAGCTTGTTACACAGCAACTCCAATCGTGGTTTGAACAATGACTTGGTGAACATATCAGCTAACTGTGCACCAGTGGACACAAATGGAGTAACAATCACTCCACCAGTCAACTTTTCTCGCACAAGATGACAATCTACTTCAATGTGTTTAGTCCTCTCATGAAACACCGGGTTGGATGCTATATGGATTGCAGCTTGATTATCACAGTACAAATTCATAGGCACATGCACAGGAAATCCTATCTCTTCAAGAAACGAACGTATCCACACAACCTCACACGTCGTATGAGCCATTGCCCTATACTCCGCCTCAGCACTCGACCGTGCAACTACTGTCTACTTCTTACTTTTCCAAATAATAAGATTTCCACCAAGAAAGATACAATACCCTGTAGTGGATCTCCTGTTAGATGGGTCTCCTGCCCAATCAGAGCCAGTGAAGGCCTCAACCTGCAAGTGTCCACTAGCTCTATAAAACAAACCACATCCTGGATGGGCTTTGAGATACCTCACAATTCTTAGAACAACCTCCCAGTGTGGAAGGTGAGGAGCCGAAATAAATTGGCTAACCAAACTAATTGCAAACGAGATATCTGGACGAGTAACAGTAAGATAATTCAACTTCCCAACCAAGCGACGACACTGATCAGGACTAGAAAGCAACTCCCCCTGATCAACACACAATTGGACATTAGGGTCCATAGGAGTCTCAACAGACTTTGACCCCAGTAAACCCGTCTCATCAAAAATATCCAACACATATTTCCGCTGCGATAGATTAACACCATGCTTCGACCGCGCTATCTCAATACCCAAGAAATATCTCAAGTTGCCTAAGTCTTTGGTATGGAACTGATGCTATAGGAAAAGCTTCAACTCATCAATACATGTCTGATCATCACCAGTAATAATGATATCATCTACATAAACAATCAATAATATTTTCCCTCGGTCAGATGCGAGGGAAAAAACAGAATGACAACGCTTCATGCCAAATCGCAAGACAGCATCACTAAACTTCCCAAACCAAGCCCTTGGAGATTGTTTAAGCCCATAAAGAGCTTTCTGAAGACGACATACCTGAGAAGACTCCCCCTGAGCAACAAACCCCAGTGGTTGCACCATATAAACCTCCTCAACAAGATCCCCATGCAAGAAAGCATTCTTGACATCCAACTGAAACAAGGGTCAGCCAAGATTGGCAGCAAGAGAGATAAGAAGGCGAACAGAGCCAAGCTTGGCAACGGGGGAAAACGTCCATGCATAATCGACACCATAAGTCTGGGTATAGCCCTTGGCGACAAGACGAGCTTTGTAACGCTCAACAGTCCCATCAGGATGATATTTCACAGTGAACACCCAGCGACACCCAACAGTAGTCTTTCCAGGAGGAAGAGGGACCAATGTCCAAGTATTATTGCTATGAAGAGCAGACATCTCCTCCTCCATAGCTGTCCGCCACTCAGAAATAGACAAGGCTTCCTGAACAGTGTTAGGGACAAAAACAGAAGACACAGAGGTAGCAAAAGCACGAAGGGATGGAGAAAGATGTTCATAAGAAACAGACTGAGCAATAGGATGATAAGTAGCACAAATACGTTTACCTTTGCGTAGGGCAATGGGTAAAGAATCCGGGGAAGAAACCGGATCAACAAACGAAGGAATGGGAGAGGGATCCGGATCTCGCAACGGAGGAGAAGGAGTGGTGAGCGGAAGCGGAGCCAGTGCATCTCTAGAACGGCGAACATATACCTGCAATGGCGGTGGAGGCGGTGGGATATGGTCCTGAACCTGCAAGTATGCTGAAAGATCCTCAGAGGAAAAAGTAGGGGGGTGGGGGGAGATGGTGTAGTCTGACTAGCAAAATACGGTACAGACTCATGAAAAGTAACATCAGCAGACACAAACTGACGACGAAGGGTTGGAGAATAACACTTATATCCCTTTTGAGTACGGGAATAACCTAGAAACACACACTTGATAGACTATCCACAGGGTTGGCAGCACATATATTTGGTGAAGTGGAAGGAGCCATGACAGAAGGAAAAGGCCATACCCAACTACTATTGGATATAATAACTAAAACTTTTGCAGTGAAAATTTTCCAGATGCCTGAGAAAAATTTACGAGAACAGGAGGGGCCATTGGGAGTCCATTATCAAACCAAGAAGTGGTATGTGGTAGATGTCCCATACCCAACAATACTCACAATGAAAAGACTATCTAAATTGAGGCTGAAAAGCTTTGTCCATGTCCAGGAACAATTAGAGATAATGCGTAAGATCCCACGTTGGTGGGTGATGAGAAATGGCCTTGATATATAAGGCAACCCAAGCTGCTACCGTATAACCTTAGGTTAACCTTTTGAGGCACGTGGTTGGGCTAAGGGTTAAATAGGTTAACTGACGCGGGTTGTTCAAGGTGGTATCAGAGCTTACACCAACCGGAAGTGTGAGGTGGGTCCCGCGAGGAGACGTGCTAGGTGGGCCCGACGAGGGAGGAGCTTGAGGTGCTTGTCCTACCTGGGCGGGTCCCACATGAGACGAGCTTGAGGAGCTTGACGTGCTTAAGCGGGAACTTGTCTCACATCGCTTGGTGGGTCGAAGTAGTGGACCATGGAGCACGACAGGGATGTTTGCAATCTTAAGTGGGGGAGATTGTAAGATCCCACATCGGCAGGTGATGAGAAATGGCCTTGATATATAAGGCAACCCAAGCTGCTACTGTATAAACCGAGGTTAACCTTTTGAGCCACGTGGTTAGGCTTGCAGGTCAGTGTGGGTTGTTTCCTAATGCTGACTACACTTCACCCTTGAATAGTTTTGACTGGAGCAGACAACCCGTATGTGCTTCACCTTGCAGCATGATTCCAATCAACCAGCTTTTTTCTAATTCCAAGGCCCCTTGACTATTAGAACTACAAAATACATCCCATAAGACATTGTGGAAGAAGAGTGAGTTTCAGGCCCAGACCACAAGAAGTTCCTGAAGATTTGTTCAATAAGACGACAAATGGACTTTGCAAGAATGAAATGCATCTCCAAAACAATAAGCCATACTATTTGCAGCCTTCCAGCATATGACCAAGATTTTGAATCCCGGTGCTTAGTGTTTTTTGTTTCTACCTATGTGGAGCTTAACTTTCTTATGAATGTTTGCATTCCCTTTCTGGATTCATTTCCCCAGCTTTAAGAGCAGAGGAGTAAGCAGTCAAAGCTCTTTTCTAGAGCACCTAGACAAGAATCAGACGGATCTGATTGAATGGCTAACTGAATAGCATTAAGCATAGACTTAGCTTCACTAATCTTGTAAGATATGTTGCCAAAGTGAGAGATGTTAAGCTCCCTAAGCAGCTCCCTAAGCTCAGCTTTTAAGACCTTTAACTTAGAGAAAATTAATAGTTAAGACGTAGGGAGTGCCAGTCAGGGCTCTGCCCCAAACAGGGGAGACAGTACGTAGGAAATCAGAGCAATTACGTGAGAAGTTGTAAAACTTAAAAGGTGTAGGGCCTGAGTGTCTACTAGACTTGACCAGGACTATGCCAGGGCAAAGATCAGAGATGCCAAGAGGAGAAAAGCAGCCTCTGAATCAGGGAAAGTACTTGGCCAGGTTTTATTACCATAACTCTGTCCAACTTACTAGGAATATAAACACCATTTTCCTCTGTTAGTCAATGTGAAAGTATGTGTCATTATAGGTTAGACATTCAAGCTCCAGATGACCAATACAAGAAAGAAAATTCCAAATTGCCAAATTTCTTAGACATGCAATCTCCTTTCTACTACAATATTAGAAACCCCAAGAAGAATCCAACCCAGAACTAGAGGGGGGAACACAGAAGTACAGATATTAGATCAAACCAAAGCTGAGTTCTGGTTAATGTAGAATTTTTCCATAAATGGAGGTGGTAATAAAATGAAAAGAGATATTTATGAGAAATATCAACAGTAACCAACTTACAAAGAATAGAGCAAAATCTGGATAGAAAGGAGGGTCTTGTCCCACAAAAGAATTCTGCCCTAATTACTAGAGAGCCATGGTCCCCAAAAAATAAAAAGAAGAAGATTCGAAGAAAAGTGAAAGATCTAACTTTAGTTTTAACAAGACCAATAAGGTCCACATAATTCTCAGTTATATAAACAGCAATCTGTTTGGGTAAATGATAAGCCCCGTATGTTGTATATATCCGCGCTCATCTCGCTCATTTTGTTCACACACACGCGTTTTAGTGCTTCATATGATTGATGTTGCTCGAAGTGTGTTTTTTTGGTAGTTTCAGGTCAAAACACGGTATAAGGCGCATTTGAAGCGCTTTGGGAAGCATCCCAAGAATCTGAGGGCCAAGTGCCCCAATAGCATTCCACCACCGAGCTTCAAGAGCCAAGAAATGAAGATTTGGCTAAGGCTCGAGAAGTCGAAAGGTCACAAGATCAAGCCGGTGGACTAAAGCCATGTTCAAGACCTACAAAGACTCCCGGTTGATTCCGGGAGTATTCAAGCGCCCACAAGACCAAGTGTCACCCCTCCCGAAGGCCATACGATGATTTGAAGTGCTTTGGAAGAAGTCTGGAAGCACGCAAGGCCCATGGGTTGACCAAGACAAGAAGAACAAGCCAAGAAGGCCTGGGTATCGATAACTAAGAAAAAGGTATCGATACCTCTGCAGTGACAAGCTAAACAGACAGCTGGGTATCGATACCCCTCAACTTGGTATCGATACCCAGGCACTATGGAGAAATATTTTGCAGGCAAGTATCGATACCCCTACCCTGGGTATTGATACCAAGCAGTCGGGCAGCTGATGAAAGTCGCTTTTTGGACTTTCCACTTATGGAAAGTTTTACTTTACTAGTGCTTTTAGGATATTTTGAGAGAGAAAAAGATGTGTATATAGTCTCACTCCATCTCTCTCTTGTATCACTCTCCTTCATTTTACTATTTTTTCATTTTTGGTCTTTTTTCTCTCCTCTCTCCTCCACTGTTGAAGGAGCTTGAAGCTCCAATTTCTTCAAGAACCCTAGTAAGTTTAACTTGTCTTTCATTTCTCCGTTTATTAATAGTTCTTGTAATCATCGGATCTTTATATAAATCTAGTTTATTTCCGTTTTCACCAGTTAATTCTTTTTCATGCTTTTCTAGTCATTTCCTTTGAAAAACCTGGTAAATAAGTGTTGTTTGTTAATTTCTCAAGGTTTAATGTTGTAGGCAAACTTAGGATCTTTACTAAAAATCAGTTTTCAAGTGTATTTGTCATGTTCTTTATTTCCTTCAAATTTCTAGTCTTATTTTCTACTGTGGTTAATGAGTAGTTAAAATTTTAAATAGGCTTAGTCACGGGTCCGTTCTTCTCGTCAAAAAGCATACATTTTTGTTGATCAAAGAATTAGGGTTTCGTTTTATGTACCAAAGTTTGGGTTTGTTAATCCCTTTTATCACACGGAGCCAAGGGTTTAACTACTTGGCACATGTGATGCTTAGGGCGATGTCTATTTAAACGTTGGCCAAATGAATCGAGAAACCCTAATCTTTGTTAAACACCTTTTCTAGTCAAATGGTTTTAAGCTCTAAATCTTCCGTTCGGGAGCATTTGACGATGTCCCGAGCCAGTAATCAAGAGAGGAACAGATTAGCCTGAGTCATGGTTATTAAAATCCCCTAGACTTTGGCTTAGTTTAATTAGTCATTTTAATTTTTCAAGTCATTCTTGAAGTCAAGAGAGTTCCACCAATCAAATCACAATTTTAAGTTGGCCGCTTCAAGGCTAAAAACCTCATTCGCAAGTCAACCATCACGCTAGGCCCATTCGGTCTCTGTGGATTCAATCAGGTCTTACCGGTTATCATGCTACGCGACTCTTAGTCCTACGCTTCAGGCATCCTATTTTACGACGCAAGTAAAGGTCGCAGGCGGTAAACAATAAATTCTAATACCATGTATTTTATTCCTGACAACATGAAAAACATTTCGTTCACGGAAACCTCAACAAACCAAAAATAAGGACTTTCCAGTAACTTACCTGAGCAGAAACTTTTCTAACTTCAGAATTTGTATCTGCGCATCTTGGAAGATAAACTATGACCCTATCCCCTATAAACAAGGCATCACGACTTGGCAAAACAAATGCAGCTGGAAACAATAATAGAAGAAAATTAGTGAAAAGCTAACCATAACAGATACTGAAGTTGATACTAGTAAAGAGTAGAGACTAAAAGACTACATGGTAAGCTGGAAAAATTGCGATTCAAAGCATGGTCGAGTTTCTTGTTGTGCGTGCAACTTCCATGGCAGCCAAGCATACAATAACCACTAGCACAAAGTGTACGAAACTTAAGAAGCATTTCATGTGCCGCACGACATCCTCTTATTCTCTCGCACTCCACAGGCGATGAAACAAATTGATCTATCTGTCTCAGGATATGCAAAAGTTGCTCTGCTCGACTTCTTCCATCCTCACCACTGATTATAACAGAGTAGTAATTAGATTATGTACAAAAAAAACCTTTTTCATAAGGTAAATGCATAGATAATCAGTTACACACAAAAGCAAGCACATTTGGACTTTCACTACAGAAGGAACATATGGAAATTTTTCTTTTCAGAAGGTGCCAAAAGTTAATAGAACCATCGAGCGGCAACACAATTACATCCAGAGCGCAAAAGAGCCAAAGAGCAGCAATCTCAACAAGATTCAGTCCATTCTGAAAATACCACAAAAAGTACTCCAGAAACAACTAAGAACTAAACACACCAAAAAGGATCAGTAACTCCACTCCAGTCCTTCTCCTCCTTCCACAAGCTCAACGACAGCAAGCCCACCTGACTCTCTTTCTTACAACTCCCTTGGCAATCACCTTAGACCTGTGGTCCTCCACCAGCATTCTCTGCATTACCCGACCAGAGGACAACACAAGGGACCGTAGTTCCCAAGCAGTGTATAACAGATAGTGCTTTACTGTCCCTCATCTAACTATGAATCAACAAGCAACCCAACAATGATAATTTAACAATCATTAGAATGCTGCATGCCACAGTTATTTCTGCTAGTAAACCTAGGGCCTAACTTGAACATCCTCCCCATGAGGTCCGTACAAGTTTCATACAACGCCTAACATATGTATCAAGTTCCTAATACTCCTACCTCCTACAGAACGAAGTATCTCAGTAGAAACTAGAAACACCTTCGACAAATCTAACCGTAAGACAATAAGCTGTCAAGGCCTACTTCTTAATGGCATATCATATCAATCATCAAACACTAGCTCTGAATCTTCCACGCCAACCAAGATGTCTAATAAAACCCATATATCTAAGTCTACTACTTGTCTCTTAATTGCACTAGCAAAGAAATTATACACCAGGTGAATGTCACAATAAGTCCCTAATTTCATTAAAAACCAAAATTCTAACAGCTACAAAATCATTTAAGACCAATGCAGCCCTAGTATTTCTCACTTCTAAAGTAAAATTGACTCGGTTTTAACGTTCTTTTCTTCTTCTTCAAATATATACAATCAAGTCAATAAAAATTACCTAAAGCAGCACCATTGGTATTGTCTGGTTTCCTACATACACTCCTAAGGAAAGTTTCTTCCTTCGGTTGGCTATCAAAGGCAAGCACAGAACCAAAGATAAGCTTTTGGGTGCTGTTGACATTGATACTTGCCTCGTCAGTCAGAAGGAAGATGAATCCCTGGCCCATTTAGTTATTAATCTCCCTATTCCAGATCAGTTTGGAAGGAGGTCTCTAAGCTTTGGTGTATCATGAAGCCTCAGCATTCAGGGAACCAGGAAAATAGGAAATTACTTAGCTGACTGGCAAGTTCAATGGTAAAGGTTTTTATAATGACGTTAGGGAACTTGCATAGGCTGCGGGGTCTCCAATAACTAGCAGAAAGGAATTCACACTGTGATGCAGCTACGTTGTGAACTCAAAGAGTTATAGTGGACTTCGTATGTCTCTAAAAAACCGTGTAGTTTCAACTTTTTTGAGATCTGTAATTTGAAAGCTATTGCTCTTTGTATTCCAACTTTGGGAAATCGGGATTTTCATTTTGCCTAATACATTGTTTTCTAGAGTTTGCATTAAGATTGCATCATTCCTTATCAGATCACAAGATTCTAACCATCTCTCTCCGAATTTGAGAACCATTGTACCTAATAACCTCTAATTTACCCCAAATTTAACTCAAATCTCTGCATTCTCTGATTTGAGCTCTAATTTCAGTCCTATTCATAACCCTAATTGGACTATTTTCAAGCCCTAATTTGAAGTTTCCATTCCGATTGGACATCATTCGAACCATAATAGACAGAATCAAGTCCAAAACTGACTTTTTTCAAGACCTAATTTGCAGTTTTGATTCTGACTGGACTTTATTCCAACCCTAGCAGATAGATGCAAGTTTGCGAATCCTAGTGGATAGCTTGGTATACATTGCTGAATTGATTTCCTAGCAGCTTAAACCTTAGTTGCAGGAAACGCCTACTTTAAGGCCGCTCCCAGACGAGAAACGCGATTCCGCGTTTCTCGCTCAGAAACGCGACGGGAGCGCGTTCCCCTTGAGACAGGATCGCGCTCCTAAGGAAGATAGGAGCTTTTGGTTGTACTTCCGTAGCCAGATCTCTGATTGGACCTCAAGCTCCACTGGACTTCGTTCGCCTCGTTGTTTGCTTCCAACTACAGGATAGAAACGATTTACTCGTAGACTGTAATCATCGGAGAATAAGAGACAATTTGCTTGGAAATTGTAATCGTCGGCGACTCTGAGAGGGTCGATTTGTTGCGGCGAGAGAGAGAGAGAGAGAGAGAGAGAGAGAGAGAGAGAGTATCGAATTAACGCTAATGAGTCGTTGGGCTGGATATTATTGACTACAGCTGTTTTTCTTTTTGGGGATATGAAGTACGACAGCTGTATTGCAACCAACAACTGCTGATGTAGTACTACAGCTGTATTGCAATCAACGACTGCTGTGTATTAGTAATAATCACCGACTGCTGTGTATTAATATTTGGGCAATTTACCAAAATCTATTAATAGTTGGGCTGGGCAGCCCAATAAAGTTTACACATCTCATTTTCGTTCAAGATAATGGACTTTTATTGGGCTGTTCTTTTAAGTGTGCACAGTGCACAGACATTATTTTTTTATATGCCACCTTTAAAATATATAAAATACATAAAAATACATAGACGCTCCCAACCTCGGGAGCTTCTAGGTATCTCCGCTCCCCCGCTCCCGCCCCCGCCTCCGCTCCCGCCCCCGCCCCCGCTTCGTGCAACTTAGGCTTAAACTCTTAGAATAGTTGGCAAATTAAAGTTGTACGAGAGCTTTGGTTCCCAAGAAGTCTTGGGTTCAAGTCTCTCTATACACATTTGTCGTACATTTCACATCTCCTCATTCCCTTTGCATTTTGCTTCACTCTATGTGTGGATTGTTCATCTCCAAACGCAAGACAACGTGCACCATTGCACGTGAGGAGGGTACTCGATAGATTGTTATACATTGTTGGTCCCACTTCCAATCAGCTTAATAGTTTACGAAATCAGTAACTAAGGGGGCGTTTGGTAACGTTTTTGTTTCATGTTTTCTGTTTTTGTTTTCAATTTTTTTCAAAACTAAAAACAAATATGTGTTTGGTAATTTATTTTATGTTTTGTGTTTATCAAAAAAGTTTAAAAATTGCCAAAACACAAAAAAGGTGAATTGCCTTGTTTTTAAAACAAAAAACAGAAAACAGAAATTTTATTACCTTTTGTTTTTGTTTTTATACACAATAAACATGATCCTACTTTTAGCTTTTTAGAAACAAAAAACAAAAACATTACCAAACGCCCCCTAAACAATCCCAACGTGAATCCACCAATTGGAAGAAAAATGGCGATGCAAATTAAAATGGCGAGAAGCAATTAAGAGAGGTTTACAACGGAATCTACAATAAGAAATTACCTTGTGAGAAGAATTGCACATAAGAGAGTGATAAGATTGTCTATAAGCGGATTGACAACATCGCATGGATCATTTGGCAAAGCAAAAAAACCTAAGGTCGCCTGCCAATTTTAAAGAAAATATTAAAGGACTAACCAAGTAGTATTGGTATGAATAACGATTAATAACACTAACAACATGCGGAAAAATTGCACCTTCATCACATGATTCCTCGTTTCAATTGTTAGCTTGGGTTCTACAGAAACCAAAGTTGTGCAGGCACTTAATGCAAGAGCCTGCAAAACATCCACATATAGAAGGCGAAAAAGATCAAATAGGTCCTTGGGCACCAAGAGCTGAAGCAATGTGAAACAAAACTTTCAGTTGACAACAGAACAGATCGGATAAAGCAAACAAACCTGAGTGCGCAAAAGTTCAACACTAGAGTCAGTAAAGCCCTCGTCATCATCACTGCCCATCAAAGTTAAAATATAATCAAGCAACTGGTCCCTTCTTTTCAACGGAAATGATATACCACTTTCTGCAGCACTAATGACAGCACGACCTGCATTAGCAAACAAAAATGCATCAACTACACAAAAGAACGGCAAAAAAGATAGTCTTAAACACAAAAAAGATATTCGCATAGAAAAGAGTAATGTTAAATGACAACAAATTCTAACATTGCAAAACCAAGATGCATTACTTTTTCTGTTTTCTGGTAAAGACAAAACTAAAAACTCAGAAACATTGAAAAAACTGAAAACATTATGTAATGCCTTCTAACTGCATCCCGTGCACACCAGCGCACCAATTATGGGGATCTAAAAAGGTATAAAGGCGAATGAGTCACTAGTGTTGCTCTGTATACCAACAGTTCCAAGAATAATTGCAAAGCATTTCCCCAATACAGAGAGGGACAATGCTTCCACATGGTGTAAGAAAATTTGGAACTACAAAAAGAGGATGAAAAACGCATAAAGGTGCATGCTAAACTACAACAATATCATAACAAAGTATCTGAATGACCTTTCAAAGTGTTCATATAACCTCATCATGCTATTGACTCTTAAAAAAAAAAGGTAATGCAAACTATATGAAACAAATGGTAGCAAAAATCAAAATTGATCTTAATCTCAGCAGTCAAAACCATAGCCATACCCTTCTCTAAACACATTATAGGTAATCGAAATGGCACTCCATTTGGCATGAGAGTTGGCTTCCTCAGAGCCCTCTCTGTCATCTCTTCAGCCCAAGAATTATAGCTTCCTCAGGGATTCCCCTACATGCTAAAGTCTTTTCCATCATTTACAACAATCATTGGGTATGGCCTTTCCCTCCATGTCTATTTACCCACTTTCAATGGAACTGAGTGAGGCATGATCAAGTTCACCTATTGTGCAACAGTATCATACTAATGGCTGGCTATTAAAGGAAGGCTTAGAACTAAAGTCAAGGTTATCAGCTGGGGCATCCAAATTCCTCCTACCTGCCCTCTATTCCAGAAAGAAGATGAGAGCCTTCCTCATTTTTTATTCAACTGTCACAATTCTGGATCAGTTAGGCAACAAGTTTGCACACTTTAAAGCATCTCAAAACCTCACCGCACTTGAGCTAATGAAGTGATTTGGCAAACTAGGTGGAAAATCCTTTCACAATGTCATGCGGAACAGCGGAAGCTTGCTTGGCCAGCATATGGTGTATTAAGTATGGCACGAAAGGAATTAGAGTTTTTTCGGGTCATTCAAATACAATTTTCCTGTGTTCACAAGATTAGTAGATTTTAGGCTAGGCTTATGGGTAATCAATTCAGCTTTACTAAGCCCTCCCCCCAAATCCTTCTATATGCATTATTGGAAAATTCCCGTCAAGGTTATATCCTGAATTTCATAGTTTGTTTAGGTGATTACCTATTGTAATGGTATCCCTTCTTTCTTTGTTTCGTTTGTTCTTTGATAAGATTACCCAAAAAGAAAAGAAATTAAAACAAAACCTGAAAAGGAAACTACTCGTGATGGCCGATAAGTGCTTACAAAGCTGCTATTAGTTCAAGAAACAGTAGAATACTCACATATTCAGACACACTAAGGGTTTTTATAATTGAAACATATAAATCACTAACAAATCTGAAGTTTGATATCACCCAATAAGACTGGAAAAGAAAGATGAAATCAACATAAATACACTTAAGGAAGTTCACAAACCTAACAAATCGATAGCAGTGATAACAGCTTGCTTCGCTGTAGGATGGCGGACATGGAGAAGCCGTGAAAGCATATTAGTTCCCTGCATGCAAGAGCAACAGGTAAGAAGCATAATGCATAAACAGATTTGTCATGCATATTCTCACATACAATGTATTCATAAGGACCTCATCAACCTGCCCACACCCCTCATCAAACTGTACAACACAAATTTAAATATCTAAATTATATCCACCCTTCATCCAGAAATGCATTGTCATACTAGTACAAGGACATGTATTCCACAACTTAAAAAGACCAATCACCAACAAAGAGTAATTGCATTTCATTGGAGTTGAAATTGATACAATAGAAAGCCCAGTAAATCAAATGACACCTCTTCTGGTTAGCTTTCGGACTCAAAAGGAACCCATTCGCCAATGCTGGCACAACCATTGGCAAGTCCATACATACAAGAAGGACTATACATGCCTTCTCACGGGGAGAAGAATTGGCTCATTAACCATACAGCAGTAAGTAGGAATTGTTCCATCCATACATGGATGGCATACATTGTCTGAACTATGAAGGAAGAGGATAGAATAGGTACAGATCCAAAATGATCCTTATTTCATCAATCTAAACTGCTACGCTGGAAAGTTCATCAAAACGAAATCAGCCCTCTTGCATACTGTTTCTCTCCAAAACAGTACCTACCAGCCAATAAGGAACGGTATTCACAACCTTGGTTGATTAATCTGGATTACAACACAACCCTTGGTAGCAGGATCCTCTAAAATGGGTGCGCTCCCAAGACCGGAGCTCTCATCCAGACGGGAACCCACTCCTAAATAGAATGGGAGCTTCCACACTAATCTTAAGGACAAAATTCTCACTTCTCTTTTCAAATATATGCAAGGAAGAAGAAAAAGAAAAAAGAAGTAAGAGAGATTTAGAACTGTCTCTCTCGTCTAGTATTCTACCACTTATCCACGTGTTTAGTCCATATCTTTGGCATAAAAAAATTTACTGGGATGACATTTCTCACACACGTTTATAGATATAAAATGTTTATATACACACTCCCTTTGCAAATATATAACGTATGTACAATACATATAAATATATAAAAACTTATTCATATATATATTTATTTATCAAATATTATCTCGCCGCTCAACCTAGGGGAGCTTCTACATACCACCGCACCAGTTCCCGCTCCCGTCCTCGCACCCGCTCCGTGCAACTACAGATCCGGTGGACGGGGGCGGAGAAGGACACTCCACCAGTGATGAAGGACATACAAAGACACCACTCGGAGAGCCACAGAACATCTTGGCCCACCGAACAATGATGGTCGCTTGGGCAAGGCCATCATTGTGCGACAATGGAGCCCTATGCCCGTGTGCCAGTCGAAAGGTGGTCGGACCCATTCCATTCACCGCCGTATATGACTGGATCTGTAGCTAAAAATGCCTTCCCACCCTAGCCCTGCTATTCTCACTGCCACCAATTGTCTGGCAACATTATTGAAGGAAGCCATAGTGAGGTCATTTGTGTATTTTAAATGACAGAAATGTGGTCGGATTTAATGTGATTATATTTGTTAAATGATGGAAACGGGAATCACCCAAGCGTCTGAACAGTGGTCATGCAAAAATAAAGAGACAATAGGACACCATTGGACTAGTAGCTCATACAATGTTCAAGTGTCCAACGCAATTGGCCGGGAATGTGTGATGAATTAACAATGAAGCAACGCCACCTTCTCACATGTGTCGATGCTTCTCATCATGTTCTAGTACTACGGAAGAAGTCAATTTAACAAGTTTTGAATTATTATGAAACCTCAAAATGCAGATACACAAAGAGTGAACTTTGGAGAGAGCACTAGAGAGACATCAAGTTTTATTCATGTGAATTATTCCCTTCGGTTGTAGAAGTGCACTCAACTACAAAATCACCCTTGTACAGATAATAACAGGCCAAAAGGACGTATCAAACAAACAGCCTCTCCAATCCTTCATATTGACAATGTACGAAAATCTACTTCAAACACTGGCCAAACCCAGTATCTCGTAAGTTGTAAGGTGGAACAGTTTCAGTTCTTATCAATCCATTTGAACTTCATATCTTCATACATTTCATCTTCTTCTTTTTTTGGGGTATTACGCCTAGATCACCCTCTCTCAACATATTATCATCAAAATAGGAATATGGTCCAACAGTCTAGTTGAAATAATCTTACGCCCTGTTTGTTTGAGGGATATGTATATGAGGGAGGAAGATGGATATAATAAGAGGGGGATATAAGGGTGGATATGGTTGGAGGGGTATTATTTTAAAAGGGGAGATTAAAAATAACTTTGTTTGTTTTGTTGTTGTAGAAGAGGGATATAAAGAGTTGGATAATGTAAAATACCCTATTTGCCCCAAATAAAAAAAACAAAAAGTGAAAAAAGTAGTGGGCCACACCCAGGTATTGCACCTCTGTCTCTTCCTGCGCCCCTCTCTCTCTCTTTTATGCTATCACACACGTGGTGGGCCAAAGGGCAGAGTGGAATTCTGGGGAAATGAAGCCATAATGAGGCCGGATATGGTTTAGACTGGGGGGGAGGTCCCTATATTTTATCCTTCCGGAGGATGATATACATATCCCTGGATTTTATATCCGGGTGGCCAAAAACGTAACAAACACAGGATAAAAACTACCCGGATATATATATATCCGGCTCAAGCTCATATCCCCCTCTTATATACCGGCAACAAACAGGGCGTTAATGTTATTAATATACTATCTTCAGAGCCTACCAGGTTCCCGGTCAAAAAATAAAGCCAAAAGCAAAAAGGGAAGGTACAGAGAGACAGAGAGAGAGAGCATTCGTGGTACAATTACGTGGCAACCTAAGAAACAAGCTCAATTAGATGCGCATGTTCATTATACCACGAGCTATTCACCCGGAACCCAAAGAAAGTAGTATCATACCACAAGAGCATCTATTCTGGCTTCGATTACGGTAGACGGAGCATATCTTGCTGCATACCCATACATCAGAGCCAAAGCAGCGTGTATGTCATCAGAATCATCCATCTTAGCTCTATCGGAGAAAAAAGACAGAAATCTGCAGCCAATAGAGCACCATAATGGTCAGAGCAACAGAATTAAAATACAAATATTGAAACTTAACTTTTAGATTTCTAGAGCACAAAAGTAAGAGTTCGCTTGTTCAAGACCAATAATTCATAAATAGATAGTTTCAGCGTAAAGTGCCACATTTTCTGAACAGCCTGGATGAATGCAACTATAATCCTCAACATACACTCCGCATAATCATCAGGGGAATATCTGAAAATGTTTTACATGTGGTTACAAGATTATTTTCATATATAAAAATTTCGTCAATGTCACGATAATATAAAAATTTCGTCAATGTCACGATAACAAGAAAGACATAATCATCAAAATTAATAAAAGCAAGAAAGCTAAAGCGTCACCACAATCATTGTACATAGATAAGGGTTTAAAGAAAACTAGAACATGCACCCACACCCACATGCATATCAAAAGATAAGAGTATAGTTATGCAATGATCCCGGCACACACCTTTGAAAGATACTCTGCTCAACATTATTGAGAATGGCTTTCAGTTTTTCCAAGACAGTGTCCAAGTGGGATGCTGCAACCTGGAAGTAATAAACATAACATTGTTTAGATGTGTCAACATAGAAGACGAGCAATAGAGTTGCAAAGTGCAGATACCAATCCCATGGCTTTCGCCAACCCAAGCCTATTAGTCGGAAAGGCAATATTTGCTTGTTTGTACATCCAATCAATCTTTTCACAAACATAAGCCCTGTTATCAACTCTCTGAAGAAGCATGCCCAGACACCTGTGTAATAGACAGGAAAAACGAAAGAATTCCAAACTTAATGAGTCCTCCTATTACAGATTCCTAAATGCAAATTTTGCTACTACTTATCTTTGGCAGGATTATTTTTTTCTTTTGAGTTTCATATTTCATTATATGAGGAAAAATTGTATTTTAGTTTGGATTAGAGGGAGCAAAACATGTACCAAGGGAGAGAACCGGAAGAAAATCTCTTCTACTTTCCCCCATATTCTCTTTCACTTCTCTCTTTTTCCCGTTCTTGTACATCTTTTACCTCACCTACCAAATGTAACTGGGTAACACAGGACAATGTGGTGCTGACAATTACAGATTTGTAGTGTTTTTTCTTTTCTGGCATTGTACTCTAGGAAAACAAACTACTAGAATAACCAACTAAGTGGGTAGACTTCACTTCGGTAGATCCGAAAACATTTCGAGTCATGGTCTCACAAGAAAAGATTTAGGCATAAAGAGTCCACTTCGCAGAATAGAAGATTTAGGCATTTTTGTCGATTGCTAGGAAGAGAAACCCTAGGTATCTAGTGAACTCCAAGAAGAATTATAGTTTCTTTAAAATCCTGGCTTTTTATTTATAATAATCATGTGGTCCAAAAAGTACTCAAAATCTTAATTGAATCCTCAATTGTTATTTAGGCTACCCAAAGTAAATCATGGCTCGAATATACAATTATGCAAATCTTGTATAAATTTTTTATTTTACAAACATTAAGGGACAATTAAGTATTAAGTAACATCTGATGTACGGTACGGTTTTCTCATAATGGAGATTTTTCCTTACAAAAGGGACAACGCCACGATGATCCTCATATTCAAATTAGCTTACGTTCAATTTTTGGGATTTTCCATTAGACTGGAATTTAGACGCGTTCAGACATAATTTGCAACAATCAGAGATGCACGATGCCACGTGTTGCGATGAGATGCCAGCAGAATCACAGGCGTATATCCTCACCTGTTTCACCCCATTTCCACCGTGTGTGTGTCCACACACACACACAGATACATAAGTATAATTACACTACAACAAAAAAAAAAAAAAACCAAAAAAAAAAAAAAGCAAAAACATTAAGAACTAATCAAGTAGTCCAGTTCTTTACAAATTTTCGGGGTTAAATATGTTATAACTTCAAAGTATTGGACCAAAATGTAATTTTACACATAAATACATATGAATGTTAAAACCCTAACCTCTCAGCGTAGCATAAGCATCTCTTCAGACGACGACATGGAACACTAACGACAACGACCAGCAGCCATAGAACGACCCCTAGATCTCCTTGGTCGTCCTTAAGGTGCAGGTCCAATCTATCTAGCTAGGGCGACAACCACCCCCTTTGACGCCGACTCTCTCTCTCTCTCTCTCTCTCTCTCTCTCTCTCTCTCTCTCTCTTATGTTGCTCCTGTTGCAAGATGAAATCTGTTCGTCTTTTGTTTCTGTTGCTGCTACGCACCAATGGCCCTTCTTGCCGTTGGATGTTAAAAATGCTTTCCCCAATGGTTATTTGTCTGAGGAGGGGTTTATATGTGTCCTCCAGGGCTCTTTCATGCCGCCGTTCCTGTTTGTCGTATCCGCCGTGCTCTTTATGGCCTCAAGCAGTCTCCTTGCGCTTGGTATTCTCGTTTTCATGATGTGGCCCTCCAGATTGGATTTCAACCTAGCACTCATGAGTCTGCTCTCTTTACTCGCCGCACTCCTCATGGTTAAGGCTGGAAAAAAAAAAATCGAAAACCGGACCGAACCGGAAAACCGAACTGAACCGCCATTTTTTTTGGTTTTTTTTTTTCAACCGGTTCGGTTCGGTTCAGAAAAATTTTAAAAACTGAGTTTAGTTTCGGTTCGGTTCTCGGTTTTCAGGAATTTTTGGTCGAAACCGAACCGGTTCTATTATAATATATATATATATATACATATATTTTATATATATATTAAATATTTAAAAAATACAAAAATATATAAATAGGAAGGAGATGCCCTAATTATTCTGGCCAACCCTAAATTCCTCTCTCAAGTCTCACTGTCTCAGTCTCTCATCTTCTTGAGAGCAGGCGAGCAACCACCTCTCTCTCTCTCTCTCTCTCTCTCTCTCTCTCTCTCCGGTGAAGAAATCCGGCTAACCCTAGGTCAATCGAGAGTCGAGATCTTCATCTACTCATGTTACCTCGAGTAGCACGCTAGCATCCATTACCGATTTACCATGAGTGACCTCGAGTAGCACTGTAGCACAAGCAGCCATTACCGTGACTCCGTGAGTCTCTCTCTCTCTCTCTCTCTCTCTCTCTCTCTCTCTCTCTCTCTCTCTCTCTCTCTATGGTCGAGATCTGGCAACTCTAGTACTCAAACTTGAAAATCTGGAAAAATCTGGTGTATGGCCCAGGACTGTATTTTGAAAATCTGGTGACTGGTGTATTGTCCATAGGACTGTATTTTGAAAATCTGGAAAAATCTGGATAGGACTGGAAATCTGGATAGCATTGTATTTTGACTTCTTCATGTGATATTCAAATCTTTTGCAGGAGCAGTTAGCACGGATCTTTCGTATACGAATCAAAGCCACATACCAAAGGTATAACGTCTGCTATCCCGTCTAAGACTCTAAGTTCTGCCAGTGAGCAGTAGCACTGTATTTTTCTTTTGTCCAATGATTCAATCGGTGGTTTAAGTATGTGAAGTTCGGTTGGCTTGTTGTTGGCTTGTTGCTCTTCATGTGTTGGCTGCTTGTTAGCTTTAAGCCTTTAACTACAAATTTGAAATTACTATGAAATTTAAAAATTGACTAAAGTAAAATAACATTTTCCTTTGTAGATGGATGTATCTGGGTATGGGGTAACTCGCATTGGATCTAATAAGGTTGATTCGGTTGATATTGATGATGAGAATGAACCCATCTTAGTGGATGATGAAATTGAACCCAAGAAGAAAAAACAACCAAATAAGAATGTGTCTTTAGTATGGGATCATTTTTCAAAAGCAGAAAAGGTGGGTGACAAGATGAAGTCTACTTGTAACTATTGTGGAACCGAATTTACTTGTAATAGCGATGTTAATGGGACATCGTCAATGAGAACCCATCTTCTCGTTAGATGTAAAGTTTATGAGCTAAGCGACTTTAATCAAAAGAAGAGGAAAAGGGAAGGGACTCAAACAACCCTATGTTTTGAACCCGTTGGTGCAGGAGGAAGTATTACAGTTCCAAAGCTTACAGCTGTAAGCTTTTAGTGTGGATGCACGTAGAAAGGCCTTGGCAGAAATGATTATTCTTGATGAATTGCCCTTTCGGTTTGTTGAAGGTCAAGGTTTTAGAAAGTTCATGCATGTGGTGCAACCAAAGTGGACCAAAATCCCATCTAGAATAACGGTCGCAAAAGATGTTCTTGAATTGTTCATAGATGGGAAGAAAGCGTTGAAGAAAGTATTTAAGAACCAACGAATTTGCCTTACCACGGACACTTGGACTTCTCTTCAAAATCTTAACTATATGTGTCTTACGGCCCACTACATTGATAGTGATTGGAAACTAAATAAAAAAATTATTAACTTTTGTTTAGTTCCAAATCACAAAGGAGACACACTTGGTAAGGAGGTTGAGAGATATTTGGTGGAGTGGGGGATAGACAACATTTTGACAATCACAATTGATAATACAAGCTCCAATAATGGCATAATTGATTTCATGAAGAAGAAGACCACGAAAAGAGACTCCCCTATTCTAGGCCATGAGTTTTTACATGTTAGGTGTTGTGCTCATATATTGAATTTGATTGTCCGTGAGGGGTTGAAAGATGTTGATTCATCAATTTCAAGGGTGCGCAATATTGCTAGGTATGTGAGATCCTCACCTCAAAGGTACCTTAAGTTTCAACAATGTGCTCTTACCGACAAAATTGATTCCAAACTTAAGCCTTGTTTAGACGTGCCAACTCGTTGGAACTCAACTTTTTTTTATGTTGGAAAGAGCTTTTGATATATCAAAAGGCTTTTGAGAGGTTGGAAGAGGAAGATAATCTCAATGTTGTTCTTGGTGTTAGAGAGGATGAGTTGGGTGTACACAATGCAAATGATATTGGATTGGAAGTAGATGGGCCAAGTGACATTATGGAGAGTGGGAAAGGCCAAGGGAGAGGGAGA
Organism: Vaccinium vitis-idaea; assembly: GCA_963854785.1. Classification (NCBI taxonomy): domain Eukaryota; kingdom Viridiplantae; phylum Streptophyta; class Magnoliopsida; order Ericales; family Ericaceae; genus Vaccinium; species Vaccinium vitis-idaea. The sequence continues at coordinate 14,162,038 of OY978220.1, forward strand.
GCCAAACAACCAATAATTGGTACTCCTTCTATTGATGATTGGAATGTTGTGGAGTTGTATGTTGAAATCCTTAGATTGTTTTACATTGTAACCGAGAAATTTTCGGGGTCTTTATATGTGACTTGCAATTCATTCTTCAAAGAGGTCATGACCATTAAAATTGCAATTGCCAAATTGGAAGTGAGTGATGATGTTAACTTGGTGTTTTTGGCAAGGGGTATAAACAAGAAGTATGACAAATATTGGGGTAACTTTGCAAAAATAAACCCTTTGTTGTTATATGCTAATGTACTTGATCCCCGTTACAAATTTGTTTATGTGAGATGGAGTTTGGGCAAATACAATGACAAAGGAGATGTTGGAAGCAAGGTTGTTGAGATGAAGGATGGGATGAAAAGGCTTTTTAATTGGTATGAGAAGAGGAGTATTGACGAAGGGCAAGCACCAAATGTTATTGAGTCCTCTAGAAACAAAGACAAGAAGGGAAAGCGGGGGTATGGATTTATGCGAGGCAATGGATTCGGAATTCTTGCAACACATGGAAGAGGAGACTAATATGGTGAGCAAATCGGAGTTAGAGAGGTATTGGTTGGAGAGTAATGAAGATCCTAAAGTTGAAAGCTTTGATCTCTTGCATTGGTGGTCCATTAATTCTTCCAAAGTATCCCATTCTCTCTCAAATGGCACGGGATGTTCTAGCTATTCCGGTATCTACCGTTGCATCCGAATCCGCTTTTAGCACCGGGGGACGTGTTCTTGACCCATACCGGACCTCTCTATCTCCCAAAATGGCGGAGGCCCTTATTTGTGCACAAAATTGGTTGAGGTACCCAAGTGAAATCTCTCTTCCAGATCAACTAGATGAAGTGGAAGAACTTGAATCGGGTACTTAGTACTCTTTAACTATAATATGTTTGTTGAGTTTTGTTTCAAGTATTTCATGGTTTAACATGATTCATGTTCTATGTTTTTGTTACTTTGTAGTGGTTTCGGAAGCATTTGAGGAATCATGTCTCACCGAATTATAGTTGTTTCGGAAGCTAATTAGGTACCTTTAAATTTTGTTTTGTTCCTTTTAATATTTTTAGTCTTTACAATCACTAATTTTGCTGGAATGGAAGTATGGAACTTGCTGTCTGCTGGAATGGTCCAACTGTTGAAAGTGGATTTTTGTATTTGAACTTGCTGTCTGCTGAAATTTGACTCTAAAGACTTGTGTATTTGAATTAGACTCTAAAGACTAAAGACTTGTGTATTTGCCTATTTGGGTTGAATGTCTCATGACTGCATGTAATAAGAATTTAGTAGTGTAGTTGGTAACTCAAGTGTTAAAGACGAGTAGCTGTGGAGTGAGACTGTAGTTGTTATTAGTTATTAAATATTTGTTAACTTAATTTTCTTTTTTTTTTACTAGCTGGTCGGTTTTTTAAAAATTTTGGGCTTCAAATTAGTGTGAAGTGAACTGTTGAATGGGCTGAAAATATGCTCTCATGGGCTGAAAATTAGTTTTTATGGGCTGAAACAGTAAATAAATGGGTTAAGATTCATTGGGCTTGGCCCATATGAAGCCCCAGGCCCGAACCGAACCGAGAATTATAAAATCGGTTTCGGTTCACCCATGCTCCCGAACCGATTTTCTTCGGTTCACTCAAAATTGTCCCGGAACCGGGACCAAACTGAACCGGTTTCAGCCCTACTCATGGTTTGGTTCTTCAATTGCTCTATGCAGATGACATGATCATCACCAATTCCGACTATGCGGCTATTGATGAAGTGAAGCATCATCTGTTTCACGAATTTGAAATGAAAGACTTGGGTCCTCTCCAGTATTTTCTTGGCATTGAGATTGCCTCCTCTCCTAAAGGTTATCACTTGACTCAGATTAAGTATGTATCCAACATTCTTCATCGCACTCAACTTACAGATAACAAACCGGTTGATACTCCCATTGAGTAAGATGCCAAGCTCTCTGCATCCTATGGTGCTCCTCTTGCTGATCCTACCATGTATCGTGAGCTTCTTGGTTGTCTCATTTAGCTCACCGTTACTAGGCCGGACATTGCCTATGCTATTCATATTGTTAGTCAGCTTGTGTGTGCCCCCCCGGTCTACTCATTGGGTTGCCTTGCTTTGTATGATTGTATCCTCTGTTATGTTTGTTGCACCATGTTTCAGTGTTTACTTCTCTCTTCTTCTACTTCAGCTTTGACTCTTCGGACCTACGCTGATGCTAATTGGGCAGGTGTCATCTCTAATCGCAAGTCCACCTCTGGATCTGTGTTTTCCTGGGTGATTCTCTTACCTCGTGGAAAAGCAAGAAGCAATCGGTTATTGCTCTTTCTAATGCAGAGGCTGAGTATCATGCCATGGCTCATGCTACCTCTGAAGTTGTTTGGCTCCGCTTGCTATTATCGAATATGGGTCTCACTCTCTTCTCCCACCCCTCTATTGTGTGACAATAAAGTGCCATTCAGATTGCTCATAATTCAAGCTTTCATGAACACACGAAGCATATTGAAATTGATTGTCACTTTGTTCGCCACCATCTACAGTCCGGCACTATCTCTCTACCATTCATCTCTTCCTCTCTTTAGTTGGCTGATTTCTTCACCAAGACGCGCACCATCGCTCGTTTTCCTTTCCTCCTTGCCAAACTCTCGATGCTCTCCGGGCTCGCATCATGAGTTTGAGGGGAGAGTGAGAAAGCATAGGGACTTATTATGTAATTTATCTTTTATGTTAGGGTTCCTTTTGTAATCTTCTTTTATGTTAAGGCCGGGTAGTTTAGTCTTTTGTTATTAGGGGTTCTACTTATTCTTGTTCTCTCATTTGTAATTGGAGTATTCGATATTATGCAAATACCTTTCTCTCTCACTCCCCCCTTTTGCAAGTCTCAAAAGCATCCATACTCTCAAGATTTTAGTTTGTTCTCTCTCCTAGAAAACACTTGGGAAAATTGATTTGGATATTCATTATTCACCATTCTCGAACATAGATGCATCATATTTGAGACAGAACGTTAAAATCATTAGTTGCTAGGGTATCGGCATTTTCCGGTAACAAAGGTTTTTAACTTCAGTTTCCTCTCAGCTATTGGCGCTGGGTTCAGTTTCATTTCATAAATAACTATTCAGTCCACTAGGCTCACGTCAAATACAGGTTTAGAAAGGGGGCCGGAGCTTGAAGAGTCAAGCAAGCTGCACTAACCTATTATGTTTTCCAGCAGCAACGGATGAAACAAAGAAGAAGAATGCATCTAGGGTTTAATAATGGAGCTGGGCTTCTTTAGTAAATAGAAGGGATGGGTTTGCATTTTGATGCAATGAAGATTTTAAGAAATAGTATATTATGTTTTACTTATTTTTTTAGGAAGTCTTGAATAGATATTTTAGAGTATCTCGTTTCCTAGTTTAGTTTATTTAGCTTCCTTTTTAATTTTTGCTTAGTCAAGAAATAATTTAGTTTCTAAGTTTCTAGTTTCCTTTTTTCTTTATTTCCTAGTATGAAAGGTTTCTTCTACAATAAATTAAGTTGTAAGACTTGGGGCAATTCGGTTGAGCTGGAATAAAGAAGAAAACAGAGAGCTTTTCTATATATTGTGAGTTATGAGATTGTTCTTGTGTTTGTCTTGCATCACATTAGGGATCCCTGTGCTTCTTCGTTCAATAGAAAAAGTAACGGTTTATCCAGGCTTCTTATTCAAATTACACTACAAATTGGGGCCTACTATGTTGTATAGAGTTCATCTATCTATTATGAAATTGAGCTATTTATTGGGATTGGGCCACGTTTCCTTTTACAAACAGTAAGGGAACAAGTCTATTTTTTATTTTAGTTTTTGGCACATGAAAATCAAGTGTTTTTTTTTTTACATACTCCATCCGCCCCAAAAAGTTGGGCCTCTTTTAAAATCCAAGTTTTTATTGAGACATAATGATTACATGTACAAATTTCTTACTTTCCAAAATTGTCCTTGTGATTATTTTACTACTTGGTCATGAGCTTTGCTTGGGTGCCATAAAAAGGTTAGAAGGGGAAATGTATGAAATTTAGGACATTGAACTCTGTAAAGGAACATGAATTAATGGACAGCCAAATATGGAATAAGGAAATAACTTTATGGGACGGAGGGTGTATACAAGTACAAAAAAAAAAAAAAAGGAAAATTACGTGGCGATCTCCGTATCCGTATCCAAATTAGGATACATATCCACATATACGATTCAGATACCCGGATCAGTGTAGCACACAGATCCTACCCATCCCTACCTCCCGCACCAACCGAAGGGAAAAAAGGAAAGAGATGAACAAGTATCAGCTTCATCAAGCACAAAAAGTCAGATTGTCGTCTTAAGAAGTCCTTTTCCTATCCTCGTGCATCACAAGACTTGATCATCGGACCCCTAAGGCAATCTCAAACCAGCAATTGTTAAGAAAATGAACAAATAGTTCAATTTCTTTCACCCCATTGTTATCTTAATTACGGAATCAGCAGTGTGCATATTTTTAATCCCTTCATTTCCAATTTCTCTCTCACTTCGTAACTCTTCTCCCAACTCCCAAGTCCACTATTTTAATTGAAACTATGCTTCTGGGCACAATCCAAAAGTAAACCACTAATCATTAGAATACAGCATAATGCGTAGATCTATGAAGCACGACACTCCAAATAGGTCCCCATGTCGGTGTTGGGACTCGTATGGGACACGCCAGGTGTCAGTGTCCCTTAAATTTGCTTAGTGTTTTAATTTTTTCACAAGTAAACATGATACTCCCTCCATCCCATAAAGTTGGTCCCATACGAAACTACATGCAATTTTCCAACTTAAAAATAATGTACCTACTTAAATAATTTTTTGCACCGTTCAAAATACCTCATCGAAAACTATCAAACAAGATCCATATTGCACAAAAAAAATATTTTGGTAAGTACTAAGTACATTATTTTTAAACTTGAAAATTGCACGTAATTTTATAGGGGACTAACTCGGGATGGAGGGAGTATTACTTAAATATTTGGGTTTTAGTGAAATAAATATATATGAGCTACCCTTTAACACATCCAAAACCTAGCGGAAGCCAAAAAAGAGGAAAGAGAAAGCAATACAACACCTCTCTCTTACCTATTGTTGGTGAGTGTATAAATACCAAGGTGTTCCGTAGCCTGTTGGTTAGGAGTCTTCCCCTTAACCATCAGGTTATAGGTTCAAACCTCGGTAGGCAAGATTCTAAAAAAAGAGTATATCTATTGTCATGACCCCCGCCGTGTCTCTGTCCGTGTCCATATCCGTGTCTAAGCTAGATAGGCGTAGATCAATGGCAAACACTAGAAAACAACGTAATACACCAACAATGTAGCATGCATGCTAAAACCACAGGACGCGTCTAAGCAACGTGATCTTCCCTATTTCCTATAACTCATTATAAAAAGCTTTCCTTTCTGTACTTTCTTAACCCGATTGTTATAACCAAAGAGAAGTTAAGAAAGCAAAAGAAAAAACAGTGAGCGCCAACAATTCAGCATGCATGCTAAAACCATTGGACACCATCAAAGAACCATCTGAATTCTGAAAAAGAATAAATTATTTTTCGACCTTCTTATCTGATATCATAATCAAAGAGAAGTTAAGCAAGGAAAAGTACTTCAATGCATAATTACCTGTGAAGAAGCGCCATATGCTCATCATCAGGCTTATAAAGTTCATATTGTTTTGCAAAAGCATTTCCCAACGAAATCACCCAGTCAGTATCTTGAATAACATCCAAAGATTCTGCAAGAAACTGCCCCCAAGAAATAAAGAATTAATAGCATGACGTGGTATTTAAGATGGCCAGGATTTAGTAAATCAGCTTTATTACCAGACAATAACATATTGCAAAGAGAAAGATGCACATCCGGCAAGAGGAAAAAGAAAACACAACCGCAAGTCAGGACACTCCTTTACCAAGAACATCACAAGATATAGCTACACGGTATAAGAGGCTAGGAGACAAACAAAGCAAGAAATAATCTGGTTACTATACAACGCCCGTCCCCGTATATAGTATTCTCCACTTTGGCAAGCTGTGCATGGCTTTAAAACTCATATCCAATAAAGGTTCAAAGTTCACACATATGGGGCAATTCATAAACATCATCAAGTGATACAGAACAAAGCATATGGACTTGCTACCCTGACCTCACCTCATCGATCGGACCCCGAGATGTGTTGGCGTTCTAAATGAGATTATTTTCAGTATTATTGTAATTAATTATGTTTTCATTATTTGAATGATGTTCTCACTGCTTTTCTGCACCTTTTGGTTTACCATGATCAACTCCAGTAGTGACCCTTGTCTTCGTATGGTAGCTCATGTTTTCAATTTGTCCAGCCTCTGCTACCATTTGTAATGGGTGATTCTATTTGCAACCCTTTTTTTCCTCCATACAGCCCATTTTCTTCACTCTACCCACAACTAAAATTCCCCAAACCAATTTACTCTATACAACCCACTAAATACACCTAAACTTCCAAAAATACCCTTCAACCCATTCGTACTTTGAATGTCGAAATACACACCCATTTTCGACAACCACATGTCGATTTATATTGAAGGTCGAATTTTCAAAAATTTACAAGTATAAACTTCGGCATCAAAATGTCGAAATAAGGTAATAATTTCAACATTATCTTGTCGAAACGTATGTTGACAAATTACAAAATTTTACGAGTACATATTTCGATATCAAAACGTAGAAATTATCTATAAATTTCAACATTATATTGTCGAAACAATATATGGAATTCCTCAGGTATCGTTTTCGGAATGCAAATGTTGATGTAATGTGTAGAATTCGATATTATGATGATGAAAAAAGTAACTTAAGTCAACAATTTATTACTGAACTTTGTCTTGCATAATTTCGGTTAAGTGAAAAGTTTCAACATCGAAATGTTGAAAAAGTTTGTATATTTCGGGGTATGAATGTCGAAAAAAACCCGCAGTTTTTCAGATTTGTAAGGGCATTTAGGTCTTTAGCCAACAATGAAAATTGCGGACATTTTCCTGGGTTGTATGGTTGAAAAAAAAGGGTGGCGTGTCCCCCGCCATGTCTGTATCCCCATTTTTTTAGAATTCCAATGTCCCCGTCCCCGTGTCCGTATCTGTATCCATGCATCATAACCTGTAACCACCTATCTTTTCACCCCTTCAAATTCCCTGAAGAAAGTACTCTTTTTCATCCTTCGAACTTTTCCAAAGCAGTCAAATTACTTAAAGACATGTTCGTTTTATCCAGATTAAAACATTGGATTGGACGACAAATCAAACAAGACCACAGATTCCACACCAAGACAAAAAGGATGCCCAATACAAGACTATACAAAACTTGGATATTCATCATCCTACAAGTTTGAATAGTACATGAAAAAAATAGTCAAACATGAACTACAAACAATTGGAATTCAAATAAAAAACACATAGATTACATATGTAACTTAATTTTTTATCAATAAGATTCAGACAGATGCAGATATTTTGCACTAGACGAATCTTTTTTTCTTTTTTCACTTGTACACCCACCACTCATCTATAGAAAACAATAAGTTTTCCGCCAACACAAAAACACCAATATCTATTTTGTTCATTGCCTCTTCATTATTGCCTTAGAGTCGGTAAATCAGTGCACACATCTTTCCAAACACGCTCCACCCAAGGCTTTTTGTATATTAAGGGTAAGGAAAGTATTTGTGATTTTATGAGCTCATTGAAACAACAGTTTAATAAGTGTTATGCATCTTGTAAACAATATTCACTGTGTTCACTTCACATTTCCAAACAAAAAAAAATTCAAAAGGATTAAAATTTCCCCATCTCTCATCTCTCCAATCATTAATCACATTTCTCTCTACTCGTACCCCCCTCTCCAATCATTATTCTCATTTCTCTCTCTATCTCTCTCTAATTATTACTTTTTCCAACACCCATCCAAACACTTTCTCAAAATATTCTTCTTGAAACTCTCAACCAAACAAAGCAATTATTCCTTCTAAAGGATTCAATTATAACCATGAGTTTTAACAAGGTAAAATCAATAAATGACAAGTGTTGGAGTCCACTAAAGGATTTTCCACCACATAAACAAAAAAACACATCTAAGAAGAAGAACATGCATAGTGAACTACTCATTGGGAAAGATTAATATACTTACGTTGATTATCATGTCATCCCAAGTTTCTTGATATGAAGGATCCTGCTTTAGGTCTTCAGTGTCACTCACATAAGCTTTCATTTTTGGAATCTAGAGCTTACGAAGCAAGGAAGGAAGTTAGAATCAAAGGCATAACCACTTGAAAAGATCTACCTTAACCCGATTTCTTTCTGACAAGAACCATCTATTGATACTACAAACTATAATATTAACCCAAGAGCAAACTTCCGTAAATAACATCAAGCATAGAACATTCATGGATTCCTGTCATAGTATTCAAATATTTACTATATATTAGGAAAGTAGAACACAAAATCACATAAGTTATCATATTGCTACAATCCGCACAGTGGCCCTCCCCAGATACTAAAACAATGCCAACCCATCAGGGTCATAGATTTTGAAAATACACAAGTGAAATAGTGAATTCATTTTCTTTCTAAAATGAATTAATGAGGAACTAATTTCTTTATGTTGCCTCTTATTCTGTTCCAGCAATTAGCTTCCACGGTACAACTTGTAACGCCTCAGTGGCCAACGAAACCCAAAAAATGTGTCTATTTTCAAAGTTTGACCCCTCGAGAACCGATGCAATGGCCAACGAAACAATAAATTAGTCCATTTATGGAAGCGTTTTGATGTAATCAATTACCCTTTTCTCTAACCCTTTTCTCTCTATCTACAAATTACTATATTTCGCAATTGGACCCTTTGGTCATATCATCACCGCTAAATCTTGCATATAAAATATAATTGCTAGGGACGGGGACTAGAGAAAAACATTTGTCATTCAAATTCTCTTGAAAATTCTGCCGAAATTAAATATTACACCAATCATGTTAAGTATCAGAATACATTCCCTTCTAATAGCAGGACTCTCATTCCTTAGTAACATGATCCTTCTAAAATGGGTGCAATCCCTAGACGGGAGCCATCCGGACGGGAACCTGCTCCTACATAGGATGGAAGCTTCCACGCTAATCTTAAGGACGAAATTCTTATTTCTCTTTCCAAATATATGCAACGAAGAAGAAAGATAAAAAAGCAGGAGAGATTTAGGACTCTCTTTCTCATCTTGTATTCTACTACTTATCTACGTGTTTAGTCCATATATCTGGCATAAAAAAAAATCTATTGGGATATCATTTCTCACATGTTTATATACATAAATATATACCTGCTCCTTTTGCAACTCTAGAACATATGTACAATACATATAAATATATATAAATTTATTCATTAAATATTACCTCGCTGCTCCCAACCTTGGGAGCTTCTACATACCCCCGCTCCCTTGCCCCACACCCGCTCTGTGCAACTAAATCTCATTCAAATTGCAAAACAAAAGCCAAGACTAATAGATCCTAAGAGCCAGTCCATGATAGTTTACCTCATCTTGCCAAAACAGGTTGATATTTTTTGGGAAAAGAGGTGCAAGGTAGCACAAAACCTGCAGATAGAAATGAAAAACAATCAAGTGGTTTTACATTCCACTCATCAATCCAATACAGAGGAAATCAGCAGCAGAGTTATAATAATCAACAGAGTAATAATTAAGAAAAGAGTCCCAAGCCCCATTGAAGAAATATTTCCAAGAGAAATTTTGGGAAGGCTCTTTAGGGAGGATTATTAACTGGTATAACAATCCCAGTTTCATCATCATATGGGATCAGTTCATGCATTTGAAAGGGTTCTCCAAGCATGAAAAATAAGTTGCACAGAATGGTCAGAAGAATTAGGTTTTGGCATGAGCATTGATGCGCAGTTGGCCTTAAGATAGTTTTTTTTTATGCATTCCGGAGTGCAGTCACCAAGAGGCACTAGTTGTCAGCTAATGGCCTTGTTCATTTAGTAATTTTAGTTTAGTTTAGTTTTGGAGATAGGGGTAATAAGTGGAGAGAGAATAGGGGTAATAATTGGAGAGAAGTAATGAGTGGAGAGAGAGAGAGAGAGAGAGAGAGAGAGAAATGAGAGTAATAATTAGATATAGGGGTAATAATTGGAGAGACAAAAAAAGGTAATGATTACAAAACAAAACTAAAACTAAACTAAACTATGAAACGAACAGACCCATTAGCTTTTCAAGAAACCAACTCATTATATGCGTAGGATTCCTGCCAACAATAGCCAATTCGAGGTACAGTCTTCCCATAAGATTGTTGATACTATACAAGAACATTGATAATTTGTTGAGTGAGGATTATCCGAACCTCGTTTTCCTGCAGCTCACTTTATGTTACACCGTCCAGGTGTCTATATCTTTCGCGTACATCGTTTTGTCATGCCTCACCATGGCATGGAGGGAGGATGAGGAACAAGGTGAGGCCAGAATGGCAAGAAGCCCCTCTGATTTGGTCTAGTTTATATACAAACTCCAAAGAAAGAGGGAAGACACGTCGCCAATCATTACAATTTTGTCCGGAGTACTTCCTTCATCTTATTTATTTTTGGTGGATTGGGAGATCATCACTTTGAAAAAGTTTTCATTTACTCTGTCGAGGAGAGATGAGAGTTATTGCGATCAGCTTACATCTCTTTTCTTGTAAATCTTGCTTATTAATTGCACAATGATGGTTCGAGTTTTAAGCATTTGGCAGCCACGCTCAGTTACTATAATAAGACTTTGCAAAAGGAATGAACCTCTGATTTGAATATCAAGGGTGAGAACGATTGTAAACCTCCCTTAGTGAAATTAATTCAAATGCAGCACTAGTGATAACCTAGTTTAAAAAGGAAGAGATACTTCTCTGGGTTTTGAGATATCAACCTTCACTACTAAAGGATAAGGCACTTACAGTCAAAATCTGAGCAGCCTGCTGCTCCCGAGCAAGAGGATCATGCAGGAGCACCACCAACCGGGCAAAAAGTTCCTGAAAGTAATGAAAACACAGGAATGTTGGCATTTCCTACGTAGATTCCACAATTGATTATTTGGGATATCGAGTACACCAGAAGAACTTAACCTCAGGATTTGGAATATCAGCTCTAGCTTTACACTCAGTAAGCATTGTACTACCATAAGAAGGTCTCTGTCTACACAGCTCAGATATGCATCTGCAAACCTGCAATAGCAGCAAGCCATTTGTACTCTTGTGCCAAAAAAAACATTGGAACAATGCAAAGCCCATTGCAACAAATAGACACAGAGCAATGATGCAAGAAAAGTCCTACCGTGGCAACTGCATCAGTGTAGGCCTGTGGAATAATCATCTTCAATAGAAAAGGCCAGAGGACATGCTGCAAAATCAAATGTACGATGGAGATCACCCAAAGTTTGACATTCTGAATACGACAACATTAAGACTGTATAGGAAAATAAAAGCAATATCACCAAGAAATTGAAGTATGAACATGAATAAGAAGAAAGAACAGTTGCTCTAACGGTTATAGAGGGGAATATCTTGTGTACCTCCATTTCAGGAACAGTAATTGTCACTAAAAGTAGACCTTTTTCACAAATTTCCCGTAGCTCTATTGGACTAACCACCCCGATCTTCACCTGAGATTCAAAGTAATTCTTAACAACTAAGTGAATCAGAAATGACTATTTTCACAAAAAGATCATGATACTCAAAGGGATCAAACTCAAGGACTTTGTTTCAGATCACTAACTGGAAACAAAATACTTCATAGATCCATATTCCAAGGTAACATGCCAAAACTCATCCCCCCGCCGCCGCGGCTCGCGGGTGCGCCGGGGGGGGGGGGAAGGGGCGGCTAAATATGTCTTTTTCCTTATCATGACTAAATAATTAAACATGAACTTCAACGAGTCAACAGCGTACAAAAAACAATATGTTAAGTTGTAGGTGTTATGTGTAAACAGTTAGGAGTTAAGGGACCTTAGTTTATTTACCCCTTTTTTTCTCTTTTTTCCCTTTTGTATATATGTTACGTATTGTAATGGAACCCTATCGTTTACGGCTGAATACAATTCTCTCAGCTTTCATGGTATCAGAGCAACGATCTCCTATCACTCGCTGTGTTCTCTTTTTATCAGTCAACAGATTCACGTTAATTGAGTGAAATTACCCGCCTGCTGCCTTCCTTGGATGTGGTAGCCATTTCTCAAGCTCCCTCTCCGGAATCGAACCCTAATTCTCCACCACCCATCATTATCCGCCTGCTGCCTTCCTTGGATGTGGTAGCCGTTTCTCAAGCTCGCTCTTCAAAATCGAACCTTAATTCTTCGTCACCCGTCACCACCATAGTAGGCCACTATCCTACCATCGAAAGTTGATAGGGCAGAAATTTGAATGATGCGTCGCCGGCACAAAGGCCGTGCAATCCATCGAGTTTTCATGAATCATCAGAGCAACGGGCAAAGCCCGCGTTGACCTTTTATCTAATAAATGCATCCCTTCCAGAAGTCGGGGTTTGTTGCACGTATTAGCTCTAGAATTACTACGGTTATCCAAGTAGCGAATTCCATCAAACAAACTATAACTGATTTAATGAGCCATTCGCAGTTTCACAGTCTGAATTAGCTCATACTTACAAATGCATGGCTTAATCTTTGAGACAAGCATATGACTACTGGCAGGATCAACCAGGTAGCATTCCTTTCGCAACGCTAGCACCGCCCAAGCCCATTGACTAATCAAGAAAGCAAGGACGATCAGCTGTCATCCGCAACAAGCGACGAACGCCTTTTGGGTAAATAATAATCACGTGATTATTGAGTTGACTGGTTGTGATTGGTTCATGTTTTGTATCGACTGAGATACCTCAATCGATCAATAGAACTGGTTGTAGTCTGAGGTACCTTCGCCTACCATTGACGATATCTGTAGGAGCTTCGACAGGCTGCAGCGACCACCAACGACCGTCGAACGCCTTTGACTGGCTTCGACGATCACTAACGAGTATTATACAACCTTGATCTGTGACCGATGACAACCAATAACCACCGATCGACGTTCGCCGACCTCCGGCGACCATTGTACGACGTCCACCACCTTACGGCCACCTCCGAGAATCTGTATCAAGCCCTCGTTTGTCTCTATAAGCCTCGAAATCAACTGGCTTTTCTCGCCATCGCCGACCACCGTTCGACACTCGCCGTACAGTCACTGTAGGGCTCGATATTGACTGGGTGCTCACGGTATAGCCTCTACAGTGCTCGACGGTAACTGAGTTGTCTCCGTTTGGCCTCTACAACACTTGCTAGTCACTGGGTATTCACGGTTTGAGTTCGTTACTCACTGGGTCATCATCAAACTCATTATTCAAGTTCCGGCCAACACTATAGACAGCGTGACAACCTCTGATAGACTCTCTTTGTCCGTGGTCTTTGCGGACTGCCTCTGTTAGCTCTTGCAACTGTTGGGCTATCATCGAAAAGCCCTTGTAAACTCTAAAAGCCCTTCCAAACCCACTTGTTACCGCTGATATCTACTTTTTGGCTTCGGAATTGACTGCATTGGTGCTGTTGAGTAAAGTTTCTGCTCTGTTTGGCGTTGTTTGTTACTATTGGGTGTTGTTGCATACTGTTTGAACAGTATTTGGTTCTGTTTTGCTTTTTTTGGAGTATTATCCGGTTGTTCGGTTCTCTTGCTTGAAGTTTTTAGCAGTTTGTTACTGCCTTTCGTCTGTTAATATGATGGAGGCTTCCAAAACTGCCCAGGTTGATGTTTTTTCTCAGGGGATGTTACAAACTCTCAGGAACCTTCTGGCGAAGCTTGATGCTCCATCTACTACCGCTTCTGCTTCCACTACCACTGATTTCTTTGCTCACAAAGGTATACATGCTAATGCTCTTACTGCCTCTCGCTCTTCTCTCTGGATAATAGATACCGGTGCAACAGATCATATGATAGGTTGCTCATCGCTCTTTGACTCTTATTCTACATGTTCTGGTAAGGATAAGGTCAGAATTGCTGATGGTTCTCTATTTGCTATTTCCGGGAAAGGTTCTATTCATTGTTCTCCAACTCTTTCCCTTTCTTCAGTTCTTCATGTTCCCAATTTTTCTACTACCCTTCTATCTGTTAGTAGTCTTACCCAATCTTTAAATTGCTCCGTAACATTTTTTCCTACCCATTGTGTTTTTCAGGAACTGGATACAGGAAGGTGATTAGCAGTGGTAAAGCACATGGTGGCCTCTACTTTTTGGAATCTGCACCTCACCCATCTCATTCACCCCGATCACGTGGTCTAGCTCTGCGAGCAGATACTGGTTCAGCTCTCTATGTTACATCAATCGCACCGTCGGTTAGGTCACCCTTCTTTGGGAATTTTGGAGAAACTTTTTCCTAATTTAATTAAACATTGTTCTCGGAGTCAATTTTTTTGTGAAGCCTGTGAGCTTGGTAAACATAAACGTTCCTTTTATGCTCCTATTAATAGAAGGAGTGATTCTCCGTTTATGGTTATCCATTCTGATGTGTGGGGTCCTTCACCTGTTACTTCTTTAAAAGGTCATCAGTGGTTTGTCACTTTTATTGACTGTTATTCTCGTGTCACTTGGGTGTATTTACTTAAATCAAAAAAGGAAGTTTTTTCTTGTTTTAAATCTTTACATGCGATGATACGCACTCAATTAGATATGCATATCAACATTCTCCATAGTGACAATGGTACTGAGTATATAGATAAGAGTTTTCAAGTTTTTTTGGATGAAAATGGTATTCTTTTTCAAACGACTTATGTTGACACTCCACAACAAAATGGAATTGTTGATCACAAAAATCGTCATCTATCTCAGGTAGCTCGCTCTCTGTTATTCACCATGAATGTTCCTAAATATTTGTGGGGAGAAGCCATTTTGATTGCCACTTATCTTATTAACCGCATACATCCAGTGTTCTTAACTGATGCAGTAACTTTTGAGTTAATAGTGTCATTTTGTGTCTTTAGTGGTAGTGGGTCTATAAATAGGTGTCTTGGGTCCTCATTAGGTAGTTTTGATATATTGATTAAAGAATTTTGAGAGCTTTTGCTCCTAGTATCCCAATTTGGGATCCTCTATCTCTTATTAATCTATCCCTTTATTTTGGTTTGCACCATTAACTTTAAAACTCCCCTTGAGTGTCTTCCTAGCAGTTTTTGTGCCACAACTCTTCTCCCACGTGTTTTTGGTTGTGTGTGTTTTGTTCATGCTCGTCATCCCTCTGGTGGCAAGTTAGGTCCTAAAGCCCATAAATGTGTTTTTATTGGGTACTCTCCTACCCAGAAGGGCTATAAATGTTATGATCCTCATTCTAGGAAATTTTTTCTCTCTATGGATGTCTCTTTTTGGGAAACAGTCTTTTTTCTCTCCCTCTACTCCATCTCTTCAGGGGGAGCATAGGCAGGAGGAAGAGATGTTTTATGGTGAGAGGGAGACACTATTTTATAATAATCATGGTAAGGGGGAGAATGAAAAGTCTGGAGAGGAACCAATATCTGTCGAACGAGCTACACATGACATTGGTGGTGATGAGGGAGAAGGTATACAGCGACTGCAAGGATCTAACTTAAAGACCTACACTAGCAGGAAAAAGGAAAGTCCTCCTGTGTAATATCACCTTGTAAATCACAATCGCTTGCTCCAGTTCCGGACTCCTCAGCTGACTCATCTGGTAATGGCTCTTCTCCCATTGAACCTCCTCTTGTTAATTATAATGAACCTCCTATTGTTAATTCTGATGATCTTCTTATTGCTCTTCGGAAAGGTGTTAGATCATGTACTCAGCATCCCATCTCCCAGTTTGTCTCTTATGATCGTTTATTTCCTTCATACTATGCCTTTGTTCTGTCTCTTTCTTCTATATCTATTCCACAGAATTGGCAAGATGCACCCATAATACCCAAGTGGAAAGAAGATATGGTAGAGGAGATGACGGCTTTGAAAAAGAATGGCACTTGGGAGCTAGTATCTCTTCCAGGAGGGAAGAAACCAGTGGGATGCAAATGGATTTTCACTGTTAAACAGAATGCGGATGGTACAGTTGAGCGATACAAGGCAAGACTTGTTGCCAAGGGTTTCACTCAAACCTATGGTATTAACTATGAGGAGACGTTTGCCCCCGTAGCAAAGATGAACTCTATGCGAGCTCTACTCTCTTGTGCTGCCAATTTGAATTGGCCTCTTCACCAGTTTGATGTGAAGAATGCATTTCTCCATGGTGAGTTAGAGGAGGAGGTGTATATGGCTATCCCACCAGGTTTTTTTTCATCTCAGACCGAGGGATAGGTGTGTAGATTGAAAAAGGCTCTTTATGGGTTGAAGCAGTCACCTAGAGCGTGGTTTGGAAGATTTTCAAAGGCTATGTCGAGGTTTGGTTACCGACAGAGCCATGCAGATCATACTATGTTCATCGAGGGCGGTACTGGTAAGATTGTTGTCCTTATTGTTTATGTTAATGATATAATAATGACAGGCAATGATGTGGAAGAGATTCTTAATCTTAAGTCTAGTCTGGCTCAAGAATTCGAGATTAAGGATTTGGGTTCACTAAGATACTTCCTTGGTATGGAAGTGGCAAGGTCTGATAAGGTATTTTTATCTCCCAACAGAAGTATATTCTTGATCTTTTGGAAGAAACGGGTATGTTGGGTTGCAGACCTGCAGATTCTCCTATCGAAGGAAATCATCACCTTAGTGTTGATATGAGGGTATCAGTGGCTTGTTGGTCGACTGATATATTTAGCTCACACTCGACCGGATGTTAGTTATGCAGTGGGCGTGGTTAGTCAGTTTATGCATGATCCTTGTACTTCACATCTAGATGCAGTGTATAGTATCTTGAGGTATCTCAAATCAGCTCCAGGGAAAGGAATTTTGTTCTCTAATCATGATCATCTTCGGTTGGAGGCATTTACTGATGTTGATTGGGTTGGTTCTCTGGATGATAGGCGCTCTACTTCTAGCTATTGTACTCTTCTTGGGGAAAATTTGGTTACTTGGCAAAGTAAGAAGCAATCAGTGGTCGCCAGGTCAAGCGCAGAAGCTAAATATAGAGCTATGGCTCATGGCGTTTGTGAGCTTCTGTGGCTCCAAACCTTGTTACGTGATCTTGGAATTTCTAATAGTGGTCCTATGAAACTGTACTGTGATAATAAAGCTGATATAAACATCGCTCATAATCATGTACAACATGACAGAACGAAGCATATAGAGGTTGACAGGCACTTCATCAAGGAAAAGCTGAGTGCAGGTTCAATATGAATGCCATTTGTGAGATCTGGAGACCAATTAGCTGACATTTTCACGAAAGGGGTTAGCAGCAAAAGTTTCCATCCCATTGTGTTCAAGTTGGGCTTGATAGATATCTTCGCACCAACTTGAGAGGAAGTGTTAAGTTGTAGGTGTTATGTGTAAATAGTTAGGAGTTAAGGGGCCTTAGTGTATTTACTTTTTTTTCTCTTTTTTCCCTTTTGTATGTTACGTATTGTAGTGGAACCCTATCTTTTACGGCTGAATACAATTCTCTCAGCTTTCACAATAGTTAACCAAAGATTCCATTTTCAAAGTGGTGTTAACCTCATATCTCCTGTAAGGGAGAACATAATATGTGCCGGCTGGCCTAGAGGCTTCCTTTGAGCTTTCCAGATCATTTCTATCCTTATCTGATAGAGCACAGTGGCGCACAAGATATTCAACAAACAACTCCCCGAATGGACCGACCAAGTAACAATGCGAAGCCATGACAACAATCAACTGCCACAAAAGAAAACATATTAGAAATTAATGACCAAGTACTTATCAAGTACCACTACATAAGCAATGACTTGTCAATTCATAACACACCTCTGAAAGAGCTTTACGGACAGCCAAATTTTGCTCATCTAGCAACAACCTTACAGTTTCAACAAGTGAAGGCCTTTTACTATGCCAAGCTTCAGACAACCTCCAGACGGCAAAGAAAGTTAGGTGATATAGGACATCCAAGTAGATGAATAGCAAACAAATGGAGAGAGGACAGAAACCTGGGAAGTAGATGCTTTAAGACACAAAGTGCACCAAAAGTCAAAGGTTCCTCTTTCAACCTGCATTTCTGGTAGTGATGAAGTGCTCAGATCCATGAAGGGGGAGATGGAGGCAAAAAAACTAACATTAAAGTATACAAGAATTTAATATGAAAGCTAATGGTACACCAAGTGTGTTTTCTGTCCTTTCTGTTTCTTTTCCAGGGATATGCATGGAAGAAGGAAATAACAAGAATCAATTAAAGATAATAAACCAAGCAAAGTATTGAGCCTTGAAAATTCTAACGCTCAGAGATAATACCCACATTCAGAAGGAACACAAACAAATCCTCTGGGTATACCAAGCCAACTGTCAGAAAGCAGTGTTGAAGTTCATTGTACGTCTGCCACATGCAAGAACAAGAGAAAGCAAAACAAATTTGTAATAAGAAATACAAGAACATCCATCCAACGAAACATAAAGCACTACTAGTACGTCTAGGAAGATAAAGGGCAAGAAACAACGTTGTCCCTCTAAGACGGTAAACAAGAAACAAAATAACAAGGAAACAACTGGGCACAGCAGAAATATCTAACTTTAGAGCATCTATAGTTAACAAGAATATGTAAGAAACAGAAAACGTAAACCAAAACCGGAAGGAAAAATTTGAGGTCAGCCAAGCCTTATAGAAACGTCATTTTTGGCAGAAAGTGTGCACAAAACACCCAGAAAATCTCGATCAAAATTCAGAAGGAAAAAAGATTGAGGCAACTCCTGATGCTGCAAAAAAAGCCAACTACACAGTGGACAAAATCAACCAACACCTAATTTAGATCAGCAACTAAGCCCGTAAAGGGGGGATAACCCAGAGAAGTAATAATTTATTCTCCAAACAATTGATGACACTTTAAGGAAATACATAAAGCCATAGGCCCATAGATATCATCCAGTGCTCTCAAATGATCTAGAGTCAGGATAGCTGAAAAACACGCAATGTATCAGGTTACGAGGCACATATTCAATAGCCTCTATCACTTATTGACCATAATAATAACAATACAAGTTCACAAAAAGGCGACTCAAAAGACTTCCTCATAATTCCCAAGCTACTGATTACTGGAATTATATCCAATCCATTCCAAACTAAATCTCTATCCAATACCAAAATTTAATCTGCTTTTGTCTAATAGACAAGAATCTACAGAAAATCCCACCCTATCACTTTCATAAAAAGGATAAAGCATACAGGCAAGACACAGAAACTCAGAAGTGGAAAAAAATAAATAAAACGGAAAATGTGAAACTACAGACAGAAGCAAATGGAACAAAACGATTCACAAGTATTCTGAGAAACTGCAATTAAAATAATACAATAAAACATTTGTAACAAAGAAATTGGACAGCATGTAAATAACCAAATCAAAATAAAAGAAAGAACATTAGCATTATTAATGAATGAGTTAACGCACCTTCAGACCCACAGAGAAATCTGAACCATCTTGGCTGTCGTTATTGATGCAAACCACAGGAAGAAGGGTCGACAAAACAACTGTCAGGTCCTATGACATATAGAACAAAGTAGCCATCACAAAAAAAAGAAACATGAGCCATAAAAAGGATATACATCATTCGGTTTTTCTTCGTTTGTGAGGGGGAACAAAGCTGCAGACTAAAGACAAGAAATACAAGTTTCGAGAAGGGCACAAACTTCTATTTACTGACGGAACAATAAGAACGATGCTAGTTGCTATACATCAGCAAATTAAGGGCGTAAGGCTTAACAAATCTAATCTTGAAAATACACTCGGTAGATAGAAGGCGGAGCAAACGAGCTCACCTCAAAGTCAAGCAAAGGAGGACCACTTTCTGAGAGTAAAGAGGCATTTAGGAGATTGTGGAGACTACATGTTGCCACAAACGCAATACCAAGATCTCTTTTATACCTGGTCAACAGAAAAGTTAAGGGAAAATCGAAATAAGTACACACTCCGTAATATCACTATTTTAACAAACTACACCATTGGCACATCGAATTTCAAACATTTAGATTAATAATCTTGTTCTCAGTCTAGCTTACAGTTCCAAAATAGTGGGTATTAATCTTGGTAAAGCCGACTTCAGTTGTGTTCGTGTTATTAGACCAACCATCTGACCCAATGCCTCAACAGTTGATATGCGTACCTATTCCACACAAAGAGTTAGTTAAAATGTGAAACCAGTAATTCAATACGTTAAAGTAAGATAATTAGTAACATTAGATTGCTGTAAATTTTACGGTACAAATATTATGGACTCAAAGTTTACTTTCGACCTGATCCCAAAAAAAAAAAGTTTACTTTAGACAAACCTAAGAAATTACAAAGCATGTTTCTTCTTTTTTTGATAATCATTTTCGAGTATGTTACCTCTTGCCTTCGTGAAAGAGAGAAGTTTATCCTTTTTCCCATATTTTAGACGCCGAAAGTTTACAAGGAGTACAAATGTCATGGGCCCAAAGTATACATTACACTTAAGGAATTATGAAGCACATTACTTCGTGTTTTGATGATCATTTTCAAGTATGTTACTTCTTGGCCTTCGTGAAAGAGAGAAGTTTATCTTTTTCCCCATATTGAAAACTTTTCCCCTTTATGAAACCATTTAGGCTTCGTTTGTTTGGACGTAAAATGTTTTATGGTAAAATATTTTACTTATTTTTGGGTGTTTGGCTGGGGAAAAAAAAAAGTAAAATATTTTGCACCATTGGGCTGAAAATATAATACTCTCAAATCTTTGGTAAGTTGTTTTCCGAAAATCAAGGGCGACCCCCCGAACCCACCCGACACTTCAAAATATACTGAGTTCATACTCTCTCTCTCTCTGCTACAAATCAACCACTGCCCGCCTTATGCTTCACCGTGTGAGGCGGCGAAAGGAGGGGGGGGGGCTCCTTTTCCCCACCATTTTCCCTTCTCCGAGAACCGGAGATCAGATCTGGCGGTTCAGACGACGTCAAAGCTTTCAGGCGACTTCGGTGGTGCTGTCTTGCGGCGTCAAGGTTTGCTTCAGTGTTTTGGGGTGGTTTTGGGCTGCAGTGGCGGGATTCAAATCGAGATGAGGGGTTCTCCGATTGAGATTTGGTTTCAAGGTGAGCCAATTGCATCATTTGAAAGGTTGAAATTGTATTTTGGGAAATGCTAACAAGTGCCATAGTGCACCCGTTAAGAGTACAAAAAAGTACAATAAGTACAATTTAAAAGTACACTTGTACTTGAAAGTACATCTTTAAGTGTACTTTAACGTACAAGTGTATTTTTAAAGTGTACTTTTTTGTACAAGTGGGACCCACATAAGTGTACTTTTTGTACCCTTAACGGGTGCACTATTGCACCTGTTAGCATGACCCTTGTATTTTTTTATCCAAAAGATATGAACAGAACTGAATTTGGAGGTTTGGAGTCGAGCCATTTGATACATTTCTCTAGAGAAACTTCAGCCTTTTCACCTGCACAAACTGAATTTTCTCCAACAAGAAGCATTCGGCCTACCAACCAAACTCTTTGGTGCAATTCCCGTCGCAAATAATTCAATCCAATCCAGTCGAGCTCTTGAACTAAGTTAAACAAAATCCCATCAGAATTTGACGACGACGTCAGCATTCGGTGATGAAAAACGGTGGAAAAAATTTGTTCTGGAAAATTTTTTCCAAAGTGTGAACCAAACACTTGTAATTTTTCCCAAGTGTGAACCAAACACTGGAAAACAAAAGTAAAAATAATAATTTTTAGCAAAGTTATTTTACAAGAAAAATGTTTTACATTGTAAAATATTTTACGTCGAAACAAACGGAGCCTTAGATTTCATTGAAGCATAAATTCTGTAACAATGAAAATATAATCCTGGTAATTGAAACACGGAACTCAGAAGTAAAACCATTCAATTTTGCATAACTATGAATAAAATAGAGAATTCCACAGAATTTCATATGCCGCACATGCTTATTAAGGGAAGGAGGCACAGCAAGGCACACAGGTTGGTTTGGGTCGAGGCACGAGATGTGGGTCTTATACTCTTATTGAAGGGGAGGCACACCTAGGTGAGAAAAATAGCATAAATAATACTAAACACTAAGACAAGGAATTTTAGAAAGTATACCATTTAAAAAAGCCCAAAAAACATCTACGAAATGTCTTAGGCAAAAATTCTTGCATAGAACTAAAACGTCAAATTAAACAAAAGACAAGCATCCAACTAAACAAAATAAAAATTAACACTAACTAGTTGTCTCGCTTTCTGTAATTTATTTCACAAGCTTATATATGTAATACCATGTATATCAAACAGAAAACAGCAACATCTCTAAAAAAAAGTCCACCAGCGAAAAAAAAAATTGCACAAAGGGCACAATCAAACAACAATCACATGTATAGCGCGCGCTGGGGGGGGGAGGAAGTTGGGGATGGGTTGAGAATCTATCTACTAAGAATAAGTAGACTATAAGTTTTGGTCAATTAGGATTAGCTTTTAAAGTTTTTATGCTTTTTGGTTTCATTCACATCTAAGAAGCACGGACACGTCTACAGGCCTCATGTATCCGTGTCTAGCACGTGTCGGTGACAGACACGACATGAGACTCTCCGACACATGTAGGACATGCTTAAATACTTCTCAAATTTTTTTCTTGTATTTCTTTTATTTAAACACATTGTAGATACTCTAGGACACGTTGGCAAAACTCTTAAAACATGCCTAAGGACACATAAAAGGTTAAAATCTAATTTTTAAAACACGGCCAGAAGTGAAATTTTCCACCTATGTATACGTGTCCATGTCCTATCTTTTGAAGAAATAATGTGTCCACGTATCCGTATCATGTCGTGTCTGTATTCTGTATGAGTGTCCATGTTTCTTAGATTCACATACATGTAAAAGAGGTGCGCCTCTTTCTCTGCCTTTTTTGCCCTTGACACTTAGACCCTAGCCTTTGTGCCATCGCCCTGCCCCAAACATCTTGAGGCGCAAACCAGGCGCCTTATTGCGCCTAGAGCTTAGGCACGTTTTTCACAACTATGATGTGTCCAGAATGAAAAGAAACGAGAGGTTGGTTTTCCTACTTGAACACCCTAAATTTTGCTTAGAATACATGTAATTTTTTATACTTTTATTTAAGTTTTGTCCTTTTTGAACACCCAAGCTAAAAATATTTGAACACCCTTTCCAAAAAAATTGAACTAGTCCAAAAAATAGCCCACACACCAATCCAATGTACAGAACTCAATAAAAGCCGTAAAAGGCTCCATAGCTTCCCATAGATGTTCAATTGAACAACCTAAACTCTTTTACATTTAATATTACATGTAAGAATTTTATCTTAAGTTTGTTTGAACTCTTATTCTTCTACTGTGAACATGCATTAATCCAGAAAATTCACAATTGAATACCTAATATATTAGCTCAAAACGAAGTACATACTCTTAATGACCACAATTGAAAAAATAGAGAGAGCAAAAAGTATCTATTGGTATGGATTTCGTGCTCTGGCTTTTCTCTGAACAACAATCAACTCTGAAACTACAAAAAATAAAGAGTATACGACAAAACAATTCTAGGTGAACCTATTCACCAAACAATTTCCTACAATAAAAACTAATGTTCTTATGTGCCGGTTTAATTTTGCTTGGCCTTCACCGAGAACATGCAATTGTGAAATATATCTTACATATTTTTGTATTATTTGGTCTCATTATTCAAATAAATATAGAAAAAAATGTGTATATATGGCTAGTTAATAGAATAGTAGAGTTAAGGTAATTTTTGAACACCCTGTTCAAAATTCCTGGAGCTGCCACTGGTAAATGCCAAGCAATAACAAAGTATATTAAATTAACAAAATAACAGTTACAGTCGAATACAATATCCGGGGGAAGACAAGGACAAGAAAATAGTATGCAAAAACCTTCAAGTCCCGTGAAGTTGCCCAAACTCTAAACATAAGCTCAAAAGCAGAATTCAACAATGACCTGCACCAAATAACTCATATCACTCGCAACCAATTTGTTAGATATATAAGGTTTGGCAAAATAACAGGAGAGCACGCAATTGGTCTCACATGACGTCGCTGTCAAGAAGTGAAAGCAAAGGAAAATCCACCCCATATTGCCAACAAGCCTGACACCAGCACTTAAAGGCTAGATATGACAACATAAGAACAAATTAGCAAGGCAGAGAAATGAGTAAAATATGTTAAAAGCAATAATGTTGTATCGGCACTAACATTTTGGTAATGCATGAAATGCTTTCATTCAGCTGACCATATTGAATCACGAAAAGCAGGTAGGTCAGCTGACCATATTGAACCAGCTGATTGGCCTGGACTGTGCCAATTGAACTTACTACTCAACCAACTAATTGGCTTTAAATTGGAGTATCTAAACCTTCAAACAGCAAGATATCATTTGCTCCAGCCACGAGGAACTGGAAGTGGTGGTATTCCAGAGATGTGTGGCGAATTCCAGGAGAGGAATCTGTGGACTACTAATCTCTGTATCACTAATCTCTGGAAGCTCTAGAAACTCTCCAGTAGAGGCAGCAGAAGAGGAACTTGTAGTACCCATACACTAGGGGAACTGTATTATGGCTACTAATAATAATCACTTGGAGTTTTTGCCAAGTCTGGTTAAGAACTTAGAATTGTCTCTTAAAGAGTCTACCTGCCTCAATATTAAGAATGTGAGAGTATGGGTTGGTTCTGGTCAATATGGAATTAATTGGGAAGAAGTTGTTAATAATAGATTACGATCACTATGCGAGGTCCACCACCGCCATGCTCTGCATTTGATCACAACTTCATGTTTGGTTTTTGTTTTTCTTGTCCAGGTTATCCAAGACAGTAGGAACAAACTAGATCTACCGACAAACGTGTTAAAAAAGAAGGCATCTGAGTTTTTCTATATCCAACATTCGTCAAGGTTACTGAGCGCTATGCTAGACAATAATTTCAATTTAAAAGACGCAGCTGGAAGGCTGGAGAAGATGGAAATAAGAGGGAGGATACATAACGTTCCTTTAACGAGTAGAAGAAGTTTTGTGTCCCCGACTCCCTGCAAAAGACAGGTGTCTCCCAAATAAGCTTTTCATTTCTACCAATACTCGGTAAGAGGCGTTGCAGATCTGTTCACTTTATATTCAGCCATTCAAGTAAGGAGTGGAAACATTGAGTACAATACAAAAAATTGGGCTTCCAAGCCATCTAGCCTAACCTACTTGAACGAACAAGGACAATTGACTTTCCACCTGTTAAGAATACCACAAGAAATAAGCATAGCACCTACCTTTAGTTGGACAATTGGCATCCCCTTGGCCCTATACAGGGAGCTCATTGAGTTCAACATGGGGAGTTCTCTATCAGCCAAGGTCGAATCTACCATTCATCAGGGTACTACTAATTCTGTTATTCCCAAGCCAGATCAGTCTGACCCATCATCTGGACCTTATCTATTATTCATCAGGGAACTACTGATTCTGTTATTCCCAAGCCAGATCAGTCTGACCCATCATCTGGACCTTACATCCTAGTGGTACATTTACTACCAAGTCAGCTCCCTTGGTCACCTGGTCTAGGATTATTCGCACATCATGTGCCTAGATGGGCTATTATTGAATGGGAGAGCAATTTTGTTCACCCTCCTTAAAAGAGGGTGAACAAAACCCTCTCCTATTGGTTGAAATGTGTGGTTCCCACCATAAAGTGATTTCATGCTTACCAAATAGTTTATTGTCGAGGTAAGCATGACATTACTTTGTAGTGGGATCCGCACTAATTCAACCAATAGGAGAGAGAGTTTTGTTCTCCTTAAAGGAGGGTGAACAAAATTGCACTCATTGAATGGTTGGCCATCTAACTAGGCTAGATAAATTACAGAGCTGTGGACTGCTTCAGAGAAGAGTGTGCCTTATGTGAAACATGTGATGAAAATAAAAATCACTTATTCTTCACTTGCTCTTTCTGAGCTAGAGGTTGGGCTTTCTTGCAGCAAAATAATGGATTTCCTCTTACTCTGTCAGACTATACAGCATTGTGGCCCTGTGGGAGAAAGAGTTTGAAGCATGATATTTTCAAATTGTCAAAGGCTGCTGTGATCAAAGGCTTAGAGAATGGAACGAACCACAGATTATTTCACCAGAAGTGCCTTGATGCCAAGGAGATCATAAAAAAAAGATCATGCCGAAGAGAGTTAAAAAAAAATGCCTAGATGCCGAGGAGAGTCTTAAGCAAAAAGAGAGACGGAGCAGAGAGCTTGCATTAGCACCTGGAGGCATATCAAGAAGTCCAATAAAAACAGAGAGTCTTATGTCTGGAACTTTTCATCTAATGTGTTCTCTGCAGTCTGCACCTTAAAGAAATGCATTCTCCTTCTGATGAAGCCATGGAGGAGGTAGAGCCAATATGGTTGTGTTTTGTGTTGGTTCTAGAAGTTTGATTAGTTTGGATGATGCAGGAGGTCATTGTAGTAGCTTTGGCTTCATGTGAATGTGTAGGTTGGTTGTTTGTTTTGTTTTGGGGTATGCCACCATGATCATGTAATTGGTTGCTTTTATGAGAGAGAGAGAGAAAAAAGGAAAAAAAAAACCACAAGACTAGCAGACTAACAAGAGAGTTTCGTGAGAGCAGATATAATTCTGTGTCTGAAAAAATGAAGCGGAAAAAATCACTACACCATTTGCAAAAATTGGACGGTGGGCATCTCTAACATTTCCAAGAATAGGCAGAACCCGTGAGAGTACACCTTTCAGGCGTGGAGTAAACTGCAATGCTTCAATTAAAAAAGAAATATTATCAGACACTAGAGCAACCACATTGCAAAAATTAAAGGCTGCAAGAAAAGAAAGAAGAAGTTTGACAACTCACCATCAGCAGAAGCAAAGTCCGCAAGTACTTGAACCATAACTGGAAGGGCCGAATTTTGCCCGGATAGATGAGGAAACAATTCTTCCATCATCTGCAAGACCAAAAAATAGAAAATGGGAAGATTCAACAAGCTGTCATGGGAAAAGAGAGAGAGAGAGAGAGAAGGGAGAAAAGATACAATACGAGAGAGAGAGAGAGAGATCTATAATGCCAACATACAATTTTCTATTAGATCAATATGCAGAACATAAAAAGATGTTTAGAGAAGACTCGCAAGTAACATGAAGTCAATCTGAAGCAGGACAACTAACAAAAATAAATAAAAGAAGATAAAACCTAGGCATCCCTGTGCCAAAGGAAGTAATGATATCCCTAAATCAAAACCCTAATCAAACTCATATATTTCATAAAAAAAAAGAACTCTCTACATACAAAATTTAGAGTCCTTTAAATAGGCTCTTGAAAAGATAACAAAAGGATAAATATGATCTAGATTCCTAAATAGGATAACTCCTAAATAAACAACTAAAACTATTAAACAAATTCTAAATAGGACAACTCCTAAATAACAACTAAACTATTAAATAAAATCCTAACATCTAAATAGTTATGATAACATAAACCAATATCCTCCCAGATCATATCTGAATAGCTTGTGCAGCCCAGGGATTACTCTTTCCGGTTCCCTATCACAATCTGAAACAATATTCTGAAATGGAAAAGGTTCTAACTTCAGTGGCAAAGAGATGTAAGCAAGGTTGCAAAATTATATCACTTCAGGTGGTTTTTATACAGTCTAAGCACACATACAAAAATGAGTGTAACAAATAGACATAATTCGAATATAGAAAAAATAGAGTAGGTATCGATGGATTTGCCAGCTAACATGCAGGAAGATACTCTATAAACAAACGAAAAGGTCAACTAAAAGAAATGGTAGAAGTTTTATAATCAGTTCTGCCGCGACCAGGGTTGAACTAGTGATCCATAACAAGGTAAGCAGTTCTAATGAACCAGCAGAAATTCAAATTCTCCCTCCCTCCCTCTGATTTTGAAGAAAGGCAACAACTCCATGTGTGTAACAAGGACACGATGGTTTTGGACCGAATTTCCGTATAGGAGGACGGGCAACTATGAGACTCAAAGCATTTTTGGTGAAGTTCCTTAACCTATTGAGAGATGCAAATGAGGTGCATGTGTACTGGGAAGGGAGCTTCTAATATTCAACCTCTATCCTTCTCATGAATAAAAGCTACACGAAGAAACGATGGTTTTGGAGAGATGCAAATGAGGTGCATGTGTACTGGGAAAAGAGCTTAATTCTAATACTCAACCTCTATCCTTCTCACAAATAAAAGCTACACGAATAATGAGTGTAACGAAGAAACGATGGTTTTGGAGAGATGGAAATGAGGTGCATGTGTATTCGGAGGGAGCTTATTCTAATATTCAACCTCTATCCTTCTCATGAATAAAAGCCATACGAATAAAAGCTACTCCTATATAAATATTCACAGTAAACAATAAGTTCTACATAGTATGGAATTACAATCTGGTAACTGGGGACATATGGGACCTCAATCAATTTATGATACTATTCACATCGGAAATTATACTCAAAATTAGAATATATATCCAAAATACTCCTATAGGATTCTAGGTGACCTCATTGGAACGTTAATATGTATGCATTTCATTCATGATTCATGTATACCCTGAAACATATTGATAAGGTAATGATGGCACAGAAACCCTTGACAAGGTCCCTTTTTTGGTTTCTAGATTTTAAAACATTGCTTGTCATCTATGATGCACGGACACGGTGGGGGACACGCCACGTGTATATTAATTTATTTATTTAATTATATATTTATTTACATATATATATATAATATATTTTAAAACTTTTAGGGGTCAAATTGAAATTTTTTAAAACTTTCAGGGGTAAAATTGAATTTTTTTTTAAATTTTCAGGGGTAAAATAGAATTTTTTGAAAACTTTAAAGGGTAAATTTATAATTACTCAAAAACTTAGGGTAAAAACTATAATTTATATATATATATATAGGATAACGATCTAATAAGGGATCCCTTAACCAAGATTCCGTGCGGACCTCACCTTTCCGAGACAAATTTTGACGATCCGAACCGCTCAATGTTTTTAAAATGCATTTTTAAGGGCCTACGCGGAAAATCTTCAAAAAAAAATACCCGGAAGGGCTTGATCGGGACTCTATATATCAGATCTTCCTCATCACTCATCAGCCGACATTACAACGAACCCTAAAATATCAAATCTGAAGATGGAAGCTCAGGTACGTCGTCCTCGTCTCTCTCTCTCTCTCTCTCTCTCTCTCTCTCTCTCTCTCTCTCTCTCTCTCTCTGCTGTAAATCTCTGTACTCTCTCTCTCTTTGTTGTTTTTTCTCTCTCGGCTTCTCTCTCTCTCTCTCCCCGTGTCCCCAGCTATGTCCCCATCCAAAAAAGCACATTAGCCGTGTCCCACGCCGTGTGGCATGTCGGGACACGTGTCCCGCCGTGTCCCCATGTTGGGACACTGCGATACGGGGTCCCGGAGAGGTGTCGGTGCTTTGTAGCTTGTGATAGTAAATACTTGACAGCTCGAGTTTATTATCTTCTTTTCCTTTCTTTTTTGAGGGGTACAAGACCTGAACTTTAGTCTCTTTATTGGACGGATGCAACTGAAGCTGTTCAGGTGTATCCCTAGTAGCTCAAGGCTATTATAGGTTTCAATAAAAGTAACGATATCCCCATCTCAGCTTTTGGAAATCCATACCACTTTTTCTTCTTCTTAGGTGCACCTTTCCTTCTCTGATTTCCTAACATGTCCAAATTCAAATCAAATGTTTAAAATGGATAGACCCCATCTCACTTGTTTTCTACAATGCATAAATAGAGGCAACAAAGTAAATTCGAAAAGAAAATAAAGAAAGAGTAGAGTAATTTGATTATCATAGAAAAGTAAAGAAGTAAATATACTGCAAAAGAATATAAAGCTATTGAGTTCTCAAAATCATGATTCAACAGAAATGGTAAATTCCAAAACTAATGTGCCCTACCTATGAAAGCTCTCGGCCTTGTTCACTTCCCTTTTTCTCCCATTTTCAAAAAAAATTTCAAAAAGATTCTTTCTTTTCAAAAAGATTCCTCTCTCTCTCTCTCTCTCTCTCTCTCTCTCTCTCTCTCTCTCTCTCTCTCTCTCTCTCTCTCTCTCTCTCTCTCTCTCTCTCTCTCTCTCTCTCTCTCTCTCTCTCATCATTACCTCTCATTACCTCATTATTCTTATTTTCAAAAACTCAACCAAACACTATCTCAAAAATTCTTCTCAAAATTTTCTTTTCAAAACTGATCCGAACACAGCCCTCATAAGTCTAGCAACCAAATCAAACAAATTACCAGGTCTGGCAAATGCGAGCCTATTGCTACAAGTACACCAGCTGCAGCTCTTTGCCAATCAGCATTAAGTTCCTGCAAGAAGGTAAAACAAACAAAAGGAATTTTTGAGAAAAGGTTCTACCTAAACATGCTCCATGCAATCCACTCCTCTTACCTTATTTCTTCTCCACTTGCTATAGTTTCGTGCTAGAGGGTTGCATAACAAAATTATTCAACCGAGTATCTAACGATCTTTAGTTTTTTAACTGCATTTTGAGGAAGGAGCCTATTTCATGGTGTTGAAACCACACTACCCATTACTTCTAAACTTTCTGTTCTACACAGATTGCATCCCCAGGAACCCAGTGGATGGCTTGCCTAGTTTGGCTTCATAATACGTTTGGATTATTCTTTTTGTCTTTATTCAAAAAAAATTGCATTGGTTAGTTTCGTATCAATTTTCTTTGGATTATTTGTTCATCTCGACGAGAGGAATCTAAAAAGCAAAGATTATGATCAAATATAATTTTGCATTGAATAAAGACAAAAATAATCCAAAAAACGTAAAACTAACAAATGCAAAAAAAAATTGAATAAAGAAAAAATTAATCTTGTTGAATTATTTAACCAAAATAGGACTCATATAAACAAGCATCATATATAGATCTTATTACAACTTTAACCCAAAATATTTCAAGTAATACACATTTACCCCAAAAATTTTAGAACATTGTGTATTAACCCTGTCGTGTCCCCATACATGTCCCTCCCGTGTCCATGCCATGTTCCATAAAAAATTAATTTAATTTAATGGACATGCCACGTGGCATGCCCCATACGTATTTTGCCTTGTCCCCCCCATGTCCCCGTGTCTAGGAGAGTGAGTGCGTCATAGGCCCTAGATGATTCTTATTAGCACAAAAAACTTTAAAAGACAAAGGATAAAAATTTATAACCAACAAATGTAGCCAGTGCCTATAGAAGCAATATGCCAAAAAATACTTACAAAATGCATCTAAATGATCTGCATGGTACAAGGTGCGAGAAGAGAGAGTCAATATGGTATTGTGAAGCTTTAGCAGACTTACATAAAGGCCATCAATTGATACCTCAAATAGATATCATAGAGTTCAAAGACTTAACAAAAAGTTAGGTGGTAAAGGACGTTGACAAAATAAACAATCAAATAGGAAACTTGAATCCCTCAGGCTATCGATACAACCTCTACACCACAGTGTACCACAATGTCTTTCCGAAGGAGGTAGCATGGGACGGGAAGAATACATTTTGTTGGCTCAAGAGCTATCAGAAAGGAACTTTAGTACCCCATGTATAGCACTTATTCCCAAAATAAGGATCGTGGGTATTCTAGATTCCTGTCTTGCAGCCTCTTTGGGAGAGTACAAACGTTCGTTCTGGTCCTTGGGGGTTAGGTCACAAAGAAGCTTGTAAATGAAACAACTAAGATTGCACACCCCGTCATATGGATAGTATGTAGCCATGTATTCAGAATGACTTTCTGCTAACAAGATATCTAATGTGCCTAATCCATTAGATGCATTCCTACTCACTTTTCAAGTTAAATGTAAATTAACATTGCACCAACACAATGCAGATTTTGTTTTGATAACCCAGTATGCCCGCCCAGCCCAATTAGGTCCAACAGCACGTAATCTGACGAGCCCACACTGTAAGACTGTCATATTTCGTGTGGAGACATGTTTAGATTCCATTACTACAACCAGCAGTCCAAAGAAAAGAAGCTTTAGACAGTCTCATGGGATGTTGAACATGCAAAAAAGAGGAAGAGAGAAGGAAGACCATCTTCTAATCCACTAAAATTTGGCATGTGAGTTGACTTTTCTATTTTCTGTTTTTCAGCATCAACTAGGAGATGCGACCATTGCTTTAAAGCTATTGGAGTTTTGGGCAATGGTTGTAGGCTTGCTGGATGGTGACACATTTATGAGGGCTTTCGAGAGGAAGGCATCACCGAAAAGATATCAGCTAAAGTTTTTGAAGTTCTTATTCAGTAAAACCACCTTTACATTTTCCAGGATTCAGCACAAATGACGTGTCGGGTGCCAACCGAAAGTCTCAAATGCAGAGTTTTTCATGTGCTATCCACCAGTGCCACAAATTTCGTGTGTGTATGCTACCTAGTACTCTGATGTCACAATCAACATCGGAAAAACACAAGGTTCAAAAATATGACAGAAGTTTCTACCTTGGAAGAGATCATCTCAGCAGTGGCAATCTTGGCTAGCTTTGCCATATCATGAGGATCGGCGTCTCTTTTGTCCAATGCACGAATTGCAACAGCCATTACTTGAAAGACACCAGCCATATTCCCAAAACGCTGAAAATTTTCGAATCACCCAAATCATACTCCACATTCACACTAAATAGAAAAAGAAAGAAGAGCTCGTAATCCAGATTCCAAACAAGCATGAATAGAGTAATACCCGACGTCCTCCTCTAGAAACAGTTGAGCAACAATCAAGAACCAAAAGTGGGTTCCTGCAAGTTGCAAAATCATCAAAGTAAGTCGCATAAAGCTACTTAGCATCTCCAGCCCTGAAACACTGTTTTACCCAAATTTGAGGCAAAGCTCAATTTGGATATGCGTCCTCCAGTGCTAAACCCAAAGCTCCATTTGAATATGCCTCCTCCAATGCTAAACCCTCGTTTTTTCCTAAATCTATTGTTTTTTTATGTTTTCCCTCCAAAATTTGGATCAAAATGGAACATTAGTAAATAATAAAAATGTTGAGAAAACGGGTATGCATTTGGGTTTCCCCTCATCTGAGCAAGAAAAAGTGTGAAACTCAAAAAAAGTAGGCACAAGGGTATGCCAATGGAGATAGATTTTTAGCGTTTTTACTCCAATATTTAAGTTTGGGTAGAAAAAACAGGTAAGGATCGGAGATATTCAAATATCTATACAAGTACTACATTGATGTGCGCTCGCGGACTATGGTGATGAGAGGAGAGAGAGCATACAGAAGAGCGATGTCCTTGAGAGAAACCAAGGAGGCTTCTCTGACCATAGGAGATTCATCAGCCAAAGACATAACCAGAACACGGACTGCATCTGCAAAAGAGAGAGAATATTGAGACGGATCAAATATCGAAAGAAATAAGGTGCCAAAAAGCATATACTAAACCCATGAAAATTTATTTTTGTTGCGAAATTGGAGGGTACCTGGGGCAGGTATGACATTGCCGGAGCTCGAAGTAGCCATCGGCAGCACGCAGAGAGAGAGAGAGAAGAAGAAGAAGAATAAGGGGGAAGGGGAGGGGAGAAGAAAAGAACAAGAACAATGTAGAGACCGGCAATTTTAACCTAATATAATGATGAATAATGCATACGAAGCTTCTGAAATTCTCGTACAATGTACAATTTTATTTTATTTTGTTTTCGAAAAAGTTGTGCAAAAATGGGTTCTGCTATGCGTGAGAAAATTTACACCGAACTATATATAGAATGTGAGTGCATTTCTAAAAAATGTGTTTGCAAAACACAACTTCATATTCTCATATTACTCGCATTCTGTATATAGTTCGGTGTAAGTTTCCTTGCACATAGCATTTGTGGTTCTCAAGACCCCATACTCTCTTTCAGTCGTGGGCCCCCTTTCATATTATCTCTCATCAACATTTATGGAAATACTACTCTAGAGCATATTTTGCACAAGATGGGTCTGTAGAGTCCACTTCAAAGTCTCACACAAATGATCCAAGTCGTCCATTAATTCTAAAATTATTCTTTGAGTCATCCAAAAAAAATAAGTAAATCGTGTAACTTTAAGCACTTGATTCAGTTATTTGACTTTCTTTCAAACTTCTGTCAAAATTTAGTATCCTAAATAGTGAATGAATAATTAGAAGATGGATCAACCACTTATAGTTTTTCGAATGAGCTACTATTTTTTTAGGAGTGACTCAAAAAAATATTTTAAAAATTAATGAACGACTTGGATCATTTATGCGGGTCTTCAAATATGCCCGACTGACCCATCCCGCACAATTATAAACTAGAATAGTATTTCATGAAAGAGCAAATAAAAAGAGGCCCACGGCTGAGAAAGTAAATCCAGGGACCTGAGAACCCAACCAAACAAGCTCAAAATCTGTATCGAAAAATAGAAGATAGGCTTGTTTGATAACACGGATTTAGCACTTAAAACTGAATCAAATAAGTAATAATTAATTAAGTAGGTTTAATAACCACATTTTATATCTATATTGTAACGGAAAGCAGTTTTTGTCCCAGTTATCATAATACATTTTATCTCTCTCTGCCAACTCACGCGCGCTCTCTCTCTCTCTCTCTACCCTTTTCCCCCATTGGCTCACACACCTAAAATTTCAAAACACATTATCTCTCCCCCTTTTCCGAAATTCAAATCACATTCTATCTCGCTACCTTCTCTGAAATTCAAAAGACCATAAAGAATGGGTACGGACACGTGCGTCGATTGCTCAAACCGTGCCTTCGAGCACGAACACGGACATGCGCTATTTACTTAACAGATTAAGTGTCACTTAAAATGTAGGCTAAAAAGTTTATTACTGCGCAATTATGACTGAATTTTTATGTGTTTACAATCAAACATCACACCACCATCGCCACCGCCGCTATTACCACCAAGCCACCACTTCATCACCACCACTGCCACTGCCACCGCCGCTACCACCACAACCACCGCCACTACCACACCACCACCACTATCACCATTACCCATATACCACCACCACTATTGTCATGCCACCGCGATCACTCCACCACTACTCTCACTCCACCACCACCACCACGAGCACTCCACCCAGCCCACCACCACCGCTACAACGCCACAACCATCACACTACCACCACCATTCCACTCCTATTACTCCACTGCCACCACAACTCACTATCATTTCACCACCCCATTACTCTACTGCCACCGTTACACCACCACCTCATAATCACCACAACCACAAAAACATGATTACCATTAGTAAGATTAAGAGACAATTTGAACAAAAAATAATAATAATTCTTTTTTTTAATTAAGCGCTTAATATGTTTTATCAAACAATTTTTCAACTTAAAAAAATTCAGCATTCAATTTTCAGTACTTAATTTTTCAGTTTTCAGTTTTATCAACACAGCCCCTCAGTCATACTCTTATTGGGAGCCTAACTATTTTTTTTTTCTTCTCTTTTTTAGTAATGCGCATTCAGGAGTGTAAGATATATATTTTTCGGTATAAATTGGAGTAGACAATAAATTTATTAAATTGGTTTTATTGATATGCGCGAAATAAATTTGGTACCTCAATAGTTTTTTTTAGCATAATGTGGAGAATTGAATTGTGGATGAGTGATTCTATTTGAATCCAAATAAAATCTCTCTAACCCCAATTTTCTTTATCACGCATTTAAAAAGTTATTATAATTCCAAAATTACCCTCATATGTGAAAATCTTAAACCTACTTTTTCAATTGTCAATCATCGAGCACTGCAATCAACCACCGCTCCAACCCTCCTTACGAGCACTTTGGCAATTATTACTTCACAATGCAGACAATGGGGTTTTGGCATAGCCTAACTGTTTGTGAACACCCCGCGGAGGTTCACAAAAAATAATATGCTTTGGAAAATGATTTTCGTTGATTGACTAGGAGTCGCCACCCGGGTTTGAAGATCATACCCGAGAAACCTTTTTGAAAAATGACTCTTTTGCCCTTAATAGGAAAAATATTTTACCGGTCTGCGTTTATTGAGATTTCTCGGGTCCGGGAGTTAGTTATGAGAGGGGAAGGAATTTAAAGCACCCCTCTCGCCCGGTGTAACCACCGATCTTTACTAAATGTTTAAGGGATTTTGAAAACACCGTTTGAATAGACTTTGAACACATACTCATGTGAGAGCACAAAGATACATTAACAAGATTAATAAAATGAGTATGGATGCTTATGCGAATGTCATGAATGCATGAAAATGAGATTTCTCTCAATGAAATGCAAGAAAATACGACTAATTAACACAGAAAGATCTCAAGATGGACATTCTAACACTATGTCATGCACACCTGGATTGCATACTGAACACCTAGATTAGGCAGATCCAGATGCCTGGATTGAATACAGGCGTCTGGAATTGGACAATCCAGGCGCCTGGATGGCCTACCAGACAGCAAACTTAAAACCCCATTTTTCACAATAAATCCCAAGTGTAATACTCCATGCTCATTCATACATATTCAAAATGATGCTTAATGACTTCATGGGTGATATGAACCTCGATATGACCTTAATTACTTGACATGAACTTAGAAAAGACATGATTTTTAATGATCCAATGATGAGATACAATGCATAAGACATGTTTCAAACCCAATGTTGTATATATCCGGGCTTATCTAACTCTTTTTGTTCACACACACACGCATTTTAATGCCTTATACGATTGATATTGCGCGAAGTGTATTTTTGAAAGTTTCAGGTAAAACCACGACATTAGGCGCGATTTGAAGCGCTTTAGGAAGCATCCCAAGAATTCAAGGGCCATGCGCCCCATGGCATGCCACCACCGGGCCTCAAGAGCCAAGAAATGAAGACTCGGCTAAGGCCCGGGAAGTCAAAGAGCCACAAAGCCAAGCCGGAAGGCTAAAGCCGTGTCTCACGCTCTCAAAGACTCCCGGTGGAATCCGGGAGTGAACAAGCACTCACGAGACCAAGTGCTCCCCTTCCCGAAGCTCGCACGATGTTCGGAAGTGTTTTGGAATATGCCCGGTAGCACACAAGGCCAATGGATGTCGAAGAAAGAAGAGGAAACCTCAAATGCCTTAGTATTGGTACAGGTATTGATACCAGTATTGATAGGTATCAATACATCTGAAGAAGAAGCTGAACAGCACACTGGGTATCGATACCCCCAAACTTGGTATCGATACCCAGGCCTTACGGGAAACATTTTTGTAGGCATGTATTGATACCAGTATTGATAGGTATCAATACCTGGCAACCTGAAAAGTTATTTAACCCACTTGTTGGATTTTCCACTTATGGAAACTTTCACCTTTAGTTGCTTTTAGGATATTTTTGTGAGAGAGAAAGGGTATTTGTATATATCTCTCCCTTCCTCTTTCTCTCTCTTATCTCCTACACTTTTACTTAGCTTTACTTTAGTCACATTTTGCTCTCTTATCTCTCCTCCATTGTTGAAGGAGACTGAAGCTTTAATTTCTCAAGAACTCAAGTAAGCTTAAGTTGTATTTCATTTTCTCGTTTATTAATTGTGTTTGTAATCTCCGGATCTTTAGATAAATCTAGTTTGTTCGTGTTTTTACCGGTTAAATCTTATCTCTCCTCTCCTAGCCTTTTCCTTTGAAAACTCAAGCTTTTATGTGTTGTTTGTTAATTTCTTAAGGTTTAAAGTTGTAGGCAAGGTTAAGATCATCATATAAAATTAGTTTTTAAGAATGTATGGCATGTTCTTTATTTCCTTCAAAGTTCTAGTCAAACCTCCTAGTATGTTTTGTGAGTAGTTTACTTAGGCTTGGTCATGGAGTGATTAACAATACATGGCTCGAGTTAATATGTTCCTCTCGACCAAAAGGCATACACCGTTTGTTTATCACAGAATTAGGATTGATTTTATGTATTAAAATTCGGGTTTGTTAACCCCCTTGATCACACGTCGCCAAGGGCTTGATCACTTGGCACGTGTGATGCTTAGGGCTATGGCAACCCAAAGGTTTGTCTAAATGGCACAAGAATCCTAATCTTTGTGAAACACATTTTCTAGTTAATGGTTTTAAACCCTAAATCTTTCGTTCGGGACCATCTAACGATGTCCAGAGCCGGTTATCGATAGAGGAACGGATTAACTTTGGTTGTGGTTTGTTAAAATCCCCTAGACTTTGCCTTAGTTTGATTAGTCGTTTAAATCTTCCGAGTCGTTCTCGAAGTCGAGAGAATTCCACCAAACAAAACTCCAAATGCCAAGTTCGCCGCTTTAAGGCTAAATCCATCATTCGCGAATCAAACACTCACGCTCAGCGCATTCGGTCTTTGTGGACTCAACCCGGACTTCCGGCTATCATGCTTCCTTCGGCCTAAACCCTACGCTTGGGGAAATCATATTGAAATACAATCCAAGGGCGCAAGCAATTCATGCATGTAAAGTGCCGTTTAATCAGATTATGCTTGTAACTAAATGAAATAGAAATGAGCCTATACTAAAAATGCAATGTAAATGCTTATATTGGACATTAACAATGATGGATATACTTATGTGACATGAAAATTTAACTAAATACTTTCGGGACTGAATGATCAGACTCTACAAATGACATATGGACTCATATGAACACTTCTTTCTCATGTAACCCTTTTATAAAGTGTGATTACAACCTCAAAACACTCTAAATGCTCATTATTATGAGGATAAGAACATGAGATATAAACAACCTCCGATCAATGCATGCAAATGATGTACCATGGACTGATTGAAGTGTAAAAGAAGCAAAATTCATGACCAAGAGGAGGGAATCCAGACGCCTACATTGAGTGAATCCAGGCGCCTGGATTCAATGCAGGCGCCTGAACTGAACTCATCTAGGCGCCTGGATTGTATACTGATACACGAAACAGATTTCTTTCTTGACATGATCCAAACCTCTCCCAAGTCCTCTACTAGTATAGATGACCAGTAAGAACTTGGTTGAGTCCCCCTCAGGGCCTATTTGAGCATATTGGTAGAAAAATCTACCTTTTGGCTTGATTGATGAACTTGAAATGGGTTTTTGAGTGAGTTTTGTAGACTTATAACTACTGGACTAGGGAGTATAGAGCTAATGGAGACAATTGGTGTTGATTTTGATGGAATTTATGTAGAGGAAAGCACGTTATAACGGGTGTAGAGGGTATAGGAATGGGTTTGAGTTGTAAGAAGTAAAGAACTTGAAGAAGGATTAATGAGAGATGGGTTTCTGGGTGGATTTTGGCATTATAACAGTAAGGGAGGGAGTGAGCTTGAGCATCCTCTAAAATGGAGAAGAGGGATGGTTTAAATAGGCAACAAAGGGTTCAAAATGGGCCACTTGAACCCTTGGAAAGGTTGAGGGGTTAGCTAGGGGTAATGGCTAGATGTAATGATCTCCCCCTTACTTCCTTTCAACTGATTCTGCAGAAAATCTTGACCAAATCCTCTTCCCGCCCACTATCAACTTAAACCACACTCAACCTGGGCTGATCTCCAGGCGCCTGGATTATGCCATTCCAGGCGCCTGGACTCATTCTAAGCGCCTGGATTTAGCCAATCCAGGTGCCTGTGAGAGTAATCCAGGTGCATATGTTTTAAGGTTTTAGGCTGTTCTAGGGTTCCAAGGGATGTTTTGGTAATCTTATGGGAGGTTATGGGTGGGGTCCTCAAGTCTTTGATCAAGCCTTGTGTGCTCTCATTAGGCATTTTCATCCTTGGGGAAGTTTCGGGATTCCGACGGTCCAGATTGGGGTGTCTACACTGTTATAATCCACATTCTCGGCTTCGAAAGTATGGATTCTTATTTTCATTCCAAATAATACACTATGTTCGTCGTCGATAGTATATATATTATAGATGTGGATGTGTAGGCACAACTTGACTATTGTAATCCATATTTTTTAATATGAAAATATTGATGCCTTGATTTGAAAATTAAAAAGAGGGCGATATAAATAAAATAAAAAAAGGTTTTATATTATATCTAAAAAAAATTCCAAACCTTGTTATGAGTTGCAAGTCAATCGAAAAATAATGATTCGTTAAGGAGAATCATAAACCGAGATGGTGATGATAATCTCGCTATTGTGAGTTATGTCAAAATCATAACTCATTCTTACACTTAACACTAACTAATTTCTTTCTAAGAACCTTACAAAGTTTCACTTAATGCTCTAAAAAATTGCTCACTTTTTTGGAATTTTTCCACTATGTCATCCTATTTCTCTCAAATACTTCCTAGTTCCTAACTTATACAGTTTTTCCCGTGCAATTTTCTTGATTTTAACATTATTCATCTGAAGCCCATCATTTATAGATGCGACGCATAGGTGTCCGTCGCATCTAAAGTTGTGAACTAAGTCGCACAAAGCACAAGCGGCGTGGGTGCATCATGCGTGAGCGCGAATTCGTTGATTTTTTAAAGGATTGAAGTTGAGTGTGGCTAGAGAACGTTAATATTTATTAATATGAAACTATGTTGTTATATTTTCTACTTTATAGATATGTTCCCCTTAATTTGGTTTGGATTCTATTTTTATATTTTAGTAGCGGTTTGGAACTTTTGACTATATTTGATACTCAATTAGAGAGTGAGGGGGGAGTAAAGTATGGCTATGGACCTATGATAGCCAGATTGATAACCTATTAGAGGCAAGTTGCTTTTTACTTTTCCTTCTAGGCCTTGTGCTCTATGCCAACGTAGGTTCCTTTTTGAAATGCCATGTGAGTCTTAGCCAAATACATATACTTGTGTATGAGCTTCAAAGGTGAATCCGTTTACTTCTCAAAGAAATCCACAAATTTTCGATAAGGAATTGTGAATTCATCACGAATCCGCACTCAATTTGTTAATCAACGCTTGAGCTTACGGTGCGCATACCTAGGATAGCGAATTATCATATTATGGTTGCGACATTATCTTGGCATGCACTTCAGCACGCACTTTGATGCTTGACTTAAGCCATCACTGTATTGCAATTGCTCCGAATGCACTTTTAGACTGATGAAAATTTCAACATCATCTGATTGAGTCCTGGAGTGTCAATGCTCTCATATCGTCTCAATGATCACAATAGTGAATACCGGTACGTACCATACCAGTTACAAAAAATGGTATCATCCCCGATACGGTATTCAGAACCTTGTGTGGGATCAAATTCTAGGTATGCAATAAGGAACAACTTACCTTATAATTTCTCGACAAGCTCTCATTAGGGTGTTATTAATATTAGTAATTTTTGTCATACCATACAAGATGCATACCATACTTTGTCATTCTTTTGATTAAACCCATTCACCATTGAAATAATGTCACATAGACATGTTGTATAAATGGTTGGATAATGTGTTATGATAATAGACGTTCCCATTTACCAATTGACCAAATTTTTATTCATCTAGTATGGAATTTACGAGGAGAAAGGGAGAGTTGTTTTGGAGAATTCTCGACAGGTTTGATTCGAGGTTGGCCAAGTGGCGGGTGTCTTGTTTAAATTTTGCTAGTAGGTTGGTTTTAGTCAAACACACCCTATCAATTATCCCTATTTATTTGTTTTTTGTTATCCGTGCCCTGGGTATTTTGTAAGATAGGTCGGGAGTATTATTATTATGGGTAAAGGTGATGGTGGTGGAATCCAAAGGAAGAAGTTGTCGGACATTTGTAAACCCATGCGTATGGGTGGTTTGGGGCTTAGAGATGTCGGTTGTTTTACTCAAGCTTTTTTAGCTAAACACTCTTGGTGGTTAATTAAGGAGCCTAATTCGCTGTTTGCGAGAGTTTTGCTTGGAAAGTATTGTAGGAGGAAGGACTTTTTGGAATGTAACCTCAACCTAGGTGTTATGGGGGCTAAAGATGTATTTTGTGGGCTAAGGATCTCCTGTTGAAGGGCTTAGCTTGGAAGGTAGGTAATGCAACATATTGCTGTATCTGGGCATCATTGGATCCCTCAAATGCAGAATCCATATGTTTGCCAAGGGAAACCTGCGGGTGTTTGTAATTTTAAGGTGTCGGATTTGGTTGATTGGTGAAATTTAATGCGGAGGAGGCCCTTAGTTCAACAATTATTTCCCGATGAGATATTGAATAAAATCTTTTCTATCCATATTCCAAGATGTAATGTGACAGATGAGTGCTACTAGACGCCTACTCAATATGCCATTAAGTCAGCCTATTTTTTGGCAAGTAAGGAAGCTTTTGATTCCTTGTGGATGATGGCTAGAGGTATTATGTGGAAGAAGATTTGGGGTATGAATTTGCTGCCTAAGATGGCATTATTTTGTTTGGAAAGTTGTCCACAAAATTTTGCCCATTAAGGCAATCTTGTTTCGTAAGAATATGGTTTAGGATTTGGTTTATCTCGTGTGTGGTGAGGAGTGGGAGTCCATCGAGCATTTATTTTCTTAGTCTGGAACGGCAAGAAGAGTGTGGAAATCGTCTAGATTGGGTTTTTATTTTTCGGTTGGATGTCTAATTGGTTTTAATGAGTGGTTTATGGGATGGTTAGAAAGGGCTCTTGATAATTATGCTATTGTAGAGTCAATTGTTATTTTGTGGGCCATTTGATTCTGTGGAAACCATTTAGTTTTTCATCAATTTAAGGGGCAGTCACGTTAGCGGTGAAGAATGTATATATTGTTAAGGTGAAAGCAATGAGGAAATGATACCTGCGACTGAGAGGGTGGTTAGGGCAAGGGCAGTGGCGGACCCAGAAATTTGATGTAGTGGGGGCACTCTGTTGACCATGTCTAGAAAATTTCTTTCATAATAGGAAAATGCTAACATTAACCCATAGGGTAGAGGATAATGTGTGGAAAATATACCAATATCTGAGAAACTTGTATTGATATCAATGAAAATATATTGATCTCAAAACTTGTTTGTCATATTACCTTCTGCTTGATGGACAGATGTTAACAACAACCCTTGTGATAAATAACAATGAGTAAGAAGTTTATACTCCAACCACACTAACAGTTTATAAATTGACAATTGTAAATCAAACAACATTATGGAAGAAAATTGATGCATGAAATGCGTTTAATCTAATTATTTTCAATTTATATATAAATGGTATATTTCAATTTTTGGTGTTATTTATATAATTACTCAAAATATATAGGGACACAAGTGAGATTTTCTAATTTTGAGTGGGGGCACGTGACCCCACGTGCCCCCACGTGGGTCCGCCCCTGGGCAAGGGTGAAGAGAGTTCCCGTGGCCATTACTTTGCTATTTAGAATTAGTCAATGAGGTATATATATATATAGGGGCCGGTTCCCCTAACACTCTAAATAACACTAAAAATGACACTTCATCTCAGTCATTAGAATCAATGGCTGAGATTTGAAGTTGAGTTGTTACACATTACCACTTACACCCCAACCTCACTAAATCTCCCTCTCCCTCCAACAAGAAGTCTTCCCCTCCTTCCCTCCCTCCCTCCCCTAGCCGCCACCACTCCACCTCCATTGCCGGCCAACCTCATCTCCAGCACACCCACTCTTTCCTCTCTCTCGATTACCCAGCCGAGAAAGGTTACGCCATGGTTATGTGGTTGATGGCGGAAAAAGCCGTTAAAAGAGTGACGTTGACGCCCATTTTTAGGAGGCGCTTGGCGAGTCGAAGAGAGGGGTTAATATGCCCTTACGCCGGAAAGGTTACTAGAAGGATCTGAACACACTCATCCATAATCTTTTCCTTTCTAATAAAATAGCAAAATTGAATTCAGTGCTTAGAGCTAGAAATTAAAAAAAAAAAAAAAGCATTCCGAATCAAATCTTACATTG
Organism: Vaccinium vitis-idaea; assembly: GCA_963854785.1. Taxonomy (NCBI): domain Eukaryota; kingdom Viridiplantae; phylum Streptophyta; class Magnoliopsida; order Ericales; family Ericaceae; genus Vaccinium; species Vaccinium vitis-idaea. The sequence goes on from OY978220.1 coordinate 14,205,944, forward strand.
GGATTTTTGCTTTTCTTATTCTTCGGTGGATTTGGGTGTTTGCCAAAGAGAACAAAATTGTTTTGAAGATGAAGTTACATTGGTTTTTCCTGAGGTTGGTTTTTCCTGAGGTTTACAATTTACAATCATAGAAGATATGCAGATATGAGAGCTCTGACATCGGACATTTGTGGTGGAGAATTGGAGTAGATAGTTCAACCTGTTTTTCCTGCGTGTAAGAGAGAGAGAGAGGGATAATCGGGAGAGAGAGAGAGAGAGAGAGAGAGAGGGATAATCGGGAGAGAGAGGGGGGATCTGCCGGAGTTGGGTCAACCCGAAATGGGGCCGGCCGGAGTTGGGTCGGCCTGGTGGTTGGCTGGTCGCTAGAGCAGGGGTGGTGAAGGAGAAAGGGGGATAGAGTGAGGATGGAATGTGGGTGAGGATGTGTAATAAATCAATTTTTAATCTCAACCATTGATTTTAATGACTAAGATGGAGTGTCATTTTTTGTGTTATTTTAGGTGTTAGGGGAACCGCTTATATATATATATATATATATATGGAAATCTTCTAGTCCAAACCCTCCCGAGAATAAGAAAAAATGATTTTTTTTGTTTTGCAAATTATTTTTGGAAAATCCGAACCGTCCAATGTGTTCAGAAGGTGTTTTCAAGGGTCCAAGCGGGAAATCTTAAAAAAAAAATACCGGGAAGGGCTTGATCCAAGCAGTTTTCGCAAAAACTGTAAATATATTGCGAAAACTGCTTGGATCAAGCCCTTCCCGGTATTTTTTTTTGAAGATTTTTCACGTAGACCCTTGAAAACACCTTCTGAACACATTGGACAGATCGGATCGTCAAAAAAATGCTCGGATCACGGAGGTCCGGATTAGAAGTGGAATCTATATATATATAAGTAAACCGTAGCATGCTTTTGTTTTTTGATAAGTACCATAGCATGTATGCCTCGGTTAAAAGAGTAAATCTCACATAGATGTCTAATCTTGATCGGCACAAAGATCATCACTTATTATTACTGGGATATTGTAGTAATTAGAAAATATTTCTGAGAGATCGTTTGCACTGTAAAGCAGATATTATGTTTAGAAAATTAATTGAGTTCAACTTGCTCAATTAGTATTTTTTGCACTGTAAAGAAGTCAAAAAGCTACTCTTTTGTTCTCTAAAAAACTGAAAATGCATTATAGAACAATACATTTAAGACCATGTTCGGTTTGGTTTTCCAAACCTGGTTTCTATGATTTAAGACCTCTTTTGCCTATGATTTTCTCTCTCCTCTCTATTTCTAGCAATGCTACTCTAGCGCATATTTTGTGTGAGATGGGTCCGTGGAGCCCACTTTGAAGATCCACACAAACGATCCGAATTATAACCGGTTAATTTGTTTTCCAATTAGTCATTCACAATTTAGGATCCTGAATTTTACAAAAGTTTAAAAGAAAGTTAGACAACTAGATCAAATACTTAAAATTATACGATTGGCCTGATTTTTTTCTAGATGACTTCAAGAATAATTGTAGAACTAAATGTACGGCTTGGATCATTTGCGTGAGTCTTTAAAGTGGACCCCACAGAACCATCCCGCACAAAATATGTACTAGAGTAACATTGCTAGAAATAAAGAGGAGGGAAAAAAATCATAGGCAACTAGAAATAGAGAGGAGAGAAAAAATCATAGGCAAAAAATGGAAACCAGGTTTGGACCACCAAACCTAGGGGCGGAGCCAGCCTAGGGCTGGGTGGGCCCTGCCCCCCCCCCCCCCCCCGGCAGTTTAAAAAATGAACCGAAAAAAATTAAAATTTAGATATAAATTAAATCTTTTTTGCTATTTTCGGCGCATGGTTACTCGTTTGAAATTAAAATAAATGTTTCCAACAAAATTTGAACCAAATTGTTATAGCCTTAACAAAACAAAACAAGCATGACCCACTTATGAAAGCCTATATATAATAAACATATAAGGATAATAGTTGTCTGACATTAGGTTTAATGTGAAAACACTAAAAAATTGAAAAGAATTAGACGAAAATCCTAGATGAAAATCCTAAATACGTTGTGCATTTTTGTCAGCACTAGATGAAAATCCTAGAGCCGCCCTTGAACTCGCCCCCTCTGGATTCTCAATCCTGGCTCCGCCATTGACCAAACCGAACATAGTTTGGTGAGGATAGCCAAACACTAAAAAGTACAAAATGAGAAAAGTAAGATGGAATAGTATATCCAAACAACCCCTAAATTCCTAAAAGTGTAATAATTGTGTTTTATTTATTCAGTTGAAATTCACAAAGGAGGGGCGAAGTGGGTAGTTGACAAGCATTGCACATCATTGCCCAGCCCAGGCAGCTAGCACGTGTAAACAAAGACAATAAGTCAACAACTACACTTTTTCCAAAAGCACATATAGAAAAATGTTACTAAAAGAAACTACTGGACTTCTGTTAAAATTTTAAAAATGTATGAAAAATACAAAAGTGGATGGACATGTAAAAAGTATATTGGAGAGTGTTTTTTTTTTTTGTCTTCTCCTATACTTCATGAAAGTAAAAGTGGATGGACATGTAAAAAGTATATTGGAGAGTGTTTTTTTTTTTTGTCTTCTCCTATACTTCATGAAAAGTAAAAGTGGATGGACATGTAAAAAGTATATTGGAGAGTGTTTTTTTTTTTGTCTTTTCCTATACTTCATGAAAGTCTTGTGGGGTTCTGTTATCAGAACCAACGTATATAAACCAACATCTGGTGTTAACTCTTAGGCCTCGTTTGATTCGGGTATTAGAAGGCTGGGATAGGATAGCACCAGTCTAATCCCGCTCAATCCCGCGTTTGGTTCCCAAAAAGTATATGAGATTACTAATCCCGGGACTAATTTAGTACCTATATGGGGGTATTATATTATCCCGGGGGGGGGGGGGGGGGGGGGGACTAAACAGTCCCGGAAAAACACACACGGAAGGTCAGTCGTGTATATTGCAAAAATGCCACCGTCTTCTTCTCTTCTCTCTCTCTCTCTCTCTCTCTCTCTCTCTCGATGAGTTGCGTTTGGACCACGTTGTCCTTTGTTTATGTTTGAAATTGACTGGGTAGCTTCATAATCTACTGGGTACCTCTGATTATGCTCGAGAATCACTCGGTCTTGCTCAAATCACTCGATAATCTACTGGGTACCTTTGATTGGGTACCTCTGACTGTATGACCCTCGGTTCTTGTTCGAGAATCACTCGGCAACCACCATCCATCCATCAATTTTATGATCTCTGTGATTCCTCTATGATTCTTGATGGAGACAATGGAGAGTTACTGGGTTCTGATTGATGCACGCTATGTGTTCGATGAATTAATTGAGAGTTCCTGGCCTCGTGATATGATCTGTTTTCTGGTTTTAGCCACTTCCCTATTGCCTCGGTTTCTTCTGAAACTTTGCTTCTGTGGAGGACATGCATTCGATGTGTTCAAATGAATTGACTTTGCTTCTGCCTTGGTTTTAGCCAGTTCTGGCCTCGGAATTGGTTTGAGAGATGGAGAGAGAGAGAAATAGATAGCCCTGAAATTAATCCGAAATGTAGTTTAGGGAACCAAACATGGGATTAGCCTAGATGTGGGATATCCCGATGTTAATCCCGCGTGAACCAAACAGGGAATTGTGTGAGATTCAGCACTAAATTAGTCTCATGACAAATAATTCTGGACTACGAATCCCAGGACTATCAATCCCACTTATTTTAGTCCGCGAATCAAATGAAACCTTAAAGTCCATTATATCAAGAGGGGTAAAGAAGCCATTTGACCAAGGACAATAGACGAATTTGAACAACGCTACACACACAACACTTTTCACACAACACACTCATATAAGGGTGAGGCCCACATGTGGGGACACGTGTGAGACCCACCCCTGTGTGAGTGTTGTGTGGGTGTTGTGTGAATAGCTTTTTTAGACGAATTTTCGTTCCCACCTGTCACGCTTTATACATTGTTGTCACGGATGGTTATGGATTGTCATTTAATAGATGTGTACTAGTGGGGTCGGAGACACTGAATAATCTCTCTCCTTGTGAATGAACTATAAAAACGGTCAAACCCACAATACGTCATGCTCCGATATAGTCTCGTAGACAGAGCCCTGGGGCACAATAACCACAGGTAGAGAGAGAGAGAGAGGACAGGGGAGTCCTACTGCACATCGAGACAGAGACAGCCTCAGAGCTCTGGAGAGAGAGAGAGAGAGAGAGAGAGAGAGAGATGGAGAACTATGCAGAGCTGAGAGAAGCAGTGGAAACAGTGGAGCTAGTGGACGCACACGCCCACAATCTGGTGGCCATCGACTCCACCTTGCCATTCCTCAGCTGCTTCTCTGAAGCCACCGGTGACGCCTTATCCTACGCACCCCACACCCTCAACTTCAAGGTAGACCCACAACACCACCAGATCCACACCCATATCTAACGCTTATTTCACCAACCCCGGTCTCTTCACTTTCTAAGAAAATCAGATCATTATCTGTTTTTCATTGTGCAATCCTTATGTATGTAGAAATGTCTGTTTGTGTGCATAGCATATGATTATTATTATTGATATTTTTGCCGTAAAACATTTGGGGCCTGCTTATTTCACCGTATTAGGATGATCGGATTGGATTATATTCTCAAGTTGACCAACTACGCGGTGATTGTATATCAGTTCACTGTTAGTCCCGTCAAGCAAATGGTCTTGTACTATTTGATGTGTACATGATAGCAAATGCATCACTTAGCGGGCTTGAAACTGGAAATTTGATTGGCTCATGTGAAATGTAACATCTGATTCGGCATGTGCACAGCTACGACCGAATAACAACAGTGGGTCTATATGAGTGAAATGATGATGATTTTGGTTTTGGGATGATGATCTAATTTCTTTGAACTTGACTCAGTTTTTTTTTTTTTTTGTAAGAACTAGTAGCAGTTTCTTGATACTTAAGTCACCAAGTTTTGGCTTGAAGAAAGACAAAATTGATTGGCTTAACAGAATTTATGAATGCTGACAGTAGTAATTAATGCTTTCTGAAAGCATGTGAACCAGAATACGGCCTTTAATGTTTCACATCAGTAATGGCTTCACCATTTATTGGATCAGATGTTTCTTGTTTTCCTATCTGCAAATCTGCAATCACTTCAATGGAGGGGCACACGGTACATTTGTGGGGGCATTTCATTAATTGATTCCTTCATTATTTCCTCAAAAACCATGTTCTTTCTTTAACTTTTATAGACGATTGAAGTTCGGATTCCCTGTTTTTGACTGATCTGTACTTTTTTTGAAAGTGACTGATCTGTATTCCGTAGATTCGTGAAAAAAAAAAAACAATGAAAAAAAAAGAGAGTATTCTGTAGATTAGAGGGACAAGTTTTGCACAATCTATTTGGGCTACAATGTAAATGGCTCGAAAGGGCCCATGGACCCACGTCATACTGACCACACTATGGTTCTGATTTAGGATGGTAAAAAATCCGCATGGTGAGAAAAATTCATCTGCATTTCTCTCTGTATGTTCTTTAGGGAATTAACGGTATCGAAGGCTGGAAATTAAACTGATAATGAACATTGAAGTTCGGGCTATTAAGGATTAGGATGTATTTTCAATGCATTTGAATTGTTCCAGTAATGGAATTTGTTTGAGACTGATGTTGTTTTTGGACCTACGTTGGTGTCTTTTTGGATTTTGTTTTTCTCTATCTAATGCCAAACGTATATGGAGCCCTTCTGAATGGGTTTTGTTTTGTTTGGACTCTGTTATCGGTTTGAGTTTCAACTTTGAGGTCAAGTGAACCAGTTATAGACATGTCCTGCCCAAAAGTGCATGTACACGAAGTATGCATTGGGCACCCCAAAAATCCAAACCTTCCCTTACATACTTAAACAAGAGTAATGTTCTATTCTTTTGGATGCTATGTGTTGTCTAAAATGTTAGTTCTCATGGATCTCAATTGCTACCGAATGTTTGATAACTTTGATTCCTCTTATGCCGGGCCCAAAAAAAAAGGAAGGACTCCTCTTAGTCTTGTTTGAAGTGGCTTCTGATTTCGAACTGACATAGAACGATATAAGTTCCCTGGGTATGGGAAATGCAATGTGTAACAGGATCTGCTCTGTTACATTTGGTGCAACCCCCTTAGGCAATCACATGTGAAAATGCAATGACATTTTTATCGCTAGATTATTATGAATATTCATACTTGAGGATTCATTCTGACTGTACTTCTTTTCACTTTTCAGAGAGGTCTCAGGGATATTGCTGAGCTATATGGATCTGAGGTATCCTTGTGTGGTATTCAAGAATATCGGAAGTGCAGTGGATTGCAATCCATAAGTTCATTATGCTTCAAAGCTTCAAGAATCGCTGCCATACTCGTTGACGATGGAGTTGAGTTTGACAAAATGCATGGGATTGAGTGGCATAGGAGTTTTGCACCAGTGGTGGGTAGAATTTTGAGAATCGAGCGTCTGGCTGAGAAGATTCTTGATGAAGTGAGATAATTGAATCTTTTCCTCCGGCATAGTTTTGTAAATGTAGTATATATGGACTAAAATTATATGCTGGGGTGCATTGATATGTCCAATACAACTAAGGAGTAGATTTGCGAGTACCCTATCTCTGGACATGTGAAAAATTGTGGAAAATAGAGTAAAGGAAATATTTACTGCTATAAAAGGTAATGCTCTTGATACTGCAGAGCAACAAAAAAAGGAGAAGCTCTTGATACCATTGCAAGTTTGATGATTGGTGATCCGCAAAATTTAAAATTGAAGTCTCCTTTATTTTTACTAGTTATTAGTTAGATAGTCCCATAGTTTAGATTGCAGCTCTTATTTTCCTGAGCTCTTTCAGAATCCTTGTGAAATAAATACCAGGCATCAAAGTTTGTGCTAATATGTAATTGACATAAATAGTTTGGTTTACTAGCAGATTCACGGTCTAATTGGTTGTTGTTTAGCTTCAGTTGTGGAAGTTCATAACAACACAAAGATTGGGTTAAGTTGGGGTTTGTGTATGTAAGTTGTGTTTCTTCATCAAGATTTACTATGTCCAATCAATCTGCGGTATTGTACAAACAGAACAACATCAAATGCTTTTGAGGTATTAGTGTCTGCGTTTTTCTTTCCGTTTATTTTTTCTAACTTCCTTGTCATTGTCAATTATTGTGTGTTCTTTAGGGCAGCCCAGATGGATCTAACTGGACATTGGACACTTTTACTGAAATCTTTACTGGGAAGTTAAAGTCATATCCTTGCCTATATTGTTTTAGCCTTTTGTTTGGCTTTGATTTTCCATTTGATAGTATAATTTGGTACTGTCTGTAAGATTTACTCAATATTTGATGATGGAAAATCAAGAGGAAGAAGAGTCGGGGAGGAAAATGGCAAGGGTGGGGGGATGCGGAAGAAGTGGTGGTTTCCCTTTGATCTGTTTCATTGAGATAACTTTCATTTCTTTCTTGTTTCATCTACTTTAGCCAGATGGGTTTTGGTGACCCTAAAATAATTTACTCCAGCCGACTTTTCCTCCATTTTCTTTTTGTTATGATAAATGAAAGACAATTTTGTCATTTCCACCCTGTTTATTTACCTAAATTCCCTTCCTTCAAGTTTTTCCTCCTACCAAACGTACCGTTCTGTACAAATGGAAGTTACTGGTTCTATTTAGGTTCCTTATCCCATCATACAGTTGCAGACAAAATTGTTGGCTTGAAAAGCATAGCTGCATACCGCAGTGGTCTTGAGATTAATACGAATGTCACAAGGAACGAGGCTCAAGAGGGTCTTGTTGAAGTTTTGAAAGGCAAGTGTTATGACTTTCATTCTATTGTGTATTCACCTCGGATATTCTCTTATCAGTCTGTTTTTACAGTTGGCAGTCCTGTCCGTATCACAAATAAAAGCTTCATTGACTATGTCTTCGTGCAAAGTTTGGAGATTGCCTTACAATTTGACTTGCCAATGCAAATACACACAGGGTAACACTTTATTTTTGCGGTGCTCTTTTGTCTTGACTGTTGACGCAGCGGAATTCACGAGAAACTAGTTGCGTACTAGTTCAAACGAAAATAGGTCTCGAATCCACGAGGTTCTTGAATCCACAAGAAGAAAGAGAAATAACTCTGAATTATATTTGATTAAAAGCTAAATATGCCCATAGGCTACATCCTTATTTATACTAGTAGGAGTCCTAACTAAAAGGAAATTACTTAGAGTGGTGACCAAGCAAAGCATTACTTGGAAACCTAGACTATTTGCTAAAAGGAAATAAAATAAAATCTAACCAAAACTAAACTAAAAACGTGCAAAACAGGCAGCACAAATAAAATCTCCTAATACTAATCGTAAATAAAAATAATTGCTAAAATAATGTTTCCATAAATAATAGTGGTGTATATCTTGTCCTGCATCATTCTCCTTTTCTTCAAAAGTACTCGTCTTCGAGTTCTCGTTAGGAACCTGCTATCTTCCATGCCAAATAAATAGATACTTGGAATACTTCAACCCTTTTATTTCCTTCAAAAACATCACAGAAAATAATATTTGCAATGATATCTTCTCTGCATGCTTCAAGTGATTGATAAGATCAATCAGATGAATATTGGAAATCCAATCATACTGTTGCACTCCAAGAAAATCAACAAGGGAAACTTGACATTGTGGGTCCTCTTTATCTTGCCTCATTGTAGCAATGGTTGACACATCAATGATTGGCTCATTGAGATGGGCTGACTTGACCATAGAGTTATCAAATAAGGTAGCAACATCAATTTCTTCCATTGAAAAATCAATTGAGTCCTCAACAATTTGATCACCAACATCAATATCAATTTTCTGCTTCTCACCCACCTCCATATTAATTTGCTTATCATTAACTTCAATTAGTGTTCTAAAAGTCGGGACTAGTCGGCGACTAGTCGGGGTCGGGGGCTCTCCGAGTCGACTAGAGCCTAGTCGATTGATTTAGTCGCCGGCCGACTTAGTCGGGCTCAAGTCGGCGACTAATCGGACAAGTCGGCGAATCGGAAAAGTCGCGAATCGAAAAAAATCGGACAAGTCGGCAACTAATCGGAAAAATTGGGGTAAAAAAACATAATTTGCTAAATTTTTGGGGATGCAGTGTAATTGTTTTGAATGTTTTAACTTTTTACCCTAAACTCAAAACTGTGGATGATGTACAGTACATTAAAAAACAGTTTTAATAATTTAATTGTCTCTTTATCTATGATTACGAGAGGCAAAGGTTTGTGGTTTCCACAAATAGATTGTAGAATATACAGTAAAAAAAAGTAAACATTAAAAAACAGTTTCCATGTACTGTAGATTGTAGAATAAATCAATCAATTAGCACACTGTATATTGTTGTTGTGGTTTGCCACTAAGGATTAATTATTCTTGTTGTGGTTTTAGTTGCCACTATGTTTTTATTTGATGATTTGCTACTTATGTTATTCTACTTACTCAAAACTTATGAAGGATGAAGGAGAATATATATTTACTCAAAACTAATCCCCGACTAGTCCCCTAGTCGCTAGTCGGCAGCCATCCGACCTGGGAGCGACTAGCGACTTTTAGAACACTGACTTCAATCACAATGTTCCCTTTGCCGCTACTGCTCATATCAACTTTCTCTTTAAAAGCTTCTTCAACAACATCGGTAGATGTGTGAATTATATGTTGGTGCTTTGACCGACCTATATTTTTCTTCCAAAAGTTTCTCATAATTCCATGGCAATTTTTTTTCTATCATACGTCTTTTAATTCTTGGCCATGCACGGATACGACACTTACCCAATTTATCTCTTGAAGATTGCAAATCTAACCACCAACTAAGTGCGAAATCTATAAATTTTAACCACAAATATATCCACTTTTCTTCGGACGGAATTTTCGCATTCTCAAAGAAATCTTCAATATCTAGAATCTAATCTAAAATATCTTCAAAATATTCATTACCACTGAGTTTAGGTAAGTTATCATAATACCTGAAAGGATGAGTATATTTCATGCACATGTTCTCATCATACTTGAAATCAGCACGATTAGTTGGGTGTCTCCCAACTACAATTTGATTACCAGGCTGGCGTTGGGCAAATCCCACCGCGCTTTTCCGATTCTGGTTAAGAGGACGACGTTGGGCAAATCCCACCGCGCGATTCTCTTCAACCCTTTCTGGTCCTTGGTTTAGGTGAAGAGTGAGCGGTCGCATCGCTTGTTGTTCTTCCACCATCTTCCTCGGATCAGCAAACCTTTGAGCAACGTCAAAGGGTGTGTCATTTACTTTGTTTGGTGACATCGAGCCAGGAAAAACCCACTCTGATACCACTTGACGCAGCGGAATTCACGAGAAACTAGTTGCGTACTAGTTCAAACGAAAATAGGTCTCGAATCCACGAGGTTCTTGAATCCACAAGAAGAAAGAGAAATAACTCTGAATTATATTTGATTAAAAGCTAAATATGCCCATAGGCTACATCCTTATTTATACTAGTAGGAGTCCTAACAAAAAGGAAATTACTTAAGAGTGGTGACCAAGCAAAACATTACTTGGAAACCTAGACTATTTGCTAAAAGGAAATAAAATAAAATCTAACCAAAACTAAACTAAAAACGTGCAAAACAGGCAGCACAAATAAAATCTCCTAATACTAATCGTAAATAAAAATAATTGCTAAAATAATGTTTCCATAAATAATAGGGGTGTATATCTTGTCCTGCATCAACTGTAGTGCTTTTCGCATTGTCTTGACGATAATGCCTTTTGCACTGTTTCCTGGTATCAGTTTTGGAGACAAAGATTTGGACTTAAGGCTCTCCAATCCCCTGCATCTGCGCACCCTTCTAGAGGACAAGAGATTCATTAAGTGCCGTTTGGTACTTTTACATGCATCTTACCCATTTTCAAAGGAAGCATCATATCTAGCCTGTGTTTATCCTCAAGTAAGATCTTGAAAACTCAAATGGCAGTTTCTTGTGGTCGTATGTCATTGTCGTTAAATGTTCAATGTCCTCTAACTAAGCATCGGATTCACTTTTTAGGTTTACCTTGATTTTGGTTTGGCTATTCCTAAGCTTAGTGTTCATGGGATGATTTCTTCAGTCAAAGAACTTCTGGAGCTAGCTCCAATAAAGAAGGTGAGAACTCATTCTCTTCAAAGAAATGTTGAAATGAGGAAGATATAATTCTCTACATAGTACCTGGACAACAAAGAAAGATGATTGTTCACTATATCCATTATAGTTCACTATATCCATTATAGTTCACTATATCCATTTCATCTGGAAATAAACAAAAGAAGCAAAAGTAGATGCGATATGTTTCTTATATGCAGAGGCCATCATCAGACATATTTTTCCTTTTGAATTGAAGTTCACTTTTTGGGCATATTGGCCATGTGATACATAGACAACATCTCATAGCATCAAATACAAAACAAATGGTGAGAGAGAGAAGCGAACTGTAAGAGTGCCAGATTTCGATTTGTCGGCTTATGCTTTCTAAACGCTGGTCTCTTTCCGATGTACTTATAATTTTAGACAAACTGTTTTTTGTCTTTGAACTTTATAATAATGAATTAAGAAGCTTTTCGTATGCTAAAAATTAAGTAACCAAATATCTCCTAATATGATAATGTGGATTCATTTTCTATAGCTTCTATTTTGAATAAGCATTCAAAGATGTGCAAAGTACAAAGAGTGTTTTCTTTTCCTCTAGTTGATAGAGTTTCACCTATTTGCTCCTTATTTGTACAAATTTCATGCTGGAATAAATCAATTTGCAGGTTATGTTCAGCACTGATGGCTACGCGTTTCCTGAAACATTCTACCTAGGTTGGTTTAAACAGTTTATCAGTCTTATGCTTTTTTTATATTATATGGTTGCCAATGCTTCTTATTTTGCTTGACTTTGTTGGAGGTTGATTTTGTTGTAACTCCAAGTTACATACCTGTTCTTGAATGCATTTTATCCACTCTTTGCAAGTTTTGGCTACAGTTTCGCCGGCATTTAGTCTCTTCTGTTCCATCATGTAGTTCATAAAGTATGAGGTGCAAAAGTTATTTCCAAACTCGTAGGTTTAGGTGCATAATGTTTGTTATTTTAGGTCATCGTGATTAATTAAGGTTTTGCTTTGGTGAGGGTTCAAATGTCTGTCAGTGGAAAACCTCAATTTATATTGGCCAAATAACTAAAATACCTGTATAAACTATAAACTAAATAGAAATTTCAAGTTCCTAGATAGGGGAATAGGGCTGCACGTTTTTTTGGTTAATCTTGGCTGTCATAGTTGTGATCTAAGTTAGTGGAAGAAAAGGAGCTTCCGAGGGAGGTAAAAGGGATTTTACAATCGCAAATGTGTTTGATCAGTTTTGTTTTCTCTTGGCAATCACCCGCATTGGACTTTTGGGATCTTTATGAAACAAATAGTTTTACAACCTCCTACAAACTTTTAATTTCTTGGCTCTTTTTGATGAATAGATGGTGTCCATCCAAACTACACCCCTCATAAGAGACTGAAAGAAAATAAATTCTTTTGTGGTTTAAAGAAATAAAATGATGATACTGATGCTTGGAGACTAGCAAAAAGCTAGGTTACATTTTTTACCCCTGGTTTTGATTGTGCTGTCTCATTCTCGTGGTTGTAAGGGCATTACATAAAACTTTTGCAATTGAACGCGAATCTATGAATATACTCAAGTTGAAATACTGAGCATACTTTGAAAGACGGGCAAATAGTTGTTGTACTTTGAGAAATTAGGAGAGAGTTTCCAAGGCAAGTCTTTTCGTCCATTTTTTCTGGTTTATGCATTGGTTGAGATTTGAGAATAGATTTTTTTTTTGTAAGTTAGTACAAAGTTTTACTCTCTAGTTTACTGTTTTTGCAGCTGCAAAGAGAGCACGCAAAGTTATCTTCTCTGTTTTACGAGATGCATGTATTGATGGTGATCTTTCCATTCCTGAAGCCACTGAAGCAGTCAAAGACATCTTTTCAGATAATGCCAAAAAGTTTTACGGGACTAAACTAGATTTTACACCTATGGATTGTAAAGCCAATGTGTCCAGCAACTATGTGAAAATGGGGTTTGATGCCATACAAACAGATGTTGCCCTTGTTCGCATTATCTGGGTTGATGCTTCTGGGCAGCACCGATGTCGTGTGAGTCACTTGTTCAAGATTTTTTGCTTACAACATTTTTTGGACTCGAATATTGATAATTCTTTGAAGTTTGACAAAATAACAAATGTCGAACTGTTTGAACTGATACTTACTAACAGCAGAGGTGTCGTTTGACATTCGTTTTCTTGTTCTTCTCTTTCTAAACCTCCTTTGGAACTCATATACTAAATTCCAGTATGAATATTGTAACTGTGATGTAAGAAGCATGGATGCGGACACAAGATACTCACACGAGGACATTTTCTTCAAAACTTATGAAACGGACCCATTGTAAACAGGTCAAATATAATATACATGTCTTTGGAAAGGCTACAATACACACCCCCTATTTGAGTGTGTATCATATGCACCCTTGTAAAGTTACGAATCGATTATCACTTATTAAAAAGTGTTACGAATTTTTTGTATAAAAGTTACGAGACGTACCAAATGTTATGAATTATAGAAAATTTTACGAAGCAATAGTCACGAAACACTAAAAAATGTTACGATTGCCAATGAGGTTAGTTTCATCTTACATTTATTGACGAATTTGGTATGATTTTGTAAATCAACTTTTAAGAATGTATGAAGAATTTAGAAACTTAGAATCATTTGGTCATTGAATAAGAGTCAAAACAACCTCAAATTGTGGTTGAAATCTATGTTACCTGGACTCTTGTCAAACTATAAAATACCCGTGTCGGACACTCGACACTCCGACATGGGTATGGGATCCGTGTCGGCTGTATTTAGTTGGACACTCACCTAGAAAACATACTTTGTAATTCGAATTTACTTACAAAAAACTATGCATAAAACTCCCATAATATGCATGAAATGCCCTAACCCGCCTAGTGAACACCGTTTATCCTAGAAAACAAAAGAAACATCTTGAGGAATATGGATATGTTGCAATGCCCCCGTGTCTTGGAGCTGTGAATTAGACAAGTCCGGCAATTGGACACATACCCGCACCCAACACTCATACTTGAGTCCATGTAACATAGGTTGAGATAAAGGGGTTGTCAAAGAAGTTAAAATCGAATATTGCTACCAGCTATTACCACTACCTATTGGGGTTGTTAGCGATACCGGTCTACAAATAAGGTCATAAGTGCCAATGGGAGGTTTGGTTAATGACCACCCTTAGGAGAATTCCTAGAGCTGCCATTGGTGTTAATGATGAAAATTTTGAATACGGACCAAGTTTTAAATGTAGCATTTCAACCTCCTAACATGCCCTCAACGTGTCCCAATAGTGTCCTCAACGAGTCCCACATAAAAGAACATAATAAAGAAATTGGTTTTTTGGCATGTTCGACATGTGTCCGAAGAGTGTCATGTCATATCTGCGTCTCACATGTGTCGGATCCGAATACATGAGGCTGGTAGTCGTATCCATGCTTCTTAGATTGTAATTATACTCTCATGGGCAACAACCCTGGAATGTTGGCAGTTAACTGTTAAAAGAATTCCTTGGGCTTTAGCTCAGTGGCTGGGAATATGATGGAAATCATCTAGAAGTATCACATTCACAGCCGTCAGTACGATTGATTACTACTGATCACATGCTAAAGTTGCAAATTACTGTTTTACTTGGTAACTATAAAGTAGTTTATACATATGCGATTTGTGTGATTTTCTGCTTTGATTCCATTATCTGTATGGTCGCAAATGGGGTATGAAAATAAAAATAGATGGACCATTTGGCCCATGTTTCTGCAAGCTTCCTTGAAGCCCTAGGCAAAATAGGAGGGATGATGGATTACTCGTTTAGTGGGTCCACAAATGATAGTTAATTGCTTAGATCATCTTAATAGGGTAACTTCAGTTTTAATACAATTTCTTATCCAACTCTCAGTAGAAGATAAAAAGTTCTAGCATGGTTTCTGTGTCAAGGGGTTTTAAGTATTTTTCAGTTCTTTTCCCTTCATAGTTTGTAACTGGAAGTGATTCCTTCGTGTACGTACTTGATATATACTGCATTAGGTAGAAGTCCTGGAAGATTACTGGAGAGTCCCTTGTTTTAAGGAATTATGGAGATTGTGTATTTTAACTGCGACGGTGGTTTCATATGTCTTGATTGCTGTTCATTTTTGTAAAATGATTTTCAGGTTGTTCCAAAACAGCGCTTCCATGACAATGTTCTAAAGAATGGTGTAGGTCTAACATTCGCTTGTATGGCTATGAGTTCAGCTGTTGATTGTCCTGCGGATGACACTAATCTGACCGCTGTGGGTGAGATCAGACTGATTCCTGATTTATCAACTATGCGGAGAATTCCTTGGTACTTGACTTTCTTTCATAAGGATTCTGGATAACCTTTGCCCCTGAATCTTAGCAGAACCTTTTTGACCTTTTATCTTACTACTTGTTCAATTTGCAAAATGCAGTAATGCACTCTGCATTTCGAGTTAATTAACCATTTATTAGAACTTGAAGAGGAAATGGAAAGGAAAAACAGGATTCTGATCTAGTAGACAATGAAGATAGACGTGTACTCCACGGAACAAGAGCTTAGGAGGTTGTTTTGAAATTGTAAATTTGGCCATTTTTAATCAGCTCATTTGCAAACCAGAACACTAGACGGTTGTGGTGATCAAACGAAAACCACCAAAAAATTGATCAGGTTTAATCGCCTATTGAAGTTCTGTTATGTTGGTCCACTGCTCTTGTGGAATATATTCGCTAAACATATGTGCGTAATATCAAGCTTGTTTTGGCCATATTAATCATTTGTTTTTTTCATTTTTTTGGTCTTCAACAGGGCAAAACAAGAGGAAATGGTCTTGGCCGACATGCATCTTAAACCTGGTGAAGCTTGGGAATACTGCCCAAGAGAAGCATTACGTAGAGTTTCCAAAGTTTTGAAAGATGAATTCAACTTGGTACGCATGATGCTTTACATATTTGTAGAAATACAGTCACATTCAACTTCTAAATGTACATTTGCAGGAGATGAATGCAGGTTTTGAAAATGAGTTTTATCTCCTAAAGAGTGTATCAAGGTACTTGAAGCAATTGTTCAAATGCCTTCTTTTCTACGTTTAAGTTTCCTGTTTTGCAATTAGATACCTATAAAAATCTGCAGGGAGTTGAAAGAAGAATTCATACCATTTGACGTGACACCCTACTGTTCTACATCAGCATTCGAAGCTGCTTCCCCTATGCTCCTCGAAGCTGTAGCTGCTCTCCAGTCTTTGAATATTACTGTTGAACAGGTGTAGTGTTTTAGCTTTTTGTAGTGGAATAATGGGTGGTTATTCTATTGAGGTTAACTTGATTCCATTTCCAGTTGCTCATGTGAGAATACCAAGGAGTTACCATACTTACAAATATGAAAGATAATGGAACTCATGAGGAGCATAATCATGATAATAACTCACTGAAACACGTTTTTTTTGTGAACATACTTCTATATGGCGCACACTGCAGGATTTACTAAGCATGAGCATCTTTTTTTTACTCCAATGCCATTGGAATAGCAATAATAGGTTCATTGTCCATTTTGATGATCCGCAGCTGTTAGTATTGATTCCTACTCGTTGTTTAAGCATTTATCACTTTTTTGTTTTCCCATTTCATGTTGAATAACTACAAATGGGTCGTTGGAGGACACAGAGAAAATCTGATTGTTTTTCTTTTCCCTTAACACTATGGATTGCTTAGATACTGGTTTGGAGTTTCCAACTGTCCTGAGCCTGAATTCACCTGCCATTGGTTAGAAGAGGATAATTGTGAAAAAAATTGTCAGGAAAAGTTTGTAACTGGGAAAGCGTTGGAGAAAGTAACAAGCACAAAGAGTATGGAAAGCATGAGAGAGAAGTGTTATGATAGCACTTTTGAACTATACAATAATAAGAGCACAGATAATCAACATGGAAGAAGAAAATGATACATAGAAATGACGAAGAGACTGGAAAAAAAGATTACGTATATTGTGCGCAGAGAGAGAGAGAGAGAGAGAGAGAGCATTTTCAGTGTTATTTCAATCTTACTGTTTTCAAAGGGATTACCTTACTTTAGCTTCATTCAGGTATATTTTATGCTGATCCATGTTGCTTTTCAAATATTGTAGATTCATCCTGAAGCTGGGAAAGGTCAGTTTGAAATCGCATTGGGATACACTACTTGTACTAAAGCTGCAGACAATTTGGTTTTCACTCGTGAAGTTGTTAGGGCTGTTGCAAGGAAACATGGGTTGCTGGCGACTTTCATGCCTAAGTAAGTGTATACTATTCTCTTGATACCATAAAGAATTTCTTTGAAGGAAGTTATTAGTTTAGTATTGTATATTACAAGAAAATTATGGTGTATATGCACTTCTACTTGACCATCTTGGAATTTGTACTTTATATCTGAAAAACCTTATTTAGCTAATCACGATAATCAATGCAATCACAGAAAATAAACAATAATCTATGAACACGAGATATACGTGGAAAACCCCGAATAGGGTAAAAACCACGGGAAGGAATCAAAACACTATAAAACAACGTTGTGCGATTACAATCGATCTATACTTACAATTGAAAATCCTCTCAATTGACCCAAGACCCGATTGCCGAATCCACGTTCATCGCACCAAGTTGCCGCAAGCCTTAAATCCTCAAGCCTTCCGAGATACTTCCAGAAATCCACCGGAAGAACGATTGAATCAAAGGTTGAATAAGATCTTGGAGTATTTGATTTGGTTGCTCAAAACTTCATGCAAGAACTCCAAGCCATACCACAAAGATGCAAAAGCTGCTGCCCTCTCTCTCTCTCCTTGTTCTTTAGACGTCAAAAATAGGCTGCTCAAGATGTAACTTTGTAACCCTAGCTGCTGCCTTTTATAAGCAGTTTTGCCGCCTGCTTGAGCACATTGAAGTTGCTCGAGCATTTTCCTAACAGCCTACTTGTTGGACCCGAGGCATGAAAGTGCTTGAGCACTATGCTAGAACTTTGCCAACAGCCAATGTGCTTGATACGAGAGAAAAATGTGCTCGAGCACCAGTACAAATACAACATGATTCCTTCCACATCCTAAACAGACGCATCTAGAATATTGAAAATAAAAAGTACAACTCGATAAGGTGTCATGGAATTGCCAACCGAAAAAGGAGCTCGGCCTATGGAGCTTACAATATCTTTAGGTAGCCTGTTTTCCAATGAATGCTTTTGTTCTCATATGTGATGCGATGGGGAATTCATCTCATGATTTGAAACAACCACCTAACTGCTTTTCTCCATGTAATTTGATTGCATAGGTTTGCATTAGACGATGTTGGTTCTGGGTCTCATGTACATCTCAGTTTGTGGGAAAATGGAAAAAATGTATTCATGGCATCGGGTGAACACTCTACGTACGGAATGTCCAAGGTTGGAGAAGAGTTCATGGCAGGGGTTTTAGAGCATCTTCCATCCATTCTGGCCTTTACAGCACCAGTTCCAAACAGGTTTCCTTTTACTGATTACAATTCATGATTCACCTTGCTGCTTTTTTACATCATTTTTCTTTTTGTTAATTTCCGTAGTTAAATGGAAATTGGTTGTCTGTTCACCCTCTTCTATCCACCTTAAGTTGGAATATTGCAGCTGCAGATTTAATGCAGAAATGTTCTCTAAAGCCAATGTTGGGAAGAATTAAAATCCGCAAAATCATTCCAATTTCATCAAACAGAGCCTTGTATTTATTCCCCATAGGATTATTGAGTTATGGAATACTCTTTTATGCATTTACCTTTTCTTCTCTGGAATGTATATATGTCGAACTCATTAGACAAGATCACTCGAAAGTAGAGACAGAAGGATTTGAGCATAATATATGGTTATTTTTCTTATCAAATGAGTAATTGGATAATTTATTATCTTTAATTCCCTATTCAAATGTTCTGATAGTTACGATCGCATTCAACCCAATACTTGGAGTGGAGCATACCATTGCTGGGGAAAAGAAAACAGAGAAGCTCCACTAAGAACTGCATGCCCTCCTGGAGTCCCAGATGGTGTTGTGAGCAATTTTGAGATTAAAGCCTTTGATGGATGTGCAAATCCACACTTGGGGCTGGCTTCTATAATTGCTGCAGGGATTGATGGCCTCCGAAGGCATCTCACCCTTCCTGAACCCGTTGGTAAGACTATATTGTAGTTTTCCTATGCATTATTACTATTTGATGTCATCCATGTGCATGATTCTGTCAAACGATTCCTTATCAATTAGTCACACTATGCTTAATCGCATAAGTGCGTAGTATGTGCTACTTGTGTTAAAACTTCCGTAGCTCCAATCTCCTTAATGCCCTTACATACTAATTGTATCTCAGACTCTTAACTGAAAACTTAGAGTTCAGATGCGAGTCCTGTCTCTTCATTCCTCCCAATCCAGTGTTTATGTTCCACGTTTTTGGGTCAATTAGACCCAGCTGGTGCCTTTTTTTCACTATTATGCAAATTTAAATGGTATCATGACCTTAATGTTGTAATGCCTCTCGGACTCCGTCAAGTACAATGTCACTTAAGCAAGTTCATCTTCATAATGGGTGTTCTTTTTGTTGCCCATACTTTCCGAATGACTTATATAACCTTTAAATCCGCAAACATTATTCTGAAAGTACGAAGGTATTTAATTATTTGATGCACCGACACTTCTAGACGCACGGGTGTCTTGATACAGGGACACGGAGACGCGGAGAGACAACAAAATATGTATTGGACAAGCCACTTGGCGTCTCCATTAAATTTAATTAACTATTTTAGGGGGGACAAGGCGGGGGACACGTACAGGGACATGACAGGGGTTAAATATTCAATTTTTAAAAGTTTTGTGGGATAAATGTGTATTACTTCAAATATTTTGGGTTGAAGTGTATTATATATGATGCTTGTTTGCATACATTGATGCTTTGTGCTTATGCATATAACCATGTTTCCATTGGTATAAAATGAATATCGTTTATTTATTTTTGTTGTGTCCCTATTTTTTTAGAAATTCCTGTGCATGTCTGTCTGTATCCGTGCTACATAGGGACATAGTAATTTTGAGATATATTTGTTGTTTTAACATGATTCATTCCTTCAACAACCTTTTATGGAGTTATCTATGTTCAATTCCTACTCCCAGTTGCCAATGCATTATATTGACTTGCGAATTGACTTCTATAAATTGATGATCACAATTAAGGTTATGCTTCCAATTCTATGGATTGAAGAAACAATGATATGACATATTGCTGATATTGTTGCTCATGACAGAGACAAACCCTGCTAGCCTTGACTCAGAACTCCAAAGATTGCCAACATCTCTTTCAGAATCTGTAGAAGCACTTGAGAATGATGGTGTTTTCAAAGATTTGATTGGTGAAAAGCTTTTGGTTGCGATAAGAGGAGTACGTAAGGTATGTTCGAATTACACCCTCTTATGGTCTTCTGGAGGGACGTTAGTAATGAATTGGACCCTAGAAAATGCAGTTTCTTATTTTAAACTCCTTATTTTATGGAAAGTAAACTGAAGTACATCTGATGAACAATTGTTCAATTGATTTTGTGGAAATGATCGTATGTCCTTTAAGCTTGTATTGCACTTGAATCTTTGTCGATTTGAACGATTTCCTCATGTAACAAAGAAGGAAGAAAGAATTTTAAGTGGTCATTTTTCTACTAAATCGAAAACCCAGGACAATGACTGATATAATAATAACTCAAACCATATCTATGGTAGGCGTTGAATATCTGTTTTTTTTTTTTTGAACACCGCGTTGAATATCTGTTAAGCTCACATGGCATGGCATGACATTGAGTTAATACAAACTTTAAGCCCAACAATGTCCAAACTTTCCCCTTTCAATTAGCCAATTTTGTTGGCCTACGGATTTTCTTGTGATTTCCATTTTTCTTCAATTTAACATTTGTTTTTATTATATCCTGTACATCATAATTTTATACCATGTTTTTGTATCTTTTATTTGTGGAACATATAATTTTTTTTTATTTTTAATGGCGGTAACATATAATAATGTTGTGGTACGTATCGGATAGAAGTCACTACAGACATAATACAATGATATAGTTGTGACCTTCATGTCTATGTAAGTACATTTCAGAAACACTTGGATATGTTGTTCTGATCATCCAATTCAAGCTGATCTGTTTTACAAAATAAATTACTACAAATGCCATAAATTAAATTATGTCCTAGATTGTGAAGAAGACCAAGAAATGGTGAGACATTGTTTTATTTTGCAGGCTGAGATTGCTTACTACGCGCAAGACAAAGATGCATACAAACAACTTGTACATCGGTATTGACTTGGAAGTTTCACCAGTCTTAAGAATAAGGGATGGATGAGATTCTTTTTTTCCACTTCTTGTCTAAATTCTGTTGATGGATGAGATTCTTTTTTTCCACTTCTTGTCTAAATTCTTGCAAGTAAGCATGTTTGATTCTTGCAATCTGTAATGGTGTTCTCATAATAATGGCTACTTGTATGTTTTTTTTTTTTTTTTCCCCTCCAACTTTTGGTTGCTCTTTGTGCACTCTTCTTTTTTTGGTTGCGAAGAGAATAAATTACCTAAAAGTTCCAAGGCAACTATAAATACTACTAGTATTTACTTTATTTTGAATGTGCTATTGGGTTTCTCATTTGCAATACATAATTAGGAATCAATTTAAGAAAATCAACCCGTAACATTGCTTTGTAATTAGGTAACCGAGTTCACTGACAGTTGATTAGGTCATAATTTTCATGCAATGAAGTGAAGTACTGAGCAATTTGATCGGCTTGTTCCGGGGATAATGGTGGA
This sequence comes from Vaccinium vitis-idaea, assembly GCA_963854785.1. NCBI lineage: Eukaryota > Viridiplantae > Streptophyta > Magnoliopsida > Ericales > Ericaceae > Vaccinium > Vaccinium vitis-idaea. The sequence goes on from OY978220.1 coordinate 14,227,897, forward strand.
TTGTGGCATTTCGGGTATCGTGAGCACTACTATAACATGAATAAGGAAATTGATTTTCACACCCCCAAATTGATGACAAAAGTGAGACCAAACCAAAAGTATAAGTAAGTCTTTCTTTAGCTACTAAATTTCCAAAAAAAAGAACAAGTGAATCATGAGGCTGAAACCAAGGGCTTGTAGCATAGCGGTTATTTCTTGGTTCTCCAACAAGGGAGACCAGGGTTCGAGCCTCGGCAAAGACGTTTGGGGTTTAGGGCTATGGATAGCTTTTAGACCTCCTCTAAACTTAACTCACTTACTTCCCCGCTGCTAACCCCCTATTAATGTATACTGAATGTCAAAAAAAAAAAAAAAAAAATCACGAAGCCGTGGAACTTAAATATTGGTCCTGAACCATAGACTTAATTAAGTCCTACTCCTAGTTGGTTTAAAGCATTATGTTTCACCTCCTCATTTTCCAATAGTCCCTATGCTAACCTTCCATTATTACCTCTCATTTATTACACTCCATTTATTAATTCACCTACTAATTCCCGAATATGATAAATTTATAGGAAGAGACGTTTGTTAGCTTGTGTGATAAAATTGTTATATTTTTGTTTTGCATTTATGGTAATTTTTTTGTATACTATGTTCTGTCATGACAGATTTTGGCAAAAACAACCATTTCAATAATTTTGGATATCTACCATTTTTTTTTGTGACAGATTTTGGCAAAAAATCATTTTAACCATCGACCATGTTTATCTTGAATTATTTCTGCAAAATTAACTGTGATATCCAGAAACTCAAATCAATTATCCTTTTTCATCCACGTTTCCTTCAACTATGGCAAAACCAAAATTCAGTAAAATCAAGAAAAAAGAGCAGACGAATACCACCATTTCATTGGGTTGTTTTTGCATCAAAACTTGTTCATCATATAGGTATATATATCCACATTTGACAAGTTTACATAGAGCCCAACGAGGCTTTGGTTTACTAACCCCACCTTGTTTCCTTTCTCGCCAAACAAACTCTTCTACTCTTATACTCCATAAAACCTTGGGTCTAATCTTTGCACCTTCTTGCTTTCTTGAAGTTAAACATGACAAAATCACTAATTATCAAGGACACGTCACTAATTAATCCTCAAGTGACCCAAACTTTCTCAAATCCTTATCCAATTCCGATATGGCTTTGAAACCAAACTTACCCAAAATCTAGTTCCAAATTTCCAATCATGATATCCCCATAATAAAAGCCTCCCTCATGGCTTCATCATATCCAAAGGCATTGTTGAGAGTCCACCCCGTGTGGGCCGTTGGGCTTAGGCCCGAGGGAGTGATTTAGGGTTTTTTATTGTATCTCTATAAATACTCTGTGATGCCTAGGTTATGATGTGTGGTAGCACAATGTAGAGAGAGAGGCAGAGAGTGTGAGAGGGGGGCCGGTTGTGGCTCCCCGGAGAGAGAGATACATGAGAGAACTAGTGAGGATTTCATTATTGTGAGATTGAGTGTGAGTGTGACTGTGAGTGTAACACAAGAACATGAATTTTCTCTGGATTATAGTGAAACCCCCCTCCCCGTGGATGTAGGTCCGATTTGGCCGAATCACGTATATTGTGTGTCGTGTTTATCTCTTGATTTTACTATTTCTGTGCGAGAGGTGCGCGTTTGGGCACAACAAACTGGTATCAGAGCTTGGGTTGAAGCACCGGAGAGCGCAGAGCAGGCGAAAAATCACTCGAAGGCCATTGGAGTACTATTTGAAGCTTTGGTCGGACAAAACAGGTGACAAAACTTATTTTTTGATTAGAGGGAAAGGTGCTACTCTCAGAGACGAGTTCAACGGAGTGCTCGAAGTCAATTTTGGTCACCGGAATGAGTGCCACGGTCGATTTGAAAGGCGGCGGAAAGAGGCGGAGGAACAGTGGTGTGGCGGTCTGGTCTAGAGTGGTCGGAATCAATATTTGACCACATGGTTTTGTTCGGACTGAAGAGACGATCACGGGGGTGCAAGCCCCGTCGACGGAAACCGCACGACGCGCCCCTACGCGCCGCCGGTACGATGGTGCGTTAGATCCCGCAGTTGCGTGTAGCACACGCGCGGGTCATTCTGGAAGATGATGATGTGGATGCACAGTCAGCGCCACGCGGACGACACGTCAGAGGCATGGTGATGCCACGCCAGTAGTTAGTACCACGTCCGCAAAAAGGGTAAGGGTTCAGGGTCAAAGAGGTCAAATGGGTCAAGGTCCAGTCAAAGGGGTCAAAATGATCAGAGGTCATGTCAAAGGGGTCAGACCGCAGGTCAAATGGGTCAAACCGGTTAGACCGGAGGTTCAGAGAAAAGGAAGATTGGGTTCAGCCCGGACCAGACCGGATAATGGTCAGGAGGCAGACCAAATTATGTTATTTGACCGGTTTAGTGGGATTTTGACCGGTTCTTGGCCGGTTCGGAACCGTTCCCGACTCGGTTTTTCGTTCCGGACCCAACCACGTGCTCTGTTTTTCATGTTGAGGCTCAGAAGTATGTGTTATTGCTGGATTGAGCCGGATTTGGATGTTTGGAGGCGTTTTGGGTTGGGAGGAGGCTCTTCCTAGCTAATTAGACGGTTCCGGATTCACTGGTGGGCTTGGATTTGAGTGATTCGAGTCAGATTTTGCGGTCCTAGACACATTCGGAGAGATTGAGGAGGATCAGACGTGGTCAGGTCAGTCGGATGGGATGTTGTTGAGTCGGAGGCAGACCAGGGATGATCAGTCGCGTTTGGTAAGCAGGGATACACTCTTTCGGGTTATTGCACTCTGGTTTAGGGGTGCATGGAGGCTCGTTTGGTTATTGACAACAGGCGCTTGTAGGAGCTGTGATTTTTTGGGAGATCCGATGGGAGTTCTGGGGTGCTAGGAGAGCCGGGTATGGAACGTGAGTGAACCAGGAGGCAGGATGAGACGCGGGAGAGCTGGGAGAGAGTGGCGGGAGACTAGGAGAGTGGCAGGAGTGGTGAATGGGTGGCGAAATAGGTGAGCAGAGTTGGATAGCTACACACCAGGAGTATTGGACAGACTTTTCAGAGATCGGAGGTTGACCGGGGCAATCAGATGATTGCAGATTCGGGGCGATGAAGCTGTGGTGATCAGGAGAAGCTAGTGAATAGGGATACATTCTCTCAGGTGTAGCATCTTTGTTGATGGGTGCGGATACACTTGTTTGGTAATGACACATGCGCTTACTAGAGTGATATGTCGGAGTGGTCGGCAGAGATCGGAGGCAGTCTGGTTCAATCGGAAAGACCTATCATCCGGAGAGGCAGTTTTGATTCGGGTTGCAGGAGGAGCAGATCGGATGGTGATTTCCGATCTAAAGGATGATGGGGCACCATACAGGCTTGTGGGGAGTGCAGTGACAGTTAGAGCTGATGTCAAGCATGGTTAGGTAGTATGGGTGTTTTGTGACGTGGACAGGATGAGCACAGTTGCGGATGCACACAGGATAGGCGTTGGAGAGTACTTTGGATTCATGACCGGATGGTACTGGATGTGCCGGGAGTCGAATCAGGAGTGTGCAGGATGCTAGCTAGCAATGGGGATGCAATTGGTTGTTTAGGATATGTTCACGAGAGCTCCGACAGAGAGATTGAGATGGAGATGAGACGATGCATCATGGTATTCTCTCTCTTCTGTGTTTTTTGTGGCGGATTACCTTTCCAGTTATGAGCGCTCATGATGGGGTGGAGAGATGGAGTCACGGATTATGTCCTGTGATTGGGCATGACCATCCAGTTTTGGATGCTGGATGCGGGCACCCCAGATGAGGGGGTGCGAGTGCTTCTGTTGGTGAGTGTGGGCGCTTCTGTTGGTGAGCGCATACATCTCGGGTTTGAGGTGTGCGAGTGGAGGCATCCTAGTTGAGGGGGTGCGGTACTCGGACGGGCGGAGGCATTCCAGTTGAGGGGGTGCGGTGCTCGGATTTTCGGATTTTCTGATTGGCTGCGGAGTCTAGTTTTGCAAGGATACACTTGTTTGGGCTATTGTACTCTGGATTGGGGGTGCATGGATGTTCGATAGGTTAGTGACACAGGCGCTTGCTAGAAACAGCTGATTGGAGATGGCAACATGAGGGTGCCGCAGATGACATTGCCCACTCGGGTTGGATGGGGTGATTGTTGAGAGTCCACCCTGTGTGGGCCGTTGGGCTTAGGCCCGAGGGAGTGATTTAGGGTTTTTTTTTATTGTATCTCTATAATACTCTGTGATGCCTAGGTTATGATGTGTGGTAGCACAATGTAGAGAGAGAGAGAGAGAGAGAGAGAGAGAGAGAGAGAGAGACAGAGACAGAGAGAGTGTGAGAGGGGGGCCGGTTGTGGCTCCCCGGAGAGAGAGATACACGAGAGAACTAGTGAGGATTTCATTATTGTGAGATTGAGTGTGAGTGTGTAACATAAGAACACGGATTTTCTCCGGATTATAGTGAAACCCCCCCTCCCCGTGGATGTAGGTCCGATTTGGCCGAACCATGTATATTGTGTGTCGTGTTTATCTCTTGATTTTACTGTTTCTGTGCGAGAGGTGCGCGTTTGGGCACAACAGGCATTAACCACACCATTAGTCATAACCCATTACTCCAAATCTCCGATAATATCGACATGGTCCATTTTCAATCTGTGACTTATACCTCAAAGACCTACTGACCTCCAATGGGGGTGGGAACGGGTAAACCCACAAATTACCCGGTTGGGTTGGGGTGGGGTTGCGATGTGTTGTAAATTTTGGGTCAGGGTCCTAGCCCCAACGTCTTCAACAGAACCCCGTGCTTACGCCATCGGTTCGCTCACCGTCGATCTCTAGCCGCCACCCCCGCTCCGGTCTTCAAACCATTGATTTTGGCGATGATGCCATTGGACTAGAACATAAATAGGGACTGGATTTAGGATGCCTGTTTAGTATTCTCAATTATATTTGACGTATATCTTTAATTTTATCCAAAATCTCAAAGTATGAATTGTGAAATACTCTTCTTTGGAGTCATTGGGTATAGTTTAGAGAAATAATATATGACATAAAGTATAGAAAACCAGCAATTTTGTGTTTGCTTTTGAAGAGTAAAGAAAACCCGTAATTTTGTGTTTGCTTTTGAAGAGTAAAGAAAACCCGTAATTTTGTGTTTGCTTTTAAAGACTTCTTTCACAAAAATATAGTCTTGGAGGTTTACTAGAAAGTAATGACTGCATGACATGTTGGAAAAATATGATCTTGTAATCATATTTATGAGTGAATTGAAAATTGTCTCCAAATTATATCATTGGATATCTGGTTAACATTTTGAGTGGGTGAAATTATCTTTTAATTAGTTATTAATCCCTTTGAATTAACCTTGAATTGGAGGCTAATAAACCAATAGTTGCATCTCTTATAAACCAAGAGTTGCATCTCTTTTGTTTGTATTTCAACGTGATATAAGGTGGCACCTCTTTAGGCCATAATAATAGCCATTCAGCCAGGCACCATTCCAAACAGTTGCACACTTATTCTGGCTTCTTTCCGAACAGTCACGACTGTACAGTTTCAAGTGGGTTCGTACCTCTACGTCCGGGTGCCTGCTTATCTATAAATAAGACCCTTCTTCCCTCATTTTATGAACGAAAAAATTCTGCATTGCATAGCGCATTCATACCTAAACATTCTGAGAGTTCTGCATAGTTTTCTGGTTTGCCTACTGATCAGATTGGAGTGCTACTTCCGTTCGGTGAAAATCGAGTAATCCTGGGAAGCAGACGTCCAAGTATTCCATCAACACCGTAGTGGAGGGCGAATTTGCTTTAAGGATAGAGTATTAAATACTCGCCTCGATTCGAATCGTTTATTGCCAATTTCCGGTGTACTGAAATTGGTTCGGTACGATTTCTTATTATGATTTCTGTTTTTAACTTATTGATTTTAATTTTCGTGTTTATTTCTAGATTTTCCGTAACCCGTTTCCAACATGACAAAGAGGTTTCAAAACTCATGAGCAACTTGACTTTGAAAACCTCCAGGAAAACAACAGAAACGATTCTTCTCGAGCTTTTTTTTTTGAGCCGCGATTCTTCTCGAGTTTGAAAGGCTAATAATGTTTCTGTATTTGGCAGTGGTAATACTTGGAGATAATTTTTTAAAGGATTCAGATAATGTGTGAAGGAGTTAAATGATTGACAATGTAACGGAAATCGCCCAATATTGAGTTTTACAAATCGAATTAGTTATAGCGTCACACGCTTGTATTATGAGAAAACGTTCTTTATACCGCCGGTGTAAAACCTTCCTTTTCCACCACCGCCACATGTTGGTCCCTCCGTGAGTTTATTATTTTGATCTGAACCGTTTATCTTATAAGTCCCGCAAAGTAGTACATTCATGAAAACAATTATTTTGATCGGACATCGGTAGATATATAAAATTTTGAAGTTTGTGTTGCGAAATGGACGGTCAAGGAAAATTTAACTTTAAAATTCATGACCGTCCATTTTACTAAACAAAATTTAAATTTTGACATAACTGTCCATGTCCGATCAAGCTGATTTTTTGCAGAGATGTAATATTCTGCGGGCCTTACAAGATGAACGGTTCAGATAAATAATTAATACACAATGAGACCAACAAAAGTGTTAGTGGAAAAGGAGGGTTTTACACCGGTGGTGTAAAACACGTTCTCTCTTGTATTTTAGATTATATACTTGAATATTCAACTTCATGAAATGCCACAAGTTTAGAGTTACTACAAGTAGTTAAAACACAAAATCTTACTGTAAGTTACACTAGAACCCCTACAGATTTCTTGTAATTACGCTTATTCCCTATTTATTTGCCTTTATGTAATAACACTATTAAATCTAGCATTTTGTTATAAACTCTAAGTCTAGTAAATTACTAAGGTGCATAAGGCTCACGTAACTAAAACTCGAACCTCGAAGAATGTTGTTTGTAAAACAAATTTGCGTGCTAAATTATAATGAACCGAAAGTCATTTGAATAAATTATGAACATTTTATGTGTATTGCTTGAATATTGTCAATTATCGTATCATTTTATTCTTTCAGTCTTACTGCAAACTTGTGGTGAATGATGAACTGCTTGAACGGACAAATAGGTTCACGGGGTTGGTGTACAAATATAGTTTTTCAAATAGACGATTCAAGTTAATGAAAATTGGAAAAGATAGGAGGAATTATGGTTACAGGATTTGGGGAAGTTATCTTGTACAGTCTTGCTGTTGAGATTGGTGGTTAGCCAGATGAATAGCGTTGCTATCAGCGCTGCTGGAGAGGTTGTTTCAAGGACCGAACCCCTACATAGGACATTGCGTGATTACTCTTTATGAATAAGTTAATAAAAGGTAATTTCGTATTATATATAGTGTCAAGTTATGGTCTACATACTCTCAAGGTTATAGTTAGTTCCTTGTGGGCCCAGTGGTACAATTAGTCGTTGAGAAATTTGTCCTTGTAAGGCAATTGATGACTCCGACCAAGTAGTTAACTTAGGCCGTTTCATCTGGGCTCCTGGTCAGGGCAAGTAAGGAGGGAGGGAGTGGAATCACGAATGAACACAACCTAGTGGTTAACATGGGAGGATGTTTCTTAAAACTGAGGATCTAGAAGAAGAACATGTAAATTAAAGGCTAGAAAATGAATTTAGTTGCTCTTTAATTCTGCACTCCCTTTATTATGAATTGTTAAAAACTTCTAATGTAAAGGTTAGTAGGTAAGAGTTAGCTACTGGTTGCTATTGTGGCCTTGACATTTCACGCCAGGTATTGAAGGAGACGGAGCCGTACAACCAAAAACGAGAAGCTTGCCGTTGAACAGGTGCTCGTTGAAGACTAGGACCTAAACTTAGACTTTTAGAGAGCTCTGTCGTCTCCCCTACTTTTGTGGAACAGGGCATTTTGTATGATCTGGGCCGTTTATTGCCAAGATGAAATCCGAGTCGTTCATTGCCGAGATCAACGGCTTGTGTGCCGCACGACAAGGTTGTAGTGCAGCACCGCACTACAGGATCCCCGGATTTGTGTTGGATATATGTAATCTAATTTCCCAACAAATACTACTCTGTTTATTGTAATCAAACTATGATCACATTAATGTTATTATGCTATTTAATTAAGATACTCATCCTTTTCAATTAAATGAATTTTTTCAATAAATGATTTAAATAATGCTTTTGAAAACTGAGGTGTTACACATAAGATTTAGGCCCTCTGAGAAATTTTTTTTTTTTTTTTTGAAAGTAATTTTTTTTCATTAATCTCGAAATTGTTACAAGACTAATAGGACAAGAAAACAGCAAACAAGCACGAAGCTAATGTTAGCCCAATCCAAGACCCACTCCATGATTGATAAGAAGTGAATCAAGGACACCCACCTAATAGGCACAAAGCCCAACACCCTCATGGGTCCTAAAAAACCCCGATAAAACAATCAGCTCAAAGAGTACACCCAAGGCGGGCAGCCTAAGTCTTGCTGTCATCCGCCGGACACTCACATATAATTTTGGCTCCCTCTTTCAGATTTCACCTTGCTGCATGCAATTGGAATGTGGAAAATTAAATGTCCACCACACATGCACTCTTTTGTTCAACCTCAAACCTGTGAAGTGTGAACAGTCATACTTTAAATCCCACAAAACAATCGCTAACCTCCTACATATTTTGAACCTTAGAAATCACGCTTCTCCTTAAACCAAGGGATTTTCTCACTGCTAAGAGGAGAGAGAAGGATCATTTCTTCAAAAAAATCCAAAGCGAATTAGCAAGACAACATCATATCTCAGCTGTGAAGAGCAAAAAATAGACACTCTTCAAAAAGGAAAATTTTCAATTTCAATTACATCCGTCCAATCTCCACTTAACCTAAACATAGAAAGAACAACAGATGAATGATCATATCGTATATATATACGTCTATCCCTTGGCTTTCAAGAATCTAAAACACATTGCAAAGAAACACAAGCACTCAAAAACATCATAAACCTTAAACCCCAGTTCTTGGAACAAGTTTTCGCTCGGGAAATCGAGCCATGGCATTAAATTTGAAAGCCCTCTTGACTTTGGTGGTTGTTGCGCTGCTGCAGCCTGGGATTCATGTCTATGCGAAAGGGGGCCGACGTCCAAGCTTCATGGGTGGTCCGTGGAAGAATGCCCATGCCACCTTTTACGATGCAGGCGATGGCACCGGAAGAAGTGGTATGTATAGCACAAGAATTTTTTCTACGTAACATGCATGCATGGCATGCATGAACTGCACGTTGTCATTACTGATGATTGGTCTATTGATCTCAATTGTTGATAGGATCCTTTTTTTTTCCTTTTTAAAAAGGGAAAAAAAAAGGATATATACATATAAATTTTTTGCTGAAATTTTTATCAAATTATTCCAGTCATATGAAAACACTACCAAGTATGGATTCAATCTAATTGTCGATTTCTCTTGCTTGCGTTACAATCTCGGAGAACAGGAGCTTGTGGCTACCAAGGAACAAACCTAGACTTGAAATTCCAGACGACGGCATTGAGCAATGCTCTGTTCATCAATGGTCAGGGCTGCGGATCATGTTACGAACTGAAATGCGATGGTGATGTGAACTCGTGCAAGGCGGGGCAACCATCGATCTTTGTGACGGCCACCGATCAGTGCCCGCCGGGAGGGTGGTGCGATCCGCCGCGTGAACATTTTGATTTGGTACAACCTGCTTTCCTTCAAATTGCCGAGTACAAGGCTGGCATTGTTCCTGTTCAGTATCGAAGGTATTGGAGCTTCAGAAAGTCCATGCACACATATTTTGATGCACAGATCAGATACAGATGTATTCGGAATCATCTGATGCACGTTGACCTCACAAAATAATAAGAGGTTCACGTACATCGGATAATTCTGAGCACATTTGTATAAAGAGAATTATCGTGAAGAGAAATCATAAAGTGCCAGTTTTAAATTGCATAAGCCACAAAGATGTGGTTTTGACTTTTGAGTTAAAAAAGAGGAGTATTTTCAAAGAACATGTTAATGGATCCTGCTGCTTTGGGTTGTATTTTCAAAGAACATGTTAATGGATCCTGCGGCTTTGGGTTGCCCTACTAATAGGGCCGGCCCATTTATTGAGTGGTGTTTTTTATTTTCCCACAATATATGATCACATGCTTCTGTTTAATTCTAATTCTAAACCCTATATATAAAGAAAGGAAGTTTATATTTTATACAAGTGGAATTTTTTTCTAATAATAGAGTGTTTGGCCAGCATGCACACTGCTCGACTAATTCGAAACCCGAAAACCTTGAAGTTAATGACCAAATAAACTTCAGAGTCGGATATTTTCTACCTTCACTATTCAACCAAACTCTAAAAAGGCTAGGATCATTAAACGCTGCACGTCATTCGTCATTCGATCTTGCGAAAAACACACCATATGAACTGATATTTCATTGCAGAGTTCCATGCCAGAGGCAAGGAGGAGTCAGATTTACCATAGAAGGCAACCCACACTTCAACTTGGTGACAGTGTGGAACGTCGGAGGCGCAGGTGATGTCACCAACGTTCAGGTGAGGGGCGACGATGAGGGCAGCTGGATACCGCTGAGGCGCAACTGGGGCCAGAAGTGGGAAACTAATGCCGTGTTGGTCGGAAAAGCGTTGTCTTTCCGAGTCACTGTAGGTGATGGGAGGAGCTCAGTTTCACGGCGCGTCGCCCCACAAAATTGGCAATTTCGCCAGACTTACGAAGGAAAGAACTTCAGATAGAAAACATAGTGTTCATGTACCTATTATTCTTGAGGCTATATTTCTCCCATTGATTTCTTGAAAATCATCAAGACGATACGATTCTTTGTAAGCCTGCATGCTGCTGGAACAGATTACCATAATGGATTACACATTCACTGCGAATTACATTACATGCGCACGATATGCCATATTTGTACTTTGAACCCAGATTGATCGAGGGAAAATCGAAAACACATGCCTGTGCAGTTTCAGTTTTTAATGGAGAACTAAACAAACAAATGTATTCCATTAACTAGTAGTACTTAAATCCATTGTCTTCAAAATTTCAAAATGCGGCTAGAAAAAGAAGAAAAATTGAAAAGAATGGACCAACTCCTCGTTAGAAGCCCATGGGTAGCCGAAAGTTAGCCTGCAACCTCTCGGAGAAGATGTGCTTGATTCTACTAAATGACAAGTTACACCAATAATTACGACCACAAAACATATAGATTAAAAGAAACAATAATTACGACGAGGCACACTGCTCAAATTCACATAAGCAAAAAATGTTCATAAAGGCAATGTGGCTCCAAAATTGCATAAGCTAATGATACATATTCAGACCTTGTAAGTTGTAACTTGCGAGTTCAACATCAAAGATGAACAACAGATTAACGATGCTTGTAAGCAGATGTCGATCGTCAGCTCTAGCAGTTGACATTACAAGGTATAATTATGCCCCAAAAAATTGGATACGAACAATGATAAATACATGCAAAAGATATCAAAACTGGATGATCAATTGGAGAGGTAACGGAATAAGCCAGGTACCTTTCTCTTCCCTTTGAGGAACAGAACTCCCAAGTCCTAACCACTTGCTCTATAACAGAGCTTCCAATATCTGACCAGATCAAGGATCTGCGAATTTGACGATATTTGCATGGTACTTTCTGGTGGTGATTCCACCATATCCATTTCACTTCTTGACATTGTAACGGATGCAGATATTAACTCCAAACATGCACATCATCAGACTTCTTTTGTCTCTTCTTTTTCCTCTTCCCTTCTTTAACATCGGCCCTTGCTTCAGCACGTTGAGAGTACCGTGATCGTATTTCATGCAACTTTGTTTTTGCATCTCGAAAGAGTGCATCAGACTTTAAAGCCATCAATTGCTGAAGAATCCAACAAAAGCAGCGGTATGAGATTCGCCCAATTGATAAAACAATAGCTAACAACCTCAAATTGAGAAATATGCTCACCTTGAGATGATCCATCGCTGCGAGGTTAAAACCAAGAGTGTCTTTGCATTCCTGAAACAAGTCCAGACATGTCAGCGAAGGAATCATGGATCTTCCTATTTCTCTTATTTTGATTGCAAATTTTCCTCATTGCTCTGTTCATGGGATTAGAACGTGCAACACAATTTAAATTGTTCTTCAATTATGAGAACCTGTCTCCACTTAAAGATCAGGAATCCTATTAAAAGTCTAACAAATTAACCAACTGAAGTACTTCTTTTGGGGATTTGGGAGGGGACCAGAATATTGAGTCAAAAGACACGATAAGTATAACTTGGACTTTTTGATATCAGGATATTGAACATTCACTTTACGATAGAAGTATACTAAATATTCCTTTTGTCATATTAAAGTACCTTTACTCTTGCATGAAGAATGTCTTTGAGCAGAGTCAAGATAGGTCTGGCAGACACGGTAGTAATCAACTGGTTATGATGCAACTGCAGTAGCACCGTAGCAACCCTACAGACAAGCTCAACCTGCAGGTATAACGCAATCAGCAACAAGATTTATTGTAAAAAAAGAGAGATAAATTCAAATTTTCGATGTAAGTTCTGGAAACATCATAACCCTGCGGTATCACCTATACAAATTTGCATCAGCTGATAAATACATCATAAAAGTAAAACTTAACACAAGGCAACATGCCACGTGTGAACATCCTTTGAACAAATCAAACGGGCTTGTTTATTAAAGCATCATTTTTTCTAAAAGAGTGATGCTGTGGTAACCCCATTTGGCTAATCATTTGGAGTGGCACCTTAACTGACACCACCCACATACCATCTGAGCCCTCTATAGCACATGAGATTACTGCATGCAAAGAGTATGACATCATATGGTATATAAATGTGGTCACCCTAGCATTCTTGTTTTCCGGAAAAACCTCACAACTTGCATTATTCCGGCACTTGCATCAAATAGGGCCAGTATGAGACCTCGAGATGGCCCGTCAATACATCATTGGTCAGATTTCGTTATCAGTTCATACAAAGGGTTTCGTAAATTAGGATCATTTAGCATGTATGCAAGAAATGCTAAAGCATAAAAAGTGCCCTACGAGAAGCGAAACTTGCTTATGCACGATTGCACTACATGAGTAATATTCATTTAAAACAGATAGGAAAGACAAATTGAAGTACACAGATTACAAACAATGTATAAATAGACTAATGTTCAACAGAGAGAACATATTTCAGTAGCAAGCTGGCATTAAAATCCACTTTCATTCCACATGCAAAACACTAGTTTTTTATTTCTACAAGTGCAGATTGTCTAACCTTATCAGGAATCAAGGCCCAATCCTTCAAATAAGACAAAAGCTTCAAAGCATCTGAGAATGGTAAAGCCTGCAAAGTACACATTTCTTGTTTAGAAAGCCAGCCTTTCTATCCCAAAAAAAACTGGAATCAACGTACTGCTAACCGTTTGGGGAGGCATAGTAAGATCATATCTAATAGTGCTATTAAGATTAACTGAATACAGTGAAGTGTATAGAGAGTTAAAAAATATATTGAGCGTCTTGTTGTAATTTTTCCTCACATTTCTAATCTTCATTGTTATAGTAGTGGATTGCTCTCTTTCACCCGTGGAGCAGGCATTCAGGCCTAACCACGTAAACTCTTGCGCATTTATTTTGTGTATTTATTCTTTTTTGGTTTCACTTCCATTGCGGGTGGGACTAAAATTTCCCCACAATATCCACTACAATATTCAATAATGTATATCTCGTACAATTACTGTTATGCATATTTCTACAATATACAAACACTCCTCTAGGCATATGTGAAGGTTTTGCCATTTTTGTTACAAAAATATGTTTGCATATACTTCAGTTGGTTTTATTTTACTATAAGTGTAGAGTAAGTATCCATTCTATTTTTCCCTAAGTTAAGCATTTTTTAGGTATGTTGATAGTTTATGAAATATTGTTTTATGGGACAGAATGCTCGCCTATCAAGAAACAACAAGTGGGTAAGATGGGTGCAACTGAGATGAGAATGCTAAGATGGATGTGTGGTAAGACTTGAAAACATAAGATTAGACATAAAACCGTTCATGAGATGGTGGGTGTAGCACCTATAGAGGAGAAGTTGCGGGAAAAAGACTAAGTTGGTTTGGACATATCTACTGTAGACTTGTAGTAGTTAAGAGAGTTGATAGAATAGATTTGGATAGTAACAGTCCAAGGAGAGGAAGAGACTCGGTTTGGTTTTTGGTTTATAGTTAATGAAATACATTATTTTTGTTTTAAATTATCGCTACACGCTCCGCCGGCACACCAAAACGAGGAGCTTTTATGATCTTCCGTTATCCTGCTCCCGCCCCCACTTCGTACAGCTAAGGTTCAAGTTGCCCAGATCAAGACGAGATAATACTCTCTATTTAGCTATCAAGTCTGGCCAAGTAGTTTAGAACGTGCAAATCATTTTACTAAATTCAACATAAGTCAAAACTAGGCATGCAAATTCTCCTACGCGTGTAGTTGAAAATACTTCTAATGCCTAACAAAAAACACAAAACACAAATTTAAAAAAAAAATAAAAAAAATATGGTTCTGCTTGCTGTGGAACTACATCACCACCCACTTACCAGTAATGTCTGCTCGAGATCATTGGTTTTAACATTTGAGAGTGCACGAAGAACGTAATCATATGGGGAGAGCCCAAGCATAAGAATATTTGGCTGAAAGATTGCCACTTTTCCTCTAGACTTATCCTCCTGAAAATTGCATAAAATATAGACATGTGTGACTTCCTTTTTTATAAGTATCCTTATTAAAGGAAAATGAATAATAAATTCCAGGTCTCAAAGTACAAATTCCAGGTCAGTCTTCCTATTTGAAATTTTCTTTTAAATGAAAGCAATTCTTAAACCTCTATCACCACATTAGGTTGATCACTATACCCATAATCGTAGCAGTGCTTCAAAATTACTACGAAGCCAAAATCGAGAAAGCCATCTGTACCTCATGTTCATCAATACGTTTCAGTTCAGCCTCCGCCATGTCTAATGCTTCAATAATATAGTCAGTTGCAGTTAAGGTTTCTTTCGTTTTCTTCCCAGCCACGGCCACAGCTCCTTCCTCTGGAAGTTCTTCCTTAGGTGCGTACCTACTTTCAAATGTGTTGTCAAGGTCAGCCTCAAACATCTCCTCCAACCGTTTTTCTTTCTCCTCCTGCAAATTTAATAACACATTATTTATTAGGTGACAATCTATGCTATAGCTCAAGCTTCAACTCAATCTTGACAGCAATACGAGGAATAACTCTTCAAGAAATATGTCAACAATTTGTATATGACATCTTGGTTCAATTAATCTACTATGATAGCAGACACAAGGAAACAAGTGAATTTAGTTAAGCGTATGGATTAAGTAAATGTAATGCATTATAATATATGGCCCTTGACAGAGAAGCATGGATTCATATAGCCTACCACAGTTGATTGGGATACAACACTAAATTTGGTTTGGTATGTTAACAGCAAACACAAGAAGCCATACCTCGATGAAAAATGGTTCTTCGGTACGATCCCAGCGGCGTATTGACCGGTCATGAGATCCAGTGACAACAAAATCACCACGATTACTGACTGAAAGACACCAAATTTCAGAATGATGGCCCTCAAGAGTTAACAGCAGCTCAAACTTGTCAGCATCCCAGTACTTCACAAGGCGATCCTTCCCCGCACTAAACATGTAATGCGTGTTTCGCACAAATCGAACGGCCATTACACTGTCCAAAAGAAACCCCACAAGAAATTCTAAATAAAACATCACCAACAGCTATAGATTAGAAAATTTAGATGGTTTTTAGTTTCCAGTGATGCACCTATCAGAATGAGCGAAAATGGATTTATGGCAGTCTCCAAAATCCAAACCCCAAATCTTCAAATTCTTGTCTGCTGAGCCAGTGACTATCAACTCTGCATCTGATGAAATATCCATACACAGCACAGGCAGCTTGTGACCGTACAATGAAAGGAAAAATTTGAGAGAGTCCATAAAGAAGACCTGGAAGGGATACACATAAATGCCTAGGATTTAGAGACAATCGAATTCATCGTAGAAGGCTTTGTGGATTTCAAAAGCAAACAGACATGCCAGTAACCCACCATGCAACTGAACATGTCAACTTATGGCTTCATAAGATTTTATTTGCAAAAGGAGGTAAGAGTACAATAATGTTTGCTAGAAATAATTAAAAAGTTCTAGGATCTTCAAAGAACAAGATAGCATCTCTAGCTGTAGAATTCTCGTGGGATCATAAGATCTGGAATCCCAACTCTGATGTGCTTCCGTATAATCAAATGCTTCAGAAATTTACTATTACTATGTACTTCATGGGTTTCTTTACAAAGCGTTGGACCTTATGGCCTTGATTATGTTCCAAAAGATGACTATTAAACCCCCCCCCCCCCCCACACACACACACAAAAAGTGCCCTAAATGCAGTGTTTCGAGAACTGCAACTCAAACGACCCACAAATATGCGCACATATTTTGATCCAGAACTTGCTAGAATACAAGGAAGTTATGGTAACAAAACTAGTGTGCCAACAGATGATATTAGATAAGAGCATCGAGTAACAGGAAAACACTTGAGAGAAGTCAATATCACCTTCACAGTACAATCTAACAGTGCGGCAGCAATGTATTTAGCATCAGGGCTGACGGCAACAACTAGAATGTCATCATTCATTTTCAGGTTCCTTACATGCGAGACTGTTAGATGCTTCGAATCCTGAAACCAGAACCACCAAACTATCACCAGCGTAACATGTATGAAGGTTCTTCAATTTAGCTGTCTGGAGACTCTAAACACATGAATCACGTTTGCGATGAACTAACAGTCCCGCACACGTGATTGTGAAAAAGAAGATCTACAGAGAGACAGAGAGGGGGTGGGGGGAGTAAAAAGAACACACCTCGCCAGGTTTCTGTACGGTTTGGTATTCCCAGAACTTGACATCATGATCAGTACTCCCAGTAACGAAACCAGTACCGTCTGGAACAGCCACAATTGATTGGACAGAGCCACCATGAGCTTCCACTACTTCCACACAAGTACCACTACTGACATCAACAATTTCTAGTGTACCAGCTTTTGTACCAACAACTGCATACTTATTACCAGGAACAAATAAACCACACAGCCCGTACCCTGAATCAATGGTTCGAAGGCATGACCCAGTACTGGGATTCCATATCTTCACTGAACTATGACTAGTGGACATCAAAAGAGTATTGTCTGCACTAAGTGTGACACTTCTGATGTCAGACCGATGTCCCTGGAGTTCAATAGCATTTGTTTTTGTAGATGAACTGGCGTCAATAGAGTAAATTTCCAATAAATTATTGTTCAGAGACAAAGCTAAGGTGGCAAGTGAGTTCTTTGGAGTGATTGGACAGAAAGAGATAGAGCATATCTTCTTGCCAGCTCGTATTGTCTGAAGAAGCTTGAAAATGTCAGAAACTGTAAGAACGGGCTTGTTACCTTCTTCTCCAGCTTCATGATGTGCATCTCCATCTTCCGTTACATCAACTGATCCTTTTGTAGATTTCTTCTCCTTTTTCCTGTTAATTCTCCTTTTCGCTTTACGCTTGGACTCAACCTCATCCAATACACGGAATATCTCTACCGTTTTCCCAGCAACTTGACAAGCCAGCAAATTTCCAGAGTTATTGAATCTCACAGAGGCAACTCTATCCTTGTTCTGTCTCTGAATTTCACCAAAATGCTTCAATACTTCCCATTTGTTTTGAGTCGTTGCATTGCTATTTTCCACAGCACCTCTTCCATTCGTGTTAGAGACAAATTGCCCCTCTACCAAGTCATGTTTCACCGTATAAAACCTAAGGTCGGGGTCCGCTGACCCAGTGACAACATATCTTTCCTCCGGATCAGTATCCACAGACCAAATTTCGCTATGATGGCCACTAATGATTTGCATACAATGCTGGGTCTCAAGATCCCAAACCCTTAAGAATTTATCCTTGGATGAACTGACAAGTTTTTTACCATTATCCAAGAAAACAAGGTCAGTCACCTGCAATAAAGAAAGCAGAAAAACATACACCACAATGGTGATGAGAAATTTGTAACTCTAATTAAAGTTCTTTTTTGCATTGTAACTCAAATACAAACCTGGTCCCGGTGCCCTCGAAGGCGGAAAAGCCCAGTCTCGCCAACCACATCCCACAAAATAATATCATTGTCTTTGCTTCCAGATGCAAGCAAAGAACTAAGTTTGTTGTATCGAAGGGTGGTTACTGCCCCTTTATGTCCATTCAACGTGGTTTCACAGGTTCCTTTGTCAGAGTCCCAAATTCTTATACTGCCATCAGCATACCCACTAGCAATCTGAAATGAAAAATTATTACCTGCTTTCTAATTCTTTACCAAAAGAAGTATCACAAGAAGAACCTCTAGATGTCCTTTTCATGTACTAGGTGAGCAAAAGAAAAGAAGGATTCGGTTTTATTGTGGGTAATAAAAGAAAATAAAAATCAGTTTTATTTTGTAAACATATACTATCATTCATTTGTATTTTGACAGGCATCTTTAATTCATAGAACTCAACAACCAATCAAATTACTTTTTAACCAATTCTCACCAATTTTGGTTCGATATGGAACTGGTTAACACAAGAGATCTCATTCTCACAATTTCTCACCTTGTTTTCAATCCAAACATGAAGAGAGGTTTTTTTTTTTTTTTTTCCTCATCAGTCTTATACTTTATCTCTGAATAACCAACACCAAATAGGCATCGAATGCTGCCGCAACAACCACTCAATCCAAATTAAACACGTAACTCCGATTCTGGAAAAAAAAAAGAAAGAGTGCCCACATGTCTCATCTGACTCATCATATGAACTTATCCCCCATTTATCAGCAAATTAACTATTCCCCCACGCTTTCACTCCCTTTGGTTGCTCTAGGAAACTGCAACAGCCTACCGATCTAAGCCTATAACCTAAGACTTTTAAACCCCAGGATAGAATGAAATGAACCAAAGAAACCAAAATGCTTTCCAAACCACTCAAATGAGCTAAACTCGCCTTCATTTTCAAAGAAAAAAAAAAAAACCAAAACAACAAGATCACATGCAATCCAAATCGTATATAGTACCACATTTAAAATTTCCTGTTCCTTCGGATAATACTAAAGTGGATGTTTTTCTATGTTGATATGTGTCTTTGTTCGAAACATATTCACCTGTGTGTATACAGTGGCGGATGGAGCATTTGCCCACTGGGGAAATGTGACCCCACTGCAATGTTCAATTTTTTTCATCTCATGCACTTGAACTAATTTGCACCTTTAATTTGAACACATTTATTTTGCAGTTTAGATATTACGTTTCCTTATCCAAAACATAACACCTTCTTTGAGACATAACAGGTTCGTAACTCAAGAGAAGAATTGTTTAGACTTAACTACGATACTGAAGGCTTTTTTGCTTATATTTGTTCATTGGTCCGTTTTCAAATGAGGCAATTTTGTTACTTTTTTGATTCTTCTCATCTAAATTTCAAAAAAATATACATAGAGACACATGTATATATATACATAGAGAGAGAGAGAGAGAGAGAGGTACCAGGGAGGAAGGAGAAGAGGCGATGGAGGTGACCGCGAGAGACGGACCGCGAGAGGAAGTCAAAGGAGCTAGGGTTTTGATGCAGAGTCCTTGACGGACGTGCCAGACGCCGACATTCTCGAGCGCTGGAACGAGGAGGTGCTTGCCGGAGCTATCGAAGGCGATGTTCGAATCGACGGATGCGATCACTCCGAACGCCGCCGCCGGCTCGTACCGGAGGTACGCCTTCACCATTGCGGGACAACTTTCTGCCGCTTCGGTACTCTCTGTTCGATTACCTTACCACGCACATAAACCCTATGCAGCAGTTGCTTTTACTGTCTAGGGTTTAAGAGTCTGTTTCAAGGTGAAGGATCAAAATGAGGAGGGTTAATTATACATTGAACCCCGAAAGTATAGACCAAATCTCTTTTTGGCCTTTAATTTCGAATACTTTTTCACTCTTGCTCCTCGACTGTTTAGCTTTCATCAATTGGCCGTGAAGTTCGAAGTATGTGGCGGTTAGTACCGATGAGGAGTTGGTTCAGTGGTGAAAACTCGGGATCTGATTCGACAAGGCCCCAAGTTCGAGTCCCTATAGTTTTTTTTATTTGGGCTAAATTTACCATTAACACCACTTACACATAGTGGGACTTTAGTTTCGGTTCCAATATAGGTGCGATGGGATCCCTATAGAAAGTGGTGCGGTGTGACAGGACAATAATCTCTGACACAGATAACAAGTACCACCACTTCCTTATTTTTTAACAAAGAAAAAGTATTTGGCACTGGATTAAACGACGAAAGTAGGAAAGGGAAATATACTTTTTCTTTATAACTCGGAATTCGGGCCGTCCACCTTCCACTAGCTTTTGCCCCGCCGTGCCTTGATTATGGCTAGGGAAAAAGCGTCGTATGGATTGACCTCATTAGATTTGGTAGCACCTGAAGATTTCAAACGTAAAAGAGAGCAAACTCCTAAAATAGAAAGATTCAACGGCATTTTGTTGTACTGTCTGAAAAAATGAAAATAAAATTACAATTGAGTTAGTCTTCAGAACTTCAAACCATTGGAGGCTGCCCTCCATTTCTGGCCAGTAATTTACCAAGAATATATGACAGGAATTACATGTATGAGATAATCAGTCGGAAGAAACCCTCAGACACCCTCGTTAAAGAAAGAAAACTAGGAAAACATCAAAAGTTGGGCTTACCCAAAAAAATAAAATTCCACTAGAAGATTCAACCTAATTTGAGCCAATTTGGAAGGCAACAATTTACAGCCCAGGAAGGTTGGACTTCAATATGCTTTAGTGATTGTGGCCCAATTATGTTTTATGAAATTAGTGGCCCAAAATTTCATTGGAAAAAGGCCCATGAGTAAGTCATTAAAAAGTCCAAACAACTCCATTATTACTCCAGTTATATCAGTTGATGAAAAATATTTTTTTCTTTTTTGGTAAGTAATGAAAAGGATGGTTATTTACAAACCAAAAAAAATCTACAAAGGGCAGGACAATGTGCGCATGCTTAGGTTCTTCAATGATCTAATCAAAGGCAGGAACGTCAAAAGAAAATTATTTCAACCACTATCTTAAAAATGGTATGATTTGTTACCTGGAATTTTTTGTCTGTACTCTTCGTCCTTGGATTTTTGTTTGGTTGAGTTCGACCAACAACTGATCAAGACCTCTACTCTGGGCTTGTAGTCCCCCAATCACAGTCGTCCGTTTGCCAATCAACGACCCGGATTATTCTATAGTTAAATACTTATTTTACATGAAGATAGCGTGAAGATAATTCAGACCGTTGATTGCCAAACGGACGACTATGATTGGGAGACTACAACCCTATAGTGTTTTGGGGCACTGCAGGGTCCCCGAATCCCTTACTCTGTTGGTGGCTTAGCCATCAATGAGTAAAAAATTCATTGATAAAAAATATTATAGAGTACATGAAACAAATTTTATTAGGAGAGAGACCAGAACAAAATCCAAAAAAAATAAAATCAGAAAGCCTACCCTAATAGGATAGCAAGAGCAATAAAATGAACGCACATACAGAAATAAAATCACTCAAACACTTGCAAAACAAACATTAGAGAACAATGAGCAAATAAAGGATATTAGTGTAGCATATGACATTGTAGTGTGCAAAACAAATGAGGTTCGTTGCAACTATGCTCAATGGTGCACGATCGATTGCGCTTATGCCTTGCGTATTTTTGGACGGCCTAAACACTTTGAGCATCATCGAAATCCTTGTTGAAAATGAGTTTTAATGTGGTTCTTTGTATTACCAAGTACGTACCCACTGACAATCAACAAATGGTGGCTTGCCACCATGTGAGGGAAATGACCATACCCTTATTTTTCTACAATTGGAGGTGGTGATGTGACTTCGTAAATCGTAAGTAGAGGTATTCAGGTCGTCTTGGTTTTGCATGATTACCGTATTGTCCTTACCAAACTTTTGAGGTTTTTCATCTTTGTACTTTTTTGGCATAGGTTTTGTCAATATGCCGAATGGCATTTCTGGGATTTTGAGGGAGACAAGTGTAAACTCGCGCCCATTTTGATTATGGATAGGGTAAACCTGTCCATATTTTATCTGGCCGGATAAGTCCTCTATAATCCAGGCCAATCCACACCAAACCCTCTAAATTATCCTTATCCCTCCATTTCAACTACAAAACAAACTAAGTACTATTTTATCTCCTTTATATTACCAAAATCGATCTTCCAAACTACGTCCTAATTTAGAGCATCCCCAATGGCATACTCAAAAAGGAAAATACTCAAATTTTGGCATTTGGATACTCAAAAAGGTTCACAATGACATTTGGATAAATACTCAAAGTTAGCAACATTTTTTATGAATACTCAAATATTGGCATTTGGATACTCAAAACTACCAACATTTTTCCAATAATCAAACTTGGATATTCAAAACTACCACCATTTTTCGCTTCTTTTGATTATAGAAAAAAATGAACCATTATAGAGTTTCACATTTCTAACTTTAGAAACCCATTAAACGGAAACTCAAAAGGTGAAGTGGCAACATTTGAGTATGCCATTAGTGATGCTCTTATCCAACATTTATAAATATCACATTAATATGGGCCTCTCTCTATAAACAAAATATCATACTATCTTATCTCCCCTTACTATAGATATAATCCACCCAAAACTCAATCCAATCGGGCCCTTATTTCTTCTTTCCCTATTTCCATCTACGTCCTTTTTTTTTTCTTTTTTTGGGGCTTGTGTAAGCTATTAGTAGTAGAGGCACCATTGTGTTTTTCATAGATGCTTTCCATTGAGGGATTTGGTTTGGTTATTTTATTGAGTTTAACTAGAAGGAGAATAACAAAATAAACAAAAGGGGAAAAAAATAACAGTTCAAGTATGCACAATTGCAGCATGAACTACCATGAACCAAATTGTAGTTTTTTTTTTCTTTTTTTGGCAGTTAAAAAAAACAACTACCATTTTGTTTGGTCTCACTACTATAGTTCCACAAAATGCAATCGTAAAAAATTTCCTGACTTACCTATATCTCTTTGTAATTTTTTTAATAAAAATTCAAAAAAAGAAACGTAATGTATATTAAAAAAATTAATAATTAAGCAGCTAATCTCAATAACAATAAGCCCGCAA
The DNA here is from genome assembly GCA_963854785.1 of Vaccinium vitis-idaea. NCBI lineage: Eukaryota > Viridiplantae > Streptophyta > Magnoliopsida > Ericales > Ericaceae > Vaccinium > Vaccinium vitis-idaea. Next base: position 14,251,161 of record OY978220.1, read on the forward strand.
TTACATGCGCATGTAGCCCAACAGCTAACACTAGTGCACAAAATAAGGAGGACATCAACCTTCCCACTTACGCATTGCACATGTGTTTTTGTACCACTGGGAATCTTGTGTATGCATGCTTATGACAACTAGCAGCACTAAGGGTGGTACCGAATGATCCACAAGAGAATTAGGCCTCGTTTAGCTGCTGGATGAGAAGTGGTACAATTTTTGGACCTGGATGAATGATTTCGGGTCCACTCTTTGTCCTAGGTTTGGCAATCAATTGGTGGTTGCAGTGAACAATATTGGTCCCAAATGGTTTGGCAATCAACTTGTGGTTGCATTGCCAAAAATTTTGTCCGATCCACAAAACGAGTACTTGAAAATAATACAAAATTTTCAAGAAAAATTCAATATTTTTTTAACAAGTTACTACATATCAACGAATACTTTTACTTTATGAAAAAAGTTAGAAAATTTTGTTTTAGAAAACGTACTCCCTTCGTCCCCAAATTTTGGTCCATTACGAAATTACGTGTAATTTTCAAACTTAAAGACAATGTATTTACAAAAATATTTTTTTGTACCGTTCAACAGATTTCATTGAGATCTATCAAATATCCATATTGCACATATTTTTTTTGGTAAGTACATTATTTTTAAGCTTAAAAATTAAACATAGTTTCATAGTGGACAAAAATTTGGGGACGAAGGGAGTATTACTTTTAGGTCCTCGTTTTACGGACCAGACATAAATTTTTGGACGGAGGGAGTATATCTGTAAGAGGCAAAAAACTAACACCGTTAATTTCGGGCTCTTAATGAGATCGAATCCGCTTTCTAAGGAAGGACCCTAATCCTGCAACACTAACAAACTGTTAGAGCACCTTTGCCCTAGATGGCAAAGGACCTCTGATGCTTAAGTCTGTATCGCGATTTGGGAGGTAAATGAGAGACAAATGCTTGTAATCAATGAGTTACCGCATATCTTTTACAATAGGATTTTCCTGTATTTATTGATGGTTGTCTGTTTGTTCTTTGAGTCATTTTCTTTACTGGGATCCTTCTTAATAAGGGCTCTTCCTCGTTTAGGGTTCATCCCTATTGGGTGATTGTATCCTCTTGATGTTGGATTCCTTATTCGAAGGAGTACTTGCTATGGTAAGCTATGTACGTTTGGAGTTCTTCCCATATTGGAATTTTCGTTCCAACTATGGGATCTCGATCTCCTCCTTGATTCGCGAGGATCATGCATACCTCGTATGCATGGCTGTCAATGAATATTCTCAAATATTCCCTTTCCGCCTTATCTTGCAAGGCGGCTTAGACCTAGGGTTTATCTTCTGTTGATTGTTAATGATGCGATGTTGGACGAGCTGTTGTATGCTTGTAAAGTTTAGGCTATGCCTACGTGGCCCTAATTTGGCGTTTATCCGTTATTTATGGCGAGTATGCTGACGTCGTGCGCTCTCCGCATATCTCTAGGTTACTTTTAGGGTTTCTGGAAAATACTCCTCACAATATCTTTATTTTTATTAATATAAATGCAAAATGATTCATCTATTAGCTTTAAAAAATATTTTAGCCCCTCTACTTTATTGGTCAATTACTTTAATTATAATTTTTAATATAATCGAGTGATATTCAACAATTTTCAGATTTTGCATCTTCAACATAAATGATTTAATATTTAGTCAACCTAAAATATTTAGTCACCAAAAATTGAATACCAATTCAACTACTTCTACCAAAAGTAGGATTGGAAGGATTGGCCAGGAATTTGGGATTGTTCATCAATAAATTAAGAGAGATATTTCGGGGATGTAAACACATTCGGAAAAACTTTGGGAATCCATATTCAAGTTGATAAAAGAAAAAGACAAGAGATGAGATCGTGTTTGGTTGTCAAACATGTAAAAATGAGTTGCATATTTATAGGCAATTTGGATTAAAAAAAATTCTTTTTTTTAACGTATTCAACGGTTATATTTTTTGTTGCAAGTTGCAACAGTAAAATGGAAGTGATTGCAGGTGGCTTTTGGGGTAAATTGGAACAAAACAAGCAGTCCAATAATTTTGTTGCTACTGAGTATACAACGGTCCACTATTGAACTAGCAAGTGGAAATTAAAATTGCAACAGAGTTGTAAAAACAATAAAGTGGGTAATAATAATAATTGTAATTAGAAAAATCCAAAACCACTTATAGAGCTTCTCTCTCTAAAAATACCTTCTCCTCCTTCTCTCTAGAAAACTAGTTAGGAGAGTGATTGGGTGGGGCTACTGGGATATACAAGTCGTCCACATGGATTAAGTGATAGGGTTGGTTAGAAAGATGATATAAAATGACTCTTATCTCTATCTGTTAGGAGAGTTTAAACTCTAGGACTTTGTCTATAAATATAGTCTTGTAGACATTTGAGACACACACAAGTAAGTGTTCTAATTCTCTCCTTCTCCTCAAAAGATTCTATCAATATCTTCTCGATCTTTCTAGGTTTTCTATCTACGAACCCTAGGATTTGTGGTGTGGATATTGAGAGGAGGCTCTAGTAGCAAGGTTCTAAAACTCGCCAGGTGCTCCTAGGGTGGTCGGGCACCTTCTAGCTACCAAGGCCGAGTACTTGCGCCTAGTCGGGCAATTAGTTGGGCTAGTCGATTTATTCGAAGAGGGGCCTTCTAGCACCTAAGCGGCGAGTACTCGGCCTTCTAGACCTTCTCTAGAACACTGTCTAGTAGTCTTCTCTTTGTCATGAGAAAAGAAGACGGTGTTCAAGTTATTGTTCGTGGTTTCGGTTTGTGCTTGTAGAGCGGGTCTTAGTTCATCGATCTCCGAAAGCTCGAAGTATTCCGTTGCGCTTCATTATTTATTTGATTTACATGCTTTTGGTAGAGTTATCATAGGATGTAATGCATCTGATCTATTTGCCATCGAAAGCATGTAAATCATACAAGACTTACATAATGAAGCGCAATAGAATACTTCGAGTTTCAGAGATCGATGAATCGAGACTCGCTATACAAGCACAAACTAAACCATGAACAAGAACTTGAACACCATCTTCTATTCTTGTCACTTAGAGAAGATTTTTTTTTTAACTGCTTAGAGAAGATTACTAGAGCCTACCCTTGATATCCACACTGCAAATCGTAGGATTCGTAGATGGAAACCCTAGAGAGAGAAATATTGATAGGAGAATATTTTGGGAGAAGGAGACAATTGGAACTCTAATTATTTTTTTCCGTGTATCTCAAATATTGGAAGGACTATATTTATAGACAAAGTCATAGAGTTTAAACTCTCCTAACAGATAGAGATAAGAGTCCATCTTCAAACCAACCCAATCACTTAACCCATGTGGACGATCCATGTGGGTTGGGTAATGTTTTCTTATTTTGGTGGAAGCTAGTGATGGGGGCAATTTCAATATTTGTGTGAATTATCATAGATAACTATGTATGATAATTTCAATTTCAATTTTCTGTTGGTTTTGGAGACCCTGTAGCCTCTAGCCTTCAACCAACGGGCTAGCTCGGTTGGCCAGGGCTCTTGCATCTCACTAGGAGATCAGGAGTTCGAATCTCCCTGCCTGCGTGTAGGGGCTTTTCCTTTCTTTGTTTCTCTCTTTGTTTCTACCCTATAACAGGTTTATTTCTTGTATTGATTAAGTTGTTGGGTTTGGTTGTCTCGTGGACTCTCACAATTCATGTAGTGTCCCGGGTTGGTACTTTGTACTTCATATGTGATGTAATTGAACTCTCTTCTATCGTTGTGACAAAAAAAAAAACCTCTAGCCTTCAGCCGCTGCGTTTTCTGTTTGTCGTTTCTGCCTCTTCTTTGAGGTATCTTCTCTGTCCACCATTCCTGCTGTGGATCTGTATTGCCATTTTTGTTTCATTTTTTCTGGCTTGTTTGTGGTTTGTTCCTGCTGTTCTGGGTATTCCATAAGGTTTTATGTGACGATTTTGTGTTGGGTAGTTTTGATGGATAATTTTTGTGATGTCGGGTTTACAGGAGGAATGGGGAATGTTTTTACCGTTTTTGTTGATAATTTTCCAAAGGAAATGGATAAGATTTGGTTGCATCAAATTTTTAGATCTTTTGGTCAGGTGGTTGGTAATTCCTATGAAGAGAAGTGCAAATTTCAATACTAAATTTGGTTTTATCCGATTTTTAAAAAGAGAAGAGGCGATGAATGCAGTGCAAAATCTTAATGGCATTATTATAAGGGATTTTAAGCTTCAGGTCGATATTGCAAAATACATCGGGAACTCTAGAAACAATACCCGTAAAAGCCAACGATTCTCTAATAAAAAAACTGTGTTGGAGGATTCTGCGACCATAGGTAAAGATGTTAGGACTTATGAGTACAGGAACGATGTGGGGGCAGTTTCTTCTTTCGCTGATATTGTTGCTGGTAGAAAACAGAGACATTCTGATAGAATTATTGTTCGAGCTAGTGATGAAGGTACTGATTGGTTGAAAAGGGCAGTTGGTAGGCTTACTTTGCTGAGGAACTTGGATTATTTGAGAGAAGCTTTTATTGCCGAAGGGGTTACTAATATTCAATTGAGAGATATGGGAGGGAATTTGGTGTTGTTGACTTTTGCGACTCCGAAGGATATGGATTCGATGTTAGAAGAAGCAGGCCTTTGCAGGTTAAATAATTAGTTTGTGGAAGTTAAACAATGGAGTCCTTATGTGAAGATGGAGAAAAAAAAGGGTTGTTTGGCTGAGTTGCTTTGGGGTTCCCTTGAATCCTTGGAATGCGGATACATTCTTTTCGATCAGCAAAAGATGGGGTGATTGTATTACACTAGACGATGCGACTTCCAAAGGGACCTCTTTCTCAGTTGGAAAGGTAAAGATTCTTACCGACACGTTTGATACAATTAACCAGGAGATGTCATTGGAATGTAATGGCAACAAGTACTCAATTAGAGTGGTGGAGGAGCAAGTTGTTATCAATCAGTTCATGAAGGCAGTTTGTGGTTGCAAAGGATGTGGTCATCGGAGGTCTATAGAAGAGGATTATGATAGTGATCTTGAGGAGGGTAAGGATGATGATGTGAAGGATGCTAAAAGCGACACAGATGTGGTTGTAGACAAGGGAGTTTCTGACTCTTTTGTTGGTGAATCTTGCTTTCCTTTGGATAAGGGAAATGACATTGATATGGTAGGAATTTGTGATCAGGAGGTCCCGAAAGGGAGAGCATGAAGTGGAGTTTTCAGATGATCAAAAGGAGGATGAACGTAACTTTTTTTCTATCCCCGAGGAAAACCTTTCAAGTACTAGTCCCGTGTATCAATCTCATAAATTGGGTTGTGAGGTTTCGAGCCCTCCTGTTGTTGAGAAAAGAGATGAGCTTAGCTTGCTTGGGGAGGGGTCTTCTCACGATGCTATTCTTAAATTAAATTGGAAAGGAGATTAAAGAGAACCAGAAGGAAAATTAGGAAGAAAAAACTTATATCTGAGTTTGGTATGAAGGCTACTATTGTTAAAAACAAAGTTAGAGAGGTTTTTCTTCTTCCATTTCGTCACAGGATATTAGGAACAGGAATTCTCTCTTCAAGAATGCTCGTAGGGCGATGGATATAGGTACCACTTTGGGTGTTAAATTTAAAGGAGGGAGAAGCTTTAATTTAAAGAAATTTGTTGAATTGGAGGAGGCTAATATTGCATAAAGAATCAATGCTCTTGATGACCTTGAGAATATTGATTTTGGGGAGGAAGTTGATGATGCCGAGGGAGATGCCTCTCTCTCTTTGGAATTTTAATCCGAGAGGTTTTGGTGGTTTTTGGTCTTTATTTCTGAGGTGTTGGTGGTTTCGCTTTTAGGTTATAGTTTGGTGTGGTTTGGTTGTTTGTTTGTTTGTTGGTTTGTTTTAGAGGGAGTTGCGGCTTTTGTTTTTTTTCAGTGTTTTTGGTTGGCATCTTGCCGTCCTTTGGTTTTGGTTCTCGGGTGGCTTATGCCAGTGTGCCCGTGATCCTTTTAATCTTTGCATCTCTTAAAAAGATTAATAAATTTTTTTTTGTTGATAAAAAAAAAATATATATATATATATATATATATATGTAATTTTTTGCATCGTTCTCAACCCATGACCAATATGAGCTCGAAGTTTATATATAATTTTTTGCATGCATACTTGAGTTTGTGAACACTTATCCCCTATGTATCACACAAATTTCGAGTCTGCGAAAAAGACGGAAATATGTTGACCAAAATCGATGATTTTATTGATTTGAGAAATTAGGGTTACAATCTCTGTAGTAATTTCTGATGAAAGAAACAATCATCTGATTCTTCTCTTCGAATGTTGAAACGAGGGCTTGAAAGCTTGATCCCGAATCAAACGGCAAAATCTTCTCCGAGATTTGTGGAAAAGATTGATGATGTGGCTTGAATATTCTTCAAAGCTTTTAGACTTTGATCTGAAGACCTATCTTGCTTGATGAAGACTTGAGGAGTTCTGAAGGGCTTTGGATCTTTGATCTTCAGAGCTCTGCTTACTGATGGAAGCTTGAATGTGTGTTTGACTTCAAGGAATTCTGAAGGGCTTTAAGGCTTGATCTTCAGAGCTCTAGGGCTTGAATGTCTGACTTTAAGGAATTCTGAAGGGCTTTCAGGCTTGATCTTCAGAGCTTTGGATGCCTTTGAATTATTGAAGACTTGAAGAAATTCTGAAGGGCTTTGAAGCTTGAACTTCAGAGCTGTTGAAGCTTCAATGTCTTGATGACTTCAAGGAGTTCTGAAGGGCTTCGAGGCTTGATCTTCAGAGCTGTTGAAGCTTCAATGTCTTGATGTCCCCGGAAATATGAGAGAGAGCACCTCTATTTATAGGGATGTGAGATGGAGAGTTATGGCAAGATTACAATTCTTTCCATACTTGTCTCTCTAATTATTTCCTTATTTCATTTAAAGAAAAATAATTAAAATTTTATAAATATTTTTCTTCTTATTTATTTTAAGAAAGATAATTATATATGAAGAGATATAAAATTTATTTCACAAAGTGGCAAAATTTGATTGGCCGGACTTAATAAATAAATAACTGTGTCATTTCGCCATGTGGCGCCACTTAATTGGACCCTCCACACATCTTTGACATTTGACTTGTAAACACGTGGCAACATTTGATTGACCACTTATCGTGCTTGGTCTTTTGATGTACGGACACTTGGCAGTATTTAATTGGCTTGTCCGTAAAACTTTGACTTTGACTTGTGACACTTGACAACATTTAATTAGCCAATTTATGTGCCCTAGCAACACGTGGCAGCATGTGATACGCAAAAATTTTACGTGTCTACACCCTATAACTCAAATAGTGGTTAACATCAATCCTTTACGGGATAAGTGGATAACATTGTCCATAGCCATATGTTGAAGATTGGCCAAAGGTAGAACTAAGACCGGTACCACCCGCCCCACCATCGATATCATGCTGCTAGGTTATTGAGAAATTAGCCGTTGACACCCTCAATAATTATCAAGATAGATCAAAGAAATATATTTTTAAAAAACATTTTCATGGTAAAATGATTTCCTCAAACACAATCGGTTCGTGAAGCAAAAATTCATTGATATTGTACTCTACCCTTGTTATACTTTTTTTTTTTTTCTTTCCTTCCAACAACGACCTATAGTGATGATAATATGGTGGAGGATATGACTTAAAAAATTTCCAATGGAATTCAACAGCCAGACATGAAAGTGTTTCCTATAGAATTAAGCTTTTTGTTAGAGTACTACGGTTGACATAAAATTTTCCCTCCGACCAATATTTTGTGGACATCATTTAATAATACATACAGAGCAATACGTTTGTACGTTTGAAGCCCGGCAAGAAATGAAAGAAGAGACATGCATATTTTATTTTTTGCTTCAAAAGAAAAAGAACATGACAAGAACATTAGCATGTGCACATAAAGTGCAATTCCTTTATCGTACCAATATTTGGGTTATGATAACAAATGCAAATATCTTCATGAGAAGCGCAAAAAGTGCTTTATCTTTATCATGCACATATTTTGTGGAGTTTTCTTTTTTACATCGAACAATGATAGGTACACGTACACTCTCTCAACCACTCTCCACCACACCCTCTCTCACATGTGTAGTGGGGTTCACTGGGACCCATTGGGTGAGCCCCACCACACATGTGAGAGAGGGTGTGGTGGGGAGTGGTTGAGAGGATGTGTACCTATCATTTTTGTTTTACATCAGGAGAAGCACACAAAAAGTGCATTTATTGCAGGAATGGGGAATCAATGATTCAATCTAGAGGGTTCAAAATTAGTAATTTACAATTAGGCCTAGTTTTTCAAAAGATTTTATCAAGAATTTGAGATTTTATCAAATTTCTTCCTCATTTGATAAAATGGAGAGTTGATTTTATCAAATATTGATAAAATCTTTTGAGAAACTAGGCCTAAGTGAAGGCCCCCCATCTCGTATACTACTAGGTTTACAAATTATTAAATACCTGATGAAGAATAAAATCTAGGTAACGTGGTTGGTTGGTGACTATGTTCTCATACAATTGATTAAAGTTCAATTGACTATATCTTTCAAAGTATAATATTTTTTTACAATGTTGTTTAATAGAACTCATCCAGAAGGGAACTATCAAACGAGATCCATATTGCGCATATATATATAACATTATAGATTTGAAAATATAAATAATTTTTTGAGGTGTCGTGAATAGTGAAAGTGGACAAAAAAATTGGGAAGGATAGATATTTTTCTGTACTATATCCTAAGCGTTTTATGTAAAGATTGTATATATCTAGTCAGCATGTCATACTTTGTTTTACTTAAAACTAACGAGAAAACAATAAATCCACACACACAACAAATCCACACAACAATCTCACACAGGAGTGAGGCCCACATATAGGACCCCCGTGAGAGTGTTGTGTAGGATTTGTTGCGTGTGTAACTTTTTGTAAAAAATAAGGAAAAAGCCACTTCACTCCTGCACTGAGCATTCTCGTCCACCTCACTCTCCACTTCTTCCTCCAACGTTTCTTATTATATTCGTTGTTTTTTTTTTTTTTTCTCTAGTAATTTATCATGGATCCCTCCTAATTCCTTTTTCCTCTTAGAGTTTTTTTTTTTTTTTTTTTGAACGGCAAAGAAAGAATTTTATTAATCTTTGGATTTTCCTCTTAGAGTATGAATGGTATCTCAAACCAAATTAAAGACAATAACAACTTTTATCTTGCCAAGCCAAAGAAGTCCTCAACCTAGCTAACACCCAATTAAGTGGGAAAAATACAAACAAAATCTAATCTATCAACCAAAAAGAGATTACCATGGTCGGCTGCCGGCATGAGATCGAGAACAAGCTGGAAGGGAAGGGAAGGTGGAGGAGCATCTGATGGTGACAACTGACAACAGCCCAAAGGCCACATATGCACATGTGATGTGTTTCTCAACTTATCTAGCTGAAAAAAAATAATTAGTTTACCGACCTTTTGTTCTTTATATATATAGAAATATGGTAAGCAACAGTAAGATATATTTCTTTTCCAAGTGGGGAAGGACAATCAGCTAATTATTGAATTAGCAGTGGGGAATATTTGGTACCACTTTATTTGTCCTTGTCAAACCCTACCGACTTCTTTTGAAGCCATGAAATTCAGTTTGTTGCATGCAAAAAAATTGATAGATATGTATCTAAACTTAAATTTTTTGCATCAGATTAGATTATATATATTCGGGGTTTAGTTAAAATAGTCACGATCTGAATTAAACATCACTTAAAATGTATAATCTCACTAAGTGTGACAAATAGAATACTATAAGGGAAATATGATATTATTTGTATGAACACTATAAATCTATTGGGATTAGTGGCGGTTTCAGAAATTATAATAAGGTAGTGAATACTAAACTTAAATTCCTCCTACAAAATAAGTTATATGGTTATAAATACGAAAAATTGGGCTAAGGTTCAAAAGTAAGGTATTTAGCCTAGCCTAAAGTTTCCATAGAGTGATGAGGACATTAATGCATTTTTTTTTGGGTAATTCCACTATTGCATTTTTGTTAGAGTCTAATGTCCAAGAATTGAATATGTTGCCATGTGGTTGTACTTGTACCCTCTAGGGCATCCTTATTAGCCACAACAAAATTTGGAACAAATTTAACCTCAAAAACACATTTTATACTTTAGCTAGTCACTTTTCCAAAATCACACAGAATCAAACTCTGTATTACTATAACTTTAATGTATTAACTATTCTTTTTTTCTATTTCTACTTTCTACTTTTTAAAATAATTACAAAATGTTGAAAAACATATACATCATACAGATGTTATTGGCGAAAAAAAAAATAAAAAATTATAATGTGAATTTATTTTTTGAAAAAGTACAATGTATGATATTTAAGATAAAAATCTATAAAAATACACTTCTATCGGTTACTGATATCCGATTGAGCTAATTTTTGCGAGGGAGAGTTTTTTAGGCATATGTGTGATGTGGGATGGCATATGTGAGAAACAAAGGTATAAGCAAAATATTAAAATAAGGGATCAATTCATTAAAAAAAAAAAGTGTAGCAAAGGTACAATGCCTTGCTTATACCTATTAAAATAAGGGATAACCTATGAACAGTGCCTTGCTAGAATTCTTCAGGCATTGTAGCAAATTAAGCTACAACTTTTGCAAATTGTCCCTACATTTGTTGAGGTTGATGTGGGGTATTTTTTGCATTTGGCTTAACAAAGTATCCATCAGGAGGATTTGCCTCCCCTAATGAGGATGCTCTTACCTGTCAAGGGGGAGGTCTGGGTTCAAGTCTATGGAGAAACATCGAATCCCCTTTGTTTGTTCAACCCACTAACTAACTTTCCCACTAACATAAAAAAAGGTCCAAGAATTGACAAAAATGCCCTGGCTCTCTCGCGTGCCTCTCATTCTGACGCGCCCCCACGTGTGGACAGGAGATCGACACACAAAGTGTGTTAAATACGCAATTCAATTGACCCCTGTATTTTCACATTCTTTTGATTTAAGGATCTTTCTATTATCAACTCACTAGGCTGATAATAAGGCAAGAAAAACACAAAAAAACAAACATTCCAGTATACTTTTTCACTTTTCTATACACTTTCACACATTTCTATGCATTTTCACACATTTTTCATACACGATTTAAACCTTAATGACAAACCAATGAGCTGATCTTAGAATTTTTCTTGATCTAATAAGTTTTTTGGAGTAGTAGTCATTTCTCTTGCCTAGACACTTTCGGAATCTGGGCCATTCATTTATATTTTCTAGACACTTTTGGAGAAACTTTCCCTGTATTTTACTCCATCTATCCATCTATCCTGAAATGTTTGTCCTAATTTTAAATTTCAACATTTATGTACAATACACAATAGTATCCAAAACTTGTAACTTTTCAAGTTTGCCCTTCATTAGTTGACTAATCAAGTTTTGAATTTAAATTGTTTTCAATTATTCTTCTTTATGTCTCATTGTTTTGACTGTTAAAAGCATCTCAAGGGTAGAAATAGAATTTTACCAACGTTTCTTTGTTGAAAATTTTAAATTGAACCTATATTTTGGGACAGTAAAAAAAAAAAAGTAAGAAAAACTTTTTGAGATGAAGGGAGTAACATTTTCGTAAGTTTTTTACTTTTTGGCCCGTCTCCAATTCCGGTTTCAGATCCTCTATAATATATACCCAGTCTCAGTACCAAGCCCAAAATGGCGTCAAATTATGCAATCTGTCCCTTAATTTTTATTTTAACCCAGACTACAAACTTTAACATCTGCGGTAGTCTAGTAAATAAATAAATTCAAAAATCAAAACCTCAATAAACTAAAGACACTCGTGTTTTCTTCTCGGCTGCAATCCTTATGCCTGTTTTGGCCTAAATCATCAATTTGGATTATTTTTTGCATTTATTAGTTTGATATCTTCTTATTTTTGGATTATTTGTTCATCGAAATTAGAGGAATCTAAAAAGTATGAAAGTAGGGGAATCAAAACCTTAAAAAAGTTCACTAAAGAAAAATAAATAAACAGACAAACTTTTTGGATTATTTTTGTCTTTATTCAAAAAATTCTAGTTGGGTTCGTAATTTTAAATTTTTGTAGATTATTTCTGTCAAGATGAACCAATAATCACAAATGCGGGAAAAAAAATTAATTAAGACACTTAAGTCACATAATCCTTCTATAGTACCCTTTACTTTCACTCTGAGTCATCGCGTTCTCAATTTTCGCTCCCTAGAAGTTTTATAGTTTGGAATATTATTGAAAAACGATTTCTCTATTGCACACTCGAATTATGTGACTTAGAATATACAATCTATTTTCTTAATTCTGAATTCTTTCACGTTTTGGGTTGAAATTGTTCAATTTTGATCCCTCTCGTGTGTGGACATACCTTCATCCCATCCACCAAAAAAGAAAAGAAAACTCAACAAAGACCAAAAAATAGTCAAAAGTTAATGGGGGTTAAAAACGTTACAGTAAGTACGCTAGGTACCTCGAAAACTACCCCGAAAGTGAAATTAGTGATTCAAATTCACTTGGATATTTATATGAACCATTGATTTCGCTTTCGGGATAGTTTTCGATAGAGCTGTAAACGAGCCGAATCGAGCCGAGCTTTAAGATGTTCACGTTCGTTCGTTTAGTTTTTAAACGAACTCGAGCCGATCTCGATATCAATGAAATTTGACGAGCCAAGTTTGCCTAGGTTTAAGTCGAACTCGAGCTTGTTAATTCACGATCCTTAACATTTCAAACATATTAGATATTTATGTTCTCTTACAAGTCTAGAACTTCAATAAAAATTTCATTTTGTAAATAAATACTAAGTACATTTATATATAAAACTATAAAATTATATTAAAATTTAAGTTTATAGTACATTTAAAAATATTTGAACACTAGCTCAACAAATCAACCCACAAATCAATTTTATGTAAACAAATCTTCCCGTAGATGGTTATTGTACACTCTAAAGCCTTTTATATTTTATATTACATGTGATAAATTTATATCGGATTTTGTTTGAACATTTATACTATGAACACTCACCAATCCTGGTAATTTACAAAAGAATCCTTAATACACCCCAGTTCAAAATAAAATGCACACTCTTTACAACAAAAATTAGAAAAATCAAGAAAAAAAAAGTATCTATTGTATTTGATATCGTCCTATGACTTCTCTCTAAGCAACAATCAACTCTCTATATAAAAAAATAAATATCTATGCGATCCTATTCGGCACACAAATTTCTATAATAAATATTAGTGTATTTATTCCCTGATTTAATTTTATTTGACCCAATAACATAGAATTCGCCAAGAAAATTTGTGACATTTTATGCATTTTCATATCACATGGCCTCATTATTCACACTAATATATGAAAAATTTGTATGTATATACTAGTTTGTAGAGCTAGTACGGTTAAGGTAAATGTTAAACATCTTGTTCAAAATTTCTGGAGCCGCCAATGGACGTTCATTCCATTTTATTCTCATATAAGAGTGATCATGGTATACTTCTCAAACGTTAGTTGATAAGCTGAACTACAAAGTTGGTCGCATCCAATTCAACTAACCACTCAGATACTTGAGTTATCAAAAAGAAGCAAAGAACGAGTTCGTTACTCGTCAAAATTAGTATAGTACTTCCCTAAAGCTAAGATAGGTTATACTCGACTTTTCTATTATGCAAAAATAGAAAGTAGCAAAAATAGAAAGGTAAAAACTTATAAAAAAATAATCACTTCGTTTTCTAGCTTTATCCTAGAACATCACTGCTTACGTTAATGAAGCTAACCTGCCTTTTAATTAGCTTTATCCCACAACTATAATAGCAATTGACTTATTTTTACGCAATAATTAACTTAATGAAGAAAGTGACAGCTACCTAATATTACTCCTAATTATTAAGAGCTAATCTTACGGTACATTATCTATTATTCATGCTAATTAAGTAGTTCGAGTTAGTTTACGGATACCTCGACAAAATTACTCTTTTTTTAAATATTCTATTTGTCCCTTTTTAAGTTTTGAAGAGTTCTGCAATTTTCGAGTAAAAAACGAAAGTAACTTCAGTGCATAAACTGCACAAAATAAAAATTGCACAAATTTTAGGAACTAATAGATATCTTATGTATTTGATGCAAATAAATAAAAAATTATTCCGTTTAAAAAAAATTACACACAAAAATACATTCATTTTTCCCCTAAATTTGTAATGATTTTTTTTTTTAAATAATGGATACTTAAAAAGGATTGGAGGGAGAGTAGTAAATTATTCCGCATTGAAAAAATATTCCTTCAGTAGACCCACTACTTCACCTGCTCATAGATATTCGGTTGCACCACTAGAAGTGCTTGATGATTTACGCAACAACCGTGATGGTCTTGGAGTTCCTCGAGCTACTGCGACAAATGTTTATGTTTCTTAGGGTCTAGACTCTCTTGTGTACCAAAAAAAAAAAAAAGATATTCTGTTGCACCAAAATTTTGATTGTCTAGGTAACGATTCCACGTACTAATGGTTCAATTTAATGATCAAACACGTACATTTTCTTTGCTGATTTAAAAAATAAAAAATAAAAACACGCACATTTTTTTGAACTCATTAACATGCATCGATAATGCTAAATATTATGCAAATCTGATATCAATAAGCGCGTGATCATAATGAATTTATTTTGAGATAAACACAATTTTGATCCTAATTGGTCTCAATCAAACCACAACGTATCGTCAAAAATGTCAAACAGCTTTTCGAACAATGTGAGTCACACGCATTCCAAAAAGAAAAGATTTGATCAATTATTATTCAACTATTAAGTGAGGTTTCACTTGAATACTTCTCATCATTTTTCTATTATAATTTTAGTATTGTCGGTACTCAATCACTCATTTAAAATAAATGGAACTCCAATTAAATTAGTGAGTACATGGATAGCGTAGTCTAACATAAATAAAATAAATGCTGCCCAATTGATTTTCCTACCACAAACAAAGGAATTTTTGTCGGCAAAATCGTAATGTGAAAACTCATTCTTGGGAATTTTTTATTTGTTATATGCATATAAATATAAGCATTTATACTACTGAAAATATTATCAAACCCTTTTACAAGGGTGTCAAACTTTCTCTCCATAGAGATTGAACCTGCAACCTTATTACTTTAAACTACACAATCATTGACTGATCAGATGCCCTCATTGTTGAAAATTATGAAGTCTTATTTTGAAATATTGGTCATCTAGAGATTTTTCTATATATAAATTACAATGATTAAACTGCTTGTAGTACTGTTTTCACCACTGATCTAAAACTCTAAAGCCACCCCTTCATTTGGCACACGGTAGTTACCAAATTAATATAGATTCGCACACAAATGTATATTTTGAATGCTAATCTATATTACAACGGAGAGCGATTTTTGTACCAGTCATATTTTTTTTGTCCCAGTCATCATATTACATTTTATCCATCTCTCTGTCAGACTGCCAACTCTCTCTCTCTCTCTCTCTCTCTCTCTCTCTCTCCCCTCCACGGGCCCACTACACCCAAATTTTCAAATCACATTCTCTATTTTCCCTTTTCGAAATTCAAACACATTCTCTCTCATTACCTCATTTCCTTCCCCCTCTCTAAAATTCGAAGGACCATAAAGATTGGGCACAGGTACGTGCATGTGCGTCGATTGCTCAAGCCGTGCATTTAGGCACGGGCACGGCATGCACTAGTTACCTTCTATTAGAAAGCAATTATAACTTTCAGATAGAATTACTCTTTCATTTTTGTACGATGGTAAATTTCATTAAGCATTGTTTGGTACGCGCGCAAAAGGATGTATACAGATTCGGACACAAATATATTTGAAATCATCCAATGCACATGGGTCTCACACAGTAAGCTCACACATATATGATAATTCTGAACACGTCTACATATGTGGGTGTAGTATTTTTGTATTCTACTCGTTTATAAAGAGTATTTTGTACTTAGTATTCTATTCTTCCTAAGGTTGACACAAAATCATGTGTTAGGTTTAGTCCCTTTCTGTGACACCAGCCACATCACAGTCTAGCTGTGTCCACCTACCATGTGGGTACGGATGGAAAAATTACTTGGTGCTCCTCAATACAAGCTCCTCGGCTACATGATTAAGACTCGGGCTGAGTTTTTTATTAAGGTATTTTCAGTATTCTTTCATAAATTATTATCCTATATACATCAATTCGACAATTTGTAGTTCAAGAATATCGAAAATGCCGTATTGAAAATTCACCCTAATGCCCGTGGAAACAACCTTTAAAAATGCTTGAAGAACACTGAAAAGTTGTGTGTTCTTTTTTGAGCCTTTCTAAACACTACTAGTAGTACGATATTTAAGACGATGACGCCCCTTTTACAAATTTCAAACACATTTTAAAAAGCATACTTCCTTTGCATGCATTTACCGATGTTATTGGTCTTCTAGCATATCCTATTCAGGGGTATTTTATTTCCCTTTCACTGCTTTAGTAGTGACTAGGTGTAGGGTGACTGGGTAAGCACCCTTGTATGTAAATGTGTAAAAAGTGAGAGTGGGTAATTTTATCTGCTTGTAAGGAGGCGTTTGGGAGCGCTGATTTTTTAGCTTTTCACGTTCTCATTTACCACTATTGTTTGTTTGGCTCTCTCCTCGCAAAATGAGTTTCACGAATATGAATTATTGGTTTTTAATGAAGGAGAGAAAAATGTAAAGGTAGGGAGAGATAAGCTTTTTAGATTTTCATTTTTCACTTTTTCCTTTAAAATTAAACATAAAAGATCTACCGTTTTTTGCACATATTCCCAAACACTCTACAAATTTCTAATTAATTCTAAATATAATTTAAAAGGCCAAAAATGCAAAAAGTGAAAGATGAGGTTCTCAAACACCCCCTAAGAGTGGTTGATTGAGTTCGAGTGATTTAAGTATTTTATTCTAATGGTTAATTCACGTTTTTGTAAAAGCAATTGTAAAATTTGGATTTTATAAGGACAATTAGAAGGGTAGTGATTCTTGCACTCCATTTTTTTACAATCAACACTCTTTTTTTTTATTCACAATTTTTTTGCTAAACTACCCTTTCCTCACATAGAAAAATAATGTAATAAACTCACATAAATAAAAATAGAAAGAGAAGTGCGGATTGTCAAAAGGAGATTGTAAAAATCACTTCTCATATGGAGTAAAAATTGCTTTTGTAACACAGAGTCAAAAATTTATTCACAATTGGTAAATACTCCATCTGCTCTAAAATAAAATAAGTGTCATGCATACAAACCAAAGTCTTTAAAAAATGCATTTTCTGTTAAATAATTTTTTTTTTCGCGATTTAAAAGCATATATTGATATGTCTTGATTTGCGAAATAAATGCATGTTTCTTACGGGTTAGGTTTGCGCGCGGGACACTTATTTTGGAAAAGGAGGGAGCAGTTAAACTTGTGTAAGATATTTCATGAATGGTTGGGCGTGGACTACTTGGGATTCGCTTCATTTTCGGTTGAAAAAGAATCGATATCAGAGTCTAAAGCATCGCCTCTGCACCACCCTACACTTCTGTAAATCTCTCTCTCTCTCTCTCTCTCTAGGTTCACGTCGATGTATGTGTTTGTTTTATTGTAAGATAGGACAATTAGCTGAAGATATTTGTTCTCAGTTCTTAAATTAGTAGATGTATGTATTTCTTTTCTTTTTTTTTTGTGGTAAATTGGACAATTTGAAGTTAGCTGAGGATAATTGTTACATATACAACCAGTATATCAATGTGTGGCTGTCAAAATGAACCTCATTTAATGTCTTGCACGCGATTTCATGGCGGTGGTGAGACCTAGTTTTGGGCGTAGATACTTGTTATGGCCATTGGAATGCAAGTAATTAGAAGATGATAATTTCAATTTCAAGTCAATCAATGAACTATTGATGGGTCTGTGCGATTCATAGGTAGAGAGAAGACGCAGAATTCGATTTTCGATTGTCGTAGTTGATTTTAGCACAATAACATGGATATTAAACTTTGTTCCCCGAAGAAGTTTTGTTAGCAGATGGGAAAATTGATGTGAGCTCAAGAAGTTGCTATACTTTTTTTTATCTAATTGAAGTTATGAGCTTTTAATATGGTTCTTGAGTAGTGTAAATGGAAAGTGAATGATACTTGTTTTGCTGGTTTTGGTTATATTACTGGCGATCTGCCCATCCTTTTCTTTGTTTCCTTTTTTTCGAGTGTGTAACGCTATGAAAATGCATAGATAAGCCTATTGCAGGATAAGGAAATTTGTCTATCAAACACCTGGAAATGGGAAAAATCCTTACATGAAACTCTTTGAGCTGAAATTGTTTTGATGTGTGTGATTCTGTTTGTTAAATGTTGATTTCTTTGGTTGAACTTTCACTTGTAATAGCTGAATATTTCAACTTTTAATTTTTTCTGCCTTTACTCGATCACAATCTCCAATTCAGTATAAACTTGCATGGCTTCACCGTACTTGGCTTTTTCTTGTCGTTTGTCGTGATCACTCACTGTCCTTCCCCTTTTTTAGTTCAAGTCAAGTTGTCTATTTTTCATTGGTTGAATTGTTGTAGAAACAAACTCTTGTCTGGAATATTATCGTCTTTCATTGGCGTCAATTTTCAACCTGTCATCCTATAATTATTTTGAACTTTTAATTTCCTTTCATTTTATTAAAAGGAAGAGCAAGTTTCACATAGTTGAATTGGATTATAATAGTTGCTCTCCTATGAGAAGTCCTTGAACTAAGAGTTTCTGGTTTATTTGAAGGGTTTCCTTTGCACTCTTGGTTTGCTGAATAGCCGAATAGGTCAAAGAGGAAGGAGCTTTGGAATGCGAAGCATTTCATCTTTCAATAGTTCTATGGCGTCCTTTGTTGTCTCATAACTCTTGAGGACAATTGGGTGAGTTGCTATTTTTTTTTAGTAGGAACTGGGACCTTTTGGGCATTATGCATGTCTGGTCCTGTGGTCATTGTTCATGCCGTGGGAGCACTTTCTTTGTCAGACAGGACAAAATCTTTAGATGCAGTTTCCTCTAATGAAAAAGACCACCCAAGCCTGTTGACAAATGGGGAAGTTTCTCGTACTTCTTCCGAGACTGTGGGTTTTAGAGTTGGAGAGCTCGTACTGTCCAATGGGGAATTTTATTCTGGGTCCCTTCTTGGCAACATGCCTGAGGGTTCAGGGACGTATGTTTGGTCTGATGGTTGCAAATATGAGGGTGAGTGGAGACGGGGGATGAGGAATGGACTTGGCAAGCTTCAATGGCCTTCTGGAGCAGTTTATGAGGGAGAATTTTCAGGTGGTTATATGCAGGGGACGGGGACGTATATTGGGCCTGATAATATGACATACAAGGGAAGGTGGAGGTTGAATCTTAAGCATGGGTTGGGATATCAAGTTTATCCTAATGAAGATGTCTTTGAAGGAGCTTGGATTCAGGGGACCCCAGAAGGGCCCGGTAAATATACCTGGCCCAATGGAAATGTTTATCTGGGTAA
Organism: Vaccinium vitis-idaea; assembly: GCA_963854785.1. Classification (NCBI taxonomy): domain Eukaryota; kingdom Viridiplantae; phylum Streptophyta; class Magnoliopsida; order Ericales; family Ericaceae; genus Vaccinium; species Vaccinium vitis-idaea. Next base: position 14,270,703 of record OY978220.1, read on the forward strand.
TATGAAAGGAGGAAAAATGTCAGGGAAAGGAACTCTTACTTGGACAAATGGGGACTCATATGAAGGAAGCTGGTTAAATGGCATGATGCATGGATTTGGAGTCTATACATGGAGTGATGGCGGCTGCTATGTTGGAACTTGGACGCGGGGTTTAAAGGACGGAAAAGGAGCATTTTACCCGAAGGACAGCAGGCTTCCAGCTGTACAGGAGTTGTATCTTAATGCTCTCAGAAAGAGAGGGCTTCTGCCAGATTTAAGAAAGCAGAATCAAGTTTCACATTTTCATCATGCTTCTTCACTTGATAGCAGAAATGTCAAAATTGGTAGGAACCAGGGATCTCATCGTTATTCATCTGATGATAAGCTTTCCAAGGGAAACCTGTTCAATTTGGAGCAGTCTCGAACCACCAGTAATCTGGCTTTAGATAGACGCTGGAGTATGGACGTTTCAATTGAAAAAGTTATTGGACATGATTTATCCATGGGTTTGTCTGAGAGATTTTCGGAAGGTGGAGAAAATAAGAGCATAAGAAATGCTCCGATTCTTGAACGAGAATATATGCAAGGTGTTTTAATCAGTGAGGTGGTTATAAACAATAGTTTCTCATCATCCAAACGAGCAAAAAAGCAACAAAAGAAATTTGCAAAGGAGGTACAGAGGCCTGGTGAAGCAATTATTAAAGGTCACAGGAGTTATGACTTGATGCTCAGTTTGCAGCTTGGAATCAGGTATACTTATTTACTTTACTGTTATTGTGTAATTCAGCTTGAGCTATATTTTTCCCTCCGGTTATCTCTGCTCCTTTTTATGGCAACATGTTCATCTGATGGTAGCTTTTGTCTGTAGTAGTTTGATATGTTTGTTCAATCATCATCATCGACATCACCCTGTTTGCATCACCCCAGATTGTTGAGTTAAATTATTCTTTGTTCTTGAGTCTGGGAAATCAATTTGAAGCTTATCTTTGCATATAAATCCTCTGGAGGTGGTTTTCACTTTTAGTTTTAGTGCTCAGAGTTATTGTAAGGGGCTCTGCTTTAGAGGCCAAGGTTGAGACAAGAAAACACATTGCAATGAGTTATTTAATTCTGATGAAACTCGAATCAGGTGAACAAGAGGAAAGAGAAAGGGGAATAGAGTAAAAAAGAGAAAAAGTTCTACCTTGGAATCTATACTTGATTATTAGTTTTCTACTCACTGAGGAAACATGGACATTTGAACAAGGAGGACATGATTCATGACACCATTGGAATGACACAAGTATCTTTGTACTGTTTTCTCCAATACTTAGTTATAGTATCTAGTTTCTCCTTTTGGCCCACAAATTTTTTTTGTTCCTAGTTGGTGCTTAGGGGTGCAAACAAGCCGAGCCGAGCTTCTCTATGTTCGAGCTCGGCTCGGTTGTAAATGAGCCGAGCCTGATGCATTTGCTTAACGAGCCTCCATAAACGAGCCGAGCCTTTTCAAGCCAAGCCGAGCTTTGGAGGCTTGAGCTCGGCTCGTTTACTAAACGAGCCTAAAACTTGAGCTTGATAATGAGCCAGGCCTCGAGCTGGTCGCGAGCAGCTCAGTTTGTTTGCAGCCCTATAATGGTGCTTATAGAATTTTGCATAATCTATATTAGATGATTTTCTTTCAGTTATCTCTGTAAAGAGTTTGTGTTGCTGAATGGATCTAGACACACTCTTAGATACTGAAAGTGAATTAGATTGTGATCAGATATACTGTTGGGAAAATTACTCCTATCCAAAGGCGAGAAGTACGCGCTTCGGATTTTGGCTCACAAGCAAGCTTTTGGATGAATTTCCCTAAAGAAGGGTCACAATTGACGCCACCTCATCATTCAGAGGATTTTAAGTGGAAAGACTACTGTCCAATGGTTTTCAGGTTGGTGGCTGACTTTCACTACTAATAGACGAACTTGGAAGCATGGTTTTGTTTTATTGAGAGGCTTGGTATATTTGTGAAGTTTTCAATTTGTTAGATGCATATCTTTCTATTCATTCAGCTTCATCAAATGCTTTTATTGATCTCTTTTGAGTGAGTGGAGTAGGAATTGGACATTTATATGACAATGGTAGACACTTGCATAATAATTGGTCCATTTGAAATATACATATTACATACTCATGGAAAAAGTCGAAACATCCACATGTTCAAGTGTAACAGGAGGAAGAACATTGATGAGACAATGGTATTCTATTCTTGAACGCTTCAACAGACATTTCCATTTTTAGTCATGTTGTCGCCTTGAAATAGGCTAAAAGTTCATCTGTAGCACAAAATGTTATGACAATTTTCATATACAAAAGACAAAAGTTGTCTTATTTTGAGGCGAATGTCTGAATGAAGTTGCATGAGAAAACCCCCTGGTAGGTATACAACCAGAGTATGGTCCCTAAATATTTTGTATGCCTGAATATTATGAGATACTAGAAACTTTTTGAATTGAACCAAAATTTGTTGAATAACATTCTTTCGACTAATTGTTAGGTAGAGATAGTTGTACCTACTCCCTGGCACAATTTGATGGAACCGGAAATTTGAAATGCATTTGGACAACTGACGCAAACATTGGAATTCGAACTTAGTGAATTTATTTTTGTTTCGTGTTTGCTTTTTTAGGCAAGCGGAATAATAAAGGAAAAGGCATTTTTTGCATTATAGAAGTTTACAGTTCCCTCTGCTAGGGTACCATATGTTGGGACAATTCCGAAATGGAAAGGACTAAGAGGACTAACATTTTTACATGGAGGGATTGATTATGAAACATTACCTTTTTACAAGTTTCCCATTGAACTTGATGTGTGATTTACCATCATCTAAGGATGATTATCTATGAAAAGTCTGTAAAATTTGTGGAAGTTCCATTCCAATGTTCATGTGAGTAGTATTAGCGAGTGTTTTGTACTCCACTCCTTCCCTGCCCTTCAGCCCTTGTTCCTTCTTTTTGATTGAAACTTGGCCATTGTACTCCTTTCATGTTTAGTTGTATCAGTACACCAGGCACTGAGAAATGAGGCATGGAGTAAGTTTTTATTGCACGTTAAGTATTCCACAGGAGGGCATCTAGAAATCAAGTATGGTTGTTTACTAGCTGTGGTCTCACTGTAATATTAGGATTCTCCAAGGTTGTAGTAGACACTTGCCAATAAATACCTTGTTGTTTAACCCATCCCTCCAACTGATAGAGGAATGAAGAACAATCGTATGATAGTGGGACTTGAGACTTAGCAGGCCTATATTGCATTCTCTTTAATAGCTTAATTAAATCATACAATCTGGTTGAAATTCTCATAGTTGTACGTTCTACTAAAGGTAATAATAGATTCACTCTAAAATGCAGTCGTTTATAGGAGTCGCTGGATGGACTGACAATTTTGTCTTTGATCTTGGAAAATTCTGATGGGGTGTTTCACCAGGCTCCAGATCTGCCATAACTTGGAGAAAGTCTTTTCTTCTCAGACTTATTTTCCTCTATCGAGCTTTTTAGAAGTAAAAAGCTTTGGAAACTTTATGTTTGAGGGACTTCACAGCTAACGAGAGTGAAAGGTCTCGTGTGGGGAATCCCATGGTTTCGAATATTCTTTCCTTTTTGCCCGAAAGATTGAATAAAGAGGCAGGATGCCCTTGTGCCTTTGTGGAGCACGCCATCCTCCTTTTTATGCCCTTCTTGGTGTAGTTACCCTTGCATTTGATAGTGTGGAAGTTTCCACTTTTGCTATTTGTTTGGTTTAATATATCTTGAGTTACGTCTGTCTCAAAGCTCAAAAGGCTCATTTTTCCTCCTGCTGTAGGAACTTGAGGGAGTTGTTTAAGATTGATGCTGCTGATTACATGATGTCCATTTGTGGAAATGATGCTCTAAGGGAACTTTCATCTCCAGGAAAAAGCGGCAGCGTTTTTTTCCTGTCACAGGATGATCGTTTCATGATTAAAACACTCAGAAAATCTGAAGTAAAGGTGCTGCATTGCAATTTGAACCCTGCGTGCTTATATCTTGACCTTTTCTCCCTTTTGATCACCTTTTTTTCCAGCTTAGATGATTGCATTGTTATACTACGTCTTGTACCTTGAAAGATCCTTGTTTCGTAATAAATGCCTGCGATATAATGCTCATTAGTCATTATCAATGCTTAAAGGATTCAAGTAGTGTTCATCTTTGACCTGTGCGGTTCTAACTGTCCTTAAGCTCTTCTTATGATTCTAGCCTCAACTGTCCAAAGTGGCAAAGTTGGCATGCCATGCTTCAGATAAACATTGCACTTGTAGAAATTTGAACCTACCATGAGATTATGTAATGAGCTGCCAATTTCAAGCTCTGATCGCAAATGATGAACTTCAAAAGATTATTTCAATCGAGTTACTTGATGCTGAATTAAAAAAAATGGGAAAAAAGTTACTTGATGATGAACTTCAAAAGATTATTTCAATCGAGTTACTTGATCGCAAATGATGAACTTTAAACTACTATCTGGAAGAACTCTAATTACTTATTCTGATGTTCTAGGTATTGGGAACATCGCCTTTTTTCTTCCTTTTTCTCGGTTGCTTTTCGGCTGCAATCATTTTTTTTTGGGCAAAAAATGACTAGATGATGTCTACAACACATCTAGTAATTGTTATATCTCACTTAGGGATAACTTAGCTGATAAGAGCTTTTCAGAATTCCACTAAGGGCTCTCCCATTTTTCAATGTGCTTGGTAATACTAGACATGCTAGAAGAACCTAGATATGCTCGCCCTGCATTTTAGTCCAATGGTGACCATTATATCATTTTGTCTAGTTCTGCAGGGTTGAAACAAAATCTTTTGTTTTCTCTTCCTGATAACTGTGGTTAAAGCTCAGGTTATCATGTTCTTATGTACAGGTTCTTATGCAAATGCTTCCAAACTATCACCATCACGTGCAGATGTATGATAACACACTCATAACTAAGTTTTTTGGTCTCCACAGGATCAAACCCTACAGTGGTCAAAAGGTACTTATATCATTTTCTTACAATGTTGTTGCCATGAACTTATTTGTGTAAGATGATGACATGACTTTTCAGTAGTTAATACTACTTCAGTAAATGCAACTGGTTCTGATTCTTCTGAATATATGACGTAACTTTTCGTGTATGATCATGATGACATAAATTTTCGTTAGTTGATACTACCTCAGAAAATGCAACTGGTTCTGAATGTATGAATTTGATTGGTGTGTTTGGCTTTGGTAGTCCCTTGTGTAAGAGACGAGTGTAGGATGACTACCTCCTGGAATATGAGATGTCTTCTGTTCTTTCACATTCAATATTGCTCTTATTTTAGCACACACCGTTGTGTGTACATAATGGACATTAGAGAAAATGAAGTGCTTTTTTTACACAGCATTTTGATAATTGTAAACTAATTCTAATGCTGCAGTTTCGCTTTGTGGTTATGGGGAACATGTTCTGCACGGAATTAAGGATCCATCGCAGATTTGATTTGAAGGGTTCCTCTCTAGGTCGCTCAGCTGACAAGGTTGAAATTGATGAGCATACAATCCTCAAAGATCTGGATCTGAACTATTCCTTTTATTTGGAACCTTCATGGCGGGAGGCTCTGCTGAAGTAAGTGTTGCTAAAACTTCCATTTCCTTTTTACTTGTGGCGTAGTGATGTAGTAACCTAGTTTTCAACTACTGTACCTGTCCTAGGCCCACATTTTTTAAATGAACCTCTTTTCATTCATATTTTGCTGTTTGTATCTTCTGACTCTTATCTAATCTATCTCTATGTAGGCAGATTGAAATTGATAGTAAATTTTTGGAATCTCAGAACATTATGGACTACAGCCTTCTGTTGGGTGTTCATTATCGAGCCCCTCAACATCTGAGGTCTCATATGTCTTCTAATGGATTGAGAATTGTTGCAGAAGGAGGTGAGGTTGACATTCATCCACTGATTTTCTTCAATGGTTGAGTATATGATGATGTTTGAACTATGTTTGTCAAAAGGCGTAAAAACAAAAAGCAGAAAACCTACCTGAATGTCGAGTTATTATGAGCATTAGATACAAACTTTCTATGAGCATGTGTTTTGAGTTGCAGTCTCCACTATATGGTTGCACTGGATAAAAGGAAAAAAGTTGGTGTGGGAACCTCTAGGGCATCAAGATGAACAGACGCGTGAATGTGCAAAAAGCAGTTTAAAGATTAGTTAAGCTGTTATATGTGCTATTAATGCACCGTGAAGACAATAAACTTTTAATGCCTATCTATGAAGGCCTACGATTTACAATCGTCTGTCGCTCAATGTGGGTGTGAGGATCAGGAAGAGTGCTTGAGGTCAACCCTTCGGGAATATGGTGGGTGCTACAACGGTGATCGGGACCACTGGAGGTGGAGGAGGAGAGACAGAGGGAGCTCTGGGCAGAGAGAGGGGAGTTGGATGTTGTGTCTATCTATTGGTTGTGTATCAACCATCCTTATATGAAAGTCTCCGGGATGGACATGCCAAAGGGATGGAGAGGCCAAAAGGATGGAGACTTGGAGAGGGTGTGCAAGTGGTTGTGGTAAGTATGGTTTTGGTTGTGGTTGTGGTTGTGGTTGTAATGAGGGTAGTTGTAATAATTATGAAGGTGGTTGATGCCCCCCCCTCTCTCTCTCTCTCTCTATGACCGGTCAAGCGGCTATCCTCATGGAGGATGAGCCTTGACAAGCCCCATTGCTCTAGCTTCCATGCCACTTTCTTCCTATGGTCCCGAGCGAGGTAACTTGAACTGCTCCCAGCCTAGGGTTTTGTGAAGAGTCACCAGGCTCATTGGAGCCTTATTTATTGTATGGAGAGTAGGAGATGCCTCGTGACACATCAAGGTGTTCTGGAGAATCCATGGAGGGGTACTACTGAAGGGGTCCTTGTATGGAGGTGCTTGCATAATGTGAGGAGAACGTGATTACGGAGGAGCTCAGCTTGCGTTACCTGGCAGATTTTGTCTGAGCTCTTACCTGCCAGATTTTCTGCCGGTAAGTGCCACGTGGCGATGCTCCTCCAGATACCCACTCTCAACAATGTTGTGTCATGTATTGCAGTGATGCTCTACTATCCCCGTTTTGACTCTTGAGACTTTGCCTTTCTATGTTTTTTTTTTTTGGTTTATGAACAAGCTGATCTGAACTCCCAATTCTTTCGCTCCCTCCTGTCTACAAATATATGTCATCTATTGGGGGCAAGAAACTGACTTCTGAATTTTGTTGGCATGGTTAAATTAGAATCTTTGGACGATGATATCTCCAACTATCCGGAAGGTCTTGTTTTGGTACCCCGTGGAACTGATGATGGCAGTTTTGTTGGGGGCCCTCATGTCAGAGGTGGCCGATTGAAGGCTGCATCTGCTACTGGGGATGAGGAAGTGGATCTCCTGCTTCCGGGAACAGCCAGGTATGGTCATCAAACTAGAAAAGAATTCTTGTTGATATTTGTGATAAAACACCAGCAGAAAACACGAGTGTCCGACCCTAGGATGCCAATCCTGTGTAGATATGATGTTTCATTTTTCTCCCGTCACCTTTACTGACATAGGTGAAGCACAAAATCACCAAACCTACCTGTTTAGATGTGTGGATCACTTAATAATGATGGGCTGAAATAATTTGAAGAACCAGTAATACTCCAGTAAAACAAACAAGGCCTATGTGTCATACTGTGGAACGATCATAATGGAATTGCATAGGGATTTGTTGAAGGGATACACAATCATATACTATTAATCTCATTGGACTAATAGAGACGGTATTAGTAATACCGCATCCTCTGTGGTGTTTTATATTCCTTCATTTAATCTTAATTACAAAAGATCCCACGAAGCTGGTCCCCAAATGTGGCCAAACATATGGGGCCATAGGAAAGGATCATTTCATTGGAAGAGATCCATCGTACCACTCCCCAATATATTTGGCATATTGGTTGGCAAAAGGTATATACATGAATTCTGTGTCTGACGAAGTTCATTTTTAAGGTCCACCGGTTTTTGTTTTAATTTTTACTAATACTTGGCTAAGCAGACTCCAGATCCAGCTTGGAGTGAACATGCCGGCGAGAGCAGAGTATATTCCAGGAACAGAGAAAAAAGAGATGTTTCACGAAGTATACGATGTAGTACTCTACCTAGGTATCATCGACATATTGCAGGATTACAACATAAGCAAGATGCTCGAACACGCATACAAATCAATTCAGTACGATTCGGTGTCAATATCTGCAGTGGACCCTACATTCTACTCTGAGCGCTTTTTAGAATTTATTCAGAAAGTCTTCCCTCCAAATATTGTTGCTAGTTAGGAGGCTTCTGTTGTATCATAATTTATGATTATGAGAGCCTTTTTTCACTGTCTGATAATCGGATCTCCGAGTGAGCTTACACACATATCAACTGTTGTTAGCTCGTCTTTTTTAAAATTTATAGATGTTATTGTCCAGTTTTGTTGCGGACTTTGGTGCACCTTATTATCAGTAGAATTTGTTCCCCCGTCTTCTGTTTGAGATACGCGGCATGATATCTGCCAGGTGAGTGAAATTTTATGGCCTTTCGATGCGTTCCCTGGTTAGGTTTTGCGTAACTTTATTTGCAGATTCAACTTCGGTGCAAAGGCTGGAAATAGTCAACCAGTCATGCAAACCCCTGGCTTCATGGCTTGTAAAAGAAAAAAATGTTATGTTTAGTAGTGGTTTAAAATGAAACATACGGAGTATTTATGTGCACAACAGCACAAGAAGCACATACGGAATTACTAGGGAAAATGTGATATTCTCTTGTCATTTCCCAGTTTTGGCATGGATGGCTTGTCTTTGACCGGATCGAGAAGGGAATTAGTCGACGTGTGCGTTAGTTCAAACCAAAAAAATGGAAAATGTGAAAAAAAATATATAGAATGACAAGGAAAAATAAAACAAAACAGAAAAAAAAAGGAAAACGCGTTTCTTTTGTCAATCTATTCTTTACCTATATTTGTCTATTTCAGAATCTATTTTGGTGTTTTCCAAGAATATAGTGATTTGCAAACATAACATGACGATTTGGGCCAACCTGACAAACATGTAAACATTGACCAATGCTAGGTACTTAGGAAAGGCACCTCGAAATTATTTTGAAAGTGAAATCAGTGGTTCTGATTCACTTGGATTTTATCTGAACTACTGATTGTGAATATGAATCACTGATTGCACTTTCGGAGTAATTTTTGGGATATTTAGCATTTTCCAAGGTGGTATGTGGAATATTTTCAGAAGGGAGGATTTTAGATCACTGGCTTTTGATCAAGAGGATGAGGTGGTGCTTAAATTGATGGTTTGGTGATTTCTTGGATTCTACAGAAAAGACACTAATTTGTGCTGAAACGCAACCCAAGCGTTGTCACTCGAAGGCTCCCCTGCCACCCCAGAGCCATCTAACAAGGATAAAAGGCAAATTTTAATTTATTTTCTTTGGGTACACAAATTTTGATTTGCTCTCCACACAATTGATTGCAAGAAAGTAGTACTTAATTTCTCATGAATCCCTTAGCATCGGCGCAGATGGTTTGCCTTTGACCAAATCAGAGAGGGAATTAATCGAAGTGCGCTTAAGTTGACCCGGATATCCCTTATCGTCGAAGCAAAAACATTACTGATTTTGGGTTTCATAATACAATTTTAGTGACTTAATGATAGAGAGAAGGAAAAAACGTGAAACCAAGGCATAACATGATTATGAATGTTTTAGTTGGCAAATGGCAACTAAATTAACTCTACACGCAAGGCCGAAGAGGCTTGGGCCTCGGGGCCTCGAATTTTTAAGCTACAAAATTACAAATGTTGATTTTTCTGTAGGCTGTTGATAATGCCAAAACCTCTTTTGTTCCTGCCAAAACCAAAAGTGTTGCTGCCAAAACTCTGTTCTTTCTTGCATCCACAATTACCTAGATGCCCTTTTACCATCATATCTCATTTATTACAAACTTAACCCTTCAATTTTAATTTGAACATCAAAAAACTTTAAGAAACATCAATTCTCTCATTTTTCGGAAAGAAAACTGGATCAATACCACAGGTAACATCGGGCCCCAGTTCAAACATTCTTTGGATTTTCAAAATTTGTTGCATAAGATCAATTCCAGCACTTTCTGAAATCCAATAAGCTAAAGTCATGAGATGAATAAATTGATAAGCAAATGATCGACGCTAATTTTTTTTTAACTTGCACACATGAACTTCAAATCCCCCGCTTCTGGTTCAAAGCAAATGCTCAAATCCTAAACTTGAACAAGAAGATTTACAAATAACATAAAAAAGAGAGGATTCAAAACCTTATACGCATCAATTCCAAAAAGTTTCGAAATGAAATTACAAAATGGTAATAGCCTCGACTAAATACTCTAATACGCATCACTTGGAGGACTTGGAAAATAAGCCTTCATTATTACCTACAGAAAACAAAAAACAAAAAAATTACGAAAGAGGTATCAAAACTGCGACAAAAACGATAAAAAAAAGAAAAAGACCTAAGGACGATTGAAAATAACAAATTTACTTCTAAGTCACCATCCAATCAAAAGAGCTCGGTCGAATGCTTCAATACCGTAATAAACTCACACATTCTTATAATTCAATTCTCTTCATTAATCTGGATTTTAATTTTAACGCTGTTGTTTCATTTTAGTGTTCTGATTCTTTCTTTAATTGAATAAATTGCAGCCTGATCGACCAGACTAACTCGATCGAATCGAAAAAGTTGGTGGCTGAGTTATATATTGGGATGGGGCAAGGGTACTTGGAGTTTTGGCAATGTCCAGGGCAATAGGTATGCTCTTAAAGTCATCGGAAAATTCCCATACGGCCATTAGTGCATCACCATACAAGCATTGTTGTTATCAATAAACAACTACAGGTTCGTCCAAACCCTAAACAATCAGGAAAAAATCATATTAAAACAAGTGATTCCAAATATTCATATAGAAAAATACAATATTTAAACCCACATATACCCTGAATGATTAAAATAGAACAAGATTTGAGAATTGTGGAATACCTAGAAGACGTTGTCTGGAGAAGAAGTGTCCAAAAGATTGAAAGAAGGCGTCGATAAGAAGACGCAGCGTCCAAGATTTTAGAAGAGGCGTTTTTTTACAAGGAGATAACTTGGCAAACGACAAAATAACCCTAAGAGATTGAATGGTTAGATTTGTAATAAATGGGATATGGTAAAAGGGCATGTAGGTAATTGTAGAAGCAAGAAATATCAGAGTTTTGGCAGCAACACTTTTGATTTTGGAAGCAACACTTTCGGTTTTGGCATTATCAGCAGCCTTTCTATATTATAAATAGAGATGTACTTCTTTGTCCAATGGTACGTTGACAAATGACAACTCCACTTTTTGTGTTTTTCTTCAAATCTTGTCCCTAACACTTTATTTTCAACTGTTTAGTGTTTATTTATCAAAGGTAACCTAAGAAAATATATATGCAACTAAAACCAACAAATGTTCATTGTTTAATGTAGACTAAAATAACTATATGTATACAAATTACTCCCTCCGTCCCATAAAGTTTGGTCCCTACGAAACTACGTGCAATTTTCAAGCTAAAAAATAACGTGCTTACGAAAATAATTTTTTAGTCAATATGGATCTTGTTTGATAGATCTCATCGAGAGATTTTATACAGTGCAAAAAAAATTCAAAAATTATTTTGGTAAGTACATTATTTTTTAGTTTAAAAATTGCACGTAGTTTCGTAGGGACCAAACTTTATGGGACGGAGGGAGTACAATATATTCCACTATTGAGCTTAGAGCCTCCAAATATTTTAGACCGGCCCTGTCCTTACCGACATGAGGTAGATTGTAAAAGGGAGTTTTTATATACCCTTCAACTCTCAAATTAAAGAGGTTTGCAATCTATTATTACAACTAATAAAGTAGTAACTGAATTTACCGTTCAGGATAGATCAAATTGGCGAGTTTCGCCCTTCCCAGGCTTATTTTAATAATCACGATTCTTCACTTAGATGTCATCGAGAACATTAGGCACGCACTAGATCATATTGACTTGGTATATTTTGTGTTCGCGGAAAACAGAAGTCTAAAGTGAACGATACAGATTATTAAAATGGATCGAAAAGACTCGGACTAAAACGTCTAGTCCCTCGGAAAGAACCGGAGAGGATCCAACAACTTGTTAAAAGCTTTGCTTGAAATCGATTAATGAGTTATGAACAATAAATTCTGAAGTCCGTTAAATGTTAGACTTTAGACTGGACTCATAGTTGACAGTTTTTTCATCATTTCTCCTACACATCCGCAAGTCTGGTTTTAGAATGGTTGTTGGGAGTGATATTGTGTAACCAAATTCATCTGGGCCGAACAATACCTGTCTCATGATGACGCTCCCGCGATTCGAACCAAAGACCTCCTGACGTTGATACCACTTGTCGGACCGCTTTTCCACCATCTTTTCTAAAACCAATTGGTGTTAGGGAGAGTTTCAATTAAGTCTTTTATAGCATTTGATATCGCACTCACAAGTATATTTTTAAAGCAGTCACAAGGAGAGACATTACGTAACCAAATCTATAAAGGCACACTGGGCTAAAAAAACCCTTCCAGTATCGGATAGTGTGATAAATAAGCTACAATTGAACACACATAAAAATTTTAAGGCAAACATTCTTAGAGTCAAGACTGTGACCAGTCACCAAAGTAGATGGAGCCCAATTTCCTCACAAAAGGACGCGTCTCCTTCACAAATGTGTGGGTTAACCTAGCTTCCACTCCATCCCTGAATTCGTGACGTGAGGGATCAAGCCATATGTATTCATAAATTAATAATAAAGTATCATACTTATATACCAATTACAGAATCTTGAGAGAAATTTTCTTCATAATTTTTACAAACAAAACCTAATATATAAATAACTATTGGGATAATTGAGGGTTTTATGTTTTGGCCTCATTTGCAAATTTAAGATAATAATTTAAACATTTTGAAATTAGCATAAAAATTGCATTTTTCATCTATTTCATAATAGAAACTATGATTTCTTCATGAATCTATAAACTGCAAATCAATTGATTTTTTGCACATGCATTTTTTTGTTAAAAAGTTTTAATCACCATTGTAATCGCTGGATGAGGCCAAACAATTGAATCTTTGATTATTATAATTATTTATTTTTAAAACTCGTCAATACTATCAACAACATTAAAATTCATGTTAATAAGATATCAATCACTCATGATCACTTTAGATTTATAAAATAAATTTTCAAACAAAATATAAGTTTAATATGACATTAATCCTGAGTATAAAATAATTTCAGTCGTCAAATTAGGGGAGTTATTTTCCTTCCTATGAAAATAGATGCTTGTGTTCCCCTCCTCTCTCTCAAAATAGATTCGAGTAAGAGATTCACAACACAGAGGCATGTGATTGTGAGCCCGCTCAAACCGTGACCAGTCAACCTGAGTAAAAGAGGCCGCCCAACTACCCACGGAGGTTTAATTATTCAATTCTCCATCGCCACGTGGTGTTTCTGGTCACTTCAAAACATACATTACAAGTTATGTGATGTTTCGGATAAGTTGGAATCGCACATTATTGTAAGACTCTCGATTTAGTATATTTTTTTGAGCAGCTCAATTTTGTTTATAGTCCAGCATAAATATGTGGTGCTAGAGTAGTCGGAAACATCAAGTGTCTGTGCTTCCGGACTACTAAATATACTATCCCCACCAAGGGCACGTGTCTCCACACATTTAGCCACCACCGCTGAAGCCGAAATTACAAGAATGCCACTAGGGATGACAATTCAACCCGCCCCGCTCCGAACCCGCCCTACCCCGCCCGATAGGGTAGGGTTTTTTTACGATTTTTTTGGGTAACGGGTAGGGGCAGGGGGTGATTTTGAAAAACCCGCCAGGGTTACGGTAGGGGTAGGGGTATGGTTACCCCGCCCCGACATACATATATGTGTATAACTATATTTATATACTCTTATATGTATATATCAAATTATATTTTCTCACTTATATGCATTGAATTTTATTTATATTCTTATAATTTTACTTTTACAACTAAAATACAACATTAGATAGTAGATTTTGGTTAAGTTGTAAAAGTTATTTTGTGAACTTTTATCATTTCTACTCACTAATTGGAGTTTAAAATATAATTAACTAATATGTGAAAAAAAAGGGGCGAGGAGGATAAACCCGATACCTGATAGAGGCGGGGGTACCCATAAATTATCCGGTCGGGTTAGGGGTGGGTTAGGGAATTTTAGAGTCGGGGCAGGCATCATCCAAACCAGCCCCAATCCGCCCCGTTGCCATCCCTAAATCCCACTTCTCTCCCGCCGGTCAACGGTCACAAACCGTTTTTTTTTACTCCACAGACAAAACGAACCTTTCCTTCCACAAAAACGGAATCGCTTTGTAGCTTCTTAGAGAGAGAAGCCGTTTTTTCTTTATAACCGGATGTCCGGCCAACTTACGGGCACTCCAATTAATTTCGAGGCCTGAACTCAATGACCAATGGCCCCAAATGTTTAGAATTTTTGACCGTGAAAATAGAACATGTAACCTCATAAATGGATACTGTATTAATTACTTTCTTGTACGCAATTGGCCAAACTCGGTGGAGAAGCCGTTTTCGTACTCTACTCCTACTCTCTCTCTCTCTCTCTCTCTCTCTCTAAAAGGACAAGAATATGCATATTCTATATACATACACATCATACATGCACTTCTCTCTCACTCTAAGATACCCACAGATGACCCCATCAGCTTTCCTCTTTCTTGCCTTTTCTTCTCTCATTAAATACACACATTGTCACTTTCCTTGTTGGTGTGGTGCTGTTGTGGTTGTAGAGAGAGAGAGAGAGAGAGAGAGAGAGAGAGAGAGTAAGCTGAGAGAGATTGATGAGCAATGGGGTCGTCGTCAGGGCATAGCAACAACAGCTACGATCTGTCATTCAAGATCTTGTTGATCGGAGACTCAGGCGTCGGCAAAAGCAGTCTCCTAGTCAGCTTCATATCTAACTCCGTTGAAGATCTCGCCCCTACCATCGGTACGTACTTCCTCCTCAATTTTCTCATTATCTGTCTACATATTTGGGTTTACTTATTTTAGTGCAGATATTCACTCACTACATTAGTTTGTGGCTGGTTTCTGAATTGGTGTTTAGATTTATTAATTGGACGTAATGCGGTTAGTACTGGATTTGTTAATTTTAACTAATTAAGCTCTGCTTGGATGGATGTGGATTTTTTGAAGCGCAATGTGTTTGACATTGTTGTTCAAGGACGATTGTTCAATTTAAGATTCGAATCATTGGATAGTTTAGAGAAAGGATCTTGTCATTGCGATTGAGAGGTTTTATGATCATGGATTTGGAATCCCTCATGTTAAGGATTGTAGTTGAACAGTATTTGTCCCACTATTTGAATGGCCTAATTCTTTTTAACCATCAACTAGCACCCTGTTCATAAAGGTTTCTAAGTGTTATCAGTCTTTGACCTTAACACAATAAAGCTTTCGCCCACTTCTAAATGGATAATTTATCAAACTTGACGGGAATGGAATTAATATTCTCATCATACTTCGGGAATTGGCTTACTGAACCATAGACTTCCACATGTTGGGCGGAGATTTTTTATCTAATCATGAATTGTTGTTGCTCCTCATTGAACTATGACCAGGTGTGGATTTCAAGATCAAGCAGCTGACGGTTGGTGGGCGAAGATTGAAGCTTACAATTTGGGATACTGGTAATGAGGAGGAATAGTATATACTGTTTCATCTTACTTACCGAGAATTCCTGGTTTTACAAGGATTTCCATTGCTGTCCTTTCTTATCATCTTCCCATTTTGTGTTTTTTACAATGCACACAATTAGGTAAAAACAAGATCTGGCTGCATTCCTTGAAATGTTTGATCCTACTCTAACATGATTTTGAACATGGGATAAATGAAATACATTAAAAGAGGAAATTTAAGAGCCAAGAGTCAAGCACCCCTCTAACCTGATTTTGAACTGGGAAGAAATGAATGAGACCGAGGTCTATGAGAGCTGGTCCAAGATGAGTATTTTCCCATTTGATTCTTGTTGTCACACCTCCAATTTGGCACCTTTCTTTGGCCATTTACCTGCCATAGCTTCTTCAGAAGAGGCTGACAATTGATCTGTTAATAGGTTATGAAACTTGCACCTTCATCCCTATTGACCAAATAATGGTGGATTAGTGATTTAACTCCCAGCAAAACTGAAAACTAAGTTGGAAGGAAGACAATACAATCACTATGATCCAATACCAATGTTATACTAAGATAGATATGTAAATGCTATTCGATTTGAGGTGTTTGTGGCTCTGCTGGTGCACTTAGGCATGGTTTTGGTCGAAAAGAAATATGTTATGCAGGTGTGATACCTTCTGGGATATTGTTATGTTGGTCACATTTTGTCATGCATGTCCCGTGTGCTTTTCAGGTAGTATAAATTATAGCACTGATATCCTCTCTAAGAGTAAAAATTCCAAGATGCTAGACTTAGGGAGGTCACAACCCTATATTGTATGTTTAAGTTGGGGAAGATATTTAGTCCATTCAACTTGTGGAATGTGTAGAATGATTCACTGCTTATGTTGGAAAACATATTTCTGCAATGTTCAGACAGTGATTAGGGTTGTGCTCCGCCCTATATTTTGACAGATTACAAATATGAATTCTGCAGTTCTTTCTTTTCTTCCCAGTCATTTGTCAAGCTTCCTTCTCCTATCGCAATGTGAATGAATTGGGATTGCTTTGTGAAACTCGTGATCTCTGTTGCAGCCGGACAGGAGAAGTTCAGAACGTTGACTAGCTCTTACTACAGAGGTGCCCAGGGCATTATTCTTGGTAAGCCATCAAAGTATAATGTCATGGGGGTCTGACTATACATCTTATTGCAAAGATTTAGCTTCTTCTTTTCTTAAAAAAAAATTAACTGCATTGTCATCCAATTATTGTTCGTTACTGAAGTAACAAAGCTTTCCTTGATCTGCAGTTTATGATGTGAGGCGGAGGGAAACCTTTACAAACTTGTCGGATGTATGGGCTAAAGAACTAGAACTTAACTCCACAAACCCGGATTGCGTTAAAATGCTTGTCGGAAATAAAGTTGATATAGTAAGTTCTGCACCTTTTTATGTGCTTCAACAATGATCTCTGACAGCAATCGACATAGATGGTTAGGGGACCAGTGCCTATGTATGACATATTTGCATATGGTGAAAGTTGAAGTCTCTCTTTCCCTCTCTTGATTTTGTAGTTCATTTTAGCTCTCAGTTGTACTTTTTTTCTGAGTATATTGCATGTTGTCGAGACAAATAAGCTTCAGAATAGCTGTCACTCTCCTGTTGTAGAAATTTATTAATGATTATGCTGAGTTTTCCATTTGAGTTTAGCAACTGGGTTGCTAAAATCAAACGGAAAACTCAGCAGTGTCATCTGACCCCAAAAAACTTACTATCCCTCCATGTCATCTGTTCCACATGAGGAAACCAATATGAAAGCCCTTCTGGTGTTGTTTCTACATGTTCGGTTCCTCTATAAATAAAATCATGACCATTAGAATGTGAAAAAAGAGTGGATCCTATGTACATTTTACAGCAGAAGTATGGAAGGGAGAGATCAAAGCCATAAGATAACCTTCATGCTGAAGAAATAGGTGCCAACAAAAAAACCAAAGAGATGCCTGAAAATTTGAACAACTCTTCCACTGTGGAAGACAAAATGTTATTAAAAAAAGTGAGTGTACAATTAAGTAGATCACTACATTTCCAACCTTCTTGCGGTGGAAGACATGTAATGGGATCTAGAGGCACCACAGGATGAGTGCAGGTGGAGTCTACAAGATTATCACCAACCCTCGAACCAAATAATAATGTACCACCTGGTTATACGTTTGTCATAGTCACACTTGATTTTAAATTTGAATTTTTCTGGTGCATGATTGCAGGAATCAGAAAGGGTTGTTAGTAGAGAAGAAGGGATTGAACTTGCAAATGAGCTTGGATGTTTATTTCTTGAATGCAGTGCTAAAACTCGAGAAAATGTAGGACAATGCTTCGAAGAGCTTGCTTTAAAGGTAAGGAAAAGTACTATTACCTACTTTGAGTAGTTGGATAAATTAAAAATTATCCCCGACCACAGTGTCTTTGTTGCTTTGTAGAAAGAAAAAATAGAAGGGGAAAAAGACTTGACATTGGAATGAATATAAATCTGCCGCAAGTCATGTTGCTACAAAGTTGCTACGCCCATTGGTTAGGTCAGGTTGTTACATTTACTCCTTGTAACAGAACATGTTACAGTTCTTAAAGCCGTTGGGAGAGTTTAAATTGCTATGTGCACATATAGGCTCATGCAGATTTTGAAAAGGGAAAGGAATCGATCCAATGATGATTGCGCTTTGGGGTTTGAGTATGACATAATCCCTCGTCATTGCCTATAACCGTATGCGAATCTGGCTTGCATTTATAGACTCATAGATATTGGAATTTTGGAAGCTAGATGATGCATATAAAATCACCAGGACGATGTCTACCATGCGTAAAAAAGGAACTACAGGATGGTACTCTGATATAGGTGTCTTACTTTTATTTATTTTGCAAAACAAGAATCTCTGGGAACTATCGTTTTCGTGTCGTTCTACAGATAATGGAGGTTCCTAGTCTTCTAGAAGAAGGGTCCACTGCAGTTAAGAGAAATATCTTGAAGCAAAAGCAAGAATCCCGAACACAACCTAGTAGCAGTTGTTGCTCATGAAATTCTACAATGGAGATCGCGGTCTATGCATCATAAGAAGGCCCCAATGCAATTCTGCTGTTGTCTGAGCTATCACTCAACCATTCCTGATCAATTTGTGTACATTGCTGTTTTTTCCTTGTATATTTCTACTGTTGTGCATTTTTTCCTTCTTTTGGTCAAGCTACTATTGTTCTCGAGTTGTCAAACTAGTCTAGCGTTTCATGGAGTATTATTGGCCGTGAAATAATGTTACAAAATCACAAAGATTTGTGGGTATCATGGCACCTTATTTCTCTCCCAATTTCTTTTCTTATTTCTCTCCATTGTATCAATTAGTGAGTGTATAGAATCCTGTAAATTTATCTTTCCTATATTAGCGCTGTTATTGGCTATTTATGCCCATTGATTGAATGAAAAAAACTTGACTTTTGCATTCCAAATCTCTGTAATTTCTTGATCATGGTATCAGAGCAAGGTTTCATACTTAGTATCTTCACTTCCGCTCGCCATTACCGTCTTTTCTTTCCATGGCCACAGATTACCGTCCACTTTTGTATTACCAATTAACTTCCTCAATCCCACTACCAAGAAAACCCATTGTCTAATTCCAAATCCATCTCACGGAAAATCCAAAATAAACCCACTGGCTCATCCAAAGCAAACCCACTGCCTCATCCAATCTCAATACCACTAAGATCCAAAGTAGCCTCTTTCCCGATCAAAAAATCACCACCAAACCGTATCCTACAAAACTGTATCATCTTTCTATCTCACCACCATGACAACTGAACCATCTACAAAACCCTCTGCCAAATCTGAATCGTCCCAAATCATTCATATTCAATCCGAAACCTCTGGTTTCAAACCATCCATTATCCTTACCGAATCCAACTATGATGTATGGTCTCAAATCTTGGAGATGCAGATTGCAGAACATGAAAAGATTGAGTATATTGTGGGTCAAACAGCTCAACCGAAGGAAACTGATGCTAACTACGGGAAGTGGTATGCAGAAAATCAACGGGTCAAGAGATGGTTGCTTACATCTATGTCACCAGAAATTATGAAACGCTATCTCCAATTGCCCACAGCACGTGAAATCTGGAAAGCTCTTGCCAAAGCCTTCTATGTTGGATCTGATGAGTCTCAAATTTTTTCATTGAATCAGCGAGCTTTTTCTACGAAGCAGATGAGTCGCCCTCTTTCAACCTATTATGGTGATCTCATAGAAATTTTCCAAGAACTAGACCATCGTGATAAGATTGTAATGAATGACCCTGATGATGTTGTCACATATCAAAAATCAGTTGAGCGATTGTGTGTGCATATCTTCTTGAATGGACTCGATGCAGAATTTGAACAACTCCGAGGTGAGATTCTAAGGAAGGATCCAGTGCTGTATCTTGAGGAAACTGATGCATATGTACGCCGGGATGTGGTTCGCAGAGCGACCTTGAATGAAGAATCTGATCACCTAGAGTTCTTAGCCATGGTGGCCCAGCGGTCCAGGCCGCAACAACGGCAAAACAATTCCAAACAAAGAGCATCTGACGCCCAAAATTCTGGTGGACCACAGAACCGTAGCTATGAAGTGGGGGCTGCACGA
Source organism: Vaccinium vitis-idaea (assembly GCA_963854785.1). NCBI lineage: Eukaryota > Viridiplantae > Streptophyta > Magnoliopsida > Ericales > Ericaceae > Vaccinium > Vaccinium vitis-idaea. The sequence continues at coordinate 14,291,094 of OY978220.1, forward strand.
CCAGATCGTTTTTGTACTCATTGCAATGGAACCGGACATACTAAGGCACGGTGCTATGAATTGATTGGGTATCCTGAATGGTGGGATCCTGCCAAGGCACCAAGCAAGCGGAATTCAAAGCCCAAGCACCATGCTTCCGTGGCCGTAGCCGAACCTTCCAACAACACTCCACAGGAGACCTCGTCTTTAATTGCTAAGACAGGTAACCTTGGTAAGGCTCTTCATACTTCTACACCTATTAGTAATAGTACTTGGATAATTGATTCTGGAGCTACTGATCACATGACCTTTGACGTTAAAAATGTTCATTCTATGAAACTCTCTGAACAACCAATAGTATCCACAGCCAATGGTACCCCCTCTCCTGTTATTGGAAAAGGTTCAATTACTCTCATGAAAAATTTGAATTTAGATTCTGTTTTGGTCAACCGTTTGTATGATTCTTTGATAGAAGATAGAAAGAAATCACAAAAAAAGGCAGGTTGCTGCCATTTTGAAAGGATTAAAAATCACCGAAGTTATGTCTAAACCTAATGATTTAAAACAAAGAAAAGATAAAGGATCCCAGAACAAGGAAAGACCCTTTCAATTGTCTCGTTCCTTCCCTCAACTATAATCTGTTGTCCGTTGCTCAAATAACCAGCACTTTGCAATGTATCATGGTTTTTTGGCCTAACCTTTGTGTTTTTAAGGACATTCAGACTCGGAGGACAATTGGTTATGGTACTAGAAAGGGGAAGCTCTATCACCTTGACTTGACGCCAGCAAGTTCAAATAAGTTGGCCCAAGCTTTCTCGGTTGAAGGATCTGGAAAATCTAACTCCGGTGGAGGCTCTGGAAAATCTAATAATTCGGAAATTTGGTTGTGGCATAGGCGCTTAGGCCATGCTTCTTTTGGGTATTTAAGGAAATTGTTTCCAAAGTTGTTTTGTCATTTGACTGAGTCAAATTTTCAGTGTGACATTTGTGAGTTAGCTAAACATCATCGTGTCCCATTTTCAATAAGAATGCATAAAAGTCCAGTTCCATTTATGGTTGTCCACTCTGATGTATGGGTCCAGCAAAAATTCCTTCACTAAATGGTGCACGTTGGTTTGTTTCGTTTATTGATGATCATTCTCGTATGACTTGGGTGTGTTTGATGAAATCAAAAGCCGAAGTTAGTTCTTTATTTCAGAAATTTCACAAGATGGTAGCCACTCAGTATCAATCTCAACTACGGGTTCTCCGCAGTGATAATGGTACAAAATTTGTTAATCAAGATCTTCATAAGTATTTGAATTTGCATGGCCTGGTTCATCAAACAACTTGTACTTCTACCCCTCAGCAAAATGGGGTCACGGAGCGCAAAAACCGTCATCTTCTTGAAGTGGTGCGTGCTTCCTTATTTGGGGCTCACATGCCCACCAGCTATTGGGGCGCAGCCCTCATCGTGGTAGCCTACCTCATCAATCGTGTACCTTCTAGTTCACTACAATTTCAGACTCCTTTTAATGTTCTTCACCAGGCTATCAGTGCTCCTACGGTACTAAATCTGTCACCTAAAGTGTTTGGTTGTGTTGCTTTTGTGCATTTTCACAAACCCAAGCGACATAAGTTGGAACCCCCGGGCCCTTCGATGTAGGGGTGAAACCGGTCCGGTTCGGTCCGGTTCTTGGCGATTTTTGAGAGAACCGGGAAAAACCGGTTCGGGAACACTAGAGAACCGAAACCGAATTTTCAAGGTCGGTTCGGTTCGTGTTTCGGTTCGGCCGGTTTGGTTCGGTTTGGACCTCGGTTCGGTTCAGTTGGGTGGGCTATTTGGGCCAAGCCCAATAACATTCTCAGCCCATTAAAGGGCATTCTAAGCCCATTAAAAGGCATTCTACAAATCCGGTTCGGCCGGTTCCGAGGTCGGTTCGGTTCATGGAGAAGAGAGAGAGAGAGAAGGACGAACAAATATCACATCTACAAATCAGTTCATACATTATCAGATCTACAATCAGTTCATACATTATCAGATCTACAAATTTTGGACGATGTTTATATACAGATTTTGGACGATTTTGCAAAGAGATAAGGACGAACAAAATTCAGATTTTGAACAAAAATTATCTACAGATTTTCTACAAATATCAGATCTATCAGTTCAAACATTATCAGAGATATATAGTTACATACACGACATATATGTTTATAGGCCGACGAACGACGGACATCAACGGTGGTCGGCATCAACAACGTCGGAGAGAGAACGTTGGAGCATAGATGGAGATGGAGATGGAGATGCAAAGAGAACGTCGGAGAGAGGACATCAGAGCTATAGATGAACGTCGGAGAGAGAGAGAGAGGGGTGTTGCTGGGATTGGGTTTGAATGTTAGAGAGAGAGAGAGGGGTCGCTGGGATTGGAAATTGGGTGAGAAAATGTGGGTGTACACGTACTGCTGTAGTATATCTATATACACACATAAGTGAATAGATATTTAATAAATATAATTATATCTCTTTCTATATACAACAGTTAGCTTGGCCAAGTTGGTAAGTTAAGTAGTTTCCACGTGTGAGGACGTGGGTTCGATCCCCCACGCCTCTTTTTTTTCGAGTAGAGGAGTAATATTATAAATATTTTGTATATAATATATAAAACTGGTTCGGTTCGGTTCGAACCGGGAGTAAAATCTCAAGAACCGAGAACCGAACCGGTTTCTAAATTTTAAAAGTCTTCAGAACCGAACCGAACCGGCTAAGTAAAAAAACCGAAAAAATAAACCGGTTCGGTCCGGTTCTCCGGTTCGGTTCGGTTCATTGTTTTTTTTTTTCAGCCCTACTTCGATGTGTCTTTGTTGGCTATGCTGCGCATCAGAAAGGCTATAGTTGTTATCACCCCCCTTCTCGAAAGACATATGTTACCCTTGATGTCACCTTTCACGAAGATGAAATGTATTACTCTGCCCCCGAGTCTCCACTTCAAGGGGGGGGGGGGGGGGGGGGGGGGGAGTGATGGAGGTGAATTGGAGACTCTGCTACATCCTTTGGACACTTTGGATCTTATAAATGGATGCTTGGATATCAGTGGAGAATGCCCAGATCAAGAGAATGGAAGTAACTCAGAAGGTGGGAGTAGTCAAGATCAGGTGATAGAGCTTGAGCCAGTGTCTTCATCAGTGCCTCAGCCAACGCATATGACAACTTCCCCCTGCTCCTCTGTACCTTTTAACCAATTGGACTCTCAAGTCGACTCCATCACTGAGCCCCAGGTACATTCTGTACCTAACTTGAAAGTGCTACCCAATCGAGTCACAAGAGGAATAACTAGAGCACATTATGAACCCACTCTTAATTCCAAACCTAAGTATCCGATGAGTAATTTTGTGTCTTACCATAAACTGTCAAAGGAATGTGAATCATTTGTGCATCAATTATCTGCTGTATCTATTCCTAATAGTGTGCAGGAGGCTTTGAGAGATCCTAAGTGGAAGGAAGCAATGAATGAAGAAATGAAGTCCCTCCAAAAAAACCAAACATGAGAGGTTGGTGATTTACCTGAAGGAAAGAAACCTGTCGGATGCAGGTGGGTTTTCACCATCAAGTACAAAGCTGATGGAACCATCGAATGATACAAAGCCAGACTGGTTGCCAAAGGCTATACTCAAACTTACGGAATTGATTATGTGGAGACATTCGCACCAGTGGCCAAAATTAATACTGTTCGAATTCTACTATCTCTAGCTGTGAACCTTGATTGGCCGTTGCACCAGTTTGATGTAAAAAATGCTTTTTTACATGGAAATCTCCAAGAAGAAGTATACATGGAGTTGCCTCCTGGATGTAACCTGCAGATTGAAGGAAGCAAACAGGTTTGCAAATTGAAGAAATCCTTGTACGGCTTGAAGCAATCTCCTAGAGCTTGGTTTGGGAGATTCACAAGTTCTATGAAAGCATTTGGATACAAGCAGAGTAACTCTGATCATACACTCTTCTTGAAGCACAATCAAGAGAAGATCACTGCTCTCATTGTGTACGTTGATGATATAATAGTGACCGGAAATGATCTCGAAGAGAAGAAGGCATTGCAGGGCTATCTTGCCCGTGAATTTGAAATGAAGGACCTTGGTTCATTAAAGTACTTCCTAGGAATTGAAGTATTAAGATCTAAGAAAGGTATTTTCTTGTCTCAACGAAAATATGCCTTAGACCTGTTAAATGAAACTGGTATGTCAGCCTGCAGTCCAGTTAACACTCTTATGGAAGAAAATCTGAAGCTAGGTATGTATCCAAATCAAGTTCCTGCTGACAAGGAACGTTATCAGAGGCTAGTGGGGAGATTAATGTATCTTGCACATACTAGGCTTGATTTGGCTTATGCACTAAGTGTTGTCAGTCAATTCATGCACTCTCCGAGCGAGGAACATATGAATGCGGTTACTCGTATCCTGCGCTATTTGAAATCATCTCCGGGAAAGGGAGTTATGTTTACAAAAGGCGACAACTTGGATATTGAAGGTTACACAGATGCTGATTGGGCTGGATCAATAGATGATAGACGTTCTACGTCTGGATATTTCCCGTTTGTGGGAGGGAATCTAGTCACTTGGCGAAGTAAGAAGCAAGAGGTTGTTGCTCGATCCAGTGCTGAGGCTGAATACAGAGGGATGGCTAAGGGAGTATGTGAATTATTGTGGATCAGAAATCTAATGCAAGAGCTACATATTGAACAGACTAATCCTATGAGATTATACTGTGATAACAAGGCAGCATGTGATATTGCCCATAATCCAGTCCAACACGATCGAACTAAACATGTTGAGGTGGATAGACACTTTATCAAGGAGAAACTTGAAGCAAAGATGATTGGAGTATCACATGTTCGTTCTCAAGACCAACTTGCTGATGTACTCACCAAGGCAGTATCAATTCAAGCGTTCAATAATTGTCTCAACAAGTTGGGCATGACCGACATCTCTGCACCAACTTGAGGGGGAGTGTTACAAAATCACAAAGATTTGTGGGTATCATGGCACCTTATTTCTCTCCCAATTTCTTTCCTTATTTCTCTCCATTGTATCAATTAGTGAGTGTATAGAATCCTGTAAATTTATCTTTCCTATATTAGCGTTGTTATTGGCTATTTATGCCCATTGATTGAATGAAAAAAACTTGACTTTTGCATTCCAAATCTCTGTAATTTCTTGATCAAATAACTTGTATTAGATAGTGTAAAGTTTGATTTTTTTCTTCTGAAATTCGTTTGTTAATCCTCTCACAACTTGTATGAAAACAAATTCACATGCCTTTTATCTGATTTAATTCGAGTTGTTTACTTGGTGTTTTTTAATGGAATTTGACTCTCTAATGCAGGAATGTTACTCTCTAATGTACGTTCTTCCTTTTGTTTACAATGTGTTGGACCCCTGCCCTGCCCGCTGCACGAAATCATTCCCATACACACCGGACTCTACACTGGAAGTCGCCCCACACCCGTGCCTGTCCCATCCAGTCCCTTGAAGAAGAGAGATTTAAATTTCCCTCCTCCCACCCAAGGAGAACGCAACAAGGGGCGCGTGGGGTCACGTGCCCTCACTCCAATGCAGAGTTTTTTTTGGGGGGTAATAGCTATCTTTTAAGTTTCATCTCTCTCAGATTTCAAAGATGATTTGTTCCACAACGATCTAACTGACCGCTACTCGCACTTTCGCATCTGATGGACTGACCCACACAACTCTCTCTCATTCAATATGTGTATCTATATATATGCACTTTTGATTACCAAATGTTTGGATCAACTTGCGAGCGCCTCGACTGTTTCCAGGGTACTAAAGTTAACAACCGGGCAAATCCTCCAATGGCCACAAGGGTTTGGAATGTTTGGCCTCTGTAAGTACTTTCGAACATGCAATCTCATGATTCTCATGAAAGACAAACATTATTAACTCTCTCATTCTCATTTTTCCAAATCCCTTGGGTTTGTCTTTTTTTCAAGTCTTATCGTAGAGTTTTTATTCTCTATCCATTAAGTTAGGCTAGGGTAGATAGGTTTCTGGCATGTAAATAAAAAAAAATCTATATCTCACTACAAATTATTGAGAGCTACCCTATGTTACAATTGTCACACGACATTAGGTAGGAACCGAAGAATATCTTGGGTGAACATATGGAGAACTTCTCCTTGCCAGCAATCTCTTAAGGCCATTGGGGGTTATGTGTAATAGTTATCTCCAAGGCTCCGAAATTAGTCGAGGTGCGCGAAATGACTAGACCGGTGTATATGGGCATGTACCTGAGGACCCTAAAAATGAATGATATGTTTTCGGAAAAAAAAAATTCAGATGTAGAAGGTATAGATATGCCTAAACTTGGTTAAGGTTTATCTGCCTCACATTTTTGCCTTTAATCTCTCCTCTTCCTTGGACAGGACGGGATAGGACGGGCACGAGTGTTGGGTGAGTTGCAGTGTAGAGTCCAATGTGGGGAAGGAGTGTCTTAGCAAGGCAAGTATGGGTATAGACACCCCGATTTTGACCCGGGAAACCTCTCGAGCATTCCTGATGAGGAAATAGACCAATCACGCATACCTCAAGGCTCGGAACAAGGCTTAAACTCACCAAATCACCCAACATCACCACAAACCCTTTTCAAACAACTCTAACCAACCCAGAAGACCAAAATACCCTTCAAACTACCACAATAAGCCAAGCTAACCCACTGTGCTCAAGACCCATTGAGCACCTGGTTTGAGTGCTCAAACCATGACGTCACCATTTGAGCGCTCAAACCCTGTCAAGTAAGCTTTTTGCAGAGCATCTAATCATGAGATTCTACTGATTTGGGGGCATATAACCTACGTATTTCTTCCTCTACATGTATATTAGCCCCTAATTTGACCCCTATTGAGCCTAATTGGCTTTTTAAACTCAAAACCCATTTTCCCTCCCATTCTCTCTCTCTATAAAAAAAAACACCCCTTCACCTCCTATACAGAGGTGACCAATTGATCATCCACACTCTCTCACTCTAAATGGCCATTCCCAGTTCATACACTCATCCCCCATCATCCAAATCAACCTCAATGAAGAAAACCCACTTGATCATCATCATCTAAGCTCACATATACCCTCATCTACCCAAATAATCACTCAATCAGACCTACATTCTCACTCCTTTGTCCAAAATGTCCCATTTCATGCCTATAATATAAGCCATTGCTCAATCATCCATCAAAGCCACGAGTTCAAGCCTTGATCATAACCAAAAAGGTAGAAAAGCATGTGAATAGCTACGGGTTGGTCAATCTGAGGGAGACCAGTAAGTTCATGGAGGTTCTATTTACCTTCTATGAGCTTACAAGGTCCAAGAAATAAAGAAAATCAACTGTTAAAAATATCAAGCCAAAAGGGTTTGAGCGCGTACCCTTTGAGCGCTCAAACTGTTTTAGCCATTTTGTAGTTTTTGTGGTTTCTAATGTCTTATCATGTTGATATCATCATTTGATGGCTTTTTGTTGGTTTAGATATTTTCAAATCAGTTTATTTCCCTCTTGATCATAGAAAAATAAGCCAAAAAGCCATGGAAATGATGTTTCATCATCATCAAGCAATGAATAACCTTGTTTTATGAAGTAAAAAAGTGCATCTCACCCTTATGAGTGATGATCAGAAACTCAAAGTTCACAAAAGTATCAAAGAAAGACAGAAAAGCCGCAAAAGCTCACAACCCCAGAGTAGGGTTTGAGCACACAAAGCCTACCCTTTGAGCGCTCAAACACTATTTGCCCTATCTTTGTTTCTTGCTTATTTTAGTTCCAAATCATGGTACTAAGCCTATAATTGTGTGTGTGTGTGTGTGTGTGTGTGTGTGTTGTGTTACTGAGTTTACATCAGTTTGACCCTCTCTCTCTCACTCAAACCATGCTTTTGCTTGGTTTAAAGTTCATTACTCATCCATACAAGCTTATTTGGTTAATATTCCTGGAAAATCAGAGTCATTTGCATTATTATATACTGTCTTGAGGTTGTTGATGATCCAAATAAAGGCAGGAAAGCATGAGGCTCACAAACCATGAAGATTAACAAATGAATTTCAATACATCAAATATTTTTGTCATTCAAGCCTGCTTACTGTGTTTTGTGTGTTCTGGATGCCTCTAAATGTTATATTTTCACCCATTCTGTCCTTATTACCTAGTTTGGTTCATTAATAAGCCTCCAATACATGTTTGCAAATTCATTTTGTTCTCAATAAGCCATCAAAGTCCAGTTTTCAAATGAGTAGCAGAGTTTAAATCATGTTCCAACAAATCAGAATCAACAAAAGCAGGTTTGGTTGAGGAGAGTTTGAGCCTCAAACCCTAGACAGGGATCAAATTGGTTTTGCTTTGCAACAGTTTGTAGTGTTATTTATGGTAATTTTGTTATTGTTCTGTACATACTAACACTGTTGTTTACTATTTGATGTTCTTGTTAGTTCACATTCACCTATCACCATCATCCATGTAGGTTTACAAAACACAAGCAAACACCGTAAGCCTTTTTGTTGTGTTATCATCACTTAATTGGATCCCATTCCCCATTCTGCATTTATTTACTCAAGGTTGGATCATAAACATTTCACATAATCCCATAAAATTGCTTAATAGAGACTGGTCTTCCAATCGAGCGAGGGGGTGCCTTAAAACCCTTCCTCTCTCGTAACTGAGCTCCCGAACGTAAGATAGTACGTGATGACGGACCGATATCTAAACCTTATCCTATATATGAGGCACGAGTCAATCCAGTTTGGTTCCTCCGGGGACAATCCGATAAAACCCTGGTGGCGACTCGAAATCGAAACCAACCGAGGGGGGGGGGGGGGGGGGGGGGGGGGGCACAATGGAATGATTTCGGGTGGCAGGCAGGGTGGGTACAGAAGTCCCAACCCATTGTAGACCAAAGAAGATCGTACATTAGAAAGTAAAATCTTGCATCAGATAGAAAAAGAAAAAAAAAGAAATGCTGCATTAGAGAGTCAAATTCATTCAAAAAACACCAAGTAGACAAATCGCATTAAAATCAGAGAAAAGGCATGCGAATTTGTTTTCATACAACTTGTTTGAGGGATTAACAAATGAATTTCAGACCAAAAAATCAAACTTTACACGATCCGATACATGTTCTTTCACAGCCAATACTCCATGAAGCACTACACTAGTTTGGAGTCTTTGGACAACTCAAGAATAACAGTAGCTTGACCAAAAGAAGAAAAAAATGCACAACAGTAGAAATATAAAGGGAAAAACACCAATGTACACAAATTAATCAGGAATGGTTGAGTGATAGCTCAGACAACAGTAGAACTGCATTGGGGCCTTCTTATGATGCATAAGCTGCGATCTCCATTGTAGAATTTCATGAGTGATTGTAAGCTCTAAAAAGCCTAGCTTCTTTATGTTGACAAAATTCCATTGACAACTCACATTTTTTTGTGTATCCGATTCATCGAGTTGTAAAAGCCTGCAATGAATGTACACAAGTCAACAGAATTCTTCATCTCAAACATATAGGACCACATTACAACAAGTCCTCGCTGAACATCCAGTTAGATAAACCTATCATCCAATTAGATAAACCTATAAATTTCTAAGTCAAAACAGAATTCGATCTATTAGTGAAGCCTCTACATTATAGTAAATTCAACCATATCAAGCTCAAGATTACTAGATCCTTCAGCATTCAAAATAAATATATTGTCCAAAGAGGTTGAATAATATACGGATTATGCTACATCCAGCAGAACAATAAGCTACACACAAACATAGAAATTCTTCATCTCAAACATACAATTAGAAACTACTGCAATTCACAAAAACTGAAACAGAACTTCAAACTGGAAAACAAACTGAAAAATAAACATCCAAAGTTTTCAACATAACTCTATCATTGCTAAAAAATAAATTTCAGCCATTTTCTTCATCTTCATCTCCATCTCCATCTCCATCTCCCTCTCCTCATTTCATCTCCATCTCCATCTCCATCTTCTTACAAGTTGTTTTCCCATCCTGAAATATGTATACGTCATAATATGAAGGAAAAAAACAGAATATGCAATACCTTAATTTGTTAGGAAACACTTACATATCTACGGTTTTAAAAGCAGAATAAGAAATCATAAATCCTTTTCCCTAAGGAATTCAGACACCATATCTACAGTTTTGTCTTCTTAAGTCCATTTCACGCACACATGCATGTATCTTATCTTCTGAATTACCTGGGGGTTGGATTTTCTCTTTAGAACATAAAAGAGGTTTAAAGTCTTTCTCCACAACCACAAACATCAATAAGCCAAAATGACTTAAACATTCCCTATAGTAGCCTTCACTTTGGGAAAACAAAACACGAGGACAAAAAACAGATACCTTGTAATGAACTAAATTCAGCGTTTTCCTTGCAACACATGCTATGAGCTCAGGACCTTCAAATAAAGACTACTTTAACCCACATCCAAAGTTTTAACTCAAACACAACTACTGTAATGCCTTTTTTTAGAAGAACTTACAATCATCGAAACAAATATTACTCCCATTTCAACCTAGAACCGTTACACACAACAATAAACATCATTACTTAAAAATAAATCCTTTCATTGCCATTTTCTTCATTACCAAAAAGTAGGGTTTCTCATACAAATCAGGTGTGAACAACAGTTGACATATCCAAGCAATTAGGTAAAAACAACCAAAACCAGCAACATCAAACAGTGGATCTGACCCAAACCAAGAAAAGCAATAACATAATCAAGGGTGATTTTGAAAAAATTGGTGGTTCGAACTTGAAGCCTTGGAGGTGATACTTTTTAAAATTGAAACGGGTGTTCTAAAACGGGTGTTCCAAACTCACCACACAATTTTGGGCTGCTTTGGCCCATTTTTTTTTGTTGGGTATATTAGAAAGAAAAAAAAAACTCCATGCAATGCCAAAAAAAAACTGTAATATTTTTCTGCCAATCATTAACCAAAACAATGAGTAATTTTCTGCAATGCAAAAAAAAAAAAAAAATGAGCGGCAACAACTAGTCAGCTACATCACTTGAAAGAACTATTTCTCATAACTATTCCAATCTGGTTCCAAATTTCCAGAATGGCCGATTTAAAGGGTTGACAGAATAACTAGAGGTGGGCAAATGGGCAGGTTTGAGCGGGTCAAAATAGGTCATGGGTCGAATACGGGTGGGTCGAATACCCGGTCGGGTTAGGGGCGGGGGCGGGAGTAGTGGAGATATATTTTTGAGTCGGAGTCAGGGTATGGCAAAAATTGTCCTGCCCTGCCCCATTGCCATTTCTACGACCCAATAGTCCTCACTGATCAACATACGAAGATGATTTTGTCTTGGTTGTGGCCCTTGTTTCTGTTTCTTATGTGGTCATGATCCGTGTTTACAAATCGGGATACATATCGTGCATCCTTTTTTCATTGTATGGATTATATCGGATACGTATCGTGTCCATGTAGTTTTGGAACGGAAGGGGAAATCAGGGACTTGCAGATACTGTCCATGTAGTTTTGGAACGGAAGGGTTAGATGCTTAGGGCCCATGTATGGATTGGCTAAGGATGGATTGGAGGCGTAGTAATGGGTCGCAGATCAAGGTAGATGAAGAAAAAGCTTATGCTACAGCGTCTCATTCGAAAAACGATAAGTATCCCATCATATATCCTTTTTGTATGAAATCCTACGATATGATTGCATGTCCTACGATTCATAGGCGTATCCTAATTCGGTACGTATCTGTAGACACCACGACTTTGACCCGAGAAACTTATCAAGCATCCCCAAGGATGAAAATGCCCGATAAGAGCACGCGAGACTTGATTGTGAACTTGGAAACCCCTCCAAAAACTCTCCAAAATAAACTCAAGCCTACACCACCTTCTAGTACATTCAAAACCCTCTTTCATAAAATAATGTATCTTGTATCGTAGGCTTTTAACTGGTCGTGACAAGTTTTTTTTTTCGATGCTCACTTTTTGTTATGAAGCAGTTCTTTAATGTAGAGGAAATTAGGTGTGATGGTCCATGAAAAACTATAAAATGGTTGTAGTTACCCTTACTAGTTGTCTTTCGGTAGCAATTTTTACTTTTATTTTTTTTAAAACTCAAGTGTCCAGACCAACTTATGCACATGAGTAGCAATTTTCTCATCATAATGCTCATTTTACGCTCGTCATAATGCTCATGTTATGCTTATAATGTCATAATTCTCTTTTTTTTTCCTTTCCTTTTATGCAGTGGCAGCAGTGGCGGACCCAGAAAATCACAATAGGAGGGCACATATTGCTTTCTAGTCTTCAAGAAAAAAATTCGTAAAAACAAAGAAATACGCAAAGCTTAAATACTTTAGATACAGATTAAAATTATATAATATATACGTTTAAGATATTTATCCATGTTTTCTGTAAAATAAATATTTCTCCTTGACTTTACACAAATAAGATGAAGTTAAATACTGAAGTACCTAGTTTGATGAAAAGCCTTACCATTGATGAAGTACACAAAATTTGATAAACGCGGCTACAAAATACATTAAAAGCCAATAGTCAAAATTTGTAATTTTTTTCAATACAGAAAGTCGTAATTTGTATGTAAAAATTACAAATTACAATAGTACAATTGTCAATATGTAATATAATCAAAAGACAAACCATTCTCGAGGCCCGGCTTCCATTGGCTTCCGTTGGAGGCGGCGGCAGACGGGTTTTGACAGCAGCGGAGCGACGTCGTCGGCGGCAATGGGTAAGACCCCGGAGACGGTGGAAGTTGGATGCAGATAGATCTAGCTTCTCTGGAACCCGGTCTTGAATGGCTTTGGGTTGATCGTTGCGCTGTTGTTCTTCGATTTTGGTTGTATGTTGTATTTCGTTCTTTGCTTTCTGATGGACCAAAAAAAAAAAAAAACGAATCCAGGATCTTAACCTGGTAAGAGAGTATCTTACCACACTTGGATTACTCTTCGTTCTCGAGATATGAAAATTTGAATAGTAATTGAAAAGTAATTTCTTGCGAATTCCATAGTTTCGGTGTAGAGGACCGCCTCTGATCGGACTGATCAAGAAGGGTTTAGTCGAGATGCGAATAAGCTAGTCCGAACACCCCTAATGGTCGAAACAAAAAAGGAAAAGAAAAAAAGAATAGTAAGAAAACAGAAACATGGAGCATGTGGTGCTGGCCTCTTTCCGTTAGTTGAGTGACCAGTACTGTCCACTTGCCAAGCATGGGAATCCTTGCTTAGACAAGTACCGATTTCAAGGGAGCCGAGATCTTGTGATCCATGAAATAATGGAGAGTCTTTTAGAGTTCTAAGACATATTGCCACAAAACATGTTGTCAATCAAAGTGTCACATGCTTGGCTTTGCTAACCACCATGTTTGTGCATACAAAACATACCTATAAAGCATTTGAGTTCCGTGATCCCTTGCTCCCCTCCTTAATACCCACCAAGTAATGTGTATTGGGGTTTGGATCTTTAAAATTTGGGAAATTTATCGAAATGGTCCATCTAGTTTAACCCCAGTCTCGATTTCGTCCCCATCTTTCAATTTCACTCTAACGACCCCTGTAGTTTCAGTTTTGGTCAAATTGAGTCCAAAAGTTAACTTCCGTTAGCAAACTTAACGGAAATCCCAATTTGAGAGTTTTTTGAGGGGTAGAACAGACATTATTGTCATGTATTTTTTTCTTTTCTGAACGGGGAAGAAAATCCCATTAATCAAAAGATCAAAAGAAGAAACGAATACATAGGAGGAGAGAGAGAGTCTTGAAAAGTACCATGAGTCTTCTATTAATGCTATTCGCGTAAGCTATGTCCAAGCCACTCGGATTTTGTTTATAGAAAGAAACCGACCAACAAAACAATTGTTGACAAGATGCTAACAAAATAAATAATAATAATAATAATAATAATAATAATAATAATAAAAAGGCTTGGATAGCTCTTATTTGCTCTTGTTCTCTGTTTCATTTTCAGAGATTAATAAAGAAAAAGAAAAAGAAAAAGAAACAAATGTTTACATGCCCTCCAAAGCTTTGTGCGCTGTCACTGAATCCAATTGCCGATGAACTCCTGAAAACTGCGGTAGCCAATGAGCCACCTTCGTCTTCCGAGAACCTCACTGGACAAACTCCACCACATACCCCACATGCAGCTAGCTCCCCCAATCGCTGCTCAAAATGTTTGTTTTTTTGCTCGGCAAAAAAAAATTCTAATCTTTGAGGAGACATAAAGATCTAGATTATATGGATGAAGGGCACATCGGCAAACGCCACCCGAGATTCGAACACCAAGATGGCAAGAAGATAACCAAAACAACCATGACCAAAGGAAAAAGCGCCCAAACCAAATATCCAAAACATCCAGCCCTCACTGCAACCCAAACAAACACCTACAGCTGCACAAAAAACGAGCCTCAACAAATACAAGGATGGCAAGAAGCCAACCAAAGCAACTATGACCAAAGGAAAAAGCTCCCAAACCATACGCCCAAAATCTCCAGCCCTCGCAACCCAAACAAACACCTACAATCGCTGCTCGAAATGTTGCCCGAAACCTACCTCCTGCAGCCTAAAACGAGCCTAAACTCGCAGCCCCATCGCCGTCCAATCCCACCTAATCGACGCCGCTGTAACCGCAGTCCAAAACAAATGTTATACCTTATTAATACTCACTCCCCTTGTAGAAGTTATATGAATCGTGCTGAAGGACGTATTACTCGAATTTTATCTCGGCACTTCGCAGATCCAAATTGTCCATTGCTAAGATGAAATCCGAGCCCATCCATTATCGAGATTAACGGCTCAAATGTCATCCTACAGATTCGCCGGGTCCTTGTGGAATACTTGGCATTCATTCATATTGGTTGTTTGTCTTTCGTTCTTTCCATTAGCTCAAACCAGTAAACTTGAATGGTATAACAGTTTGATCAACGTACCAATCATATTTTCCTGATCTAGCAGTACTTTTTTCATCCCAATCCATTACTATGAAAGTTTGTGTTATTTTTATGGATAAAAAATAAGGCACTTCTGTGCGTAACTTTTGAAATTTGTTGCACTTGTTCATATGACTACTTGAGATCTTTAAATTGGTATGGAAAAAAAAAATCAAAATCTTGCGTACGCAAATAATTTTTTATCCGAAAAATGACAATACCTTTCGTAATAGACCGAAATTTTGTAAGGAGAGATTGCAATTTTCCGTTAATGCAGTTTATTTTTTGGGAATAATACAGGTGTCCTGGATCAACTTATTTTCTTTAATACGATTTTTTCTTCACTATTCCGTATTTACACTTTCGAAATGAACAAATCATGAGAGTACAAGTTGGCGGTGAATTCCAAAAATCATAATTATTGTCCTTTTTCCAATACAGAGAATGAATTAACCCCATGAGATTGGCAAAGTAGGCATAAGAAAGCAATATAAGTGTAACGTTAGACCACGAGGTAGTGTATTCAAATTTCACGGAGGCCAACAATTCTAAATCTTGGGGCCACTGGAGGTTATGCCTTGTTGCTTTCTTAAGACTCCGAAATTAGTCGAGGTACATACAAACTGACTCAGAGTATGAATTAATGTGAACTATCCAAGCCCACAACCAAAAAAATGAACTTCAATATAACGGTTTTGCTAACAAAAACCCACAACTTTTATATATTTTTCACACATTTCAATACGCATTTTTGTTGGGGTACTGCAGACAACCTTCAGCAGTTCCGCAGTCCGGAGTGCGACTTTAATTAGGAGCATTCCGGACTGCAGCGAAAACGATATTTGAGGGACCTCAGTGTGTAATTTCGGCTATAGGCCCGACCTAATTATTTCGTTGTTAGTGTGTAATTAGGGTAACACGTTTTCAGAGAAAACAGAGTGAGAGAGGCGAGAGAAAACGCAGATCTCAAAGAGATTGCGAGAAGACTTGTACTCTTGATTTCGATTTCATAGTGGACTGGTGTGGCTCCTGTGGTTCTTCCTCGTATTGAGATTTTCCACGTATATCTGTGTCTCACTTTCTTTTTCGTTTTTTATTACGCACGATTACTTGTTTCTCTGTTCTGTGATTTATTGTTTCTAAAATCTGTAAGGGTGTTGTGGGGTTGCAAAAATCCTAACAATTTTAAACCTTATCAGAAGCCCACTCGATTTCTTGTAGCATTTTCCTCCGTAAAAAACAAAGAGTACGTCATATGCATCTAGCAAACTTTAACTTTCAAAAAAGTTAAACCAGACAAATGTTTTTGTCGCTTTCCAGGAAAGACCCCTTTATTTAACTTGTAGCAATTTGAGTTTATTCAAAACGTCAAGTAAAAGAAGTTTGTTCTTTGCAAAAGCGGAAAGAAAAGAGGTTGTGCACACGAGTTTGGTTGAGTGATTATTGACATTCGAATATTCAAAAAAACAAAACCATTTAATTAGAGTACAACTGTAGAACAAGGTTAGGCCCAAGTTAGTTTCCATTGGTGGGTTTACTTCCTACATAATTTACGAAACCGCCAAAAGAAAGTCATTTATTATGAATTCTCTGGTCCCGACGTGGATGCCCGGCCCTTGACTAGACCGGAAAGTAAATTAGTCGAGGTTTGCCTAGGTTGGTCCGAAAGAACATGATTTATTAATTGCGTGCTAAGGGATGTTATATACCACGAGTCCAATTTTGTTCACCCTCGTTTAAAGAGGGTGAAACATACATTATCCTCACTTTGATAGAAATTATGTAGGGTTCACGACATTAATATACATTTTGGTAGTAATAGAGTTGGTTTGTAGTGGGACCCATATTTTATCCACCAATCAGAACGAGGGCAATGTTCACCCAAAATGATGGACCCTGCTGAGCGCGCTCGGCTCGACAGACCGTGCCGAGCACATCTCGGCCGTCCAAACTTGCTTTGGATGGCCTAGATTTGAGGGGAACTAAAATACCCAAAATACCCTTTGGCACCTCTCAAATCTGGACCGTCTAAGACACGTTTGGACGGCTGAGATGTGCTCGGCAGGGAGTGCCGAGCCGAGATTACTCTGTATACGCCACTACATATAATAAGTAGAACTTATTAGAGAAGTACATCTGAATCCATAACAGAACTTCTCAGTTATATATATATACACTTCACTGGATCCGTTAAATTGTGCCATTATTTGAATGAAACCGACTCATATATACAGATCATGTTTATCACTTGTAGCTTTCTTGTGAATAAAACAAGGGAATATTCCAGCACTTTAGCTTGTGCTGGTGGTAATGGTACCCGTGTCTACTACGAAACATGGATTCAATTCCTTCGTAGGTTTTTTCTTTCTTTTTTTTTTTAATTTTTTTTTTATAACTATACTTTTACAAGGAAGAGAATAAAAATCGGACCTGGGACCTGTGCATTACAGAGTTGCAGTGCAACATCCAAACCGTCGGATTTTGAACAATTAAGATGCGTACTGCAGTAGAGAAAAATGCACTACAGGATCCCTGAATTCATAAAATCACCCGTAACAGATCAACAATCCCATTAATGGGGCGCAAGTCCACAACCTCCATAGTAAAGAAGTTGGGATCACCATTTTTTGGATAACTTAAATTGTTCGAACCAACTTATACGCAACAATTTCCATGAATAAAAGGTTCAAATTCATATCAGAAAGAACAAATCTCTGTGATACGATGAAACGAAACCTCAACAGAAAGAACAACTTAAAAAGGATATGAATTCAACTAGATCATGAATCAATAAAGTTGCAGAGAATTACAAAAGAATCAATTACAGTATGAACATTATAAAATGAAAAGAATAATTGTATCAATAATGGCAGTAATTCACAATCAACCAAATAAATCCCATGGGGGGAGATTGGATTTTAGTACTGGCAATCAACCAAAGAAGACGCGGAGAAGACGATAACTTGTTTCTTGGAAGCAAAAACAAATTTCGAATCGCGGTGTTCGTCTTCCGGGGCAGGAAGCTGGTTAAGGTCTAGTGCTAAAACATTTCTTGATTTCTTCACTTCTCTGGTGTCAAGATCACCACCAGCACCACTGCTTGTAGCCATGGACACGCTCCGGTGTCGTCTCATGTGACCCCCTAAAGCTTGTCCGGACGAAAACTCCGCCCCACACGTCGAGCACTCATGAACCCTAGATTTGGCATTACTAGTACTGCTCGGCGGCGAAAGCCTAGAATTCGAAACAATTTGAAGGGAAAGAGTAGTACTAGTAGTACTGTTTTCTTGATCCTGATCTTCTTGTGTCAACGTCGTCGTCGTCGATGGCTTGATCTTCTCCTGATCTCCATTGGCCTTGCTCGGTTTATTGTGGCTCGCTCGGTGGCCGCCCAGGGCTTGGAATGACGGGAAGCACCGGTCACAGGTCTTGCACTGGTAATAAGTTGTCGGAACTAACGGCCGCTGGTCAGGCGTTTTTCGGGTTTGGCCGTGGTGGTGGCCTTGCGCTAAGAGAATTAAGCAGTTAGCCATGTCTTCTTCGTCTTCGACGCTACTACGGTCCGTGTAGACTTCGCCCGAGTTGGTGGTGGAAGCGGTGGCGGGCCTGTCAAAACCACCCCCACCACCTGAATTATCGCTGATGGCGCCATCGGTACCGCGGGCTTCTGCCATGCTTGAGGAGGAGGTGGAAACCATCGTCAGGGCGAGCGGAGACGATTGCCGCGGTCGCTTGGTCCGCTTTCCTTTCATTATCTGCGTGAATTCCTCTTGCAAATCCATATCTATCGATCTAGAGAGAGAGAGAGGGGAGGAAGGCAAGGTAAGAGGGTGGGGCTTATTATAGATAGATCATAGATAGAGAGAGAGAGAGAGAGAGAGAGAGAGAGAGGTGGATTTGTTTAGAGGGGAGGTTTATTGAGTAAAAAGGAGGACTCCGTGAACAGTAGTTGTAACGGTTGATGTGTTTCTACAGGTTTGCTTCCTTTTTTTTTCTCTTAACGGAGGAAGTCAATATATACTGGTACAAGTATGCTGAGAGAGGGAGGAGAGAGAAGAAAGAGTGGCAGATGCAATGTAAGAAGTGTGAGGGAGGAGGGTTATTCGACACTCCCGGAGCACGGTTACGTAGTGTTTCGAGACACTCCAACATTACACATTTTTATAGGATTCATCACAAAGTGTATGGATCCCATGGACCAAGGTGTGATGGGGCCGGGCGAGATCTGGGCCCCACAATTTAAAAATATATATTAATTTCGCATAGGTAATTTTGAGTATTATACATATTATTATTGTAATATTCCATTTCTTGCAATTCTAATAATTTCAATCTAATTTGATACAATATAGTAGGTTTTTTCATTTTTTTGTTTAGTTTCATTTCTTAATTTTCTTCATAAATAGAAAATTAACATGTGAGTGTTATAACTTGCAGTAGCATAAAAAAAACAAAATGAAATGATTCATATACTAAACGCATTATGTTAGCTTTCAATGTATTATAATGGAAAGTAAATGTTCTATATAACAAGTATAGGTTTAGGGTAACAATATGTCTTTCAAGTCGGCTCTTCCTAAACCAAAATCTTAGTTCCACCACTGATGAATCCCGGACAGATGTGTTCTCGATTGATCGGGAGCACTACGAAACCGTGTTCCGAGACTACTGAATAATTACGCGGGAGGAGGTGAGGGAAAGGCTGAGACTCGGGAGATTCGGTTGGCTTTGAAGCAAAACACCTACATGACTTCCCCAATTATATTACTTTTTGGTGAAGGATTCCTTGTGGAGGATTGGAGTGCAAGCCTGGCACCACAGAATTTCCGCTTCCACCCTCACAAACTTTTTCTCTTCACTCTTTGCCTTTCTTACTCCTACTTCTCTCCAAACTATGGTTCTTATAATATTACACCGAGGACCCTTGAAATATACCCAAATTAAAGTCGACTTCATAAAGGACGAAAGCGAAATAGAATGTACGCGTATATAATTTTGCAGAGGTATTACTCTCTTCATCCCATGTCGATTGTCCTCTTTGAAAAGTCTAAACAAGAAGTGTAAATTTCTGCAGACTAAGCCTCATAAATGATTAAACGTAGTTTTAAAATTAACTACCGAAAAAAAAAAACATAGTTTAAAAATTACAAAATAAAGGAAAATGTAAAAAATCTAAGCAAACACTCTTAAAAAGTCAAATTCTCTATACAAGACAAGTTATATTGGACATGGTGCGTATATGACACTCTATATATGGTTGCTACGTAATTTTTTTTTGAAGGGTACCAATATTGACCCCTAGAGTTTGAACAATAATAAACTTCTTCTTTTAGCTTTGTATGGATATATGCGGACTGTAAGAATCTTACGTAGAATGTAATGGGATTTGCAGTTCCATGATTGATAGAACCGGTTTATATAGAAAAATTCTTCTTAATTACCCACTGTTCGAAATTAAGACAGTTGAATGAGATACCTCAGTTACTAGTTGTTACATGATGAGTTGGTCCTAATATTTCTTCCATTCTGACACTAATTGTTGGCGACCTAAACACAACCTTATATTAATTGTGAAATCTATTGCAATTTTTGGGAGACCAAAGTGACATGTGAGACCTTCGTCAAGAAACTTTAGGTCCAATTTACGGGTATTTCTATTGACGATTTAAACGGTCATTTGATATTGGACAATTTGAATCAAATTCAAAATTTGGTGGATGAAATTGTTAAAACCAAAATGTTGAGTACCAAACCCCACATAGGGCATACTTCAATGACTATATCTGCATTTAATTAACAATGGCTTAATTGCAGTATCTTCTATTGATATAGACTAACAAGATATGTATCTATTAAACATACAACGCAAGTGATGGCTAGTTCATGCGGTAGAGCCCTTAGATGTCTCACACTGCATTTTGGGGATCTAGTATCATCCCCCCAATGTAATAGATTAGGAATGACGAATGACAGACACACACACTACCTAAAAGAGTTGCAAGTGTGAATTGGAGGAAAGTAAGTTACAGAGGAAGGTAGTTTGTAGTGTGAAGGTTTAATTAAGTCCTCATTTAGACCCTCAATCAAGCAATTCCATGTGGAGTTGACCTAACCACCTTGTATTAGTACAAAATTAATTGATCACCTTCTAGGATGGATCATGAACCAAAAATTGCGCCGGCTCAACATGATAATAATTGGATTTCAGAATATTATGTACCGTGTCTAATCATTAAGTTGGTAATTAAATGTACGGAATGATGACACATTGCTCCCTCTGAAATTACAAGTCCTCTGGTTTAAGGTTAATGTCTCCTTAGTCCAACTTTTTATAATGACCAAAATAAATAGGAACACTTAGTGTCCAATATAAAATTAGTTGAAAACTGACACGAAATAAAAAAAAAATGAACAAATAAATATAGACGGAGGGATTACTTAAATTACGGGATGGAGTAATAGTGACCATATAAACTTGTATAATGCTACTGTCATGTCCTACAAGTAAAGAATATCGAACAAAAACATACGTTAGAATACAGTTTTTCTTATTTAAAAATTTTCTCATCAAAATTAAGTTGTTCAATTAATTTCTCTATAAATTAGTTTCTCAAGAAGGGAAGAGATTCTTTGCGTAAGGAAATACATTATGTGATGGTGAAGAAGTGGGGGGTTGGCAAGTAAGAGGGTCAATGCCTTGCCAAACTACATGTATTTAGCACTAACTAGTTAGTGTCCTAAGTAAAGCATATCCAATATTATTGCTCTCCTTGCTTCTTTTTATTTAGAAACGCAAGGTGTGCCGGGCCAGTTTCCGTGCCTCTCGGACTAATTCCTACAGCTAGCCTCTCCCGCAGCTATTTTCATGTTACACTTGACATGAGGTGGCTTTAAGAGTTGCTGACAATGAGAATTGAATCTGAGACTTTAAAATGAAGCAAATCTTAAATCCGAGGCCAAGACCACCAGGCCAACCCCGGGGAGGAAAAAAAAAAACAAACACTTCTATTGCTTTCCCACAAATTCATTGCATTATTATGAGGGATTCGGTTGGTATATTTGAGAAGCCCTTGAATAGTTTTTTCTTCTCTTATGCTCTTTTTATAAGCTTATATATTTGATTTAATATATGGGTTTTGTACAGTTGTATAACTAATAGTCCGTTTTTCAAGCATAGAAGAAATGGAGGGCAAGCAAGTATGGCGGTGAAGATATTCACTAAGTATGTTTGGTATTCACTCCACTCCACAAGCATTGAATATAGAATTGGGCATGTTTTGTGGGTTGAGCTCCACTTTTCTAGGCCTCAATCATTTGGCAGCCTGCATATATATATTTATTTGTGGACAGAATATTTCATTAATTGCTGGAATTACCGATATACCCCTTCTCTATGTTGATCGTTCATGTACTTGGGAAAAAAAATATGGCGATTAATCATCCAAGCATTGACAAATTTTATTGATGGAATTTCAGTATCAATTTTGTTAGTTTTTTAGGAGACATCACCCATATATACTAGATGAGTTACGATAACTTTAATTCTGACCAAAAATACCATTTAAGGAATGTCGAATTGTATTCCAACAGAACAATTCCATGTTTCATTTGTCTCGTGATCTATTGGAAATTATCTAAATCTCATTGACAGGAGTTATTTAGTTAATGACTCTTAAGTACAACTTCTATTTTCGACAAGTCTACATGGGGCAAATCTTAGTAATCAACGACGTATTAGTTCCCTAAAATTGTACATTGGTCTAGACACTTGAGTTATAGAAAAAAAATTATCTGTAGTGCTCTATTTGGGCAGGGTCACTACTGAGACGAGCGTTAATGACCGAAGTACAACAATCACTAGAAGTAAATGATAGAAGTCTACAAAAAGTCCACTTTCTGTTGTAAAAAACTAGTGGAATGGGTATAGCTGTGGTAGTAGTGATGTCTTACTAGTTATTAGTGATGTCTTACTAGTTAACTACTACTTAGGAAGTTGCAACTACTATACATAATAAAAGGGTAAATTTCACTCACCTCCCCTCTGCTTTACTTGTCAGTTGCATTTTGCCCCTCCCATTCGTTTGCTGATACTGAGTTGGATAGAAATCACCTACTAATTCTGTATCATTCCGCATTTTACCCCTGTAAACTAAATATCCATTCAAACTCAATTTAAAAGACATAGGGTAACCGGCGGTTTTGTAGGCCGGTGGTTTTTTAGGTAGTTGTTTTGTTTACCGGTTTTGGGTGGGTGGTTTAATTTAATGCATTTCTATCTCTTTACCCGGAAAAAAAAAAAAAAAAAAAAAGACATAGGGTAAATTTCACTTACCTCCCTGAGGTTTCTGGCAACAATAGACGCCTCCCCTCAAGTTTCTGAAATTGCATTGAAGTATTGGTAACCTCTAACTTAATTTAATTATTGGAGTTAATTCAATTGTTATTTAGTCTAGAATTTAATTTAGTTGTCCAAAACTTGAAGTCTACTTCTTTTTATCTCTAACTTCTTGTACAAACTAACTTAAATTTTTTTCGTTGCTTTGCATAATTTTTTTAATTCCTAGTTTTAAATTACTAGTAATATTGAAGTTACGAAATTTAATTCCGGTAAAATTCTAAAGTATTTGTTATTGGTGAGGAATTCATTACTTTTTTAAAAAAAATATGACTTTGTTCCTTGATTAATATACTTGAATTTTATTAGAACATCCTATTCATATGAGACCAAATTACTCTTTTATTTAAAAATAAGAAATTATGACCAAAAGTCATAAAAAAAATTCACTAAAGACATAAATGAGTAAAAAAATATCATTAAAGACAAAATTAAATGTAAACATACATATATTTTACTCATTTGTGTCTTTAGTGAATTTTTTTATAACTTTTGTTCATAATTTTTTACCTTTTACATTTGTCTTGTCAAGACAAATCAACAATCACAAACAAATTTAGTAAATGAGTCAATAATGTACTAAAAAAATAAAAAGGGTTAATTTCACTTAACTCCCCTAAGGTTTGGGTTAATTCCACTGACCTCCCCTCTGGTTTCTGATATTCCACTACCCTCCCTTACTTTGCAAACTATTTGGCACATACCCCCTTGCCGTCTATAATTCGACTTACAGGGTTAGCTTTGTTGCTGAAATGACTTTGTTGCCCCTACCTATATAAACTACAACATAGCCATTTCCCATCTCATTCGTTCATTTTGGTTTTTTTATTTGGTAAATTCCACTGGTAGCGTCTTTGCATAAGATGCAATTTGTTTTTTTTTTTTTTGAAAAAAAATACCATGGGTAGCGGCTTTTCATTACGCGTGACTTTTTTTTTTTTAATTCCACCGGTAGCGCCTTTTCATTTGGCACCAATTGTTTTTGTTTTTTTTACTCTTACAACTATAAATACACTAACCCACACTCTCCCTCTCACATTTTGCAAACAAGAGACTCTCTCTCTCTCTCTCTCTCTCTCTCTCTCTCTCTCTCTCTCTCTCTCTCTCTCTCTCTCTCTCTCAAGTAAAGACTGATTCCAAAAAAATTTCTTTTCCTTTTAATTTTATGTCAAATTTTTTCCCTTTAAATTTTATACCAACATATGGTCTGATCATGAATTTTTTTTTAAACCTCATAAAGAAAAGAGTTGAACCTAAAGAAAAGATGCTACCCGTGGAATTTAAAAAATAAATAAACAAATCACACCTAATGACAAAGCGGCCTATGGAATTTTTTTAAAAAAAAAAAAAAAAACAAGTGGCACCAAATGAAAAGACGCTACCGGTGAAATTTTCTAATGAAAAGATGCTACCAGTCAAATTTACAAATAAAAAATAGACCAAGGTGCGCCAAATCAGAAGGCCCATGGAATCTAAAAATAAAAACAAGTCAAGCCTAATGAAAAGATGCTACCCGTGGAATTTTAAAAAAAAATGGCGCCAAAAGAAAAGACACTACTGGTGGAATTAAAATTAAAAAAAATGAGTCGCGCATAATGAAAAGCTGCTACCCATGGTATTATTTTTTTTCAAAAAAGAAAAAAAAAAAAAAAAACAAGGCGCGTCTTATGAAAGACACTACCAATGGAATTTAAAAAAAAAAAATCCTAAACATAAATGGTCTTGGGGTATTTAATTCCTACAGAATCATGAGCAAGCGGTCGCAACAGAAACAAAGGAGGTTCCACTAAATTAAAATGACATTAATTGAAATCATTCTTGGCAAGTATGTCTGCACTCTAATTCGCCTCGCGTCACACATGAAGAATAGTAGTCTAGCACTGCATTACCAATTGCCTGCAATCAGAGACAATCGCATTTAATGGATGATTTGGATTATGTGATTTAGCATTCAAAAGAGTAACTGCATCCATAGCATCTGTTTCCACGTCTATATTGTGAATGAATAAATCATTCACTAACTTCAAGCAATCTCTAATGACCCAAAGTTCCACCCCCAGAGCTAAGATATTACCAATCCTTCTTTGAAAACCATGCACCCAAAGGCCACAGCGATCCCTAAGAATACCACGTGTTGTTGCAATACCACCCGGCGAGCGAGCACCATCCACGTTTAACTTAAATAATTAAAGATAAATTTTTTATATATAGGCAAAAACTGTATTTATATATATAGGCAAAGCAACGGAAATTTTTAAGTTAGTATTTACAAGAAATTAAAGATAAAATGAACTAAACTTCATTGTTTTGGACAACTAAATTAAATTCTCGACTAAATAACTAATGCATTAACTCCAATAATTAAATTAAGTTAGAGATTAATTTAAATTCAATATATAATAGACAGAGAAAGAGCGACTTAGGGGAGGTCAATGAAAGGGTAAAAACGTACATTCACATATTCCGTTAACAAAAGTTAACCGAAAACACTGACAGGGGAGGTCAGTACAATTTCAAAAACTTGAGGGGATGTCTCTGTTGTTGTCTAAAATCTCTGGAAAGATAAGTGAAATTTACCTAAAAGATACATCCATATTAGAGAGAGAGAGAGAGAGAGAGAGATGTCATTCTCATTGATCTTGTCCACTGGCAAGCCGTTCTCGTGCTAATAAAATAGGTTTAACAATTAATAACTTGTATTTTGAAACCGATAATTACAAATTATGTTCCACGTTGCCGCAATGCGTTGGCAATGACATTAAATTATTTTTATAATACAGTATTTAGCTGATTAAGTTTCAAACCCTAACCAGAGCCTTGCAGTCATCTAACCAAATCCAGGATCCCAACAGCTTGGCTTCCCAATCATGCTTCAGAATTCAGAGGCTTACAGTTTACCACTTTACACCGTCAACCAGTTTTGTTTTTTTCTTCTCTCTCTAGTACTAGCATTCAAATCGGTTGTGTGCGATTTTGTAAATGTACTTTTTACCTTGACCCACACACATTAGTCATGGAGTACTAATTACAGTACTTAGGCTAAGTTCTCCAATGGATTTTATCAAAATTTAAAAATCTATAGATTTTATCAAATGTCTTCACGAATGGATAAAATCAAGGGGTTGATTTTATCGAAATCTTGATAAAATCCATTGGAACTTAGCCTTAATAAGAAAATTGCAACATAAGCAGACTTGTACTTTCATATTCATTTTTTTTTTGGTGTTTTTGACTTTTTCGTTAATGCACACGAGGAGAATGACGGTCTTGAAAAACATGAAAAGTCAAAGCTTAGTGGGACGGCGCTATTCCATTAAAAGGATTTTTGGGCTTTTTGGGTGTTGACACCGGATTTTGTGCCACCCCTTCACATCAAAACTAATCGATGACGTTGAAATTTCTTCGGCTTCTATATCATCGTCGTCGCCGTCATCGGCTTTCCTTGCTTCCTCTTCGCTTTCTATTTATCTTGATTGAATCCCCTTCAAGCCACATACATATATCTATATGTACAGAGATATGATCTTCGAATCCATATAGGAGAAGGGTTTATACACGGGAAAGTCTAAAGAATACAAGGACAAAAGTTTTCAACAACCAGGGCCAATTATTCCAAACCTCGGGGTTTTTGGGATTTTACTCGGTCGTTATCTTTAGGATCTCAGAAATAGTTGAGGTGCGCGCAAGCTAGCCTGAACATCATGTTATCACAAAAAAGAAAAAAAAAAGGTGGGGTGGTAGCCAAGTTGATAGGCATCGCATGCCTCATGCAAAAGATCAATGGGGAAACCTCAATAGTAACAACTAAAAACTACTCTCTTTCTCCCAAATTGCTGGTTCATTTTCACTATTTGGGACCTCTTAAAAAATTGTCTATATCTTTTAATTGTAATACTTTTTATATCCACTATGGATCTTAATTGATAGATCTCAATTTGATTTATTAAATAAAATATTCGAAATCCTAAAAAATGTTATAGATTGTGAAATATAGACAATTATTTGAGTGACGTAACTGCCCAAAAGAGGCGAGAAAAAAAAAGTTTTGAACAAAACAAAATTTTGCCTTCTGAACTGGGTACATTGAAGATTACCATACGGCCTTCATAAGGAGATCGTGGTTTAAGAAGCCCAAAATTAGAGTTGGGCCATTATTTAATTGAAGGCCGGTCCACTTCTCAGTTCCATTATGGTTTTAATGTTTTATTACGGGCCGGTACAAAAAACATATACTATTACCACTAACTCCAATCATTCTTTTTACTTACCACTAACTCCATTAAGGTCAATCACTCTTTTTTGGGGCTTAAGCACTTAGGGTACACTTTCATATTATATAGTTTTTAGTGGTTTAGGCATTTCACAGGGTACCTTAGGATTTTAGGCACTTTCGTAGGATACCCTAGGGTTTAGGTTTAGACACTTTAATAGGGTATCTTAAAATTTAGATTTAGGGTGCACTTTCCATTATAGAGTTTTAGTGGTTTAGGCACTTTCATATGGTACCCTAAGATTTTAGGCACTTTCATAGGGTACCCTAGGGTTTAGGTTTAGGCACTTTTATAGGATACCCTAGGGTTTAAGTTGAGACACTTTTATAGGGTACCCTGAGATTTAGGTGGGGTGGGTAGAGAGAGAGAGAGAGAGATGGAATAACCCACTGAAAACAAAGGGTCTGTTGCAGGGCATTCTTTCCGGTCCCATGTGGGTGAGTTTTCCGTGCTTTTTCAAATTTTTCCTGAGTTGTCGGTAAATGGTCTTAAAAAAATGGAGCGGCCCGTCAATTATCCTTATATTTTAACCATCAAATCCAGGAATTGGCCCTATTGGATCTTCCGAGGATCACGAGTCACGACCATAAGAGTTGGCGGCCCAATGCTAGAGCATTTTCTTCATGACACAGATGAGAATTACATCCAACGAGTTATAATAGCGGGATGGCACAAGGGATGGTGCAGTGAACAAAATGCATTGCACCGTGTAGTGCACTATTCGACCGTCCATTTCGATAATGGACGGCTCGGATGAAATCCGAGCAGTGAATTGAATCCAACCGTCGATTGTTTGGATTAAATCCAAGCCGTCCATTATCGAAATGGACGGCCGGATGGTGCGCACTGCACTGTGTAGTGCATTTTCTGCACTACAAGGACACCTCGGCCATAGGGGGACACTATAACGCGTGGTCGTCAAAACAAAATCAAGCCCCACCATTTTAACATCCTTTGTTAATTTTTGTTAAATATATTGTAAAACATCTTAACGTTGTGGATCTGATTCTTATAAAATTTGTACCATGGAGAAGATATCAACAATACTTTTAAAACGAGTCTAACATTGAATAATATATTTAACTAACTTCAAAGAATTGGGAAAAAGTTTTACATAAAAGTTTAGAGATGAAAATAGAGAATGCGGATTGGAGTTTGCGCAAATAGTTGCATTCTCTAAACTTACCTTTCGAATATATTATACGTTATAGTTTTAGTCTCCAAAATGGATATTGTATGAGATTGGAAATGCTCTAAAGTCTAAAGTAACCCAACAGACATTGTATCTCATTTGAGGATTCGAATCCGCATCCGTCATAAAAAAGGATAATTAAGGGTACAGAAGGGTAGGGCAGGAGTTTCGTAGGCCTACTACTGCCTAGAAGAGAGTTTCTCTCTCTAAAAGTTAGAGATACCTAGGGTTTTATCCCTTTTCCGCCGGCCTTCCCTCCTTCTCCGGCTTTCTTCTACCCTTCTTCTCTTCAATTTTTGCCATTTTCCCTCCCTTCTCCTTCCCTTCCACCTTTTAATCGAACCCCTTTCTCGTTTTTTAGCCGTTTGACGTTCTGAGGGGTGGGGCTGCCGCCTCTCCGCCCCACCCCTCATCCCTCTTGCCTTGCCGGACATCCACCTTCAACCTTTGGCCGGATCGCTGTCTCCCAGCTTCCATCATCATACCCCCTTCCTTCACCGACCCCCTTTTGACCCTGTTTCCTTCTGCCATTGACTGCCACTTCTTTTCCCCTCACCACCGCACCTCCTCAACCCAGATTCTCAGCCTCTCCTTCTCCAACACCTCCACTGGCCCTTCGTTTCATCCCCTTTCTGTTCTCTGTCTCGGGTTGGCTCAGATCTGACGATGGGTTGGTCTTGGATGTTTTTTGGCCTCCTCCGGCTAATAAAGTTCTCCTAGGCCATGGACGGCGGCTAAGGGAGCTTGGGTTTCGTCCGGAGATGTGACTGGTCGGCGAACTCGGGGAAACTCAGTATGATTCGGTGCTACTCAGTGGGGTGACTCAGTGGGTCTCAGTTTGTACCAGTTTTTTTGGGTTATCTGATTAGTTAGTTTTCTTTTGATTTTGTAGTTATTTTGTTACTGTTTTGTTACCGATTATTTGGGATGTATTGTATTTATGGTTTGGGTTGAGAATTCTTTTATTGGATTCTTTACTGCTTTCACTTGGATCGGATTCATCATTCCGTCCCCTAGGTGTCGGGTCTGCTTTTTTGGCAGGTGTGTCTACGAGTTGGCTCAGTTGCCTTTCTCATTTCCATTTGTTAGTGGCTTTGGCTTCATTCCTGTCTTTGATGTGATCGGTGCCGGATGGCGATTTGATATGATATGCTGACATTTTCAAAAAAAAAAAAAAAAGGGTACAGAAGGGTGGCGCACAGAAAATGCATTGACCAGATTGGGGACCCAATTGTGGGGTACCATACGAATGATTCGAGCCGTTAATTTATCGTAGAATGATTTTTCTGAGGGGCTTTTGAGTGAAATAGATAGATTTTAGATCCAGCACTTACACAATTTCGATTGAAACTGATTTTTCGCGGGGGCCCTTGAAAAATCATTCTAAAGATGAATGAATGGCTTAGATCATTCGTGTGGGACCCTGAGCCGGTCGATGCATTTTTTCTGCGTCACATTCTATACATGTAGCATCTAACTGGATAAAACTTTCTGATTGGTGCAAATCAGGTATTATTTGATTTAGGTCAACGGGCCCTAAAAATAGCATTAGGGTCATTAGACTTAGTTTTTTATTTGCTAAAATCTAACATTCGATAAAAATAAGTGATGATTTTGGTGAAAGAGAAGAAGATTTGCTAAAATCAACTCTTCATTTGCTTAAATCAAGTATTGATTTTAGCAAATTTTATCATCGTTTGCCAAAATCAACACTTGATTTTATTAAATGTTACTGTAGATTTTAGCAAAGAAAAACTAAAACCCGCGTAAAATTGTCATTTCAGCCCCGATTACGGTATAAAAACAGTATTAGGGTTTAGCTCCTTCCCATTCGAGCTCCAATATAAAAGCCACCCAGATTGTCTGCGGCCGCCTCGCACCCTCTCTCTCTCTCTCAAACACACACACAACCAGACGTCGACGGCGACGCTACTCGTCTCTGAATCTGACCAACGTTAACTCTGTAAGTCTCTCTCTCTCTCTCTCTCTCTCTCTCCAGCTGTATAATAGATCGACGCCTTCTCTGTACATATAGATATAGAAGTAGATATTCACACACCCACACTCACACAAGCAGTCAACCACCACGGGACTTTTTTGCGATTTGATTCAGCTGTATCAAATCACGTTTAGCACTTTCTGTGATTCACGGTTTTGGTTTGAAGCTCTGGATTATGTTTTGCTGAATGTGGGTAAAAAAGATTATATTTTGTTTTTGTATGTTTGGATATAGAAAATATTAAAAGTAAAGAGCATGAAAATGTTCGTAATGTTGTTTCCGTTAGCATTCTCAACTCAGAGGTAAGGAAGCCGTAGTTGGTATAGACTTTTAGCATCTTAGCTGGTACTTAGCAAATTACTCTCTTTTTTTTTTCCCCTTGATCGGCAGAAAAAATACTCCTGATACTAGTATGAAAGTTTGTCCCATTTTACACTTTAAGGTGTTTATTAGTAATGTTAGTTAAAGTATAAAGAAACAATTTAAAGAAAAAAAAACAGTTCTTCTTTGTATTGTTTCCGTTAGAACGTTACAAAAAACGAATAAAGTACTTACATACCAATGAATTTCTTTGCACCTATTTAAAGAACTGATTAAGATCTTTAAATTTGTGTGCAGAATTTGGAAAGTTTATGCACAGAATTATTTTATTTTTTAGTTTAAAAATTACGCATCATTTCGTAGTGAACTGCTCCCTCTGTCCCAAATTTCGTTTAAAGAATGTTTTGGGAGTGTATTTTTGTATATCCCATGATATGGCAATTTTTTTTTTTATGTTGTGGATATAGAAAATATGTTAAGGAAAAAGCATGAAAATGTTCGTAATAATGTTGCTCTGTTTTTTGTTTTATTGTTTTGGAAACGTGTCATGTAGATTAATTGTAGTGTTTAACTTCATGTTGACTGTGTGTCCTGCTAAATTAGAAGACCAGCGATAATTGAACAGGTTTGAATTCTACAAATGGAAGTTGGCATGTCAAGTTGGACTTGAAGCATGATTCAATTATGTTTTAAGTTTGGTGGTTCTGGACTATGTTTTTAGTTTGTTGGTGATGTTATCATATTAGACTTTTAAGGATTCTGGGCTGTGTTCTAACTTTTAAGTTTGGCGGTTTTGGACTGTGTTTTAACTTGAATTTTTGTTTTAATTCCTGTACATATTCGGGTACCCATTCAGTTCGGCCATTTGGTTAAGCCACGGAACATAATTTCTCACCCCGTTTGGTTTTCGGGGCGGATTCGGGGCAATGTTATGGTTAGGGTGAAAGAAAAACCGACGGACCGAAAAAACCGACCGATCGGTTCGGTTTTGGTCGGGGTGAGGTGGGTTTCGTTGGCTTCGGTTTGGACCGAACCGATCAATTTTCGGTTCGATCTCGGTTTCCTGGAAATTTCTTTGCACCGAACCGAACCGAACCGAAATACCCCAATACCATACTGATTTGGACCGATCAATCAAAGCCGTCCTTCTTAAACAAAAAAAAAAGACACAAGTCTCAGCTGTCCATTTCAATCTTAACGCAGGACCGAAAAACCCGCAAAAACTGAAAAAACCGACCAGACCGAACCACCCCGAACCGATTTTGGTCTATAATTTTTTTTTTTCCGGTCGGTATCGGTTCCCGGATAAATTACCCCGAACCGAACCAACCGATTTTCACCCCTAGATATGGTCTCGCGGTTAGGTTCGGGTTATGCCCCAATCTGCCCCGATGCCATCCCTGTTTTACATATTGACATACGTATGTATAAAGAGCAATCGTGTCTGTTTATGCATGTTAACTTGTGCCATTTCTGATGCTTGAGCTGTGAGTCTGTTACCTATTGTGCTGGTGATTATACTTTTCTGTTCAACATGAGCTTGTTTCTTGATTTAGAGGGCTTTGAGAAAACCCACTCTATTGGCTGCCCGAAAGTTAAGGCTGTAACACGGGGATCATAATTGTCTCTGCGCTTCATCCGTTTTCTTAACATGCTAATTTCACTAATTGCAGTGCAGATACGTATATTTTGGTCTAATGGTTTAGCCAGGCAATTTGTTCATCTTGTTTTTGGTTTGGTTGACTTGACTAGTTTGAGATTATAAGTTAGTTGAATGACAATAGACTGGTCAATATTGATATAGGTTTACCGTCCATTTCATTGTTTTCTGAAACATCGTGATATATTTTTTGTCTATGATATTTGGGTTCTATTTCGCTTCTGACTAATGAGATCTGTGTGCTCAACTTGATCTTATCTTTACCCAATCTTTTATGTTGTGATCTATCGAAACAGG
The DNA here is from genome assembly GCA_963854785.1 of Vaccinium vitis-idaea. Taxonomy (NCBI): domain Eukaryota; kingdom Viridiplantae; phylum Streptophyta; class Magnoliopsida; order Ericales; family Ericaceae; genus Vaccinium; species Vaccinium vitis-idaea. The sequence continues at coordinate 14,324,163 of OY978220.1, forward strand.
TTGAAGATAAAGGCTCTTGAGGTAGAAGAAAAATGTCGGGGTATGTCATTTCACTTTGTAATATTGTTCTTCTGTGGCTAAACAGAGTGCATCTTTACTCTATAGCATGTGGTTTTGTGGCATTTTCTGAGCACAAGTTCTGTAATCTTGGTGACATTTCTTCTACCTATGTTTTCATTCGAGTGGTAACTTTGAGAACCACTTTGAGAACCAAATTTCAGATTAAGAGGGCGAAGGACTTTTGTTTTGGTTTTGTTAACACTCACCGTAGGCTGATTGTATCGAGGGGATGTCCCCTTTCTTTGGGTAATGGATTTACTCTTTTGAGTACATTTATTTGTGCAGTGAAGAGGTGGTTGTCGCAGCAGAGGCACCTGCTCCGGCTCTCGGTGAGCCTATGGATATCATGACAGCTTTGCAGCTTGTCTTGAGGAAATCGTTGGCTCATAGTGGGCTTATTCGCGGTCTTCATGAGGGTGCAAAAGTGATTGAAAAGCATGCTGCACAGCTTTGTGTATTGGCGGAGGACTGCAACCAGCCAGATTATGTTAAACTTGTGAAAGCACTTTGTGCTGACCACAATGTGAGCTTGATAACTGTTCCAAGTGCTAAGACTCTTGGAGAATGGGCCGGCGTAAGTTAAATTCCTGTACTAACTGATTACATCTTGACGATTCACCGTGCATCTTTCTTGCTCTCTCTTGTAATTTTGTTTATTGTTCCCTTGTGCCCTTCAAGTGCTCAATTATTTGTTATGATATATCAAAATGATAAGGTCTGTTACCCCTTGTTCTTGATTGAAAGGGATTACGAAATTGGATTTTGTTTCATGGGTTGCAGGTGACCCTTTTGAAACAAACTTTGTGGTGCGCTTTCTTCTTTAGTATTTATGTTTATTTGCCATCTACTGGTTGTCGGGTTGGAATATGTAGGCTGAGAAGTATGTGTTCAAAGTTCGAACCAAACCTTGTTGAATGGATTCCGTTAATTGCCCTGTCTAGTTAGGAGGCCAGTTGCGTCCAGCAATAAAACTGCACATCTTATCTAGCATTTGGCTCGTGATCTTCCACATGAGTTAAACGCTGCATCTGTTGCCCTTCCAAAAATTAGTTACTTGTCTAATGCATCTTGGCTGCATGTTTTGAGTAGATATTGTGCAGCAGCAACTTGTCGGTACCTTCCCTCAGATTCTGTTAATTCGCCACTGATTTGACGACTTTGTTTTTAAGGCTTTGTTGTATCATTGACATGCAGTTGTGCAAGATTGATTCCGAGGGTAAGGCAAGGAAGGTAGTGGGTTGTTCTATGTTGGTTGTGAAGGTATGAACCTGAAGGAATTACTGAACTCTTCCACTCTTCTACCTTTTCATGTGAAGCTCACTTTCTTTTTATTCTGCAGGATTACGGGGAGGACACGGAAGGTCTTCATATTGTTCAGGAGTATCTCAAGTCTCATTGAGTGACCATCAATGGACCTCTTCGATTAGGCATGCGTTGGATTTTCACTTGAAACCTGGCCTCTTGTTGGTTTGGGAGACTGGTTTTTAGGAATTTTTTTATGTTCTGAGAACGCCCATTTGTAGAAGATGAAAAAGATTTTGGTTATCACATGTTTGCAATTGTGTGCTTTTAGCGTACGGTACTGTCTGTTATCCTTACTGTTGGATCAAGATATGTTCAATGTTTTTGGAATCCGAATTCTGGTTGATAATCTATTGAGTATCAGTGCATACTAATTGAAGATGGAGAAAACAGCAGCCTACCTTGCTAGCTATAAGTGTACTTTAATGCAGTCCGATATGGCCTTTTTCCCTAGCTGAATGAAATCTTAACCTTCAGATTAGAGCAATGCTGCATGGACGTCCATGCAATTAAACAGGTTCTTCTCGTGAGCCTATTTGTCGCATTTGTCTGGATCAGCGAACGGACTGTAATGGCATTTGTCTGGGTCAGTTCATAGACGTCTTCTGTCCATAGCATTTAACGTTTCTTGAAATGATTTTACCAGCGCTTACCCATTTTCTTCCTCAATTTTGGGTGAAAATTTGTGTCAAAAACTTTATTTGGGTATGCGTTCTCTAGCGCTGTACTTGCGATATGTTGGTTTTTATTAATGGGTTGGGCTTCATAATATTTCAGTCCAAATTTGGGCCTACTCACATAGATCGCCCGCATTACATATGACAAGTTGGACTGGCTCTATGGGCCGACTGTCAATCATGGAAGAGGACAAGTTGGTAAATTTGCAGAGAGAGAACCAGGGTTTTAGGTTTAGCATTATAAAGTGTGCACAACTTCGTCGTCCCCCTTCATCCGAAGGCGCAGAGAGTGAGAGAGAGCAGCTTGAGTACTTAAAACCTCATCACCAATAGCAGGTACTCTCTTTCTCTCTCTCTCTAGAAAACCTACTCTCTTCCTTGATAATCTGTATTTGATGATTTTATAATTCATAGACGTTTCAGATCTAGATGGATTCATGTATACTGTTGTTCTCTCTAGAAAACCTAAATGTCTTGTTGATCTGGACCTTCTACTGTTTTACATGTGCATATGAATTTTTTGTATTTATCTCTACTCAGAGGATTAGACCACTAGGTTTTTGTTTTTTTTTAATTGTTGTGCTTTTATTTAGTTGTCGTGTTCAATTGATTGGATATGAAATTATTTTAAATGTCCAAATATGTGATTTTTCAGCTTTTGATAACTTGTGAGCGATTTTGATTTTTGGAGGATGCTATTGAAAGATACGTAGGCATGGCTGGAAAAAGATACCCAGACATTACATGCAATACATGAATGAATTTATCCAATAAAAGAGTGTCGCATGTACATTAAGTACATTAGTTAGTACAATATTTAGTGCCTCTAGACTTTCACGTTGTAGTTAATTTTATTATTCTCTTAGGGGCATCCATTTGATTTTTTTGTCCTTTTTCATTTTTTTTCACATTTATCAATTTTTTGTCGATTTTTTTTCTAAATTATTAGTTTGTCGCGAGAAATCTAAAAAGTAAAAACAAAATTACGATGAATTTTTTTTAAAAGTTTATTAAAGAAAAAATCTAAAATAATCCCTTCCGTTGAGACAAAACAATAATCCACATTAAATATACAAAAAAATTAACAAAAGTATTTTGTTTTTTTTGTTTTTTTTTTTTTGAATAAGTATAAAAAATAATCCAGCTTGATTACTAAGACATAACAAGCTTCACTCTATTTTATTCATTTTCTATTCATCTCAATTAGAGCAACCTAAAAAGTAAAAGGTCAAGACAATAAAGACCATAACATCAAGGCTAAATAATTTTTACACTCTTCTTTTACTCGCATTTTCGTTTTTGGCCTTATTCACGTAAATTACAAGCTCATCCTTTGATGTGTGAAAAATTAGTTAGGAATAATGAAACGTAAGGTCTTATAACTTTACATTAGTAAGGAAAAAAGATAAAGTTCAAATCAATAAAATAGTGCAAAAATCAATTTCAAGCAATTATTTTCAAAATTTTCTAGCAAGAATTCAAAAAATGAAAATTTTGTAACCCAAGAAAATTTAAGAAAGACAATCAAACAAAAAAAAAAAAGACTTTTTAGAGTTTTTTTTTTTTTGAGACTTTTCTAGAGACTCCAATGGGGTGATATATATGTTTCAAAAAATGGGATGGGATTCGTAATATTCCAGTCCAAATTTGGACCTACTCACAGAGATCGACCTGCGTCACATCCGACAAGTTGGACTAGCACTATGGGCCGACTATCAATCACAGTAGAGGACAACTTGGTAAATTCGCAAAGAGAGAACTAAGGTTTCAGGTTTAGGGGGAGTTCTTGAATGGATTTTATGAGATAAAATGGGAAAGTTGATTTTAGTTGGTGTTTTATGGAGGGGTGATAAAATCACCTTGTTTTCCCAATAGATAAAATCTAGGTGATAAAATAGTTGTGGACCATTATGAGTTTAAAAAATGGTTGATAAAATTTAGTGTGATAAAATCTATTCGTAAAAGAAGATGATAAAAATCAAAGATGATAAAATCAAATAATCCATTCAAGAACTCCCCCTTAGCATTATAAAGTATACACAACTTCGTCGTCCCCCTTCATTCAAAGGCGCAGAGAGTGAGAGAGAGCAGCTTGAGTTCTCGAAACCTCATCACCAACAACAGGTACTCTCTTTTTAGAAAACTTACTCTCTTCCTTGCTAATCTGCATTTGATGATTTTATAATTCATAGACGTTTCAGATCTGGGTGGATTCATATATACTATCGTTCTCTCGTTAAAGTATCAAATGTCTTGACGGGATCTGGACCTTTTACATACGTATACACATTTTTTTGTATTTATCTCTACTCAAAGGATTAGAACACTAGGTTTTATTTATTTGTTTAATTTTTGTGCTTATTTAGTTGTTGTGTTCAATTGATTGGATATGCAATTGTTTAAATGTCCAAAAATGTGATTTTTCAGCTTTTAATAACTTTGTGAGTGATTTTGTTTTTTGGATGATGATGTTGAAAGATATGTAAGGATGGCTGGAAAAAGATACCCAGACATTACATGTTGGTTGATATGAGTTTATGAAACTTGCTTGACGTACTTTCAACCAGATTAATGTTGGAGAGTACGCTAGTGGACTGGAATTGTAGAATTGAATTGGATCAACTGGTCAGTACAGGAGTGTCTTGTAATTAAATGTAGTCATGTAGCTTGGGGGGGGGGGGGGGGGTCACTGCCTCTCTTCTCGAGGTGATCTTCCCCTCTCTACTTTCCAGCTTCCTTCTTTCTCTTTTTCTTCTTCTTTTTTCTTTCTTTTTTGGTGGTGTGTGGTGCATCAATGGTGATGCTGGGCCTCCTCCTTCCCTTCCTTCCTCTCTCCCCCATCCTCATCTCTAAATGTTTTTCTCTTCTTCCTCCTTTGGTGCGGATTGGCGTGGGGTGCGCCCTCCTCTACCTAAGGCCCGTCAGTCCGGCTGCTGGCACGCTGGATCCTTTGGTTTTAGGTTCTTCGTCTTTCGGCTTGTGGTGTGTAGCGATTGAAGTTGGTTGTCGAGTTTTGGGTGGTTTGGTGGTGGTGGGGTGTGGGTGATTGTGGTGGGTTACCCTCACGTGGCCACCGGTTGTTGGTTGTTAGGCTTAACGACAAGGGCTTGTGATGTGTTTTGGGGTGCTCTGGGCTTGCAGGAGGTGCTTTTTGATGGTGTTTCTCAGTGGCACAAAGAGTTGGACGACGGGTTGCACAAGGTGTTGTTGGTTGATACAATTTGGTTGGTGGCGGTGCATGACTAAAAGGCAGGTAGCGGTGTTGTGCCTTAAGGTTAATTTTTTCTATTTGGGGCATTGTGGCCCATGGGGTGTGGGCTTCGGCCTTAGGGGTTTCTTTGATTGGTTTCTTGCCAATCGTTGTTTGGGTCTCAGATTCGGCATTTTGTTGCTTTCTCCTTGTTCCTGTTAGTCATTGTAACATTCCGATGATTAATGAAACTTTTTTGTCATGAAAAAAAAAAAGGTATCCCGAGCCATTTGACATGTAATTAGAGTGTCTTGTAATTAGACCAAGTCCTGTAACTAGTGTCTTGTATTTGCATTTTTACTAGTACGGAGGTAATTCAGTGAACGAGCAAGTGATTTTATTTTTTTGGATGAATCTGTAGATGCGGGACTCCTTGAGAAATGGGGTGAAACTGTAGGATGGTATATTGGCATGATGTAAGGTGTAGAAAGATACTTAGCCAGGTTGAAGTGTTATCAACTAGATTAATGTTGGGAATAATGAACTTTGTAGGTGTGTTGACTGGCATTGAACAAGTGAATTAGATCAGTTGATTGTGGTGAGACTTTAGGTATAATTTGAAGTAGCTTAGTGATCCAGAGTTAGGACTTGCCTCAGCATTTTTACCAGGTAAAGAGGTAATGCAATCAATAAGTGATAATTTTGTGCTTTTGTGTTGAATTTTTTGTTTTTGGTTATTTTTTCACGGTTATTTAGAATTTGGACGATTGTTGAAGTATGCTCTGAATATTAGCAATCTAGTGGATAGTTGGGTATGGTCACGTGCAATTAAACTTAGCTTTAAGAAAAGCCTTTGGTCCCTATGTCACGCCACGCCCTGCAAACGACACCCGTTGTGGGCCCGAGTTGGTGCGGACACCTGGCATTCAACACAAGACTAAACCACCATCACAACAGACCCAATAAAACCCAGCGGAAGACTTTTCACATAAAATAAAAGTGTCAACATTAACCACAGTTTCAAACACCAACAACCGTCTACTTAATTACAACTTAAATAGTGTAAGTGCTCAAAATACCCTTTTATTACAAACCATTAAAAGTACTAAGTGACAACGCGTCCAAAAACTCATTCGACACCAACTGAATTGGAGTGGGTAAAACCCAACTACCCTGATAAAGGGTATAGCACGTGCCTTTTAACAGTCACCACTAGAGGGTGAATAGCTTGGCACCACATAGGGAGTCCTTAAGCCCTGTGCCAAGCTGCTTTAGCCATGAATAAGGCTGAAACTAATAAAGAGTAAACTAATAAATCAGGATGCACTAGCTCAACGTAAGGCATAAAGGGATGCCCCTGATATGGCCGAGCTAGGAAGGCTACGTGTATAGCTTAAACAGCATTCTGGAATACATAATTCAGCTCGGCGTGATAAACTGAGCTATGTACGAGTTATTCCGAGCTATGTGGAAGCATGGCACCGCCACGAATAAGGCAGTGAGACATTCCAGAATGTTTTACAGCGGCTCCTTATGAGATAAGGAGCAATCCCGTAAAGCAAGGGATTGATTCCTAAAGAGATTGGGAATGGACCTCATGAAGGAAAGAATCATGTATGAAAAGAAGTACTACTGCAAGACGAGATCTTGCAGTATTTGGAAGCATGTGCCTAGTAGGAGAGTCCTATTAGGAGAAGGATTCCTAAAGAGAATAGGAAACAGGGGCCAAGAGATGCCTAAATCAACAAGCTATCTTTTCCTATAAATACAACACCATAACCATGACAAAAGGTACGCTGTGAAACCCTTTTTCATACGCATTGTGATTTGAGAGTTCAAGTACGAGATACTAACTTAGGCATCGGAGGGTCTTTGCCGACGAGAGGCAAAGGTGCTCTAACCCTCTTTCTGTCTTGCAGATTTAGGGTTGAGTCAAGGAAGCACGTGATCCAGGGCTACGTGGGTTTTATCCCCGTACATGAACACTCCAAACGCTGACCGCTAGTGGACCCCCTCTAAGCCACCTATTATTTGGCAAACCATAAAGGAAACCAGGAGTGTATGAGACATAGATACACTCGATAAGATATAACAAATATAATAAAATCTTCAACTAAACATAGCAGTAATATACAATGAACATCGACATGTATATAATCACATAACATGCCGGTGACACGTCTGCCACATCCTATGTATCTTAGGTCATTGTGGGAGCACACCATGCTAGCTGTCATCGGTAATTAGGCGGCACAACTTACTCATGGTGTAACCCAATCTACAACACTTTCACATATGCCAACTTCACACAATAAACATGCATATCAATAGCTAAAACATTAATTAGCATGATATACATTCACCTTCACAACAATACATCATCATCACAGTTATATATTATTGAGCATAAGTGCATAACCAAGCCAAACACACTCACATTTGATTTGACCGGAGTATGCCAAACTAAGGTTTTGGCACCTCCCGATTGACTGGCTTTTTACCTAGCCACAAGCTAACCATCGTTAGTAAAGAATATCCTCAAACATTAATACAAATGCTTAAATATAAAAATGTTAGGCTATAAAGAATTAATCAAAGCCTAAGAAGTCCACGAATTAAACTTCTTTGCCGCAATACATAAAAACCCAGCAGGGTCGTACACCTTTGTAAAATTCGCCAAAATTAGAATATGCCTCAAAATGATCTAAGATTTGGAAGAGAACATAACCACACGTCAAGGTTTATCTCTGATTTTTCTTGTATTTTCATAGGCAATAGAACCAAGTCAAATTCATGCACAAACTCAGAAATTCTGTGCAGGAAATAAAAAATCTAGCAAGACAGTTTGTCATATATTGGCTGTAACTTACTATAGGTTCAGAATTAGGCTATGATACTACCACCATTAGAAAGTAGACTTTCAGTACATAGATTTTGACATAAAATTAGCCCTAATTGGAGCCGGATGACCAAGATACGCTTAATTGAAGTTACACAACAAAAACACAAGATTACAAATTCTGCAAAACAGTATGCGTTCAACAATTCATTAAAAATCGCCTACTCAACATTTTCCAATGATTCCAAAGCCAAAACATCACCAACTTATCAATACATAAGACCCATAAGGACCCATATCCATTAATCATACCTAGCTATAGCAAAGTTGATGAAAAACTCAGCTCAAAAGGCTGCCTAGATTTCTAGAATTCCAAAACCATCACTTCAACTCAATAATTGACTTCGTCTAGGCAAAATTAAGACACAATCCTTACGTATTCTGAAAGGTCTATGAGTCTGGTTTAATAATCAAGAAATGATCGTTTTATCAAGATGTGTCTGTGTTGTCTGCACATACATGAATTTGACAGCAGATTGGTGTACAAATTTTGTAGCCTAATCTACTACATATTATTTTCTATGTGCAGACAACACATAATGTTCATCTATGTGTCTGTGTTGTGCACAAATTTTGTACACAACTCAATAGACACATAGATGAACATTCAGTAATTATTTCAAGAATTTATAAGCTTTCTAGGTACCTCGAATAAATTCATGAAAATCTGATATCCACCTTGACTTCTCTCTCTCTCTCTACGAAAATCTATATTACAATATAGAGCGGTTTTTGTCCCGGACATAGTTTTTGTCCCAGTCGTTAGTACATTTTGGCCTCGTTTGAGTCGGGTATTGGGAGCCTGGGATAGGATTAGGCGCGTCTAATCCCGCCTAATCCCTTGTTTGGTTCCCAAAAAAGTGCATGGGATTAGTAATCCTGGGACAAAAATTATCCCTATATGTATGGTATTGTGTAACCGGCCAAGTATTACAAATTTGCCACTGAAATGTTTTCGGCCCCAAACAGTTTGCTTCTTCTTCTCTCTTGATTTCTCTCTCTCTCTCTCTCTCTCTCTCTCTCTCTCTCTAAACCTAGATCTGCAACAATGGTGAAACCGACCAAGCTGATGGGTGATTCGTTCGTTCTGATGGGTTCCGACCAAGCTGCTCGACATACGATGTACGATCCAGAACATACGGAAGGGGTTGAGAAGTGATTCGTTCGTTCTGATGGGTTCCGATTTGTGTTCTTAATTTTTGGGTTTGTTTGGCTGCTCGACATTCGTTCGTTCTGATGGGTTCCAGAACACCGACATCCTCAACCTCGTCCCCCTTCTCGTGGTATGATTTTGGGTTCCGATTTGTGTTCTTAATTTTTGATCTGTTGTTTTGATTGTCGAGAAACAATGGGCTTGTTTGGTTGTTCTAAATTTTTGGTTTTTGGTTTTTGATCTGTTTTGACTGTTTTTCTACAATGGTGAACTTCATTTGATTTGAGAGAGATCAGAGAGTCCGGAAAAAAAAATGGTGTCCCAATGTTAATCCCGTGCCAATCAAACAAGGGATTATCCAAGGTGCAGGACTAAATTAATACCAGGACTAATAGTCCAGTACAATTTATGCCGGGATTCCTAATCCTATCGTTTTTAGTCTCCGAATCAAACGAGGCCTTTTATCCCTCTCTACCACTCTCTATCTCTCTCTTTCTCTCTCTCTCTCTCTCTCTTTTTCCTCTACCGGCCCACCACACCAAAAATTTTCAATTTATATTACAATATAGAGCGGTTTTGTCCCAGTCATCAGTACCTTTTATCCCTCTCTCTGCCAACTCACTCCATCTCTCTCTACCCTTTTCCTCCACCGACCCACCACACCCAAGAATTTTAAGCCACATTCTCTCTCTTTTTCTCTCTCTCTCTCTCTCCTTTTCGAAATTCAAACCACATGCTTTCTCACTACCTCCTCTCCCTCCCCCTCTCTGAAATTTGAAGGACCATAAAGAATGGGCACTGACATGGTTACGTGCAAAAGTGTCGATTGCTAAGTCGTGCCTTCAGGCACGGGATCGGTGTGCACTAGTTAGGTACAAAAATAAGGAGATGGAGAAGATAATTACAAAATATCTCTCACTTAGACAAATTATTAGGTGTAGCCACACCACCTTTCCAAATATACTCCCACGGTCCCACCTAACGATACTAAAACATACCCCATACACACTCAAATCCTCGCACTTCTATCGTATAAGTATTTAACTCCAAACTCTCCTAATTTATATTAAAACATGAACTAAACAATAAATACCTGGGACAGGTATTACACCTTATTTGCTGCTTTTGATATTATCTACTTTTTCACTTCAACCGATATTGTTCCAAACGAATTAAGCACTGTGTTTCAGAGTAGTCACGTCTTTGGGAGTTGGACCTTAGTTCCACGAAGCGGGAGCCGAAATGGAAGCGAGGGCGGGGGAGTGGATGGTCATAGAAGTGTGGAGCACCGTTGGGAGAGTGTAGGAAAAATTGTTAAAATTATAATTTTTTATGTTTTTGTATAGTTATATGTCAAACGCCATTAAAGAAAAAAATTATAATTGGCTCATTTTTCACTGTCCTCACAGAATGCACACACAAACCCATAAATTAAAATTATGTATCCTTCTGATAAGTGCGTAAATGTGCCTATTTACGCTCCCTAATATATACTTGTTATGCATATCTATTTTATTGTTTAGAGTGTGATACTCGTTTTTCGCATTTCAGGACTCGGTGACAAATTATTTGAATATATGGAGTTAAAGTCGAATACCATGGAGACGATAGGGCACATCTTTGTTGATTGATCGACCCATGTTACACTTGCATAGGAAATTCTTGGGAGCTAAGGCAATTAAATTTGGAAAGAGGAATCCTAGTCAAAGTGTAAATTGCCAAGGATTTGATTTCCTATTACAAGAAAATCTCGGCAGAAGATGCACATGGGGAGAGGCTGTGGTCATGATCAAGGGAATAAATGCAGCAGCAATAAAATTAAAGAGGCGGTGTACTTGATTCTAAATAGGCAAATGCAATTGTGCTATTGGCCTAGGAGAATTGATTAAGGAAACAAATGCAATTCATAATATTTACTTTCCTTAAGTTACACGGCTGAGGCACATTATAAAAGGGAGAATAGAACTCTATTTTGAGGACTTCGAACAATTCGGCATACTAAACAGCAGCCAACCGAGAGCCCTGTTCCGATTAACCCTTTCTTTCCCATCATGGCTGAACAGCAACAAATTGAAGCATCGTTTTTCCTTTCGATGGCTAGCTAAACCCCTCTTCTAGGGGGAAGATGAAGCCCCGGTACAAGTAACTATGTGTATGTATAGGTTTTAGGTTATTATTTCGAATCGATTGATTAACTAGAACTCTTTTTCATTGTGATCGAATGGATTAATTTAATGCTTTCAATCTGTTGAGTATTTGTGTACTAGTTTGCAAATACCAAGTTAATCAATGGTTTTCAATGTTTGTGCTTGGGTGATTGAGATGGGCTATGCTCGTAAGACGGATCGTGCCACTGGACAGTCCGTGAAAGAGACGGATTGTGCCAGCGAGACGGTCTGTGCTATGGGATAGTCCATGCCTGTTGGCAACACAATTATTTTCTAGACGAATATCGATAGGGTTTGCAAGTCCTAGCGATATTCCTTCATGATTCGAAATATTATTCCTAACCTATACATAACTTAGTTACGTGGTCGGGGTGGATTCGGAACCCTAGATCCTCTCTCCATTAATTCCACTCAATTTCATTATTATTGCTCTTTTTACTTTAGTAATTCACAAAATCGATCAATCAATCTCTTTTTCCGAATTAAAATAGTAATTAATCGAAGTTAACGTAATTTAGCCGAATTGTCTCCGCGGATCGACCTCGGACTTGACCACTATTCTTTTGAATAAGGGTTAATTCCTTGCTTTTATAAATATATTTTTGGTGTGAAAAACGACCTACCAAATTTTGGCGCCGTTGCCGGGGAAAAGAGTTGAAAATCTAATGTGAAGAGGGGGAACACCAATTTATTTCATTGAGAGAAGAAACGGTTGATTTCATTATGGTTTGTGTTGAAAAGGTTGGAAAGAGAGAGATTTGGTGTACTAGGAAAGAAGAAGGCACACCATTGATAACTATGTCCTATGTGAGTTGTTATGAGCCCATCCTCAGACACTTGAACGACTTACCTAGCCTTGAAACACTTTCCATTCCCTAACGATATAACCCGAAATAAAGTCCTATTTGATCCTAGGGGTGATGGGGTGTGGTTTGTGGATTGATTGAGCATTCCGACATTTGGCATTTCATTCATGAGATCGTGTCTACTTTAAAGAGCTTTCTTTTCGTGTCATCGTGTGCGGATACTTTGCTTCCATTTACATAACTTCCAACCGCACATATGAGAGTACATAAATGCACCTTGTTTCGAGTGATTTCATTTGTTGAGTGTATGACAAGGTGAGAATTGAAGTCGAGACTCGGTCCGGATAGAGTGATCATTCTTTGTTCACTTGTGATCAAGGCCTATACCACACACACGCTAGGATTAGGTGTCGGGGTGTATTTTCTCGATTTGTTAGCATTTGGAACTCTTGTTGCTTGCCTAGTATCTTTGTGGTGGCTTCGTACCTTGGTTTGAAGTGTCTATGAGTTGCACGACAGGTTTTGGGTTCCATGCGAAGAGATTCACGATGTTTTGTGGGTAGTCATTGCTAAAAACCCTCACGAGATGTCACTCGTCCCACCGGGGCTGCCTGGGGGTTTAAGGACTCTATCTTTTGCATTTCAGTTGTTTAGTTTATGCTTTATTTTTGCTTTGCTAGGGACTAGCAAAGTGTAAGTTGGGGGGTGTGATAAGTGCGTAAATGTGCCTATTTACGCTCCCTAATATATACTTGTTATGCATATCTATTTTATTGTTTAGAGTGTGATACTCGTTTTTCGCATTTCAGGACTCGGTGACAAATTATTTGAATATATGGAGTTAAAGTCGAATACCATGGAGACGATAGGGCACATCTTTGTTGATTGATCGACCCATGTTACACTTGCATAGGAAATTCTTGGGAGCTAAGGCAATTAAATTTGGAAAGAGGAATCCTAGTCAAAGTGTAAATTGCCAAGGATTTGATTTCCTATTACAAGAAAATCTCGGCAGAAGATGCACATGGGGAGAGGCTGTGGTCATGATCAAGGGAATAAATGCAGCAGCAATAAAATTAAAGAGGCGGTGTACTTGATTCTAAATAGGCAAATGCAATTGTGCTATTGGCCTAGGAGAATTGATTAAGGAAACAAATGCAATTCATAATATTTACTTTCCTTAAGTTACACTGCTGAGGCACATTATAAAAGGGAGAATAGAACTCTATTTTGAGGACTTCGAACAATTCGGCATACTAAACAGCAGCCAACCGAGAGCCCTGTTCCGATTAACCCTTTCTTTCCCATCATGGCTGAACAGCAACAAATTGAAGCATCGTTTTTCCTTTCGATGGCTAGCTAAACCCCTCTTCTAGGGGGAAGATGAAGCCCCGGTACAAGTAACTATGTGTATGTATAGGTTTTAGGTTATTATTTCGAATCGATTGATTAACTAGAACTCTTTTTCATTGTGATCGAATGGATTAATTTAATGCTTTCAATCTGTTGAGTATTTGTGTACTAGTTTGCAAATACCAAGTTAATCAATGGTTTTCAATGTTTGTGCTTGGGTGATTGAGATGGGCTATGCTCGTAAGACGGATCGTGCCACTGGACAGTCCGTGAAAGAGACGGATTGTGCCAGCGAGACGGTCTGTGCTATGGGATAGTCCATGCCTGTTGGCAACACAATTATTTTCTAGACGAATATCGATAGGGTTTGCAAGTCCTAGCGATATTCCTTCATGATTCGAAATATTATTCCTAACCTATACATAACTTAGTTACGTGGTCGGGGTGGATTCGGAACCCTAGATCCTCTCTCCATTAATTCCACTCAATTTCATTATTATTGCTCTTTTTACTTTAGTAATTCACAAAATCGATCAATCAATCTCTTTTTCCGAATTAAAATAGTAATTAATCGAAGTTAACGTAATTTAGCCGAATTGTCTCCGCGGATCGACCTCGGACTTGACCACTATTCTTTTGAATAAGGGTTAATTCCTTGCTTTTATAAATATATTTTTGGTGTGAAAAACGACCTACCACCTTCTATATTAAAAGGAAATCCCTCCGTTTTCCTTTCGCTTCAAACTCCTGTTTACTATTCACGTTTTCTACCTTTGTCCCGTTCCAGCCTGGACCGTTCCTTCTTTTCCTTCCCCCCTCTTTCTTAGGCCAGGTACATGTATAGACCCATCTCGTTCATGTCTCTTCTGCAAATCCTTGGTTATCCGAGGATTTTTTAAATCTGTATCCTACAAATTCCAGGTCGCCGAAAAACTTTTGGCCTGTTCCTTCATCAAATTGACTGGCCCGACGGCGACGAAGATGAGAAGGATGAAGAAGAAGATCGAGGTTCCACTTCTTGGGCTTCTACAGTTGGGAAGTCGAGTTCGAAGAAGAGAAGAAACGATGGTGGTGCAGAAGTCAGGAGGAGGTTTTACACAGCCGATGATGAAAGCGGGAGTTGTGCCCAAGCTTGAAGGTTTGGCTAGGTAATTTCACCGACCCCCTCTCTAATCCCAATTAATGCCGGATTTGAATGAATCAAGTGATTGTGTAAAATAGGGTTCTCTTTTCTTTCTTTAGGGGCAATTGGTTGGCTGGATTATACGTAGGATCTTTCACGCTTTTCATGTGAATGGTTTTTGCAATCCACTTGCACTCTTCGTCCTAATTTCTAGGAAATTGACAAATTACACTTCACTAGGAGCGAAGATGCAAGGAAGAGGATAAAAAAGAGTGCAAAAATCATTTCCATTGCATCAATTGGAGATACTACAATACATGTCCCCTGAAACTGTGATTACCACTCGTAGCGATCAAGGTTTCAGAGAGAGAGAGAGAAATTTAGGGCATTGAAATCCTTTCAAACCCTAATTAAATATATTTTTGGAAAGCAAATGAAGTAGTTCTCCTGGGTTTAAGAAGCAAAATGGAGAATTCAAGCTTGAGGTAGAAAAGAAGATTACCTCGATTGAAATTGGGCTTGCCTTTTTTATTTAGGTTCTATCCGAAAAGAAGAACAATACCTCGATTGAAATTGGGCTTGTCTTTTTTATTTTAGGTTCTGTCCGAAAAGAAGAACAATAAGACGTTTATTGGTCATCATCTCCTTTGATCCTGTCTCAGAAGAACCACTACCTTCGCCACCACCACCTTTCAGGTTTCAATTGTTCCTACTTCCTTCTTTATTGTTTCCTCGCCAAAATTCATATCTGTTATTCTCCCCTCGTCTTACCCCGCAATTCCCACCAACCAAACATGGTCCCGAAACCTAAAGCGAACAAAATAAGAAAGCGAATTCAACCCTGAAAACCCAAAACTTTGAAACCCTTAATTTGACTAATTAAACATTCAATGAACACCGAAACAAATAATCAAGGGTCCATGATCCGACTACTTAGTCCCGTGGGATTCACAATTCACAGGCCTTGATTGTTATAATGTTTCAAGGTTGTGTTGTTAGTCCGGTTTAGGCTAGAGGAAAGTACTAGAATCAGAGGGAAAGTGATATACTTTTGGCAAGAAAGGATGTAAATTATCGCTATAGACATCATGGTGTGGTCTGATAATGCCCGACGAGCTATTGTACGTATCCCGTGGTAAAAGTGCTATTCATGAGTTGTTGGAGGGGAAGAGGAAGTAGGGATGCGATGCAATCAATTGGAATTAGGGTTTCCGATGTCTCTCGTGGCCGCTGTTATTCCTCCCGCAGATCGTGTACTTACCAACCGCAATCATATGGGTGTACTTTGATCTTTTAATTCAATTTTTATCCCCATGTTGCTTTATTGGTTTGCCGTTGCTTTTGGTAACTCAGATCTATGTGTGTTTTTCCCCGATCCGTATTAGCATTATTAATCTCTGGTCGGTGGAGACTGATTATTAAGTTCTTTACGAAATCTGCATTGTTTCAAGTTGTTTCATGACTTGCAAAGGTGTGTATTTTGCCACTTGTCAATTTGGCATCTTTTTCTGCATCTTCAATCTCTTCTCTTGAGCACATTACACTGACTGATGGAATTCATTAGTTTTATCCTCCCCAACCAAGGTCTTTAAAACAGAACTTTGGCATATCAATAGTACATCGTTTATTTGGAAGATGGCAATCATATTTAAATTCCTCTATTTAAGGGGTCAATGTTTATTTTTTGGGTCTCAACTGAGCGAATGCATAGGGCTTTCCCTTCTTGTAGAGCTCACTGAATATTCTGTCATACTTTTCATGATTTCTTAATTTAAGGGCAATCTGAATCCTATTTTGCAAAGTATATTTTATTTCATAGTATGAGGTTACTGGCTTAGTCGAATGGTTGAGTTTCACCATGTTAGATCAGTGGGACTGCAAATCGTTAGCAATATGAATGAGCCTGAATTCTTGGAGTTATTTCGTCTTTCGAAAAATTTCCTTTTACCTTTGTGTGCTTATGGTTAGTTGGGAGAATTTGTATGAGTAGTCTTTACTCTTTATCGATGGAGTCATTTTTGTGTTCCTACATGCAATAGCAAATTCTATTCAGGCAGTAGCAAATTTTTGGAGTTATTCCATTTTTGTGTCAATGGAAGTGATTTAATCCCAGACTACGTAGGAAATGGTCCAGACTTGGTGAGGGAACTATTCAGAGTTGCTGATGATCTCCCACTGTTGATTGTGTTTATTGACAAAAGTGAGGTAGTTATATAAGCACACAAACAAAATCGAAAGCCTTGATCCTGCTGTGCTTCGGCCTGGTCGAATAGATAGAAAAATTGAATTTCCACTTCCTGACATTAAGACAAAGAGGCGCATTTTCAGGGTACTTACATGGCTTAACCAAACAACTACATGAATTAGTCCGGATACTATGAAACTTCTTGACTTACCAATCTTGTTATGCGTGAAATGCAGATACACACTTCAAGGATGACTTTGGCTAATGACGTCAACATGGAAGAATTTGTTATGAACAAGGATGAATTTTCTGGAGCTGATATAAAGGCAATATGTACTGAAGCTGGTTTGCTTGCTTTAAGAGAGCGCCGTATGAAGGTGAGACAATTTATTACCCAAGTGATTAGCTGCATGAACTGCATCAATTCCACTTATCATGTTGATTAATGCACAAGGCCTCAACTAATTACAATTTTCTCAAAATCTTGGTGTTCATTGAGGTCATTGAACATCGGCCATTCGATGAACGATCAAAAGTCTGGATCATCTTACACTTAAAAAAGTCATTTTTACATTTACTTTTGATATCATCTTACACTTAAAAAAAGTATTTCTACACCTACTTTAATTTCAATTTATCCAAACCGTTGATCATCGATCGGACGGCGAAGGGAGCTCACTACACGCATGTAGTGAGTTTTCCCATTACATGCCCCCAGATCCTAATTTATGAGGGGAAAACGGATTTTTACATTTTATTATTATCCGGTCTGCAGAATATTTTCTTTTCATGTCAATAGGTTTTTGAATTTAAGAGTGCATTTTAAAAAAGATGGATTTCTAATTTTCTCAAATGAATGCGAGTAGTTTTTCCCATTAAGACTTGTTTTGCAAGTGCATATAACTCATTCGTCACGCTCTGTTTTATTTGGGAGTGAGATAAGAATGGTTGGGGCTGGTGTTAGTACTGGGTACAATTAGGGGGTTGTTGGCCATGAGATCCGTAATTTAACATTTCCAGTAAATAAAATACTCCCAAGATGACTACAAGAAGACAAAAAAGTCATTTCCTCTTCTATTGCTTTCTTCATGCTTTAAAAGGAAAGATTCTTCATTCTCTTCCTTTTTTGTCTTACTAAGCATAGTGGTGGCTCTAAATCTTTCAAAATACATTGCATTTGATCACCTAAAGTTGACAGCTGGTAAAAAAACAAAATCTCACGCCAGAAAATATGTACAGTTGTTTCATCTAGGGATAAGCCCAAATCAAATCTATAGAGCTGACATTTATTGAGGGTAGGATTAGGATTACAATCACACAAAGGCTAAAATAGCTAATTTGCTATATAAGTGAGGTTCCCTGAGATATTTTTGCACCAACACCTTATAGTTCTCGCCCCTTTGTTGACTAAGGTAAGAAAGAGTAATTTTTCAGCACCTTATGTATTTTCGTGTATTGTATTATATTGGAATTGAGGCTCTAGAAGCTTGGAGCCGTAAGGGGACTTTTGAAAACTTCCTGCTGGTCTCTCTCAAGTCCCATTGTATGCCACATCTAAAAGAAAAAAAAAAGTTGGCATACTATGTGGTCTCTCTCAAGTCCCATTTAATTCTCGCTGTGCTGTTTCTCAAACTTCATTCTGAAACTCTCTTTCTGCTCATCCGTCTTAGAATGAACTCATGCAAGTTTTGTACCATGTTTTACGAACTAGAGTTATGACTGCTGCTCTTCGAGAGCGTACATTCTGTTGCTCTTTCAAATGTAACAAGAAAAATAAAAAGATGCAGATAATGAGAAATGAGGGACCCGAAGTAATTGCAAACAACTCTTCTCACCTTGCAGGGGACAACGACTCTTGCAAACTGTAGGCCCGGATCTCACTGCTTTGTCTACTAAGGTAAATACAGTGCCATAACATCAGTCTGTTAAATATATTGTCACATTGTATCCTAAATTTAGAATCATTTTTTTTTGGCAAAAATGTCATAAAAATGTATTACAGGAACTTGTTGGACTGGTGCACAGACTTCGGTTCTACAAAGCTCCCTTGACACGGTTAGCCCCCTGAAATTTGAACTTCTACTTCTCTTCCAAAGATCAGATTACCGGTGTATCAATTTTCTACTCCTCTTCTTTTAATCTCCTGTCATCTGTGTTACTCTTTAACTTCTACTTTACTTCTATGACAAATAATTGCTAGGCTTGTTAAATAATTGTAGCTTGGTATGTCGAACCGGAATACAAAACCCACCCAATACTCAACCTTGTCCCAAATACAAAAGGATCAGATTAATGCACGCCGAAGAGAACTTTATGCCCAGAAGAAGAATTTGAAAACTAATAAACTGAAGGAAGCTGATGAAGATGAGGAAGCTTGCCCAAATATAACCGATGAGCAAGTTTATAGTCCTTCGCAAAACCAAAGTGCCACAATTTATGAGGAAGGTATAACTTAACCCTAAATAGTATTTTCTTCCCATGATTTCTGGGTCTAGGCTTGATGACTGTAGCAACCGAAATGTAATAGGCTCCTGTTCAACAAAGTCTAGCGTCCCCAAAAAGAAAGGATCTCCCCTGCACAATGTAACAGCAGGTGTTCCCAAGCCTCGCAAGATACCCCAGAAGCCTTTTACTTTGCCTACAGTTCCATCGTGTCTCCAGTGCCATGCAAAAAGATTTCCATATGAACTTGATGGCTTTTGTTGCTGCAAAGGCGAAGTACGCCGATTTTGGGGTTAGTGAGGTCAGAAAATAGATCCATGGGCAAGTTATTCTTTTTATTTTCTAATCTAAGCCAATAATAGGCATGTTATTATTTTCGTGATTCTATCGACTCTAATAAATGAAACAAATTCATGGCTTCATCACATAGTAGGATCATCAACAGATGAGTGGAAGTCGTTGACCTAGGTTAATAAATGAATCTGATATTTTTTTACTATGCAAAGGAAGTCATTGAGACATTTCAACAAACATGTATTATGATAGATAACTACAATCAAATAAAATAACTTAGACTACCACAACCTTTTTGCATGCACTTGAATTGACGTTATTGGGAGTCCTGTGGTGATTCTAACCACTCTAATACTTACCTTCAAAGCTGTGCTTGAGGAAGGAGTAGTAAAAGATCTTTTCGATCCAATCTTCCAGGTCTTTTTCATTATTCCATTCCCGGACATCTCCCAATGGCCAGTCGCTGAATTTTTGGATGAAGTACGAATTCGGTGTGTATATCAGATTGTTTGCCTGTCCTTGTTTTTCTATTGTTACCTGCTCACGATGGTGAGAAGCAGTTTCAACCAAGTAACACCCTCCACTGGGCTGTGTTTGGTCTTTGTAGGGTCTGTAAATGCAACGAACAAAAGGGCTGTTTTATGGCCATTATGCTTCCTCAATACCGTTGAAAAAGGAAAGGATATCAGGCGACGTGAAGTAGAGGCGAGCGGGTGGGGAAGGTGAGGAAGGGGTTTGACGGAAAGGAAATCATGGCAAGTTTTGTGCAGGCGAGGAAGTGGGGAAGATGATCAAGGGGCTTGGTTTAGTTTGTTTGTACAGGATTAGATTCAATGTTTATGGTCTCTTCTCCATTAATAGGTGTACCTGTGCATTTATTAGCTTGTATATCTATATCGTCTCACCACGCGGGGAACTTATCTCTTCAAAATAGGAAGATGGTAACTAGGGATGGAACGGGTAGGGTATGGATTGGAAGACCTATTCCATATTCGATACCCGATTTGAGGGTCTTTCACCATCCTCGCCCCCATCCTCATTGGAAATATTAGATAAAGAATCAAATCCACCTCCCTTTGGGATTGGGGATAGCTCGAATATACTCATATTCAAACAAAAAAAAAAAAAAGACGTCAAGAATAAAAATAAATTGATCTTTTACATTTATGAATATAATCTTAATTGATATTCTTTGAATATGAATCAGTCTATGGTATGTAGTAATTGATAAAATTTGCTAATTAAAGAGGTAATTATTTATATATATAATTATACTTAAGATTTATACGCCTGTTCCTATTTATATGTATATGTATAATATAGTACTCTCTCTATCCGAACAAATTAAAAAGTTATAGAGAGAAATATTTTTTGAGCACTTTAATTTGGTATAAAACAAATTAAAAAGTTATATAGAGAAACATGTTTTTTAGAGGCTTGAAATTGCACGTATTTCTATATGGTTCACCTAAAAAGGGATGGAGGGAGTATATGTACTATGTATAACCAGGTGTGGGGTGGGTATGGGGCGGGTTCGGGTATTTAGGGATGGGGATTAGAAAATCATCTCCTCTCCATACCCGAGCGGGTGCGGGTTTTCCCTTTTTTTAGCACCAATTGCTAAAAGCCAATTTTCCATCTTATTTTTGCTGCAAGTCTGGGCGTGGCCCAAACTTCTTTTCCTTCACGTCTCTCCACGTACATAGCCATCTCCGTCACGGCTCTGCAAATACAGACTTCTTGAATATATCCGAGTTCAAAATGGATCGTCACCGTAAAATTTACGGCCTATTCCTTCATCAAATTGACGGGTCCGACGGTGAGGAGATAAGAATGATGAAGAATAAGATGCAGGATCTACTTCTTGGGTTTCAATTGCTCATATCTGGAGAATGATAATGTCAGTTTGTAAGATGCGAAAGTTGTATTTGCTTCATAAAATGGGGAATGATAACACGTGTCTCATATTTATGTTGCACCTGAGTTGTTCTTGGAACTGCAAGTACTATTTTTGGAGACTTATTTTTGCTTCATAAAATCTTTTTATTTATGCTTTTTCCAACCTTCCTTGAACCCCAGCTAAGGGCCACATCTTGTCCCGGGCTTGTTGATCATCCCAAGGTATTAGTTTCCTGAGGGTTACTTGTGTTGGGACTCTGCAATAAGGACTGCATCATTTGTTCATTATAAAATCCTGCTTTTTTTAGTTGCAAATTTAATTTCGGTTTTATTTCTAATATGAAAACGAGAGAATAAGAAATAAACATTTAGAGATTCGCAATATTTTAGCCTACCAAAAAATATTGGGTGGATTACTAAATTTTTTTATCAGAAGGAAATTGCAAATCAGAATAACAAAATGCCTCTTGTTCGTGTACTTCCTCTATCCAATAGATCTCTATTAACAGTTTAATTCGTACACCATAATAAAAGAGCCACTAAAGCAACAACAAAATACGTGAAGGTGGTGAATCTTGCGAACACACAATGAGCACAATAGTCCATGCGTGCACGGAGTTTTAAACTAGTTTGATTAATACAATAGGAACTCCAATGTGTACCCATTAGTAGTCCAAAAAAATAAATAAGCCCATTACAATATACAAGCCTAACTTTCCAACTCCAAAGAAATGAAATAAACCTTAAAGCCCAAAAGAATAAAATAAAGCCCAAAAGAAAATAAACCCTAATTCAAAAGGAGAGAGAACGCAGAGTCTTTATTCACAGTTCACGGAGCAACTCATCTTCTTCACGAGTGACGATCGTCGGCTTTGAAACAGCGCCGCAATCAGGTACGTTTCTTTCCTCCTCTCTTCTTCTTCTTCTTCTTCGTCGTCGTCGTCGTTGGCGGCGGCAGCGAACGAATCTGCAGTAGTCATCTTAACCTTGGACGGTTTTATACTTGGACGTTAACATTGAGAAACTTGGTTAGTTCTAAAATTTTGGTTTGTTAGATTTGTTTCACTTACTGAGTAGTAGCCCGAAGTTGACACATTTACATACTTATATATAAGGAACAATCGTGTCTGTTTATGCATGTTAACTTGTGCCATTTCTGATGCTTGAGCTGTGAGTCTGTGATCTATTGATTATACTTTTCTGTTCAACATGGGTTTGTTTCTTGATTTGGAGGGCTTTGAGAAAACCCACTCTATTGGCTGCCCGAAGTTAAGGCTGTAACACGGGGATCCTAATTCTCTCTGCGCTTCGTCCGTTTTCTTAACATGCTAATTCACTAATTGCAGTGCAGATACGTATATTTTTGTCTAATGGTTTAGCCAGGCAATTTGTTCATCTTGTTTTTGGTATGGTTGACTCAACTATTTTGAGGTTATAAGTTAGTTGAATGACAATAGACTGGTCAATGGCGATATAGGTTTACAGTCCATTCCATTGTTTTCTGAAACATCGTGATATATTTTTTGTCTGTGATATTTGGCTTGCATTTTGCTTCTGACTAATGAGATCTTTGTGCTCAGCTTGATCGTATTTTTACACTCAATCTTTTATGTTGTGATCTATCGAAGCAGGTTGAAGATAAAGGATCTTCAAGAAGAAGAAAAATGTCGGGGTATGTCATTTCACTTTGTAATATTGTTCTTCTGTGGCTAAACAGAGTGCATCTTTGCTCTATAGCACGTGGTTTTGTGGGATGTCTGAGCACAAGTTGTGTAATCTTGGTGACATTTCTACTACCTATGTTTTCATTCGAGTGGTAACTTTGAGAACCAAATTTCAGATTAAGAGGGCGCAGGAACTTTTTTTTTGGTTTTGTTAACACTCACCGTAGGCTGATTGTATTGAGGGGATGTCCCCTTTCTTTGGGTAATGGATTTACTCTTTTGAGTACATTTATTCGTGCAGTGAAGAGGTGGTCGTCGCAGCAGAGGCACCTGCTCCGGCTCTTGGTGAGTCTATGGATACCATGACAGCTTTGCAGCTTGTCTTGAGGAAATCGTTGGCTCATAGTGGGCTTATTCGCGGTCTTCATGAGGGTGCAAAAGTGATTGAAAAGCATGCTGCACAGCTTTGTGTATTGGCGGAGGACTGCAACCAGCCAGATTATGTTAAACTTGTGAAAGCACTTTGTGCTGACCACAATGTGAGCTTGATAACTGTTCCAAGTGCTAAGACTCTTGGAGAATGGGCCGGCGTAAGTTAAATTCTTGTACTAACTGATTACATCTTGACGATTCACTGTGCATCTTTCTTGCTCTCTTGTAATTTTGTTGATTGTTCCCTTGTGCGGTTGTGCCCTTCAAGTGCTCAATCAGTTGTTATGATATATCAAAATGATAAGGTCTGTTACCCCTTGTTCTTGATTGAAAGAGGTTAATTGCGCTGTCTAGTAAGGAGGCCAGTTGCGTCCAGCAATAAAACTGCACATCTTATCTAGCATTTGGCTTGTGATCTTCCACATGAGTTAAATGCTGCATTTGGTCTGTTACCCCTTGTTCTTGATTGAAAGGGGTTACGAAATAGGAGTTTGTTTCATGGGTTGCAGGTGACCCTTTTGAAACAAACTTTATGTTGCGCTTTCATCTTAAGTATTTATGTTTATTTGCCATTTACTGGTTGTCGGGTTGGAATATGTAGGCTGAGAAGTATGTGTTCAAACCAAACCTTGTTGAATAGATTCTTTTAATTGCGCTGTCTAGTAAGGAGGCCAGTTGCGTCCAGCAATAAAACTGCACATCTTATCTAGCATTTGGCTTGTGATCTTCCACATGAGTTAAATGCTGCATCTGTTGCCCTTCCAAAAATTAGTTGTCTAATGCATCTAGGCTGCATGTTTTGAGTAGATATTGTGCAGCAGCAACTTGTCGATACCTTCCATCAGATTCCGTTAATTTGCCACTGTAGATATTTGACGACTTCGTTTTTAAGGCTTTTTGTACCATTGACATGCAGTTGTGCAAGATTGATTCCGAGGGTAAGGCAAGGAAGGTAGTGGGTTGCTCTATGTTGGTTGTGAAGGTATGAACCTGAAGGAATTACTGAACTCTTCCAACTCTTCTACCTTTTCATGTGAAGCTCACTTTCTTTTTCTTCTGCAGGATTATGGGGAGGACACGGAAGGTCTTCATATTGTTCAGGAGTATCTCAAGTCTCATTGAGTGACCATCAAGGGACCTCTTCGATTAGGCATGCATTGGAGTTTCACTAGAAACCTGGCCTCTTGTTGTTTTGGGAGACTGGTTTTAGGAAATTTTTTATGTTCTGAGTACCCCTATTTGTAGAAGAGGAAAAGATTTGGTTATCCCATGTTTGCAATTGTTTGCTTTTAGCGTACGGTAATGTCTGCTATCCTTACTATTGGATCAAGATATGTTAAATGTTTTTGGAATCTAAATTCTGGTTGATAATCTATTGAGTATCAGTGCATGTTAATTGAAGATGGGGAAAACAGCAGCCTTCCTAGCTAGCAGTAAGCATATTTTAACGCCAGTCCGATATGGCCTTTTTCCCAAGCTGAATGAAATCTTATTAACCTTCAGATTAGAGAAATGTTGCATGGACGTCCATGCAATGAAACAGGTTCTTCTCGTAAGCCTATTTGGACGCATATTACGGACGCAAATGTGTATGGACATCTCTGTCTTGGATCAGTGCATAGCACCAACACCGAACCCTTCTGTCCATAGCATTTAACTTTTCTTGAAATGATAGAGCTCACAAGCGCTTACCCATTTTTTTACCCAATTTTGGGTGAAAATTTGGAACCCTTCTACAGGTACTGACCGGCGGCGGGGACCCCATTGTGGGTCCCAAACGATCAATCCGAAATGGGGTGATTTTGGATCGAGATCATAGGACCGTCTGATTGCATCGATTTCCGCTTAGGCCCACTCGGAATTCGATTTTGAGATGGATGAAGGGTTTGGATTGATCGTTTGGGACCCACAACGGGGTCACCAACACCATCTATACACTGTCTGTACAAAGGGGGATCTGTACCCTTGTATTTCCGGAAATTTTGTGTCAAAAGCTTTATTTGGGTATGTGTTTTCTAATGCCATACTCATTATTTTCTTCGCCCAAATCTAGTGTTTTATAAGCTTTCCCTCCAAAATTTGAGTCAGAATGGCACATTTGCAATTAATGAAATATTGAAAAGAGGAATTTAGGTGGATCCAAAAAAAAAGAAAAAAAGAAAGAAAAGGGATTTAGAAAAAGGGTTAAGATTTTGGTCTCCTAAATTAGGGTAAGAAAAAGGATAAAACTCAAAATGGGTAGGGATATGGGTATGAAATTGGACAAAAAATTGGTACCAATCTGAATTGGACTTTTTAGCTACATTTATTTATTTATTTATTTGTTATGGGACTTTTCTAGAGACTCCAAATGGGGTGATATGCCGGTTTAAGGGTGGGCATGTGACAAATCCTTATTAGGGCTTGCCTTTCAAGTTATTTTTATTGTTTTTAAAATTTACATCTATGTTGGTGATTTTGTTTCTTGGAAACGCGAAGGGCCTCATTTTCAAGAATCTCTCGTATCTCCCAAAAAGCCAGAGCCGGCATGTAGATGTCAATTGGGGATATCGCTATGTTGGAAGCCTTCACCGGGATTGTGGGGCCCACTCCAGGTACCATTGTTTGATCCGAACCATTTATTTTGTTCGTCTCGTTAAGTATGTATACCACATAAAAATTCAAGTTGATCTGATATCGGTTATGTTTTAAGACTGCACTCTTCATGAAAAATGAAACAATTAAAGAAATCCTTATATGTTTTTTTCACAAAACTACAAGTTAAATGACGACTCATCAAATAGTAACTGATCTATACTATAAGTAAGTTGGGTATTGTAACCTTTCCAATTACGGGTTATGCAATACGACATTGATAAAGGCAACTTAGGAAAATTCGGTTTTGATTGGGCGGTAAACGGTGGCGTGACACCTCGTTGGAGTGAAAGAAACGGTGAGTTTAAGTTGATTCTTTACGATAGAGAGCTTGCTTCTTCATCAATCCCACCAATTCAAAAGGCTATTATTATGAGCTGTATAGAATGATTCTTTCTTTCCCCCGCACGTCATCCCTCTGATGGCTCGTTTAGACGCCAGATTAGTCTTGGGGTATTATATATGGAGGGGATAATTAGGTAGTAAGTGGTAATATATATATATGGAGGGTAGTCTTACAGTGATGTGACATTTATCGATGAGGATTAATTAGTATTTGATTTGGATGATTTTGTTAATATGGTGAGATTAAATAGTACGTACTTGGTTTGGATGGTAGTTGAAATGGGCCTATAAGGATGTAAAAAAACTACTCCCTCTGTCATTTTTTAAGTGATCATTATCAGAATACGTGCAATTTCAAACTCCTAAAAAACATATTTCCTAATATAAATTTTTAATTTTTTTATATCAAATTAAAGTGCTCATTGAGTACTTTAATTTGATGCAAATTTTTTTTAAAAAATATGCTATGGAAGTACATTTTATAACGGCTAACAAAATACATATTTCCCAAACCTATCATTTAAAAATGGACGAAGGGAGTATCATAAAGATAAATTTGCTCTTGTGCATGCCCGTTTTACATTTTATGCGTTTTTTTTACTTATATCAAATACAAAACTTATTTATTAGTTACACATGTAAATAAATAAGCTAATAACTAAATTTCGATAAATTTATACAAAATAAAAATGATTAGATATTTAAATATTTTTAAAAATATTTTTAAAATATTTTAGGAATATAAATTTTATATACAATATTTTTTAAATATTTTAGGAATATAACACCTAATATGTTTTAATTATTTGTAATTTACATATTAATTTTATAAATTTTTATATTATACCTGAACATTGTAAAGCCAACTCAACAAGCCAACAATGTTATTTATGGACACCCCAGGGGGTGTCCATATCTATGACCCCCTAATACCCCCTAAAAAATGACCATTGTACCCCTTTTAATACCCCCGCCCAATACCCCTAATATTGGTATTACTACTGCTATGTATTGTTGCCATTGGTGCAAATTCTAGTTTTTTTTTTTGGCTTTGCAATTTTCTTCGAATCAAAAAATAAAATATTTTCGCCCATAAGTTTTTAGTTTTTTTTGGCAGCAAATTAAACTATTCATAGAGATCTTTAATTTGATACAAAAAAATTTAAAAAAAAATTATACTCTTTAGTATTTTACATTATTGGTATTGAGTAGCTTTGCAATATACTTCGGATAAAAAATAATGTACTTCCGCCCATAATTTTTATTTTTTTTGCACAAAAGTTGTGCTTTTTTTAAGCCTTTGTAATTAAATTTTGAATAAATTAATACAATTATTTGAGAGTTAATTAGTTATTATATCTTATTTGTTGACAAGTGTAATAAATTAATAAGTTTTGTATTTAACATTTAAATAACGCTTAAAGTTTAAATTGGGCATGCATAAGGGCAAATTTGTCTTTTGACAGTTTTTTACTTCCTTATACCACCATATTACCAAAATCATCCTAACCAAGCACTACTTAACCCCTCCATAAATATCACATCAATGTGGGGTCACCCTCTATACATATTACCCCCTACTATCTTATCCCCCCCTCCATATATAGTACCCCTAAAAATAATACCTCATCCAATCGGGCTCTTACATGAGTAATATTTAGTCCGGGTGATAAATAATACTCCTGCACTTTTTCTTGCCAAACCAAACCATAGCAATGGGCCCGGGGATATTTTTTACCCCTGAAATTTTGACCCCCATTAACACCCATCCAAACAAGCTCTGAGGGAGATGTTTCTTGGGTCAAATTTCTTGAATTCCGTTTTCTTCATTACTTTTCCTGATACATATGATCAATGCTAATGTTTATAAACTTATATACTCTTCATTTGGTAAGGCAGAAGCTTATGGAATGGAATTCTTTGGTCCAGCTATACCTATGGCCATCTTATCAGTATTTGTGTCCAAGTTAACTTATTGTTTTGCCATGATATAAAATTGCAATACCAACTTAAAAAGCAGAATCTTACTGGCAAAAGAAAAATTGGTGAATTTTGTCACCATGTTGCTTATGATATGCCAGTTAATTACCCATGGAAACATCGTAAGGAATCTATTTCTAATTAATCTTCTAAACCATATAAAAAATCTTACGATAAAAATTATTCTAAATCCAAACAGCCAAAGAATAAGGGGAAAATAAATCTTGCCCCAAAAGAAAATCAAAATCCGAAGCCCGCTGTCACAAATGTGGGAAAATTGGTTATTGGTCAATATGCCAATAAATGTCTTCTAATAAAAAAGAAGTTAAATGAACTTCAAAAGGCCTTAAAATTCAATTACGTAAATTATTTCTTAATTCTGATGGTTCTTTTGAATCTGGAAGCGAGGACTTGAATGGATTGGGCTTTTCATGTTTTTCATCTGAATCATCATCCTCTCCTACAAGAGCTTGCACAGGACATTGTTGTTCTGCTGAGAAAGATCATTGGAATGTTTTTGCTGATATAAATGGGTTAATTAAGCTTATGTAGAGACATCAAAATTTGGGATGGAAAATGTTTTAAGCCCAGCCCTGCCTTGGGCAATTCCGATGATGAAACAATTCTGTATGCTTTGATGAGGAACGAGAAGCTGTATGAACTATGTGGAACTCTTACGAAGAAGAATGCCTTAGAATAAAAGCAAAATTATTCCTATAGATAGGAGTAATATTGAGTTTGCATCTAAATTCCCTGATGAAATTAGAGACAAAAGCAATTTCCAATCCGAAGAATAAAAGCAAACTTGCTTACTTAGTTTCCTATCTTTGTCTTTATTCTTGCTTGCAACTGATCCTCTATGTATCCAAATTTATCGATGCCATAGTATGGTCAGACTAGCTTACGCGTGCGTTACTCAACTAAGTCCGGTTGTTGAGTAGACTATCAAAATTATATTCTTGCTTTCTCTCTCTCTTTCTCACTTGCAATTCCCAATCCGAAGAATAAAAACAAGCTTATATATATATATATATATATATATATATATATATATATAGGGAGGGCTTCTAGTCCGGACCTCCCGTTTCCGGACCTCCATGATCCAAATTTTTTTTTGACGATCCGAGCCGTCCAATGTGTTCAGAAGGTGTTTTCAAGGGTCCTTCGCGGAAAATCTTAAAAAAACAATACCGGGAAGGGCTTGATCCAAGCAGTTTTCGCAAAAATATATAAATACAGTTTTTGCGAAAAACCTCTTGGATCAAGCCCTTCCCGGTATTTTTTTTTGAAGATTTCCCGCAAAGACCCTTGAAAACACCTTCTGAACACATTGGACGGCTCGGATTTTCCAAAAATAATTTGCAACACAAAAAAGCGATGTTTTTCTTATTTCCGGGAGGTGTGGACTAGATAATCCACTAATATAATTTATCGATGCCATAATATGGTCGTATTAACTGACGCCGTAAGTAACTCAACTAATTTCAATTGTTGAGCAGACTATCAAAATTCTATTCTTGCGATCTCTTCCTCTTTCTCTTTTCTCTTGCAATTCGCAATCCGAAGAATAAAAGCAAGCTTATATAGTTAGTTTTGTATCTTTATCTTTATTCTTGCTTTCGATTGATCCTATATACAGACAAATTTATCAATGCCATAATATGGTCGGACTATCTTAAGTGTACGTAACAATGTTGTAAAACCCGGACAGAACAATTTTTTGGAACCGGCTTATTTAATGAAAACCGCTCCCATTATAAATGGTTTAATCGGCAACCTGTATGACCCGTTCACTGGAGAGCCGAACCGCAGAATATTAAAACATTTGTTTGGCTTTCATTTTTGAAAAATTAAGTATCTCTAGAAGTTCACTGTTTTCGCCATTCGTGTTTTTTTTAATGATTTTTTTTCTTTCATATTTATTCTTTTATTTTTTGAAAAAAATTATTAAAATATTTAAACTATTGAATAAAGATGAAAAATTATGCAATTCTATACAAGACTACTATGTAAAAAACTACCAACCAAACAAAGCTACGTATGTTTTCGCCTGCCTGGACGTGTAGCCCCTTCTATATATACGGGTGAATAAAGGAGGTTAACCCTTGTGGTTTACTAACATCTAACAACAACTAACTCTACTGATATATATCGAATAGCCTTGGGTCTAGAGCCGACAAGTGCACGCCAGTCACCAACCCGACCGAAGATAACTTTTAATTTTGAAAAACTTCTTTTCCCATACTCAACTGTAATCGGTACATGTAAGGGCCTTAAATATTTGGCCTATTTTCATGTGTATGTAGCAAGCTTAAACAAAAAGTAATTAGACCTAACGTATATGAAGGTTTTAAATATTTGGAGGTCAATATTTTTCATAATTTTTGGAGACCCGAAACTGCAACTTCATTGGCTTATGCCATAAGCTTGCTCCGGTGACCATACCATGCCACCACAGCACTTTGGCACGCCATTTATCTATCGTAGAAAGGCTTTGTTTGTAGTGAAGTGAAGTACTAGTATTAGTATAAAGACTGAGTACGTGGCCTCCATTTCTTTTCCCAACTGATGTGGGAATGGCAGAAAGTGTATTATATACGTGTGTTTCTTGAAGAATATCAACATATATTATATATTTATATACCATACTTCAATTCCTCAACTTTCACTTTCAAAAAGTTCATGGCCACGTATAGAAATATGGGGTAAATATTTGGAGGTCTAGATCTTGCTTTTGGTTTGATTTTTAGGTAACGATTGAAGGGATAAATGGAGATAATAATTAGAAATATGGGGTAATAATAGGGGAATAACCGAAAAAAAACTGGTCTTGAAACCCAAACCGAAAAAACCGGTTCTTGGGTTTGGTTTTTCACAATTTTTTGGGATCTAAAACTGCGGTTTCGTTGGCTTATGCCTTAAGTTGACTCTATCGTAGAAAGTCTTTGTTTGTAGTGAAGTACTACTATTATTATTACTCCCTCCGTCCCGCAAAGTTTGACACTTTCGGGAGTGCGTGCCATTTTTAAATTGCCTATATCTTTCAATTCATAACGTTTTATGTGATTTTCAAAACTTTGTTCAAAAGATCTAATTGAAATCTATCAAACGAGATCCATATTGCTTATATAAAACATTACAGATTAAAAGAAATAATCAATTTTTTCATAGGGCTGGAATAGTGAAAGTGACAAACTTTGCGGGACGGAGGGAGTAGTATATAAAGACCGATTGGCGTTCATTTCTTTTGCCCACTGATGTGGGAACGGCAGAAAGTGTACAATGTACGTGTCTTTTGTTAAAGAATATTGTCCCGTATTGCTTGCTGATGGAATGAGTGATCACTTAATATAATGTTGGATCTCTCCACTCATTGCCAATTGGTTTAGAGTTTGATATAACGTTTCCACATGGTATCAGAGCGAAGCCCATTCCACCCCACATTAACAAATAATAATAAATAAAATACAATTCACACCCCACAATGACAGACCAACAAAAAAAGCTGCACGATGATAGGACCCAAAAAAGTGGTCACACGTAACAGACCTAAAATGCGGCTACACGTGAGGAGGATGCTAAAGAATATTGTCCCACATTGGTTGGGGATGGAATGAGTGATCACCTAATATAATGTTGGACTTCTCCACTCATTGTCAATTAGTTTTGAATTGGATATAAAATTTCCACATGTTTCTCGAAGAACATCAATATACCATGCTTCAATTCCTCAACTTTCACTTTCAAAAAGTTCATGGCCTCGAAACTATTATTATAGCATGTCTTCTGCCGGTTAGCCGGTTGTTGCAAGTTAACCAAGGCCTTCTCACTTCACTATAAATAGACGGTCTGCATGGCATGCTAAGAACATCTATACATTCCTCAAATACCCCATTCTCACACAGTATTAAGCTAGATCTTGAGTTCTTGACCACTTGTTTTACACTTTCACAAACCACAATCCAACGATATGTCACACATCAATAACCGACCCCGTAAGTGGATCCCGGTGGGCACGTGGAAGGAAGAAACCCGAGCCCCGGCCCTGAAGGCGGCGCTAGCCGAGTTCATATCCACCTTAATCTTCGTCTTCGCCGGCCAGGGCTCGGGTTTGGCTTTCAGCAAGATCACCAACCATGGCACCGCCACTCCCGACGGCCTTGTCGCTGCCGCGTTAGCCCACGGTTTTGGTCTGTTCGTGGCCTTGTCCATCTGTTGGAAAAACTCCAAGGGCCACGTTAACCCTGCCGTCACATTTGGCGCATGTATTGGGGGCCATATTACTGTCCTGCGGGGACTGCTTTACTGGATTGCTCAGTTGCTGGGGTCTCTTGTGGCTTGTTTGTTACTTGAGTTTGTCACCCATATGGTAAGTTTATCACTACCAAATAGATAAATATTCTAGTGTTTAATTTTGAAATTAAACTTGTTGGGTGATTTTAATAAAAAATAATTACTTGTTGGGATGGGCTTAATCCTCCATATTCCTCCACTCTATTCAGAGCTCAAATCGATGATCTCCGAAAAAAAAAAAAATTAACACTATATTGATAGGTATATGAATAACTCTGTATGGTTATTTTGTAAAATGTGGTTTAAGTTGAAAATTATAGTTGTATTCCACCTTATGCAAGTTATTCATTTTCAGTCGGATGATCAAGTTAACTTTTGGCAGAGATTTTCATCTTTGTAGAATGTGGTAAAATAACGGTATAGATCATCAATGTGAGCTTAAAATGGAACCATAAAGAGGAAGTATGGAGATTGGAGAAGTATGGATGGTACATGGGATAGCTTTGAACAATATATATATATTTTATGTTAATATATAAATAGAGCCGGCTTATGGGCGTTGCTCAAGCCGGCTTATGGGTTTGCCCAATAAGCCTGGGCTTTAGGCCCACAAAAAATATAAAATTTGGAGCCTCCAATTATTAAGGACACCTACATATATATGCTAGGCCTAGATAATTTTTGTGTAAGCCATGTCTCAAGTTAAAATTGATAAAAACTTATCTTCGGTCAATTATGTCAAAAAAAGATTAAATGGATTGGCAATTTTGTCCATTGAAAAGAATATGGTAAAGAAGCTTGATTATGAAAACTTAATTAGTACGTTTGACGCTAAGAGTGCAAGAAAACAAATGTCCAATGATGGATTTTGAATATTGTAACGGTTGTTTATTTTTGAATAACTATAGGTTTATATTTTGTAATGCTCAATCTTTTGAAATGTTTTTATAAAGACTCCTTATTAACTAACTTTTGTATGCAAAATATAGCGTGGGTCTCGTTTAACGAGTTCGATTCAGGCCTCCGAAATCTATGAGCTGACTCTGTAGATAAATATTTTTAGTGTTAATAATTTTGATTTTGGGCTGTTTTTGTTAATAAGAGTTTGTGCTCTGCTACAAGTTTTTTATACACTTGAATTTCGTCATTTACAAAAATTGTTTTAGCATTATCACTATCCTGCTTTATATTATGATTCTCTTCATTGTTTCGGTGTGGTGCAGACTACAGAGGCTTTCTCGCTATCTTCAGGAGTAAGCGTAGGGAACGCGCTTGTCTTAGAAATCATAATGACCTTCGGCCTTGTCTATACTGTGTATGCAACCGCAATTGATCCCAAACGGGGCAATTTGGAAATTATCGCACCAATCGCGATCGGGTTCATTGTGGGAGCCAATATTTTGGTGGGCGGGGCCTTTGACGGAGCTTCGATGAACCCGGCCATTTCTTTTGGGCCGGCCTTAGTAAGTTGGTCGTGGGAGAATCACTGGGTCTATTGGGTTGGGCCTCTCATCGGTGGTGGGCTTGCTGCGGTTGTTTATGAGTTGTTTTTCATGACCCATAGTGTTTAGCAGTCATAACTGATGAGTGGTTACATGTGGATCGTGTGATAATTTGAATTGCTGAGTTTTCCGTTTGATTTTAGCAACCCTGATTTTAACAAATGAGTTCACATGTTAAAATCAGAGTTGATTTTAGCAACCTAATTGCTAAAATCATTTGAAAAAATCAGCCTAAGTACCTTTTAACTTTACAGTAGTACACAAATTGAATATCATGAGTAACACTGTAACAATACTTATTTTATCTATACGTAGAGAGTTGATCTGAATAATATTCGTCTTTAATTTTTTTTTTAATGTTTATATATGGATATTCCAAAGTTCAAAAAATATCATATAAGATAGTGCTAAAAACAAGGTTTTGAATCCCATATTGTACCAATATGGGCCGGTACGTACTAGATTTGGGTGAAACTGGTACCTTGAATATTTACCCAAAAAAAACTGGTACCTTGAACGTCAAATACCGTCTCGGTCACTCCCGGCTCCAATACCGGTGATTACAGGCAATTCCGGCCAATCTTGCACGAGATGACAGTAATATGGATTCCGGCTGGTACCCTTTTTTGCACCGACAGTGAGATTTCTACAAAAATAGTCCGGAGCTGGACATTAGAGGGTGAGAGAGGGAGGCGGAAATGTAGTAAAGAACAAAATAGGGAATTCACTTGTCTATGATCACCAACCAAAGTGTTCTATATTTTCTGGGACCTAATATCAGACCGTGTCGAGAGTGCGAATTGATCGATGTTAGCTTCAAATTGCTTTTCCCATTTTCAGTTCCTGAGGTTTTTATGGGTTTCCGTTTTGATGTGTATGTCTTTACAGTTTTAGGAGTTGAGGAAGACAGAGATCATTCATTGTCAAATCAGCTAAACAACAGAGAGAGAGAGAGAGAGAGAGAGAGAGAGAGAGAGAGAGAGAGAGAGAGAGAGAGAGAGAGAGAGATGTCGTACACGGTTCCTTTTTTTACTATTTCCTATTTTTTTTCTCATTCAGTTAATTTTTTGGTGTGTGTGAAATGTATGAGACTACAATAGTTTTGGGTTTGTGGAGGAGAAGGATGGGTTGTATTTGGATATAATAGTTGTAGGGTTTGTGGTGTATGGGTTTTGTTTACAAATTGTAGGGATAAATTAGTCACACCCGAGGGCATTTTGGTCTTATATTTTTTTTAATTTAGTGGGTTGCTAAGTTTGAGAGCCCTACAATGAGACAATGACCAAATTAGCCCTTGAATATCTCATTTAAACCATTTTACCTATTCTGCCCGTTGCAGTATGAGAGTTACCTTGATACAAGATTTTGCCCAACCCTGATTATCGAAGCAAATCGATGACATGGATGCCCCCAAGAGTAGAGATAGTTGATGCCATGCACGTTAAATAACCCCCACTACAACGGAATACGTGATTCTCGGTAAAGATAAAACAGAGCATTACCTATCATGCTACTCCCATGGTGAGCTTTGCAACCTATTTTGCATCAATCCTCATATAGTAGTTGGATGTGCCTAGCCTAGGCATTAGGTATGCCCTTCTAGAGTGATTGTAGCCCTTCCTCCATCAAACGGTGAGAAATCATCTCCCAATAACTCGATTCTTAGCCAAATGACCGATTTTACCATAGAGAGATCTAGCCTTGCGTCAGCGCAGACACATGAATTCGTTTCAACATTCCTTAGATATTGATCCAAGCCACGTTAGAATCAGAGGATGTTGGACCGTTGGATCATCACTAGCCTGTGACGGAACCATGTAAAATCAAACGATTTGGGATAAAAAAAAATCCTTGTAATCGTCAAATTTATTCTGAATCATACCAAACTTCATACTTAGTATTTATGTGAGGCCTTGAGGCCTCAATTCAAGTTTCGTGCGAATCAGAGCTTGTTTGCTAATTTCGGGGACACCGCGTTTGTAAAGACCCATATTTCCTTCTCGTTGTAAATTCGAGATTTATGATGTGTTTCAAAGTACCATGTTGATAGTATTTGAAAAGTCAACTGTATGACTTAGCTGCCGAAAGGGTTGTTTTGACTTTAAGTGTGAAATTTTCTATCTTTATGTTGGCGCATTGAACCGGTCTTTGTGGAAATATTTTTGGAGGCTTCATAGGAAGCCTTGTGCAAGTTGAGAGGGCCTAAGGAGCCATATTTGAAAATACAGTGCTTTGAGATTTCCAAAATTGTTCTTGGTGGAGAGAGTTGACTTTTTATCTATTTCAAATTACCCTCTCTTGGCCCTACCATTGTTTTCTTACTTACATGTAGTGTTTTAAGTTTTATGTAAGTAACTAGCATTTACTTGAAGTGATTGGGGTCGAATCTGTGGAAGAAGGAACATAGTTTTGAAAGTTCGCAGTCAGTACTAGTACTAACAATTTGTCAGTACCGGTACCTAGTGATTAGAAACATCCAATACAGGTACCTATCTTTCCTCATGTCACGCCCTCGAATTTCAACATAATTAAATAAACATTGCTCGATAGCATAACTTCATAATTTCATTCATAAACCTCCAAAAGTCATCTCACCTCGTACCAAGTTCATTACACACAATTAGTCTGGTTCGAGCACCGGTTTCCCATGAATAAACATATGTACAAGTACTTAAAGTTATTACATTCATCCAAAGTCAAAAGGGATGAAAAGAATAAGTTACAAGTTCATCTTTTGCAAAATATGATATATAAAAGATAAGCAAATAACTCCATCATGACAGACACACCGCGCACTAACCAACACATGCTCTGTGCTGGGTACCTGAAATTATTAGGGTGAGCTACACTAGTCCAGTAGAGGTTTTTCTACAAACTCTAAATGCATATGAAATGAGATGTGCATGAAAGAGATATGGTCATCTATCAACTAAAAAATGAGTGATATCGAGATATGAGCCAAATATGCAATCAAGAGTTGTCGTCTCACAAATTGTCATTTCATTCATGTAAATTCCCTTATTCAACTCCAAATGTCCACATGTGCTCATCGTTTATCTCATTTTTCATTTCCAAAACCGTCGTCATTCAATCTTTCGGAAAACTAGAAATTTTGGGTCCTGTAGATCCTGTCGAGTATTTTGGGTCTCGTAAACCCTGCCGAGCATTCAGGAAGTTTCCCTAGGATCTCGTAGCCCTCTGCCGAGATTCATGGGTCTCGTAACCCCTGCCGAGATTCACGGGTCTCGTAACCCCTGCCGAGATTCACGGGCTTTGTAACCCCTGCCGAGATTCACGCATAGGATCACCCAAAAGGGATCCTAGTAACCACAAATCAGCTTTAGGTTCAAAACATTTCTTTTTCAAGTGCCACGTATCCCTCAAGTGTCCCCCAAGTATCCGTAAGGTATACGTTTCAAGATATACTCTTTTTGTTCAAAAATATGTTCATAACCTTTGTGTTACGTTATCACGTGTCAAGTGTACGAGAGTGGCACAACTATCACCAAACTCAAAGGACAACTGATAATGAGTAATGAACACGAGATAGGCACCATGATCAAGTAAGGAAGTTTAGACAAACATTATTTCAAGCCTGCAGTTGAACAAGGGTCGAAAGAGGTTTCAAGCAAAATTGGATTTTAGACACTTGAAGTATTGATACAATTTTCCCTTGATATGGATACCAATTAGTTACGAAACGAATAGACCTAAGGGTATGGATACCAACTTAAATTAGTATCAATACATAGAGTATCCAGTGCAAACAGAACATAGGGTATCGATATTAACTTAAATTGGTATCGATAACTAGAGTGTCTAGGGCGAAAATTTGACAGATTTTCACAAGGGGGGATTTCAACCAATCAACAAGAATACAAAATTTCTCAAGGAAATGCATCAAAACACTGCATAAACAAATATATGGGGTAGAAATGAA
Source organism: Vaccinium vitis-idaea (assembly GCA_963854785.1). Lineage (NCBI taxonomy): Eukaryota > Viridiplantae > Streptophyta > Magnoliopsida > Ericales > Ericaceae > Vaccinium > Vaccinium vitis-idaea. The sequence continues at coordinate 14,362,504 of OY978220.1, forward strand.
CCCCTACCTCAAAGATTTAGCTCCAATAGATGAAGATCAAAACCCAAACAAAATCCTAGCTTAAAACCCTGTGATCCAACCGAAATGCAAGCTTCCAAGTGGATACTAATGAAACCCGGACTTCAAATGGCTTGAATATGCGTGAGAGTATGCTTTGGTTGAGTGAGAGAGGTGGATTTAAGTGAAATTGTGAGATTTTTAAAGAGAGAATGAAAAGGGAGGGTGTCGATTGCAGTTGGGGGGGGAGGAAATGATTTTCTCTCATCTCTCATACCACATATACTACCAAATTGAATAATTACACTACACATCCCTCTTGTCATTTGTGTGTTACAAAAAGTCTCAATTCCAAACTAAATTACACGTTTACCCACTTGCCACACATTCATAAAAATTCCCAACTTAAATTCGAAAATGTTTTCCGTAAAATATGGGTCCTTACACCTCAATACCAGTAGCCTTGGATTAGAGAGTTCCACTACCAGTACCCAAATTTTGTCAATACCGATGCCCACTTGTATTTTTCTAAAACAATCTGTGTGCATCACAACGTTCTATAAATAGGACCCTTTACCCCTTTTTTCCATTCCAAACCACAACATAATCCCTAAAAATCACCCCTCTCTTCAAATCTCCCTCAAATCCTTTGATGTCTACATAAAACATCATCAAATCATCAAAATCTACGCATCTTTTACCTCAATCTCACTTGGATTTTGGATTTCTCACTTGTGGAGGTAATAACCCATCGCTTGGCTGATTTTTCTACTCCATCCTTAGATACTTGTTGATCTTCCTTCTTTTAAATTGTCTTTCGGTAATCTAGACCGTAGATCACGTAGCACAGCTAGGAGGAGGTTGTAATTGTAGGATTCAACGGGTTTTAACTTGGAGTTCTTAGGGTTTTGCTCAAAACCGACTTTGGTAGGGATTTCTCTCCTCCCTCTCTCTCTCTCTCTCTCTCTCTCTCCATATATCTATGTATTTAGATCATAAATTCTTGATTTCTACTCCTAATATTCATAGGTTTTAAATGTATCATAAAATATCTATTCTTTTCGGGTTTGTGATATTGAGTAAAATTTTTAGATAAGAGTTGGGTATTTGATCTTTCTAGTATATTTACCCTCATTGATCTTTCTAGTTTATTGATGGAAAAAGTACATGTTTTTATTAAAGCTAGGGTTTATGGTTTGAACCCATTTTGGGGCTTTTGTGGTATTCTTACTCATACATTGAATTGCTTTCATTAACAAGGGAATTGAGGCTTTGGTACATGCATTTAGGATGTGGGTTCTTTTGTTGATATTTGTCGGGCTAAACCATGAGAAAAATTGTGGAAAGAAATGAGAATGTGTTGAGTAAATTAGTCTTGATTTAGCATATTAGATATACTTAGTACTTGATGGTACAATACTGTGGTTTGGATGATGATGTGTCATATGTATGTAAGCCAATAGAAGAAAATGGTCAAATTGGAGACCTGGAGCCTGAATGCTAAATAAATGGGATGAGTCACTCATTTATTTGAGGTACGAGCGTGAAAAGCTCAAAAAGGCTTTTGGCCAGAAAGGGGGAATCACGTGGACCTAACGCACAGAAGAGTCGTTCATATATTTGAGGCATGAGCGTGAAAAGCTCAAAAAGCCTATTAGCCTAAAAGAGGGAATCACTTGGACATAGCGCACGGAAGAGTCGCTCATTTATTTGAAGTAGGAGCGTGACAAGCTCAAAATCCTTTTGGCTAGAAAGGAGAATCACGTGGACCTAGAGCATGGAAGAGTCGCTCATTTATTTGAGTCAGGAGCGTGAAAAGCTCAAAAAGCCTTTTGGCTAGAAAGGGTGAATCACATGGACCTAACGCATGGAATACTAAGATCACTTCGGTTGGCCGATAGGAACTATGGGGTCCACTTTGGGTGGTCGCCAAGGAACTTTGTAGACACCCCAATTTGAACCTACGAAAATCGGTAGCATTCCCGACAATGAAAATGGACTAGAGGACGCGTTTTATAGCCTAAAGAAATGCTTGAAATCCAAGCAAAACCTACCAAAGCATTGCCAAACCAAAAATCAGGAGAAACCGTCAAACCCATTTCATGCAATTGAAGCACCCCTGCATGCACCTGAAGCACCCATTTCATGCACCTGAAGCATCCCTACATGCACCTGAAACATCCCCTTCAGGCGCCTGAAGCACATTTTTCAGGAATTTAAAATTAAGGCGGGAATATTTGAAATGTGATCATGGTTATTCAATTCTCGCCGTTTTAGTAGAGAATCATCAGGAGGGGCAGGGAATCACTTGATTAAGCCTAAACCAACCCCTAAAATATCCTCTAACCCACCTAAACCATCCTTTGGAGCCTTATTTAAACCCCCAAACCCCTCCTTTGAGGAGGTTCCACTACAATCTGAAAAAAATACCCAAGTTCTGCCCTTTTTCTCTCAAGAAATCGCCAAAAATTAGTATCCAATCTCACCCAATCCACTCATCATCCATCCAAAACCCATTTCCATAACTCAAGCACCCACTTTAAAGCTCTAAAAGGTAGAAATCCTACCTAATCATGGAAGGTCCTTGTTGACGAAAGTCAGTAAGTCCATATTGGTTCTCAATACCAATAATGGCCTTACAATGACTTAAACACATCAAAAGAGCATTTTTGCTCGACACCTGAAGTAGCGCCTTCAGGCTCCTCTCACTTTCTTCTTTTTCTGTCTTAAAACACTGTATTTTGGTCCCTAACCATGTTAGTAATGTTTTACATTCCAAAAAAACAAGCTGGATACCTTCTGTTCCCCACTTTAAAAGGCGAAAAACCATGTTTTCAAGGAAGTAAATGGCTCTCTGAGGGGCCAAAACAATCCTTTTATCCCAAAATCCCCTTTAGAGGTCATTTTCTTTCTACAAATGAGTTGAAAGTCACAGTCTTGCTTTTTCGAATAAGTGAAAATCATGTTTTTGTGAGGTATAAATGGTGTCTTTATGGCGCAAATGAGTCATTAAACAAAGTGTTCAAGCTTGGTTTCCACATAACAGTGAGTTAATACTACTTTTTTTTATTAATAACAAAAGCAAAACAGAGGCAAAAACACTCTTTCATTTGTATTGGATATACCCATTTACATCCCAAGCATCCAACGGTAAATAATAAGGGTGTATATGATACACATGTTAGAAATTCCCAAATATTAAATGGTTTTTGATTTGGGAGTTTTTTAAAAGATGTTGAGGGAGATTTATGTGAAATGAAAGGTTCTTTTTCACATAAGTTGTAAAACTTTATTAAATGGTTAAAAATCCAATAGATTGGGATGTAATTATTTGCAAGGAATGTGATTGTTATGAAGGGATGTGAAACATGGGGTTGCCTCAAAGAGGCAAGAGGCATACCCTTCCTAATTAAATTAATGTTTACTAAAGACATGGCTTTTCACGAAATAGTGCCTAGAAAAGGCATAACTTCTCATAATTAATTGTGTTTAAAAGACGTGACCCTTCCTAATTAGTGTCTTTTGAAAAGACACGATCATTCTAATGTCTGTTTACTAAACAAATGATCTTTCACAGAAGGGTGTTAAGTCTATAAATAGGCCTTTTGTAAAGTCATTTTTTCCACCAAAATTTCATAGCAAATTGCTCTCTCTATACACTTTATTCCTAGGATTTTAGGCATACTAATATTCTGTTATTTTGTCGAAATAAAATATCACTTATTGGTTCTTTTACGTTTACTTCGTGGATATTTTGTTTGTTTTCGTTTGTGCAAATGCAGATAGAAGAACCTAGAGTTCAATGTCGTTGTATTTTGAAGGTGGATTTACTGTAACCCGGTGTACACCATCTGGTGGGGACAAATACTGTATTTAGAAAAATGTTATAACGTGCCTCGAAAGTTATTTGCATTCCAGATTCAGAAGAGAAGACGCCATCAACACATTTTGAAGACCTGATTTCCAACAACACACCCAAATAAGGATGTGTCTTGTAGTCTTTCCCACCGCTGGTATGCGTATAATGACATTAAAGGCAACGTCGGGAAATTTTGGTTTTGAGAACCTTATAAAACTAATTAAATGTATCTGGATCTATCTCCAAAAATTTTCCAACTTTGAAGTCCGACCTTTATAAAAAAAAATTAGTTGAAGGCGTTTATGTGAGATCCTTTCAAAGTACAGGGGTTCAACTGAAAATTCCGCATTAGAGTACTATGATTGGCCGGTAAACGGTGGCGTGACGCCTCGGTCGGGAGTAGGTAATGGAACAGTGAGTTTAGCCTGATTCTTTACAATGGAGGGCTTGCTTGCTTCTTCTTAAAACCCACCAATTCACAAGGCTATTATCATGATCTGTATAGCCTGATTCTTTCTTTCTCCCATACTCCATCAGCTCTCTGACTCCATCCCTTTCTCTCTCAGGTTTCTAGGGTTATTTCTTGAATTTATTTTTCTTTATTATTTTTCGTGATGTATATGATCAATGTTCCTGTTTATAAGCTTATCTTAGTCGTAATTTGGTTTTCTCTGATCTGGGTTTCATTTGGATTTTTGAGAATACAGTGAAATGGAGAGTGGATTGGAGGAGCCCCAAATGAGAAACACATCGGGAGACGAGTCTCTGATGGAGATGGGATCTGGACTTTTCGGGTACTTCTTTAAAATTTTCTTTCTTTGATTTTTTCTTTTTTGAGGGTTTTTTTTTTAAAGATTCAACTGAACTTCCATAGACATGTATATTTTGGTCAGTTGCTCACATTACAGAAGAAGATGCAAGATCAGAGCGCCTTGCTGTGATGAGATATTTGATTGCAGGCATTGCCATAACGAATCCAAGGTCGTTTGTTCTTTTCTTACGGCTCTTATATATATATATTTGTTTGACCATTTCTGGTAATATCATTGCCACTGCTACTGTTCTTGTTAGTTTAAGATTAATAAAATGGAAAATGAAGGAAACGTCATTGGTAATCTTGAACAGAATTCGCTAGAAGTTGATCCTTTAAATCGGCATGACATTCCTCGGCATGAATTGAAAAGGGTTAGTGAAGCTTTCTCTAAATTTCTCATTAGTTGTTTTTACACATATATATTGAGCTCTGAATTATGTTCTGCAGTTCTTTTATAGTTTACGATCCTTTTTTTTTTTTTCTTTTCCTGTGCACATAAGAGGGTTATGTGGGGATCACAAGGATTCTGTGGTATTACACTTGGGTTTTTGGTAATGTTGTTTGGTCTGTGGAAAAGTTATGGGTTACTTGAGATCTCTTTTGAACATATTTTGCAAAAATTCTCTCTCTCTCTCTCTCTTTCCGTGCTCTCGAAATTTTTTTAGATGGACACTCAATATATTTGATAGTTTAATTGTACTATCAAAGGTAACACTATTCCAAAATTCTAATATGCATAGGTTTTTTATGTTTATATTTCAGGTCATCTGCTCTCTGTGTCTCACGGAACAAGATGTAAGCTGCCTCCTAAAAAATTTTGGGCTACATTTAACACCAGTCCTAGTAAATTGTGGCTATCGAATGCAAACGAAATTAGCGTAAAGGTTATGAGATGGATTTTAAGATTTCAATCATCCCCTTTCAGGTTCAACAAAAATGCGTTCAGTGTGGGGTTTGCATGGGGAAGTATTATTGCTCAAAATGCAAATTTTTTGATGATGATGTAAGTATTTTGCCTTTCTTATAAAAAGTTCATGCTTGACTGTGGATATAATTGCTTAAACAAGAACCTGATTTTCATCTCTAGGTATCGAAGGATCAATACCACTGTGATAAATGTGGAATCTGCAGGTTAAAATTCTTTTCCAAGTTATTCCACTTTGTTCCCATTGCTATTACAGTTCCATGTTTTGAACCGACAAACTAGCCTCAGATGCCCTCAATTAGTTATAACTTTTAACATTTAGCATTTTTGGCATTCAGCTTTTTTCTTCTGGTTTCTATCCGAATATTCCTCGTCAAGTATCTAGTTAGGTTATAATTTCCCTGTATAATGGATGTTATTCTCTTTTTACTAGTGATGTGGGAATCACTATGTGAGAAAGTCAGGGAAAATAAGTCAAACGTACCATTTACTTGTTTATTGTTTTTTTCTTCCACTTCGGAGCAGTTAGCAGGAACATGTGTATAAATGGTTTAAATTTTATGGACATAGTCGGCAAATTAAAAAGAGCTTCAGATCTTCATAAACACCAAACTGGGTGTTTCGCTTTGTAGGCATAATAGATTATGATGACTGGATAGTGGATACACTTGCCCGAACAATGTTACACTACTTCCAAGTTCCAGCCTTTAAGTGGTAAGGCTAGATTACCCGGTATTTTTTGTTTTTCAACGCACTTTCTTCTTTCCCTTCTTGTTCTCAATCCTTGGAGCACCTACTATTTTTTGTTATTATTCTTCTCAAGGGAGTGCAATCCGCATTTTTCTGCCTCATGGTTGTCATTTTTTAAAGAGTGTATCACTCCCCTCGGTTACTTAGGATTAAACTGTAGTAGTTAGGTTGTTATTATGAAAGAATAGGAGGTAGGGTTACATCTAGGGAGGAGCTTTTCAACTGTAAAATGCCGCAGAGAATGTTGAAGCATTCATTGGAACTGAATTTATCTTCAACTGCCATTGATGGAACTTTGAAGTTCAAGATTAAATGAAAAATCAAACTGATTCTCATTTATTCTCATAGAAACAGAATTACACAGTTATATCTAATTACAGCAAAGATTAAACCACTAGCAAGTAACAACACCTCTAACAAACTGTAGTTTTTTCCATATGCCACTTCTTTCCTTGTGGCCATTTTGTCTAAAATTTTGCACTGTTTCTAAATCACAGAACTGGGGGAGGAGAAAACTTTTTTCATTGCAATAAATGCGGTAAGCAACTTTGGTAATACATGGGAGTACCTATCTCTGTTTCTGTTTGTTCGTGGTTCTTTTTATCTCTGTTGGGGTATGTATAAAAAAAGTACCAAAAAATTGTTCACGTAGTGTTAGTCTTGTGCACTAAATTTCTACTTCAGGCTGTTGCTACTCAAGGTCGATGAAGGATACACATATTTGTGTGGAAAGAGCAATGCACCATAACTGCCCTGTCTGCTTTGAGGTAAAAACTTACGAGGCAAGATGAGACCTGTTGCAAACATTAGGTTCGTGTTAAGTCGTTCCATTTCTTTATGCAGTATCTTTTTGATACAACAAAAGACATGACTGTCCTGTCCTGTGGGCACACTATACACTTGCAATGCGTAAAGGAGATGGAACAACGTTTCCAGTAAGTAAACCGTAAAATAGAGCAACTGCACTGTGTTTGTTGTTGAATAAAATTCGTTTGTTTCGGTTGTTCAAATACTTGTCATATTAACCCAAGCTTTTAGGTACTCATGTCCTGTTTGTTCCAAATCATACTGTGACATGTCTCGCGTTTGGCTAAAGCTTGATCAGGAGGTATGCCATTGATACTATTCTTCCCTTAATCGGTCTTTGGATCATGGATTTGTGGAGTGGCTTATCATGGGGAAAAAAAAATGGTAGCTTAACTGCATAACTAAATTTACATTATGCATTTCAATATATTTTCCCTTTACCTTCTCCTCTCCCTCCATAAATCCACCATCCAAACACAATCTTGAGAATTCATTTGCGATCTACGGTTGTATGTTGAACATCCCAACTGACCTAATCAATTAAACAATATTCAGGTTGCTTCGATGCCCATGCCTGAAATGTACGAAAATAAGATGGTAAGGATTTTGTATCTGCTAGGCGCTAAATTCTGTGAAAACTGTGGTGGTGCGTTCACTTATTAACCCTTTCATGTTGCCATTGATTAGGTCTGGATCCTTTGCAATGACTGTGGGGAGACATCTGAGGTAAATTTTCACATTGTAGCACACAAGTGTACGAAGTGCACTTCTTACAATACAAGGCGGACACGAGGGGGCCCCACTTCTTGCTCTTCAAGAGTTGAGATGGTGAGATGAGTTCTTTTCTGAGGAGGGGAGGGCAGGCATTATGTTCCTTGATTATTTACTGATTCTATCCGTAGTTTCATTTGTTGGAGGTTGTTAGGCGATCTGGGACTTAAGGCTTTGTTTGGTTTGTTAGGCGATCCGGTGCTGATATGTATTAGTTGATACAGCTAGCATTTGTTATATGTTCGAAGGAAAATAAAAACAATCTAGTCAACTACTTTGCATATTCATTAAACTGGAAAGATTTATCATCCTTGTAAATGTATAAAGAACGAATCGTGTTTACGCACTATTCGAGCCTAATTGGCTGCTATCCCAAAATTCTACCTGAATGTGATGCTAAGCTATTAGGTTTGGGGATGTATTATTACATGTTGGATATTCTACAACCATTTTGCCAAAGGCAGGCTTGATGACCTTGTAACAAGGGCCAAAATAATGATCTGGATGAAACAAGTTGGACAATTTCTTTGTGATTTGGGTCACGTGGACCATCAGATTACAGACACTGCTTTTGAGGATCGAAGTTTAGCCTGTGGTCTTCGAGAAAACCGAGTTATATTCATAATCGTGAAGGGTTGGTCGAGCGAGAGCATGACAATATATGAGAAGGGGCTTATTCCCTTGAGCTATGGCATGTTTGGCTCCCGGCACTACGGAAATGATCTTGGGTTTTCTAAAAGTTTGACCGGTTCTTAATTTTCAGCCGCTTGGAATTAGTTGCGGTGCGCTTAAAGTTGCCCGGGCAACGGCTTATCCACAATAAGAAAAAAGAGAACTTTGAATGGCTATGGACCAAAACGGGGCCTACTTACGGTGTCAAAAGTCATCTACTTTGATGGCCCCAGTTTGCCTGTGATGGTTGAAGATTGAAGTGGCCCACGCACATGATCCTAAACTCTGATGATCCCACTTTCGTCTTTGATTTCTATTCTTGTCACAGTAGACTATAGACTATAGACTATAGCCAGATAACTTTGTTTGGTATCTTTTTCTTTTCTTTTCTTTTCTTTTTTTTTTCCATTTCAGTTTTGTTTGTTTTCACAAGTAAAAACATTGAAAACTTATCATAAGGTGACGCAAGAACTCCAACAATGGCGTATGGGGTATGTAAATAGTGAGTATGGTTGGGAAAAGAGCGTTGTTTGTGAAGCTTGATTCGGCTTTAGTTTGTCATTTCACTGACAATTTTGGGTTTGATCACATCGGTCAAGTCATAGGGGTCTAGGAGACAAAGTCCTTGGAACATATATAGGAGTATTACGATAATTGATTTTGTAAAACCCTAGGGCCTGATTGTTGAGGGCATAAGGGAGGAAGGGAGCGGGATAATGAAGAAGGGTATTTGTTAGAGGGACGAGGGAGGAAGGGATGAGATAGCTTATCCCCTTCCAAGGGTCTTAGCTGACACCACTCTCACCCATAGGATTAGCTAATCTGGGCGAACAGAAATAACAAATTACCTCTCAAAACTTTCTTATATTCTCATTGCGCCAATCTAATGAGGAGAATCACGTAATTTCTCACGCTATTCACTATTATGTATTATCTACCCGTCTCAACTACTAGTCTAACCGACTATACTTAGTCAATCTTCTCATTAACTAATTTCCCCTTAACATATTTATCTCTTATCTACTCTTCTTCTTTATTCACCCAAAACTTTATCCGTCTAACCAACGAGCCGTACATGTACAGTGTACTAGATGCAATCGATGTAACTCTTTTTCATTTGATACTTACATTGTAGAAATAGTTGTGAGCATGTACCCACATATCAAATTTAGTAGCCACTTTGTATCTTACTTTATTTTTCTAATACCTCAATAATTTTTCGTGATGTGTTGATATGAGTCAAATTGCAACAAATAGAGGCAAGCAGAAAAGGACAATCAATTGCTAGAAGTGTGCGACCCACCAAGCACTTACCGAGCATCAATAGTAAAAAATGAGGTTCATTGGGCAGCACATTATATTTGTATTTCTATCCATAATTTTTGTTGGCGAAGTCTTCAACCAAGTAGTGTTGCAAACGAATCGAGATACTCGCGAGCAGCTTGTGACTCGGCTCGTTAAGGTTAGGTTCGGCTCGGCTTGTTAAGCAATTGAGCTCAAGCTCGATTTTCAGGCTCATTTAGTCTTAAGCTGACTAAAGCTCGGCTCGACTTGCAAAAGCTCGGCTCGATTGTATAGGTTTGACTCGTTTAATAAGGCTCGATAAGTAAATCACCCTGGCTCGGCTCGTTAAGGGCTTGACTCGTTTATGAGCTCGAGCTCAATTTTTCGGCTCGTTTACTTAACGAGCCGAACTCAAACACTGCAAAGTTCGGCTCCGCTCATTTACACCACTACAACCAAGTGTGCTTTAATTTTTTTTTAAATCACCTCACAGTGGAGTCTCACATAAACATTATCTGTACCTCATCTTGCTCAATAAATAACCCGTGGAGTCCCAAAAGAAACATTGCCGTCATATTGCACTTTTTGTTGTTTAGTCATACACATGGCAGATATATACACATTTTTTTCCCCTGGTGCTGATATATATACACTCTCATACATATATATGCTTTTTTTTAGGGGAAAAAAACAATTCATTTACCGAAAAAATTCTTTTAAAAAATATGAAATTAGAACGCCATGAAAAAATAGAATGTAAATATATTTTGGTTTTCTGCAGAGAATCCTGAGTGGCCAAATATAGTTAATTTCATGAATATGAAATTAGTAAATTTAGATCATCGGAAATGGAAATGGAAGAATGCAATATCTACACCAATACATTCTTCTTTTTCGTTCATTTTTCCAAATTTCTTTCATATGAGTGTGAGTTTTGTCCAAACTAATGTATTAAGTGTTACTGTAACAATTAACTACCTTATTTGATGGGCGTTCTTAATGTATTGGCTAAGTGTTCAAATAAAACCTAAACTGAAGCGGGGGAGGTGATGTGCACAGCCATGCTGTGCACCCCTCGGCCGTTGGATCGAGTTTTGGACGGTTTGGATGTGTTTTGATTTTTTACCGGTAAAAAAAATCAAAATTAAAAAAAAAATTCCGAACGCATCCGAGCCATCCAAAACTCGATCCAACGGCCGAGAGGTGCACAGCACCTCCCCCGAGTCCCAAAATTACTGCCACTGAAATTCTAAAAGAAATAAAATACTTTGGGTGTTCGGCTGCACAACCAATACTGTTCAGCCGCTAGTGGTACACAGCCACATTGTGACAAGTAGGGTCATCCAATCCCACTAACTCACAAAACCGGTTAATAGAACTACACACTGCACAATATAGTTATTTGTGATCATTTGACCCCTCAAAAATTAAAAACTTGCATTGGAGACTCCCAATATTAGAGAAATTTTTTTTTTTCCCGATAAAGAGATAGAAATTTCATTAATAGGCAACTTGGAATAATACAAGGAGTCTACTGCAAACCGAAAAAGCCAAGCCAAAGATACGAAGACACAAATAACCAAATACACAAAACAAAAAACGAAAACGAAAACAGCTAAACAACAAACACTAGGGGTAGATTCCATCACCGGTGTCCGGGTCAGGAACAAAATGTCCTAGCGCATGTTTGGCTAAAAGATGAGCACACTGAACCTCCTTTCGATCTACTTTCCAAATTTTGCATAAATTCAACTTTGCAATCTCCTTTTTCAGGTTGCGGATAAAAAAAGTGTCATAGTGGTGACACTCACTCCTGCTCCCTATCTGCATAACAACATTGAAACAATCAGTTAGAATATAGATGTTAGAAAAATCCCTTGTTAGACACCATTTGACTGCTTGATTTATTGTTTGAGGTTCTGTTTGAATATATAGGGCTGAAGCTGTATGTTGAGATAAAGCGTTGCGCAATAAGGTTTCCATTAGAGAGCCTTGCCGTGAATCCAATACCCAATATTAGAGAGTTGTTCTTGGGGAGTTATGGTTTTTATACATTTTAATTTCATTACTGGAAAATATTGCCTGGCCCCTGTTTGGACTAGTGCGCTATTTGCTTGGGTCGCACTAATGTTTAATTTTGTCATAGGACATTTCCCTACTTTTGATTTCATCATGGAGTATATGATAATAGCCTATATATTAATCAGTCAAATAATAAAAAATGGTATTGATATCTTTATCGTATTATGTTGCTTCGAGATCTGTAGAAGAATACTGGATTCAGAGGCGGACTCCCTTGGGGTCACGTGCCTCCACTCAAAATTGAAAAATCTCACTTGTGCCCTTATATATTTCGAGTAATTGTATAAATAACACTCAAAGTTGAAGTATATCATCTGTATTTAGATTGAAAATAATTAGATTTATCTCATTTCATGCATCAATTTTCTTCAATAAGGTTTTTTGATTTACAATTGTCAATTTATAAATTACTAGTGTCGGTTGGGTATAAACTTCTTACTCATTATTGTCTATTATAAAGGGTCTTGCTAACATCTGCCAATTAGATAGAAGATAATATGACAAACAAGTTCGGATATCAATAACGGTTAGCAATATACTTTCTCGGATATGCGTACATTTTCTACATATTATCCTCCACCATAAGAGTTGATGTTAGAATTTTCCTATCATGAAGTAAGTTTTCTTGACATGGTCAATTGAGTACCCCCACTATATCAAATTTCTGAATCCACCATTGAATGAATTCACATCCTTTCCATTCCTCCCATGGAATGGAGGATCTCCACTCCATTTAATATGATAGTGACACCTAGCCTATTTTAGAATCAACGTTCAAGCTCATCTTAACTCCTAAGTTAAACGAAACTACGTCGTTTTGATCAAACTTAATCAAATTTAAATTTAGGAATTCTTAAATTATATGAAATTACATCATCTTTATTAAACTTTCTAAATTAAACCTTTTGTTACATGTATTCAAGTAATAATAAAAAAAATTCCTTTGTGTCTTCAAATCCCAAAATACCATGCTGATTCAAGAAACCAATGGTCATTCAGAAATCAATGGTCATTTCCTCAGAATGATTTATTTTTTAGTTTTGAATGTAGAAAAATCACTCAGTTACTAAAATATAAGGTTCCCGAGATTGTTATCATACAGAAAAAGCTGAAATTTTGTGATTTTAGTATAGACACTAGATTTATTTTCTTAAACCGAAAACACTAAATGTTTGAATAATTTTTTAAGTTGGTATGTTTGATTTATATTATCGCATTTATTTTCTTTTGTTAAAGGCTAAAGGGTTATTCCAGAAAACTGTCTTTTATTGTTTTTAGTTTTTGAAGGTAGAAAAATCACTTGGTTACTAAAACATAAGGTTCCAGAGATTGTTATCATACTGAAAAAGCTGAAATTTTGTGATTCGGTTGTTATCATACTGAAAAAGCTGAAATTTTGTGATTCGGTTGTTAGAATAGACGCTAGATTTTTTTTCTTAAATCGAGAACACTATATGTTGAATAATATTCATGTTGGTATGTTTGATTTATATTATTGCATTTATTTTCTTTGGTTAAAGACTAAATTATTCCAGGAAACTGTCTTTTTGCGCAAACTGTCTTTTACTGTTTTTTTACGCTCTACAAGACATGCCATTCTCTCTCATGCAATACATCAACTCAAAAGCCAAAAAAAAAAAAAAAAAGTAAAAGACGGTTAGTAAAAAAGAGAGTTTCTGGAACAAGCTCTATAAGTATATATTCAATTTAGTAATCAAAACGATGTAGTTCGTTTAGTTTAGAGAGTCAAGATGACCTAAATAATTCATTCTAAAATATGCTAGATGTCACTACCATATTAAATGGAATGAAATCTCCATTCCACCCAGGGAATGGAAAGGATGCGGACCCAAGCAGGAACGGAGCTAGAAATTTCACTACACAGATGCGAGCTTATATAAATCATAGGAAAATTAAAAAAAAAATTATCTATATAATCTTAGAGGGTTTTTTTTTTCCTTGCATGCAGGGTTGCAGGGGCGATTGGCCCTACTAGCCACGGCTCCATCCCTGAATCGAAGAATAATTAAGTGCTTAGTTTTAAACCTTTACCATCGTATCGTTAATTTTGTTACTCCATATACTTGTTTATTTATTTTTAGAATGGTTACTGCTATACTCCATACAAAAATGATATGTGCAAGGAAGATTTGCAGGGAATCACGCAGGGAAGACCCTATGAGGCCTAGTATGGACCCCGAACGGCTGATCTGAGCCGCTCAAAAATTTTAAAAACACATTTCAAGTGGGCTTCTGAGAAACCAGCTCCATCCGATATGTGTGGATGCTTGATCCAAACTTTCATTTTTAAATGGCTCGGATGAAAAAAGAAAAAAAATGAAAGTTTGGATCGAGCATCTAAACATATCAGATGGAGTTGGTTTTTAGCGGGCCCACTCGAAATGTGTTTATAAAATTCTTGAGCGGCTTGGATTAGCAGGGCCTTCCCTGCGTGATTCCCTGCAAATCTTTTCCCTGCATATAACATTGCTATGAAGCCGTTGCATCGCTGAAGCATTGTGAAATCCATAATATCACAATTCTTTAAAGGGCCTTGCTAACTTCCACCTAATATGTGGAGGATAATAGACATATAATGACAAACTAGTTCAAATATCAATATACTTTCACATATATTAATATATTTTTCTCGTATATATATACTTATTATCCTTCACCTATTTGGTGGATGTGAGTATTTTCCTTCTGTAAATGTTAGGAGCCCCTCATACTTTTGTACCCGGGCCCGTTCTAATACAGTCCAACAAAAAGTCAAGGCCGGCTCTAATAATATCTGGACACTTTTTAACCAGCCCTGCTACGCACACGTACACATGTGTACGTACATACACGAACACATCTGAGCCGTCAATTTCAGGAATCAACGGTTTAGATTTTAAAAAACTCTTCCATGAAAAAATTAAACTCTTATATGAAAGAGTTTTTTAAAAATTCGGATGATTAAGATGTACCGTCCGTGCATTTTACTTACGCGAGGTATGCGTAAGCATAGTATTTTTGTTTTTTAACCATGGTGGTGAGATAATTACGGGCTAAAAGCATCAAAGTCTTCTATTTTATTTGCCCTTTACGGGACTTTACTGTCTAAAATGTGGACCCATTAACCTAAAAAGGAGGGGGAAATGGGCGCTCCAATTATCCACGGATCCCAATGATTCTTCTTTCTGGTTGATTTTTGCTAATAATCGGCCTTTTCTTCTTTCTGGTCGAATTAAATAGAAATTTGAATTAAGCATATACACATATCGAATTGAGCAGGTTTGTCGCAAGCTATCTTAAAATGTAGTTCTAAAATTTTAGCGGCTCGGATTAATTGTTTAAGATTTGTACTGGGGTCTGCAGGGACTGCACACAGCATTGCTGTTTCTAAAGGGACTAGATGAGTTTAAAAAATTAGAAAACTAAATGATTTTAGCAGATTAAAATCTAGTGATTTCCGTTTTAACATTGTTTTCATTTTTAGAAACCAACCAGATAATGGGAAAGGATGATGTTTTATCACAAACCATTTAATTCGACATCTGCCTAACATCTATCTTATAAATATAAATAAAAGTCAACAATCAGATTATTTACCAATAGGGGTGTCCACGGATCGGATCCGCACGGATCGGATCCGGACGGATCGGATACGGATCTGATCCGATCCGCTCAGAGCGGATTATGGTTTTTAAGATCCGGAACCGAACCGAACATTCACGGATTGGATCGGATCTAGTCAGATCGGGTGGATTTGAGAGATTAAAGAAGGATTATTGAGCGGATTGAGCGGATCCGATCCGATCCGGATCCGAAACCGTCAGATAAGAAATTCTCGATCCGGAACCGAACCGAACATTCACGGATGGATCAACGGATGGTTCGGATCGGCGGATCGGATGATCCGCTGGACAGCCCTATTTACCAATGGCACTGGTACACTAAATGTACACATGACAATACCACATCATTGCATGTTGCCATATTCATTAATTAAAAAACTACCACATGCACGTTTAGCACAATTGTTTGTAATTTATTTAGTGCTTCCTTAGATTGACATAGTTAATACATTCCGAATTCAATTCAAACTTTTATTCCATGCAATAAATATCATAATTACAAACTTAATGAAAATACATTTCAAGAATCTCATACATATGAGAAGTATCAAGTACATGTGTACACGAGATGCATCACCATCAATTTTCCCTTCCGACATTAAACCTATCTAAAAAAGAAGAAAACGTATAAAAATGTAGGTAGATTAAATTTTCGATAGTGATAGTAGTAGTGATCGTTACCAAAACATAAAATTATCACTTAAATATCACTATTCTTGCACTTTTAGCGTCAAAAGGAGTAATTACGCTAGCATAATCAATTTTGCTTGTTACTAGTGAGCTTAATTTTTTTGGAAAATGGTAACCTTCGCCCTTAGGGCAGAAGATGATGTAGGAAAAGTGTATCGACATCCGAGAAAAATGAATTAATATCCGTGAATGTATATTGTTATCCTAAAATATGTATTGATATCCAAACTTATTTGTTATTACATACATACTTTATCCTTCGCCTAATAGGCGGAAGTTAGCAAAACCCTATTTTCTATACCTGGTCAACACTCTATTAAATTTGGGCTCTTAACTTTAAAAAATATCTAAAGACTGAGAGGCTAACCTTCCTCGTCTTCATTGTAAAAAGATCGAGAAGTAGTAGGAAACATGAAAGTTTTTCCAAAAATGGTTCATGATGTAGAAGAAGTAGCGGAACAATTCTATGATCTGTTAAACCGGTCGAAGCCCTGGAGGCCCAAACAACTTTTAATTGAAATTTTTCAAATTCGGCAATTTATCGACGGGTTTGGAATCGGCTCAAACTTGGTAGGCTGAAGCAAAATCACGTTGCGGTCAAGATCCACCACCCACGCTAACTGTTCTCTCATAAATTCCGCTGCGTCAGTCCGGGAATTTCAAAAAAGACCATGAGGGTCATTCTATCACTTTTATTATGGATGGCAGTTCAAAAATTCTATTCTCTCTCTCATGTTTTTTTTTCCCTTTATTTCACGAGATCCCGTTACAAATGATTATAAATTACGACGCAAACCGGAGAAAACAGACGACTCTTTTTAGTTGGAGAAGTGGAGAAAACAGTGATCATATTTGTCTTCTCCACTCCCTCCAGTACTTACAGTCCACTTCTCTTACTACCTTCCCCACCTTAAACAACATTCCTCTGCTTCTCTTGCCAAAGAAAAAAATGCTCCAAACAACCTGCATTTTCTTAATCTCTGTTTTCAGCTCATTTTCTCCACTCGCCACAGCAATGCTCAACGTTTCTCTTCCAGGCCAGCACCCGAACCCCGATGCCGTTGTCCAAGAATTCCAGAGGTACGAATAAAACACAAATGCATAGTTTTAAGACTCCCTCAAGTAAACCTCGAGAGTTTGGCCTACTGGTCTTGACCTAAGACTTAAGGATTTTGCAGTGCTCTCTCCTAAGATCTCAGGTTCGAATTCTCCTTACCAACGAATACTCATGCAGGAGGGTCGTAGGGAATAGTCTAAGGTGTAAGTTGGCCCTGAGCACCCTGCATTATAAAACGGGGACCCGAGCACACTTAGAACCACAAAATGTAGTGTTAAAGAGATAAGAAAGTGAGGGGAATCTAAACCTTAGCCATGGCCATTAGTGATGAGAAAGAAAGCATCTAGATCTCACCTTGTTTTGGGGGCTTTGCCTATTGTAGCTCTCTTTCTCTGTTCTCAGGTGCTCTGTTTCTTGATTCTGAAACTCTGTCTCCGTCAAAGTTTCTTAAAAATGAACTGCATTTTGAGTTCTTAAAGTTTTCTTGAAATGTTCTAGTTCTCTTTTTAATTAACTTTTTTCAAGGGTTTTACGGTTCTTCAAAAATGCTACTGATCCCTTACTTTTAATCCTGTTTTTATGGTGGTTCTGTTGAATGTTGATCCTTAGATTCAAACAAAATAGGCGCACGATGTATCTGCATTTTGGTTCGCCTATTCATGATTCATTCATTCACGAGAAATACTTATTTACGGAGCCTTCGTAAACAAAGAGTTTGCGCCGAGTAAATCCGGACCGTGCATTCCGCAATCCAACAGCCTGGATCAATGCACTCTCTCTCTCCTCCTTAAAAGCATGTTAGATTTACAAACAAAAACAAAATTGGTACACTAATATGAGCCGTTGGATCCCGGAATGCATGTCCCGAATTTTCTCGGCGCGAACTCCTTGTTTACGGGGGCTCCGTAAATAATTATTTCTCCTATTCATGATTCATTTTTATGTTTTTAGTGAGCCAAAAACACTTTAATTTTGGGTCACTAGAGTATCCAATGAAAAGTCTTTTATGCTTTCTCCTTTTTCTTTTTCCTCCTTCCTCTTTTGTAATTTCTCTTTATGCTGTTATGCATAAATGTAGACATTGTGCAACAGCATTATCAGTAAATGGTTAATTTAGAGCTAACTTAATTTCATTAGAGTACATTACATGTATAACTATGGGTTTGCCCAAAATGTATAACTATATCTCGCACTATGAGTACTCAATGTTTGTACCGTGTAACATTTTAGTTAGGAAAATCCTCACCTCGGCCTAAGGCCGGAAGATAATATTCCCTCCGTCCTTTTTATAGTGTTTAGTTTTTCAATTTGGGCTGCCCTTTAATAAGTGTGTGTTTTGAAAAGTTAGTAGGGAAATTTCCTATTTTGCCCTTAAAAATAAATTCTTTTTTGAAAAGTTAGGGGTATTATTATACTGATAAGAGTAAATAATGGAAAGTAGATATAAAAGTTGTAAAAGATGATGAGAGAGAAAATATGTTGGAATTATGAGACTATACACTTAAAATGGGACGGAGGGAGTATATATATGTGCATGATATCCGAGAAAAATGTATCATTTGCCTACAAGCGGAGGTCAATAATAACCTTATAGTTATCCGGGCTAGTCTGCGCACATCTCAATTAATTTATGGGCGTTGATTGTAACGACTGGACATAACTTTAGAAGCCCCAAAAGTTTACTGATAAGAGAAATCGAACCTTAGAGACATCACTTTTTGTAGGCCATGTGCACTTCCATACAAAACGATGGAATATATGACTTAAGATTTAAGAGTTTTACTCCCGGTTGATTCTTAAAACCTCCTTGTAATGAATTCTTATGAGCCAATTCACATGGAGTTTTACTATTATATAATTAGAAATTAATCGAAGTGTACGTAACTCAAAACACATTGAAATATGAAAAAGTACGGCGTAACTGGTTGGAGATCCCCTGTTGCAAAATTTGTATATGATTCAACGGCCAAAAACATCTTGCAACAGAAGAACATGGAAATTTTGCAACAGAGGAGTGGTTCCGGCATAACTGGGATTAATTTTTACCATGTTGGTTATGCAGGAGAGTGAACGTTTCACTATCAAGAAGACAACTCCTCTCCACCACCACCGACCAATCAACCACCAATTGCCCGACAGGAAACCCAATCGACGATTGCTGGCGGTGCGACCCAAACTGGCAGCTCAACCGCCAACGCCTAGCCGACTGCGCCATAGGCTTCGGCCAGTACGCGCTAGGCGGCAAAGGCGGCCGCTTCTACGTCGTCACCGACCCGTCCGACCACGACGCCGTCGATCCCCGCCCAGGCACCCTCCGCTACGCCGTCATCCAATCCGAACCCCTATGGATAGTCTTCTCCACCAACATGATCATCCGCCTCTCCCAGGAACTCATCTTCAACAGCTTCAAGACCGTCGACGGCCGAGGCGCCAACGTACACATCACCGGCGGCGGCTGCATCACCCTCCAGTACATCTCCAACGTCATCATCCACAACATCCACGTCCACAACTGTTACTCCTCGGGCAATGCCAACGTCCGGTCGAGCCCGACGCACTACGGGTACCGTTCCAAATCGGACGGCGACGGGATCTCTATCTTCGGCGCCAAGGACATTTGGATCGACCACTGCTCGCTGTGGCAGTGCAACGACGGGCTGATCGACGCCGTGATGGGGTCGACGGGGATAACAATTTCGAACAACTATTTCTCGCATCATAACGAGGTGATGTTGCTGGGGCACAGCGACGCTTATCTGCCGGATTCCGGCATGCAGGTGACAATAGCGTTTAATCACTTCGGGCAGAAGCTGGTACAACGGATGCCGAGGTGTCGGCGGGGGTACATACATGTTGTGAATAACGATTTTACGCAGTGGGAGATGTACGCTATTGGAGGGAGTGGAAATCCTACTATTAACAGCCAGGGGAACCGGTACATTGCGCCTACTGATCGAAATGCTAAAGAGGTAACTAACAACAGTTTTGGATTAGCATGGTGAAGAACACTGCTTCTCTACAGTCCCGTTCTGGGACTGCGTCCGCGCAGGGATATCGTCTTGATGATCCGAGCCATCCATCAATTAGAAGAAGAATTTGGGTGCCGAGTGGGTACGGGTGACGTACGGCCGAGCGTGCATCTCGGCCGTCCAAAATTATTTTGGACGGCCCAGATTGTAAAGAGAGAAATCTGGACTGTCCAAAACACTTTTGGATGGCCGAGATGCATGCTCGACACCACGTGTACCATACCCGCTTGGCACCCAAATTTTTCTCCTCATTTAGGGTTTGTTAGAATTTTTACGTGGATATTCGATTTGACGAGCCCTACGAGATGGACGGATCGGATTGTCAAGTAGAAATCCAGACACATCATACTCGTTAAATAAACGAGTTGAGCTTTTAGCTCGAGTTTTAGGCTCATGAGATAAAAAAAAACCGAGCTCAACACTCTAAAGTTTGACTCGACTGTATAGGTTTGACTTATTTTTTGAGACTCTTTTAGTAAATGAACCAAGAAGAAATGAGCCGAGCTGGAGCTCAAGTTTTAGGCTCGTTTAGTTAATGAGCTGAGCTTGAATTCTAAATAAAAACTCGGCTTGACTCGACTCATTTAACGACAATGCATTCAATATTTTATTTCAAAATTCTGGTTGTCCAGCATTAGTGACATTGATTTTAGACGTTAACCACGGCGGGAAAATGGGGTGGAGATTGAAGTAGGACATTGGATCCCAAACCATTAGATTCAAACTTCCACTACCATGTCACTATCTGGGCCGAAAGTGAATAATGATTTGTTAAATCAACATGAGTGATTCAACGGGCCCCACCATAGGTCATCATAGTCCACATGATCTTGGGTTTGAGCCCAATATGAGCCCAAATTACAACTTTTCTCATGAATGTAAGAGCATCTCACCAGACTCCATATATTAACTTTGTAAGTTAATATAGGGAGCCAAACCTCCCAAAATTTCCAAAAATTACGCTCTCTATTCTTCTTCCTCAAATTATTTTTGCTACAGTAACCACTCAAATTTGAGTAGTCACTATTCACTAACGTTTTCATTTTATATTAGTTTTCCCGTGTGGGGCTCATCTAGCACAGAGAGAAAGAGAGTAAATGTAGGTTTTCTTATGGGAACATGTTGAAAAAGTAGAGTACGTGTAGAAAAAGTAGAGTTGACGGCCAATAAAAAAAGGATAAAGTAGAGAGAGAATTGGAAAAACGTTGTAGGTTAAATTTGGTGTTTTTTTTATAGAGAGCCTGATTTTCTGAATTTTTTGATAAATGACTTGCTAAATTATAAAAAGTGTTTTTGAAGTTGAATTTGGTGTTTTTTTTTTTGTGAGGCTGATAAGGATGCTCTAATACTAAAACTAACATAGTTTAATAACAAGGAAAATGCTAAAATAGATCCAGTGGATTAATATTAAGATTTAAAAAGTGTGTTAAAATATAGGAAAGGTATATAAAAATAGGTATAAATGCATTAAAAATGTAAAATGTGCACTGGAGTAACTGTTGAGAGATCACACTGGGCTCACAATAGCAAGACCCTAATAATAATGGTGGTGACCATAAGCTCTAGTAGTTCAGGTCGTGTACTAGTATTTAGATGCTAGAAGATTTGAGGTTCGAGTCGACGGAACAACACATGTCGTGTACTAGTATTTAGATGCTTGGAGATTTGAGGTTCAAGTCGAAGGAACAACATCGATACTTCTTATAGTAATTTAACATAACTAACTTATTACTAATAGAGTAATGCAACTACATACACACCCTCCCATTCACATCCACTTTGGATTGCTAACATGTGTCCTCTCACTTTGCTAACATGTTACTAATATTCAATCCTCTGACCAAAAAACTAATCATAATGGTGGTGATGGTATTTGGAATTATAGGTAACAAAGAGGGTGGAAACAGGGGAGGAGGAATGGAGGGATTGGAATTGGAGGAGTGAGGGGGACATTCTGGTAAATGGAGCATTCTTCGTTGCCTCTGGTGCTGCTATAGAAATCAAGTACGAGAAGGCTTACAGCGTGGACCCCAAATCCGCCGAATTCATCGACCAACTCACCTTAAACGCCGGTGTCCTCGGTAGCAGGTCCACCACTCTCTCTCTCTCTCTCTCTCTCTCTCTCTCTCTCTCTCTCTCTCTCTCTCACACACACACACACACACACACTACACTGAGTGATAATTCAATGCTCATGGACACCGCCACGCATGGCCCAAGCTCCTTTTTTCAACGCATGCTGGAATGGGGACTCGGAACCCTGCAGCCAGCGCAACATCTTAACTTCCAAAAGTTTTTTCAATGGTCCAGATTCTCATACGCTTTATTACCTATAAGAAAGCTTTAACGAATCCGAATCATTAATTTTCAAGATGGACGGTTGTGATATGCGCTACACAGTTCAGCGCGTGCGCTGCATCATCCCGCTTCCCTGAAATGCTGGAATGGAGTCTACGCACTTCTCTTGGACTCCACACCGAATGCGTAGTGTAAACGGGGTTCGAGCAACAGAGAATTAGAGTGCCACACTTTTTTTTTGCCCTCATTAATGTTTGTTTCTCCCTTTTCTTAAAATCTCTACCTTCTTCCCCTTTTCTCTCTCTTTATTACGTTCCTTTAGTTACCTTTTGGTAAAACATCAAAACTTCATTTTACCTTTTTGACTTGTGAGTACGAATCATATCATATCGTCAAGAAAGACTTTTTCTCATTCATTTGAATCTACTGATCACCAAAATAGACAGAGCTGGTTTAAATATAAACACAAAGGATTGCTTTTAAGACTTTTGCATGCAGACATTGTCATTGTAAATTAATTTAGTTGGTGTCGAATAATTTAGTAGAATATTTTGCCAAATAAATAGATAGCGTGCCAGCATACACGAATGACATGAACCTATCATAAAAAAGTTTAGATAATTACACTTATCAATGTGGCGATAATTTATTGTTTTTGTTAATTAATTTGGACCATTCATCCGAGCAACGGATGATCCGTATGTGCGCAGCACCTGCTGTGCACGGGGCTGCACAACAGTAACCCCAGATCCAAACTAAAGGGCATGTGCACTTTGCAGAGAAAATAGAAACACTCATTTGCATGTTTTAACACAAGGGTAATGGTATGAGCAGGAGCAACAAGCTAGGCAAGTGGACAGCAGCAGGAAACGATAGTGATAGTGGCAGCGGGACTATTTTAGACTCCGGTGGAAACGAAGACAACACCGGTTATCTGGAATGGAGCGGTGCACCATCGCCGCTTTTCCCCAATTCCATACTCTTCTCTATTCTAATTTTACATGTCACCACTGCATTATCTGTCTTTTTGTAGTTGGAAAACAAGTGTTAATTTGACTTCATTTTCCAATCTACACCAACTGATCCTTTCTTCTTTTACTTTCTTCATTTTGTTCTCGAGTACAAGTTTTAAATGTCTTTAAGGTATGCTTTCTTGTCCATAACCTGCAAAAAAGGATTGTTGAAAGCTTGTTCTTCAAATCATTATCTGTGAAAATCAATATTTACTGTTCTCAAAATAAACTTGTAAGAATTTACGAAAGCTATTGCTGTGTTTGGTTTTTTGAGAGTTTTGAGAAGAATATTTTGAGAAATATATTTGAGATAGTGTTTGGATGAGTTTTTGGAAAAAGTAATAATTAGAGAGAGGTGTAATAATTGGAGAGAGATAGAGAGAGAACTGAGAATAATGATTGAATAATGGGGTATGAGTAGAGAGAGAAATATGATTAATGATTGGAGAGTTGAGAGATGGGAAAAGAATCTTTTTGAATTTTTTTTGGGAAATGTGAAGTGAACAAAGTGTATGTTTTTCCGAAAGTAGAGGTAAAAGCTGTGACAATAGACAAGCACACTGGCACAACTTTCTGAGTGTCCATAAGTAACAGCTAGCATCCTCCAAAAAGAACATTGCTTTATGGGATTATTTCACTATATAGCAGTTTAAACGTAATTATTATTATTATTTTTTCCGGATCTGAAGAGCAAACATAAAATTTGAGCCAGTATTGATAAGAATAGATACCAATAGTGCACAGGCAACACTACAAGTTCTACAACATATGTTCAGGAAACTCTGATGATAGTATCAGGCTACAATAGGGTATTATACTAGCATAACATGTTATCATATCAATAAAGCTCAGAAGCAAAGGGTAAAGAAATCTTACCGATGGCTTGTGGGGTCCACTTTTGTGTCACACACGAATAATCCGAACCGTTCATTAATTTTACGTTAATAATGTTTCTAGTGGCCTTGCAAAATATGATCAGCTCATTTGGATATGCGTAGGTGATTGATCCATGTTTCACTCTGTATCCCTTGCTTCTGTACGAATAGTCGTGTCCTTATCATATGAAGATAATCCTTAAATGGTAAGAAAAGTATGGCCACAATAGATAAAGCAGCTTATCTCCACCAGAGAAAGGAAACCTTCACTTATTGAAGTATTAAATTCTAATGGCTGTTTGAACTTTGAATATTTAGTTTGTGAATGTAAGCAATGTAGTACTCTAGGCCTTAGAGTGATAAAAGGGTGATGCAATTCTCTGTTTGTTTACAATATATCTTTTGTCCAGTTCACTCCATGTTGCCATTGTTGTCCCCCACAGTTGCTATATGGAAAACATTATCTTTTGGCTATGTCATTTTACTTGACCAACTCTAATGACATACCAAGATTAATATGAGATCACATTATTGGAGACTTTTTTTAATCGCCACTATTCGGTGGTTCCATCACTATCTCTTCTTGCAGACGAAAAACAAGAAAATGAAACAAATATTACTCTTAAAACAAAGGAAGAGCAAATGGCAATATGGGAATTTCAAATTTAAACTCCATGCCTCACAGAATGGAGTATGGACTAGTGCAACATGGATACAGCAGGTCAAAGGTATCGCAGTGTAATAGCAGAGGTAGGAGTTTTTTTGCCGGGAATAGGCGATAGGACAGTAAAAGCCCTTCTTGGATATATACTCTTTCACAATGGAAGTACTACAATTATGAAGTGAATTTTCAAGAAATTGAGTTACATAATTTCAAGTCTGTTATTCAAATGCCAAAAGGACACTGTAGTAATTCATTCATGCCTTTAACTTGGTTGCAAAGAAAATTAAAAGGCTAACTTAGTGGAAGAGCATGTGATCAAATAGTTTTGCATCATTTGGTAACAGAAGTTTTACTTACTCTTTAACCATTCTTTGTCATCTACTTTTAGAATCTTTTGACCTCTCAAAGTTATCCACCTGAGGGATGATAGGGTACATGAAGAGTTTCCCCGAAAATGTCCAAGCAAGGAAAAGAACGGTTCAAATTCACGGGAAAGAGAGTTTCAACTGTTCATTTCTCTTTCCTGACATTTTCGGAGAAATTTTTCCTGTATCCTAACATTTTTGCCAGTCTCATGACTCTCAACGGTTAACTTTGGACGCCTTATTACAGCCTGCATTTCTTAAGGCAACTTTGTCTTCCATTCATTAGGCCCGGTCTTGGGCATAGGTCCACCGGGCTGTTACCTAGGGCCTCCAGTTTTCGGCCCAATATTGGGGCCCCTAAATACAGAAATGTAATGAGCAATTTACAGGTCGATACAACCCAATGAGGTAATTTACGTGCAGGTACAAAGCGGCTGGAGTGATGCACCTGCAGGTACAAGCGTGAATATTATAGGCTGGTTTGAAAAGTCAAAATCGAGCCCGCCCATCCCAATTCCCAAATGACACTGTTGATTCCTTTCTCCTCTCTCTCTCTCTCTCTCTCTCTACCCATCCCGCATGAGCACAATCTCTCTTTCTCTCTTCAACTCTCAAAACCGTATGAAAGTGCCTAAATCTTAGGGTACCTTATGAAAGTGCCTAAACTTGAACTCTATGGTACCCTATGAAAGTACCTAAAATCATAGAGTACTATGAAAGTGCCTAAACCACTAAAATCTTATAATAGAAAAGTGCACCCTAAACCTAAACCCTAGGGTACCCTATGACTAGGGTACCCAATGAAAATGCCTAAAATCTTAGGGTACTCTGTGAAAGTGCCTAAACCACTAAAACCTTATCATAGGAAAGTGTACCCTAAAGCTAAACCCCAAAAAAGAGTGGCTTACCTTAATGGTAATTAAAAAAAGTGACTTACCTTAGTGGTAATTAGACATCTCTTTTCTAGACCTAGAGGTAATAATCTGAAATGTAATAGTAAATGTTATGTATGTAAAGAGTGTTACAAATAGATGAATCTCCTGCTGTGGTTGGATTTGCGTGTGCTATCCATAAGAGCGTGGGTTCGATTCTTGCTTTTTGCAGTTTTCACGTATTCTATTTGAAGTTTTACGGAAAAAAATGCTTCAACGTGACAGCTCAGAAGCTTGAACCGCGTTCTTAGGGTGCAAGACGGAAATTTCCAAGTGTTGCACCACTGAACGGCAAGCTTGTCTTGTGTTCCATGTCGAATAATTAATTTATATAGAAATTAACAAATGAAAGGCCCTATTTCCAAATCTTGCTTAGGGCCCCGAAAATCTCAAGGCCAGACCTGCCTTTCAGTATACTTTAGCACCTTCCTGTAAAGAAATAAAAACTAATTACTGGCTGTTGCATGTTTTTGTCTTCCATTTATGTTTGCCTTTCATTGCTGTCCCCATGTCTTTCTTTGTTTGTTCTCTACGTCTGCACATTTGTTTTTGCATGGATGTTTTATACTTGGGGAGTTTTCCCCTCACACAAACACATTATTGAGTTCATAAACCCCATTACTCGGTAGCTGATCTCATAAAGGTTAATTTGAGTACTGCTTTCTCTCACCAGCGCATATTAACAGAAAAAAGAAAAGGAATGAACAGCGAGACGAATAAGAAGAATCTTTGATAAATAGGTACGTTAATAGATTATCGTATTAACAGTTACTAAAAGATCCTCAGACATTCACTTCTCATAACTCAAGAATGACAGCATAATCAGTCTACGTCCCAGAAGGAACCGGAGGAGCCCCATATGCTAGTGTCGCTACAGTCTTCTGAATCCCACACTGGATAGCAGAAACACAAATCTGAACTCGGACAATCCCCCTGGTGTCTCACTTCACTTTGTTCCCCCAACCAACCTGGTACCCAATCCGTTAAGCAGCTTTCATATGGCGAATTTGCAAAAGCGTTGTTTGATAACTCAAGCGCGTGAAGGGGATCATCAGTGATTCTCAAACTGCCATCACTTGTTGCACTAATCGTATCGCATGTTGGATTGTAGACTTCTTGTTTTTCCTTTTTTGTGAAGCTTTCACAGTATCCTATATATAAATTAAGCATTAGCTCATGAAGAAGGAAGACACAATATAATTACAAGAAACAAATTTGCAGTGCACCTTGTTCTTGGAGTACTTGTGTTTTCTTTCTCAAATGACTTCTCCAGTAATTCTTTATCTCGTTATCAGTCCTTCCAGGCAACCTCCGAGCAATTTTTGACCACCTACGAATTCAGACGAAAAAAAGACACAAAGTATTAGCAGAATTCAAGGTACCAAAAAATTTATAGAAGAGAGGAAAAGAAGCTTACTTGTTACCCCATTGCTTGTGAAGCTGAAGAATGATTTTCTCTTCTTCACTGCTTAATCGACCATGCTTAAGATTGGGTCGAAGATAGTTCAGCCATCGCAATCTGCAACTCTTGCCACTCCTCCTCAATCCTGCAAGTAAATGAACACCTTTTTAAACCTACCTCAAAAGGCAAAAACTAAAAACCAAAGAGTTCTCCTGAAATTATTTAGAATGAAGGAAGTATTCAACGGTACCAGATGCTTTTGCTAATGAATCCCATCGCTTATCCCCCATGATTTCAACAACTGCAGCCAACTGCTCATCTTCCTCCTCAAACCAAGGACCTTTCCGCAGTTCTTCTTCTTGCATGGCTGCTCACCGAACCAATCACCGCTGCAACAAACTCAGAGGACTATCCTTCTTATATAAGGTGACAAAAGGTAGTGGAAAAGCAAAAAGTGGGAGTGACCCAAAAATCTTGCATGGCACAGTAGGTGGATAACACTTAATTTGTGGAAGCTCCACAGTGGGGGCTTACATGTTTCGGTTAGGCCATCAAAAAGGATTTTTCTATTGCGTTCAAGGAGAACAGACATCATCATTTCCGGTACCATTCCAAAAATTACTCTTCACTTCTGCACTTCTACTACAAGTTCAATGGGTGTTTTCCATTTTAAAACTTCAATGTTATCTCTACTATGAGATTGGGATATGAAAAACAAATGATAGTGCTTTAGATGACATGGAAAAATCCTTAAAAGTGTGATTATCCATCTAAAATCTTCTATTTGGCTTTTGTTTTGCCATAAGTTATACAGTAGTATATGACCTTTTGATCATTGGAACACAGTGTTTTTCCTAATAATCCCCCTTCCGAATTTTATTTATGGTAATTTTGCATATCACCCACTCTCCTAGTTTTAGGTAAAGACATCTACTTTTTTCCCATAGGTGAGTTTGAATTTTCTGTGCTCATTAGTCAGATGCCCTGGATCATGAATAAAGGAAGCATGGTAATGAGCACAAAAAATGATTTGAGTCTTTGGGCTTGCCCTTTCTGATGTATTTTAGCTTTGATTTGGGGGTATGGTTCTGCAACAAAACGTCCTCGTAGCTCCTCCGTTCTTGGAGGTTTAGGGGACCACTGTTGCAGTGGCACTCTGAGAGCAGTCACTTTATGCATATTGCCAAAGGTTAGGTCTATCTCCAATCATCCCCGCCCATACCCCAAATGATTGAGGAATGGATGGATTTTGCTATTGTTATCGGTGGTGTTGGTGAGTTTGAATTTTCTGGTTTTCAATGCCATTTAAATGGTTTGAAGTCATCTAGTGTCTTAGCATTCACCACTGGCAAGATCCAAACAGAAGAGAGATAAGAGAACATTGTAAGAAAACAGAACCATCCTTTTGTGACCGCATGGCTCCGAATAGGATGGGACAATTTCTCAGTAGCACTAGATAACTTCGGCAACTTCACATTCAACAGACAAAATATACCTGTGTTGAAATGCTCTGCCTTGTTTGGGATTTTACCATGGAAGATGTTGGTCCAGTCATTTGTGAGCCAGATACAGCCAGATACAGTACGCAAGAGAAATTTGGACTACAAACTCAGCAACTGACAAAGCATGCTTTGCAGTAACTCATAGACTGGAAATTGTCGAAGCATCGAACTAAAAACCAATTGCCAATAACTGGATAGGTTATTGAAGCTCATATATTACTTTTTAAGGTAATAATGAATCAATGTGTGACGAGCTCCAACAATCCACGGCACGTGTGACCCTTCAAAACCCTTTGGCAATGAGAACGTAACGTATCCAACTCAAAACTAATGAACAATTAGCTGATAGGCCACAAGACTCATATATCAATGGTGGTGGCAATAATTAATCAATGTTGGACAATCTCTAATGCTCTCCTACACGTGCGACCCCTTGACTCGGCAGTGAGCGGCAAACAAACGATTCATAAGATAGAGATCACAAAGAAACAACGTGCGCTTAGAGAAAAACGATGGAGCAGTCGATCAAAAGAAACTTGTACAAGAGCCTTTGAAAGGCTAGCTATGATACTATGTTAAAACGTCGGGAGTTTGGGTTGTGTGTTGTCCACTCCACCTCCCTCTAGTGAGCAATTGCCTAGGTGGGTGCGTATGTAGAATTACCATCTTGCCCTCATTCCAAAAAGCATCGTTTGGAAGTGGTTATGGGTGTCTCATAAACTTAATTTTTGCAAAATACACTACTGCACGAGCCGTAGAGCATGATCGACTCAGATCATCGAGGGAGATCCTCCAAAATAAGAGGATTCATCTTTCAACACTACCACAAGCAGAGACCGGTCAAGCCTATCACAAGATAAAATAGAATGAGGGACAAAAGAGAGAAATCACTACATCTACTGGGAAACCATACACTGAAATGCTTAAAATGAGAGGGAAAAGACACCAAAAGAATCATCCTACTTCCAAAAGAATTTTTGTCAGAATACAAAATCCCAATGGCAATTATCCAAAAAAATCCCAATGGCAATAAATCCAGAACCATAGGTCCATTTCTGTTCATATAGAAATAGAGGAAACAATTGTTGTTATCTTTGGTAGGGCCAAAAAATGTTGAAGCAAAAATACATGACATACTTCACACACCATTCTTACTTGCCGCCTATACTGCCACCAGCAGCTATCAATACACAGTTTTAAGTTACAATGCCTTCTGCTTTGATTGAGAAAAGAAAAAGGAGGGGGAAATTCACAAGAAAAACAGAAAACAGTGAACAGCAGCAGTTTCATGTACCAATCCTTCTGGATTAGATGTCTCCCCCAAAAAAATCATCAAATCTTATTTATTCCCTCACCCTCCTTTTGTTGCTGCGGTAGCCAATCGCTGCCACTTCAACTCCCGCCGCTCTTCTAACTCTCTCGCTTGGGCAACTTTTTCCTCATACTGCCTTTGACACTCCTCGAACAGTTCAACATCCATGTCCAAGAACATTTTCCGGACATTAATGGTCAATCCGTTGACTGCCTGATTCCAGTGAGACTGAATGTTATTTTCCAATGCCTCGAAAATAATTGGCAAAACCACACTCCGGTTTTGTGCGATTAAGTTCACAATATGTTCGTTGTTCCAAAGAAACAGGGCTCGTTCGGCAACCTGATAGGTAAGAAAGGATCAGAAAAACCTACAATGAGATGCATTTGCCTCACCAAGTGCAAAATAGAAATGTTGGAGTTTTGACTTCACATGCATGTATGGTACAACAAAAACGAAACTGTATTCTGTAAACACCTACGCTGTTTTAAAAAGAGATCTTTATGATTAACTCCAAATGATCCCTTAAATGTATTTCCCTTGAAATAGTTCCATAGGTGACGGCAATATCCGAAACTGAAATGTGTGTGTGTGTGGGTAAGGTAATTCGTTGTTATATTTTATTCTACAAGGCAAGAGATGTATATAGACTAATAAAAGAAAAATACTCAACAGTATCTAATAACTGCTATGGAAGTAAAACAGTTCGGAGACATACAGGTCAAACTAGAAAAGACCCAAAAAGAGTGGTAGGATGAAACAGCAGTCTACAGAAGAGCAGAGGGAGAGGTTACCCCTCCTATCTATAGATTGGGTATTGCATGAGTGGGAGAGTGGGACATAGAGAGCCCTAGGGCATCAGGATAGGGTTAGGATCTATGAAGCACTTGTACTCCGAAAATCATGGCGTACGAGTACCGTGTGCGTAGGGGTACAGCCCCAGTATGGCAAAATATGTACCCGGTACTCAGAAAACGAACTGGTTACTTTTTAGTTTTTGGGTACATCAGTGGTACAGCTTGGTTAAGTGAATGGGTAATTTCTTGTCTATTTGCAATCCTCTTGCATGTTCATTCCAGAATTATCATGTATACTGTTGGGGCTCAACTGTAGTTGGTCATGTGAAAAAAAGGGAAACCACGTTCAGTCCAAGATCTAGGTGACTAGGTTCAGACATAAACCTCATCAATTGTTGTCTTCTCCGACTCCACCGGTGATTTCTCTCACCTCTGCCGATTTCCGTCGATTCTCCTACTCTGGCGACTTCTGCAGTGAAGAATCCAACAACTACAAGTGTTTTTTGTTTACATTTTTTTGGCTCTGTTTCTACTCATCTCTCCCTATTTCTTCTCATCTCTCTTCACTCACTCTCTTCCTGTTTCCTCTGATTTCTCTTCTCTACATGTTTCTCACCTTGTTTTTTGCTCCATGTTTCTGCACATTCATTTTGTTATCTTGCATTTGTAGGTAAAATATATTTTTACTTGTTATAAAATATATATTAAATTTTTTTGGCATCCCTTGGTTGTAACCGTTCCCTAATCTTTTAGGTTTTATGTTTACCTGTACAAGTACTGTACCCACACCCTGTACCTGTGCTCCATTGATTAGGATACTTGTGCTTCACTGGTTAGGACTTAGGATCAAAGGACTCCTAATGCAGTGCTTTTAGCATTAGACACGAGGAATGTGTCTAATGACCATGCTTAGTTGTCCTGACATGCTTAGTTGGACGGAGAGAAAAATACTTCATTCTCCTTTCCTTCACTAAACTTTTCTAAGAAATAATTTTCCGAAACAAAATTCTTGACAACCGAACGGAGCCTAAATGACCATGTAACTTCTGCAGAAATTGTTACAAAAGTTGCTCTTGCTGGTTTTCACTAAGATGACTTCTAAACCTTGGATAAGATGTGAGAAAGCTGTTCGATAGGGACTTCATGTGATCGATACCTGAAGAGGAATGATCTTATTGACTTAAGAGGGCGATAAACTAAATTAAAAAGGCCAAGGATAACTTAAGATGAGGTGATTAGGAAGGACAAAACTACCTTAAACTTAGTTAAGGATACAATTTCAAAAAAAATTAACAGGAGAAATGGAATGACGTACCATATATATTGTAGAGCTAACACTACAGCTAGAAATTGCAAATCACAACTTTAATGTAACATGAGGTGAATGCATATGTGCACCTGCCTGGGTTTGTGTGTGGGAAAGTTGTGTTTGCGTTGGGTGGGTGGGAATGGGTGTATTTGATTATGGGGGAGGGAGGAAGTAAAAAGAGCATGGTCATGTAGCAAACTACTAAACTGGATGATTTCTATCCACAAACCCTCAGAAAATATTAGGCTCATAAAAAAAAACCAACATAATTTTCGTTTCAGAGGAAAGCGAATCAACTCCTCTCATTCTGACTATATTTTTTCTTTTGCACGCTAAAAGTTCATTCACTTTGGAAAACCACGAGGATAACGACCTAGGTCCTACGACAACTCGAGATTTTGATAAAGTGATTTCGCTGATACTTCACTAAGAATCTGCCGAGACTTTTTACAAAGTACTTTTGAGTACTCCTCTGAGAGGATTGCGGGATGACGTGTCCAACCAGAGCAGTCCAATCAATTGTGCATAAAGAGGGCTCCTGTGATGCAGGCAATCATCCTCAAACTGCACCTCGATTTGGCCTAGTAAAGTATAAGTCAAGAGAGAAAGCTACTCAAACATCGCCCAAAACAATACTACCCATGAGGCTACTGAATTGAGTTAGTTCCTCCCAAAGTAAGTTCATAATCCATAACTTATCCTCACAAAAATGGTGCAAGCAGGTCATTGGTTCAACCGGCGAGCCCATCCGTTTACCACCCAGAATTACGTGATAAGCAAGTAGTTTTAATCTAAGAAGCACAGGCGTATAACGGAATACTGACACGACACAGACACGTGGACACATCATTTCATCAAAAATTAGGACACGGACACATCGGGGACACGTTGAATGTAAAATGTAACAGTATTATAGAGCTATGTTACGAATTCATATAAAGTCAGAAACATTATTTCTATCAAATAGATGCATATCTACGGGGTCCGTAACCGTCATATAAGTATGCACTATACATCTGCAGAAATTTTCACTCTGGGCCGAGCTTTAAAAACTATATTTCAACTTTTTAATGTGTCCTTAACATGTTCCCAACAGTCATGAACGTATCCTAGAATATCCACAATGTGTCTGAGTAAAAGAAAAATTATAAAAAAAAATAAAAATTGGAAAAGCATATTGGCATGTCCAAAATGTGTCCAGATCGTGTCGTGTCCGGCAGACACGTGTCAGACACTGATATGTGAGGCCGGTGGACGTGTTCATGCTTCTTAGGTTTTAATTCCAAAATAAATTCTTTGCTGCATTCAAGGTGCATACGGGGCAGTTAAAAAAAAAGTGCAAATGAGCAGAACTCTCTTCTCCTTGGGTAACCTATGAAGCACCGACACCTCTAGGGGTAGCCGTATCGCAGTGTCCGAACACGGGGACACGTGCCCTGTCCGTGTCCGGACACGCCACGTGGAGGGGGACACGGCTAAATTTGATTTTTTGGGGGAGACACAGCTGGGACACTGGGGGACACGGCTGGGGATACGGCGGGGGTCAAAATAAAATTTTTAAATTTTTCTGGGGTAAATTCATAATTACTCAAAAGTTTGGGAATAACATTGTAATTTTACACTATATAAATATCTCTCACTTATGGATAATGGATGTCTTGTGTTGTTTGTCTTTTCTTAAAAAATAGATATTATTAAATATATATAAATAAATAAATAAATATACACGTGGCATCTCCCCCGCCGTGTCCGTATCCCCATTTTTTTAGAATTCCCGTGTCTGTGTCCATGTCCGTGCATCATTGGCTGCTATATATAGATCCGCCGAAATGGAGTTCAAACCAATGCTGCATACAACCACTTCAAGGCCATAGGAAGAGTGATTCTATATGAACCCAAACTTTATCTTTCTAGCCCCAAATTTCACTAGACACCCTTTAGAGGAAAGAATGACATCCAAAAATGTCCTCATCTTCAATCTAAACTAAACCTAGTTTTTTATAAACTCACCACCAGCCACAACCATCACCCACTGCCAAGCCCTACCATGCCCAACAGGATACAACCCAAATTATACTAGCTAGTGGAAAGCAATGAGAGGACGAATGCAGAAGATTCAAGAAATAATCACAGAAGGAGAGAACAACAATTCCCAAAACTATAATGGCACAATTACAACTGCAAACAAAGCCCCAAGAAACATCAGAAATGTTAAAAGGACGGCAACGGACGTTTCTAGTTTTGTTCCCTTCAAAGTCGTCGTCCAAGCACCTTAATTTGTCAGGAAAAAACACACATATACTGGGTCTTATTGCCTTAATTCCTCCCCACCACTTTAATCATTAAACCTGATTTTAATTTGCATTTATGCTAATTGCATTTTCAATCCATTCCCAAGGCGTGCTTCACAATCAATCTCTTCATACTTCAACAGTTTCTGTTACTCTGCCATTAGGTGATAACAACATTTTGCAGAAGACAATGGTTCTTTCCTATTTCTTGATAAGAATTGGATTATGGTGGAGGAGGAGGCAGGCAGCAAGCAATAATAGTATTTGGAGGGTTGACAAACAATTTAATTTAGGTTATAGTATTGAAGATGAAGATGAGGGGATATTGGGATTAAGTTAAATGTTTAAATGGGTATGAGAAGAAAATTCAGAAGTGAATCTAATGAAATATCTGTGCAAGTAAAGATCCTTATTGAGCTCAAAGTAAGATAGAAAGGTCTAAGAAATGAAAATCTAGCTTCTTCTACAAAAATGGAAAATCTAGATCAAGTACAAAATCTAGGGACCAGGATCATCATAATTAGGGGTGAAATCGGTTCGGTTTCGGTCGGTTCGGGGTGAATGTTGCACGGACCGATTCGGTTCGGGGTAGGATTTGTCTGAACCGATCCCGACCGATTTGCCTAAGGGACCGATTCGGTTCGGGGTGTTTCGGTTTGGTCAGGATTTTCGGGGTTTTCGGGGTTTTCGGGTTCGGGGTGTTTCAGTTCGTTTTTGGGAGGACCACTGGATCTCAAGCATACCAGGAGCAAAACTCTTCTCTCTCTCCACAATAGACTGTACCAAAATTAAAGATATTGAGAACTTTTTGGACAGTTGAAGCAATGTTGAGATGAGGAAAAAATTCGAAGGTGTGTCAGAGGAAGAGTTCAAGGAAATAATTCAAATTCCTATCAATCAAACTGCCCAGATAAAATCATTATCAGAGAGACCAGAGAGTAATACCGAAGTTACACCTTTTTCCTTCCCCAATCTGATTTTCCGGTTACCCTGCTCGCTGCCAAACTCCGACGCCGGAGTAGGTGGTGCCGAGATCTATGGTGGGAGTAGATGACGAGTAGAGTAGAGTAGATGTCGAGATCTATGGTGGGAGTGGAGAAATCTGAGATTCATGGTGGGAGAGGGAGAAGAGAAGAAGAGAGGGAGAAGAAGAGAGAAGAGAGTGGGGCGTACAAGTCTACTGGACTGATGGGAGAAGTTTAGGGTTTTGCTTTTATACTTCATAGATGGACGGTGTAGATCAAAATAAATGGACGGTATTGATTAGTTTTGGTTCGGTTCGGTTCGGTTCGGCCTTAATTCCCCTAAACCGAGACCGAACCGATTATATATTTCGGTTTTTTCGGTCGGTTTTTTCGGTCTTTTTTAATCATGGACCGACCGAAAACCGGACCGAAATTTCGGTTTTCGGTTCGGTTCGGGTCCCGCCGGTTTTTTTTTCACCCCTAATCATAATGGAAACTCCCCAAATAAAAAATTCCCAAAAGCAAATCTCCCCATTTAAAATATGCTTTCACTAAAAGCATTTCCATGTAAAGATAAAAAGTCAACAAACAAATAAACCAATAACTGTTCCCTTTCATCCTAAAAGATGAATGGTATGGGCCCGTCGTAGTAAATAGCACAAATTGACTAAAAAATGAATGTGGGGAATTCGCCGCAACAAGAATTACTCGAGCTGACTGTGACAATTCTTTCCAATTAGACCAATGACTTGAATGGAGAAAGTCACGTATTTTTCCAATGTGGATACATTTTCTTTAAGCAAGCACTTGCTCTGCATCACCAAGACCTAGGTATCTACCCAAGAGTATACATCTTCTTTAACCAAGCCCTTGCTACTGCATCACCAAAACCTAGGTATCCCTTTCAAAAAACTAACCCTACTTCACTAACACTGTTTGGCATTAGTGTATTCTAACAAGTTTAACAAGTTACATCGGTACTGACGACTAGTTATCACTATCATGTGTTTCCTGATTAGTTTTTCCCCTACCTGAACGCACGATGGTGATGATCAGTCTCTCTCATGATTAGACTTTAACAAGTTCTCCTACAGTCAGAGTATATTGGGCGTGTGCTAAGTGTTTGTGTTGACTATTTTCTGCTACCGGTAGAAATAGATAAGACAATACCAAATTCGATGCTCATAGCTTCAGTGATCATTATACTTCTTTATGACTCTCCCAATGTAACTAGATAGTATTATGCCTGAAATCCCGCCAAAAAACATGGCAAAGTCCCAAAAGTGAAGGTTAGTCTTACATTCATTGTGTGAGAATTGCTTCATTGATGTCCATTACCTTCTAATACGATAAAAAATCTACGAACCATTCAGAGAAACAAAGATTGCATTAGCAAGAAAGTACAAAGAAACTACCGGTGGAAGAATAATGGATGAAAGAAGATAAACTCCTTCAGAAGGAAGAGATAAGAAAAGTATGTCAACTCTTGTTTCGAGGAGCCAAAACAGCACAAAGGATCAGCAAACAAGAGGGAATTCACCATACCCCACCATAAGAAAAATTCTAAATACATAGCATACAACTTCATAACAAGCGAAAACTACTTGACACAACCATTCAACCGATTTGTCTCGAATAGCAGACT
The DNA here is from genome assembly GCA_963854785.1 of Vaccinium vitis-idaea. Classification (NCBI taxonomy): domain Eukaryota; kingdom Viridiplantae; phylum Streptophyta; class Magnoliopsida; order Ericales; family Ericaceae; genus Vaccinium; species Vaccinium vitis-idaea. The sequence continues at coordinate 14,400,234 of OY978220.1, forward strand.
ACTGGCTAGACGAGACTATTAATAAACAAAAAGAAATATGAACGAAAAATAGATGAATGAATGATGGCATTGCCAGTGAAGGAGTACACAGAACAAAAACCTTACAAGCACCCCAAAAAATTGAACAATAGCTCAGCAACAACAAAATCGTAAAATCTTGTGCCTATCACTTCAAGAAACAAGAAACCATCAACAACCATTTGTCAAAAGTAGTTAAAAGCAGACGATGGCAATGACTTTTCTAACAGCTGATAGCCTAGTAAGTACCAACACTAGAAACCACCGCACCAGTACAAACCAACCCCCAACTATATCGATAACAAACAATAATATGCTGGCCAACTTTATGCAGAATCCAAATTTTCCGAATGCATATAGCCTAAAACAGAATCAGGCAAAAGTTTAAGGAAAATAAATGAAAAGACATGGAAATATAAGAATAATTTAAGGCTTCAAAGCCTCCCAATACCTGAAAATGAGAGCTATTGAGGCAGCGGGCTATCTGTCTGAAAAGAGGAACCATGCAGCGCTGAAATTCAGCAGCTTGTGTCCCCTCCAATACTTCTTCTAGTTCCCCAAGAAAGAGAACTTCCTTCTGGCAATTGGTGACCGGCCAGTATTTCAATAAACCCCTTATGACAGTGTCAGCAAGTTTGTAATCTTTTTCTACAAACTGGGTAATGCAGTATGAGAGCTGCTGATGATACAATGCAATCGGTTTAGGCTTGTGGAGTGGTATAAGTGCTCGAACAAGAAACAACTTATGCTCCTCTTTCATCGGCAGAGCAAACCCATTAATTATACTCCCGAGAATCTCCAGAAGCTCACCAATGCCACTGTGCCTCTCTGTCTCATATATAAACCGGTAAAAAATGTTATTGATTCCTTTCCTAATAAAAGGACGATGCACCATGAACTTCCCATATATCCGGTGGAGGATCGTTTTCAAATACTCCCGCTCCCTAGGATCCTCGGAATCAAACAAATCAAGCAGTTTCAAAACAAAGGAACTATCAATATACCTCTTTGCAATCTTGGTATCAGTATCCGATGACACAACATATCTCAAAAGCAGCTCATACACAAGCTGTAAGTGGGGCCACGAGGGATCAAGATAGGGCTCATCCTCATCCGGGTCCACGTTTTCCGAACCAGTGTTTTCATGAGACGCTGGCGGCAAACACCGGAATATATTCGCTGAAATCATCCGAATCATTTCTTCCTGATTACTCTCTGTAATTTTCCCTTGACCACCTGATTGTACAAAATCAACAAGCTCCCCAAGACACTGCCTCTTAATCTCCTTCTCCCTAACCATTTTGAGAGAATCATCGAAATCAAATTGGAAGCAACAAATCTGCAGTTTCCTTAGGAACAAGTTTTGTCTTTCGGATACGGGTACCTCTCTGAACATAGGGAGGTTTTCTATGGTCCCGGAAGGCGGGGCGGCAGTGGCCGGAACAACAACTCCGCCCGAGTTGGCCGCGGGGCCGCCCCGAGAGGCATGGTTTACAACAATACTCGACGTAACAGAGTTTCGATTGCCGGGCGAACCGTAAAAATCATTACCGTTACCCTCCGATTTCGATAGCTTACGTTGCCCACGCTTTATAATTCTGTTGAACATTTTTGCAATCTCATAAACCCTAACCCTAGAACTAACATATAGAAACAAACTAGAATCAAATTACACCGGGAGTGGGCCCGAAATTATTGTAGGGTTTCAAGAATCAATCATATACAGAGAAGAGTAAGTTTGTGCAATGTTTTTTTTTTTTTCTATGGATTAAGCAGAATCAAAGAACAGTACGAACCGGAGAGTATTTGGACCGTTGGACGACACCGGCGGCGGATCGCCGGGATTCAAGCCGGCGGACTGGACGGCGAGAGATTTGGGTGGTGATCACCCAAATATATGATAGGCAGAGGAGATATATGGAGGGTATACCGTGTATGACTGTATGTATCGTCAGAGAGAGAAAGAGAAGGGGTAGACTTTGGAGGAGAGAGAGAGAGAGGATAATAAAAACGTATGATTACAAAATACGCTTTTTTAACGTTGTGCGGAACCATTGGGTGATTTTATTTAGGAAATTCATATTACCACTCCTTAAAGTGCTAATGACACTGAAAAAAGAGTATCAAATTACCAATATAGAGATGGATATTGACACTTGTCTATTTTAGAGTACCAATAACAATATTTATTTATATGTTTTTTGTTTTTTTTATAATCTTTATATGTTTGTTATTTCGGAAAAGTTCACGACATCCTTTACTTTGTTTAAATGAATATTGTCTCGTTCATTTTTCGTTGTCTCGTTTAGTTTTTGTGAACCTCGATGGATTTTGCTTACTATTTGTGGAATTCTTTTCAAAATTAGGGCGAAATTCCTTATGTCGACCCCATAGAAATTAGTAAAATTTTGGAGATTTTGAATGTAAAAACAAAATGGGAGCAAATAAAATTATTTAACAACTTATTTTGATAACACTAAATATGAATGCATGAGTGATTAGGATAATGATTTACGTACAAGCGACATTAACAAGATAATACAAGTACTTTAAAAATTGGTGAAAACAAAGGATTCCAGCTAGAACAATTAAGGACCCTATTAAATTTCACTTTCCCCTTCCCCCTTTTCTATCACAAGTTCACAACCAAAAAATATGAAATGGAGGACTCAGAAACAAATATGAATTTTTTTTAAAAATAGATATATCTATTTTTCTTCCCTTCTATTTTCTTCTACTAAAAAACAAATATGAAATAATAATAAGAAAAGATATATCTATTTTTCTTCCCTTCTATTTTCTTCTTCTTTTCTGTAGGTATCGTAATAACTCAACTAACCTTGAGACGATTTCCGCTTTTTGATATTTCTAAATTAGCGACACAACTAAAACTATAATTTTAGGAGTGGCGAAACTGCTAACGTGTACAAATATCAATATTTGAGAAAAGAAAATGCTACGGTAGTAGTTACTAACTTAAAAAGATATATAAAATAGCATTAAAAATTATATAGCTTATTATGTTTCTCGTATCGAAGTAGAGTACAAAGAAATAACTCAATATGTATCTATTAATGTATAATTATTCTTGATACTCTTTTATGCCATCAAAAGAATTTACTGTAGAATTGGATCAAAACCTCTAGTAATGTCTTTCTCAGTATACTTTTAACTTTTGTCATTTTTTACCTTTACAATTGTCCTCGTCAAGATGAATAAATAATCTTAAAATTAGTTTGGTAAAATAGTAGCTTAAAAAGAGAAAAATAATAAAAATTTTCATAAACCAAGCCAAACATAGCCTTAAGTTGGGGTTTCCATATAAAAAGGATGATAGAGGACTAAAGGATACTCCCTCTGTCCCTTTTTAAATGATTTATATGGGGATACGTGCAATTTTAAACCCATAAAAAACTTATTTCTCTATATAAATTTTTAATTTGTTTTATACCAAATTAAAGTGCTCATTGAGTACTTTAATTTGGTGCCAAAAAAATTTAAAAACGTTATACGTAAGTACATTTTTAAACATCCGCAAAAATACACGTTTCCCAAGTGGATCACTTAAAGAGAGACAGAGGGAGTATATATTATACATGTTACTCAAATTAAAATTAGCAGAGGTGACTAGCATATATAGTTTGACCCAAAATAATCTAACAAAATTATCCTAATATTTTTCAAAAAAAAAAATCGTTGTGGTGGCGACGGCTATTTGTCTCTCTTTGGCGTTGTTCTCTTTTTCTGAAGGGGTCAACGCACATTTTTGTTTAACAATGCTATAAAATACTTTGTGAAAACAAGGGGTCGTTTAGTCACGTTCTTTTATTTGCAATTTATTTAAATGAATAAAATAGGTAAAAAATAAAATATGAAAAATTAGTTTCTCCTCCATCTAGCTTTGTAAACCTTCAATAAAATCATACTCTTATGTAGCACTGAAGAGTCGGACACGGGGTGGTTGCTATGCAGCCACTGCACAGCAGGTGTGCACCCATCCGAGTCGTTCGTTGCTCGGATGGACGGCCAAATTTCACCTCAGCACCTTTGCATCCGAATCGTTCGTTACCGCGTATGCAAGATGAAATCTGGGCCGTCCATCTGAGCAACGGACAACTCGGATGGGTGCACAGCACCTGCTGTGCGGTGGGTGGGTGCACAACAGGCACCCCAAATCCCTGAAGAGTCATGTATGACATTAACACGGGTCCATAAATAGTACTTCACCAATAAGAACGGGTTCCACGACTGTACGGCATTGCAAGCCTTCATTCCCGGGATCTCCAATGAACGGGTTCCACGACTGTACGGCATTGCAAGCCTTCATTCCCGGGATCTCCAATTATCTTTAAATTTGAATAGAAAAACAGATTTTAATTTAACAAGAAAACCTGAAATAAAATGCTTAGCATCGTAATTTCAACAACAGATTTGAGTTAAAAGAGAAAAAAAATAACATGATTTCGTTTGGCTATTCATATTTTCTAATTAATTGACATTTTCTCGCTACATGTTGGTGCATTCTTTTATTCTGTGATTTTTTTTTTTTTTTTGAGATAAGTCTTTCCTCATAGACCCCGATCAAATTTTCATGATCCGAACCGTCCAATGTGTTTAAAAGGTATTTTTAAGAGTTTATAAGTGAAATCAGCAAAAACAATACCGGGAAGGGCTTGATCCGAGCCGTTTTTCATAAAAATTATAGTTCTACAGTTTTTATGAAAAACTGCTCTGATCAAAGCCCTTCCTGGCATTTTTTTTTTGTTGTTGTTGCTAATTTCTCTTAGAGGCCCTTAAAAACACCTTCTAAAAATATTGGACGGTTCGGATCATCGAAATTCGATCGGAATCTATGAAGTGTGGATGGAGTCTGCATTTTAAATAGGAAGTTTTTCAAGATACATATGAAATACTTAAAAGAGTTGCATTTTTTTTGGTCTAGTGATCACCTTTTTTTTACTGTCTCAAAATAGGCAACTAGCGATAAAGATGGAAAAGATACTGATTTTATTCCATTTTTTAGATTATTATTTGCAAATGATGATGATGGATACCATGCAAATTAATTAAAGCAAAAATTATTAATTTGCAAATGATGATGACTACACAGATTAATTAAAGAAAAATTGACAACTTTGACCAGCAAAAATTTATTTAGACAATTGTTTCATAAAGCTTTTAATTAAGACCAAAGAAAAATTGCTGACGTGATTGAAGCCGTCCGTGAGAATGAAGGACAGTGATAGATTAGTCAGTAGAAACTACAGAATTATAATCTTTCATGGATTTTTGGGGAAAAAAGAAAGAAAAAAATTGTAGATATGATGGAGGTCACAAACAGTGATTTTGGAGAAAACTAAAATTTTTGAAAACAAATAAATTCTTTAACATTTTTACGACTACAAATTGCGAGTACAACGAAAAAGTACATGCCTTGGATTAGTGTACTTGTAACCCTTGTAATTATGAGCTGGAGTCACTGGCGGAGGTATCTTGGGGCTGGGCGGTGCGGCCGGTGCCCCCGGTAATTTTTAAATATCAATATATAGGATATCTAATTTTTTTAGTAACAGCTTCCAATATTAGTAATAAATTAGGTTTGATTTAGTAAAAGAACGGGTTATTTCACATTCTAATTTCTCTATTTCTTTCATAACCAAGCAAATGAGCATGCGAGTGTTGTCGTAGCCTAAAGTAATAGAACAAAATGATTCATATTTTTTACTGCATTAGATTACAATATCAATGTGCTTATGTATTACACTAGAAAATAAAACTCTACAATATAATCTGTTTACATGTAGACAATAAGATGTCTATAACTTCGGCCCCACTCAGATAAAAATCCTGGCTCCGCCACTGGCTGGAGTAGTACTTTGAAAAAGAAGAGGCCATTGTATTCCTACGTAAAAATCGGGGGTAGTGGCATGAACGAAAGTCTACTGCTATTATCGTACTTCCTCCATCCCAAAATGATATCCCCTATGAAAAAACGTATAATTTTCGGACAAAAAATAAAGTACTTCCGCTCATTGTTTTTATGATTTTTTATCATCAAAATAAAGAGCTAATTGAGATCTAATTTGTTGCATATCTTTAATTTGGTGCGAAGAAACTCAAAAAAAATCATATATGAAAGTATTTTATTCTTGATTTGAAATTGCATATCTTTTGGTAGGGAACTATCATTTTGGAATGGAGTGGGTATATTTTTTTAGTAAAAATATGAATCGCAAGTTTCATTAATAAAGTTTTTGCCTACCAAAAAGAAAAAAATAAAGCGCAAGGTTAAGTGCAAACTCAAGTTTTATCTTGAACCATCCATTTTGTTAAATAAAAAATAAAGGCTTAATTCCATTTTCATGTGGTCTTTATTTGCATGTGGTCTTTAAATCAAGTTGTTTAGACATCAATAAATGCCTAATCCATTAGTGTAAAATAATTTTTTTTTATAAATTGGGGTGGCATGTGCCACCCGCCCCACTAGGAGGCTCCGTCCTTGGCACTCGATGGGTTAACCTCAGTTGTTTTTAGCTACAAAGGATTTGGAGTGTAGATTCAATTTCATAACATATTTTAAGTAGGCACGTTAATGAACCGGATTAAATCCGAATCTAATTACAAAAATCTGATCCCATAATCTGTAATTAAAATCCCATAATTCAAAAAATCAACGACTCATATTCAGATATATTTGATCTATTTATGAATCCAATTGGATTATTTTAAGTATTTTTTTGGTTTTTTAGAGTGTTAAATATTTAGATGTGAATTCAAAAATCCAAATTATGAATTTTCGAGTTTGCATGCTTAACCTTGAATAGGAGGTAAACGACTGGGGTTGGATCAAATTGTTGGACTTGATATCTGATTTTCCGGATTCGGATCCGGACAAAAACCAAATTTTAATTTTTTATAACCGGATCGGGATTTGAGTGAATCTTGACGGGTTCATATTAAATCCGGTCCAGGTCTAATTTCAAGCAATGAAAATCAATTGCTAGTAACAACGGTGAGGAAAACATGGTGCAAGACTTGACTTGGTAGTGGGTCAAGTCTGGTTTGACTTGGTAGTGGGTCAAGTCTGGTTAGTTTTGAAATAAAGTTTGGTCAAGAGTGCATAATGTCTGAATCTCTATTCCAAGCGTCAACTTTACCGAAGGACTAGGTGATGTCCGTGATTAAAGGCACATTGGATCGCAATACAATCTCAATTTTTAGTTATGAGTTCAATCCGACTTTTGTATCCGTCAAATGTAATTTACACATATCATCAATTACAACTTTTAGCCGCTTTCATGTTTGATCATAAAAGACAACATTTACATAATGATACATTGCTTAAGGGCATTGAGAAAAGTGTTTGGTACCAAAAAAGTTTCCCATAAAATCACCTCAAAAATGCATCCAACGGGTGAAATCTGTACGGAGTGAATTTCACCCGTTGGATGCATTTTCGGGGTGATTTTATGGTACTGTATCAGACCTCAATAAAGAGTGAGGCACAGAGGCAAGGTAAAATTATTAAGAGAATATTTTCAGTATCTCTTTTTAGGAAAAAATGATCCGACAATTATAATCTTAGCATAACAATATGATCGAACAGCCGTGAATGTTACTTTATTTAAATGCCTGGACATTTTGGTTAAAATCGCTCTGCTTTAGATAGCGTTCTTGTTTTGGTCTCTACCTAAATGTTTCTGTGACTCTGTCAAACTTTTAATGGGGCATTAGATTGATTTAGGGCCTCGTTTGTTTGACCGGAGATAAATGGATGGGGTATGAAATCCCTTGGGATATGGGTGGGATATGAAATCCTTGGGATATTGCTCAGGATATCAACGGATGGAGAAAATCTATATCCGGTATTTGTGTTCAACGGGATATAGCCCTTGGAAAGTACTTTTTTGTTATAGAACAAGACAGATAGGGGAAAATCCCATCCAAATCCCACCTCCCCCATGGGATTTTATATCCCGTACGGATTGGGATAAAAATTGCCGTGGGATTTCAAATCTCATCCCCAATAAGGATAACAAACATGGGATTTTGGGTCCCACTTCATCCCACCCCCAAATCCCACTCCTAAATCCCACCAAACAAACGAACTCTTTTGATTAATCAATGATTGGGATTTGAACAAACCCCCACCGAGGCCTCGTTCATTTTGGGTTTCAAGACCCGGTTCTCAATTATTATCCAATAATTATCCTTATTTTCAAATATTATTCTCATTTCTCTCTCTCTCTCTCTCTCTCTCTCTCTCTCTCTAATCATTAACTCCTATTTTTAATTATTATCTCTATTTTTCTCTCCAATCATTACCAAAAATCAAAACCCAAAACTTAAAACCCAAACTAAACACAATCTGTATTTTCTTTAGATTGGAGAGCAGAGAAACATGAGGTGAGACTTGATCAAAAAAGCACGAAAGATGTACTATAGTATATCTGCGACTCGTTGGGGAATTTTTCAATCTCACTTATCGGCTCCAAAAAATAGGATAAAATAGAATAACACCATTGACTATTAGAAAATAAGAAAGATTATGACAAGGTCCAATATAAGACCCATTTGCTAATACTTGTTTACTAGCATCAAATCCGTGCTATGCATTATGCACGGAGCGAGTCCAAGTACAAATGCTTAATCAAAATTTAAATCAAACAAACTTTGATCAATTTTAATTGTCGCAATTCATGAAGCATTTATCACATCTACGCACAATCCAATAGAAGTAAACTAAAAAAATGTCTCTAAAACTTAACCCAATAACTAAAACCGTCATAATGAAATCCCCAATGCCTTTCTAAAGTTGTCATCATGATGATTCAAATGGTCATTTGTCATTCCTCGATATTCCTACATGTATAAGATAAAAAATTTATTAAATTCGTTATATATTAGGCAACCGTCAGTTTACATTTATAAGCATCTGACAATGAAGATAGTTGTATCCATTACCTTTGAAAAGGTACAAACATTCTTCTGACCAGTCTAGTTTTAACACGAATGTCACTACAGGAGTATATTGTTCATGACGTAGAGGTTTCGGAGCGGGTATAATGAGTACATATGTGCGATTATGATATTGAGAAATGTACTTTCTTAGCATGTTGGCCCCATTATTCTGTTAAAATAATACAAACTAAGGTGATGATGTAGTTAATGCATGGTATTTAGATTTAGCCGTTTGGTATTTTACATATGACGTCATTTTTTTCAAATAGGACGGTACACACCGTAAGATAAATTCTGCCTTTGTGTCCTTTAGCAAAATTTCCATTGAGCCAGCGGAGTCTTTCACCACTATCTTGACATTATACCTAAATATTTATGCAATCAATCCAAACCATTTGAATATGTTACCTTATGCATGGTAATGCTCTTTTAAAAAATGTTAGTACCTAGTTATTGTATGGACATCTTCTCGTTCGCAGCGATTACAAACAAAATGACTGTAATGATCTTCAACTTTTTGAAAATTGGTCTTGCACAAATTAACACATGGGTGTTCAACATCCATTTTCTCAATGCGTGTGATGCGAAAATGTTGAACCTACACAAATATTTCAACTTTGAGGCGTAGATATATAATGAAAGAAAACTATTAACCACGAAATCAAACACGGAAAAAATCTTACGTTGGGCATAAACGCAAATTCCTTTATGTGGATCCTCTTGACATTTGATATTAACGATGATTGGTAAATTGAAAATCCATTCGTACGATTCCACACAACCAACTTCTTTACGCTCTTGTCATTGGCAAGCTAAGATTAGTAAGTTGGATTGTTAGTCTCATTGATAATAATTGCAAGAAAAATACTATTCATCTTAATTCTATGTTGTAGATTGAGGGTTTATATTGTAATATATTGTAATGACATCTACTGTATATTAAGTGTCTACATGTAATGATTAATATATATTTAACTTGATTGCGAAAAATATATATATCGATATATATTCAACTTACCATTCACGAAGGCCTGCTGTATGAAATTGGTGATTGACATATAATTTGCTAGTCATCGATGATGTGCTGAGTTGTGGACCTAGAAGATAAAATAATAATTAGTTTCTGAGTTATTATTTTAAAAAAATATTTAAAAAATAGTAGATATCATAATCACATACCGTAAAAATATTCAACCTTCAACCCCGTAGCAAATATAACATTATTACTGAGCAGACTATCAGGCAAATGCATCCCATCTCTTGTCGCGTATTCATCTCATAATGTAAGTCGAACAAATGTCATCTATTTACCAATTTTGTCATAGAGAATAAAGGTTAAATACAAATCTTACAAATTTATTTAAGAAACATATAAATTACCTTCGATTGAGCAACACAATGTCTCTAACCGTAGATTGTTTATTTGGAGTAATTCGACTTTCAAAGATGTTAACAACCAATCCAACCACATCTGCATAATAGCAGTCATGTTCAGATTAAAAAAAAGAGTAAAATATTTAGAAAATTCAAATTCAGTGTATGATGCTTTACTCGTGCTTATAGTGTACTATGCAAGTAAAATAGCAGAAGAACAACATACCTATTATTTGCTCCATCTTGACCAAGGATCTCTCATAATCTTACACTGGAATCCCAATGAAGATGGATTTTATCACATCAGAAAACTACATGTTCAACTTTTATATCTTCATTGAAAGACATCTTGTAATGATATGGGACAAAATTAAACTTTTCACCAGCTGGTAAAGTATCGATTTCCCTAAAAAAATAGACCATTTCCTTGTAAAGATGTGCTCTAAAATAGTCTACTTCTTCAGGTCTTATAATTGCTTTCATAGCATCACCCTAAAGAGGAAAAGAATATAAATCACTAACATTGAACTATCATATCAACTTTGTATTAATCGCATTGAATAAGTTATTAAAGTACCTGTAATGCAAAAAGTAATGATTATTACAAACCAAAATATTAGAAGATATTGAATTTAAGCTTCATTTAAATAGCAACAAAGATATGAATTTATTAGTATTAGCAAATTCTTACCATTTTGGGGATCGCGAATCATTTTCACTTGTTCAACAACTTCTTGAGCATCTCCATGTAACTAAGCAACTTTATTATGGATGCATGTGCCCTTCAAATTAAAATAAGATTGAAAAATGAAAACATTATAAATTATACTAATCCAAAATAGCAGCTTTCATGTTGGTGAGTCATTTTTCATAGAATGATAGGGTACTTCTATAGCTACCTGGTCATTTTTCACATTTTGAACTTCAATAGCGACTTGATCAAGTATCTATTTAAAATCATACATATTAAAATCATGCCAATTTATGATACGCTCCATTGGTTGAACTTGAGCATGCACGCCAATCGCTTTGACATTATCAATACTAAAAAAAAATACCACATGACAAAGAAGAGTAGATTAAATTAAGTATAGGGTTGTGGATATTAGTACCTTCACGAATAAGTTTTTCGTTGTGTAGGACCCTTAATCTAACACAGCGTGTGTCACGACCCAAACCCGGGGGTTAAAGGTCTAGTGACCGGTCAGTGAGTCTCGGTCACCCTAGGCCTAAATTTTTAAACTAGTTTAGGGAATTTATAAAATCTAACCATCAGAAGAAGTTTTCTCAAAGAAATTATGCAAGTTGCGGAAGCACGATTTTAATAATTCCAAAATATGCCAGAGTTCTATGTGCGAAAATAAAGTAAGTGCTTAACACCCTTAACATACATTCGCATGTACTGACCGGAATAAACCGGCTGTCAAAACAAAAGTCTGCAAGTTTGGACAATATTATACACACAAAAGAACCTATAAGCAAAAAGACTTCGGCTCGGGAGCACAACCAAGTACAGCTACGGCTGCTGCCCTGAAAAGTATGGTTTTTAAAATTTTGTAAGCTAAAGCTCGTATGAAACACCTCATATCTTATAACAATCTAATCGTGGATTTAGCCAATGCCGAGCAAAAAGTTTAAATCATACTTTTCAGTTAGTAAGCAATAAAAACATTCTTAGTAACAAAATAATAAATCTTTCAATTCGTTCATAGAATGAAATCCAGTTTTTCAGGATCAAGCAGAAAACCATCGTGATATTAAAATATCACATTTCATAAAACGCGTCGATTTCACACATCTTTCATGAACATGTTTCGACCAGAATAAAAGAGAGCGACTTTCTTGCAATAAATGGAAATGACGTCAAACCCTCGAGATACTTGCCCGCATCTCCCACCCTTATAACACCAATCCGCTTTGTCTATTTAAAATCCTCAAGCCCAAACACATATTCAGATGTATCGACGTAAAAAAAATATAACCTTGGCAAGTTCATTTCATATGTCAACCAATACATGGTTCAATTTAAAACACAATTCTAAAATGTGCCAACATATATAAAACACTTCAAAACAGATATGTAAACAAGATATGGGTGTTTCACCTTATTTTTGACGACGCAGCTAACGATACACATGTCTCGACTTACTCCCAACTCAGCGAATCGCGTCTCCTAAAAGACGAACATAAGTCACATATCACCATCAACAAGCGCTAAGCCTCTAAAGCTAAGAGCTATTCTCCCAAACTAAGGTTCTAAGAGATTTCACCTATTAGAGGTAAAATAGTGGAACTTTGACTCTTTTTCGATTTATAACTTTATAAACTAGAGTACTAAATCAGTAGAAAACTCTAATTTTGTGTCTAGAAATAACATTTAGTGGAAAAACAGTTTATTGAGCCAACTAAGCAAATCTGTCACAATTTCTAAGAAAAATCATAACTCACTCGTATCAAACCCAAAAAGGATGAAACTAGCGCCAAAATCTGCATAACTTATAGCCTTATTCACAGTAAAAATTCCAGAATCAAACTTAGAAAGGGTTGTTTCCAGAAATCAAAACAAGACAGCTAGTATGCAGTTCCTGGGGCAGACAAACAGCCTTCCTTCAATTCTTTACTAAAAATCACATATTTATCCAAATGATTTGGTTCCAACGCCAAAACACTCCCAACATCAAAGTATACTTCCAGTAAAAATATCATGACCATCTCAGTTGTGAAAAATGCCCAGAAATCAAAATAAGATCGTTCAAGACAGATTCACGAGGAAAATAACAGGCTGTGCAAAATAATTCATAACTAATTCTGTGTTAGTCCGTTTTACATGATTCTGGTACCAAAATCTTCGTATTCAAACGTACTACAATAGTTGTGAAGACTTAAAAATTCAATTCATATCGAACGGGTCTAAAAATGGTAATATTTAAGGGTTACGCAATCTGTCTCAAGATTTGCACAACGTTTTTGGAACAAAACAACTCCCAACATCTTAAAATCTATGGTTATGGTTTTTAGACATCAAGAACTAGGGTTTACAGTAGCCCCTTCTAACCTAATGGTATCTCTTCAGGACGAAGGTTGCCTAACTGGGTAGTCGAATTTCTCCGGCAAAAACAACAAAATGGGCTCCGATCGATTGCCGTGAACCACCACCGCTAGCCACCGCTTCTTCTTCTTCTTTTTTCCTCTTTTCTTCTTTTTTCTTTTCTCTTCCCCTGGGTTTCACCGCCTCCCCCCCTTTTACCTTTTTACTTAGCAAATTCCAAAAATAAATCTACTAGAGTTAAGTATTTTTTTTTTTTTTTTGAAATGATCATCTGTATTGGAAACAACTAGCGATCTTTACAAATAATAGCAAGTAAATTGGGCGGAATACAACCCGAATTTGTCAAAATTTGTCTACTGAAACAGCTAGATGCTAACCAATGAGCTACTTTGTTTTTCTCTCTACAACACCAAACAAAATTCCATTTCCTATCAAGAGCCCAGATTTTGATATCCTCCACTAGAGCTCTGATTTCCCATGGACCTGGGTTGTTTGCTTCACTAACACACTTGATGAGTTCCAGACAATCAGATTCAAAGACTACCTCTGTCAGATTCATATCCCTTGCAACAACACAAGCAATTCTCAAGGCCCACGCTTCAATGAAGATTGCAGAAGGAGCAACAATTTTACCGCAACGCCAAGTGAGAGCTGATCCACTACTATCCCTGGCAATCATGCCAAAGGCAGCCAAGCTGCGAGAGGATTTGAACGCTCCATCAATATTAAATTTCGTAACAGAGGGTGGGGGTGGAACCCATCTCCCCTCCCTATTCTGCCTCGAAGCACCTTTGCTTGCATCATTAGGACTAATCTTTGAGAACATGGCTAGAACATAATCAGAATTTGCGAGAGAGGCTTTGAAAATAACATCTTCTGGATTAGGCTTTTTACCATCGAAAACCCATTCATTTCGAGCCCTCCAAATACCCCAGCACAATTGAAATAAAGATCCCACTTCCTCCCTGGTGGTTACTTTTGCAAGCTCACCACACAATAGATCCTCCATCCATTTCTCAGCAGATGCAATAGATTGATCTACAGTCCAATAAGACTTACCACTACCAAACCAAACAGTCCTAGTCCATGGGCATCTAAATAAAATATGCTCTATAGTCTCCTGCTCATCTTCACAAATGGGGCAAGTAGGTTCATAAGCACATTTCTTTCGAAAAAGATTACCTTTACAAGCTATCCAATTTTTTACTACTTTCCACATAAAGAGGCGTACCTTAGGGATTGTTGGAATCGCCCACAACCGAGACCGCATAGCCTTTGAAGGAACAAAAGATGAAGATGGCTGGGCAGAATTTGCACTCAACGATTGAATAGCTTGATGGTACCCCGACTTCACAGAGTAACTTCCGTTATTTGAGTAGCACCAAATCAACTTGTTTGAGCACTTTGAGATGCTGAGGGGGATCATTTGGATAGCTCGGATCTCCTCCTCCGAGACACAAGTCCGCAACTTCGCTATATCCAAGGCTGGAATTGAATGGTCTATGAATTCTGCCACTTTTGCTTCCTTCGTAGATGAGGTTGGGGTAGAGGATAATTTTGTAGAGGCCAATGCAGGAATCCAACAATCATCCCAAAAGTTGATGAGCTCCCCATTCCCTACTGACCACTTCAAACCACACTACAGTAAATTCCTTCCCTCCAACAGACTGCTCCAAATCCATGAGGGAGTCGCTCCCTTTCCCACTTCAAGACTAGATTTATTTGGGAAGTAAGACCTTTGAGAACTCTAGCCCAAAGAGAGTTAGGACTGTTAACCAAGCGCCAGAATTGTTTTGCAATGAGGGCTGTATTGAAAGAGGAGAAATCTTTAAAGCCCATACCCCCAATGTCTTTTGGAGAAGATAATTTTGACCATGCACCCCAATGGATTTTGCCTCCACTCTCTCCGTTTTCTCACCAAAACTTACTAATCATCGAGTTAAGAAGAGCACAAAGGGAAGCAGGGGCTTTGAAACAAGTGAAGGGATACATAGGAATAGTTTGAATGACTGATTTAATGAGTACCTCTTTCCCAGCTTGGTTGAGTTGCTTGTTAGCCCACCCTCGGACCTTCCCCAGTATTCTATCTTTAATGAAACCCAGTGAGTCCTTTTTGATTTTCCCCAAAAAACAGGCAGCCCTAAGTATTGGGAAGTAACTTCCATTTCTTGCATCCCCAAGACACCCATAATCTCCCCTTTTAATTATGCACTAGCGTTCGCAGAAAAGAACAAACTGGATTTTGTAGCGTTAATTGCCAGCCCGGATGCTTCACTAAAAGCCTCTGCCACTTGGAGAAAGTTTGCACAACACTGTGGTTTGGCTTCGAGGAAAACCAATGAGTCATCGGCAACTAAAAGATGGGACACAACAGGGCATTTCCTTTTCATCTTAATCCCCGCCAGAGACTTCTTTAAAACAGCCTTGTTTAGGAGCATGGAGAAGACATCCGCAACCATAAGAAAGAGGTAAGGGGATAGCGGGTCCCCTTGTTGGAGGCCTCTCCTCGGATTGACATCGCAAACCTGTCCTCCATTTACATTTATCGAATACTTCACTGTGCAGATGCATTGTTGTATCCATTTGATCCACTGCCCATCAAAACCCAGCTTTTCTAGCAACTTGAGAAGAAAATCCCAGCAGACTCGGTCGTAGGCCTTGTTCAAATCAAGCTTTACTGCCACATAAACCTTGGGGCCTGACTTTTTATGCTTTAGGAAATGAAAGACCTCATGCACAACGATGATGTTATCCTGAATTTGCCTCCCCGGGATAAAAGCCGATTGTTGTTCAGAAATTATGCAGTTGATAAAAGGTTGCAAGCGATTCACAAGAACCTTAGAGATAATCTTATAGATGAATCGGCAAAGGCTGATAGGTCGGTATTGGCTGATCAATTCCGGGTTCCTCGTCTTAGGGATTAAAGTAACATTTGTGTGGTTCAATTCCTTCAAGAAAACTCCATCACGAAAGAAGCTTTGGACTGCTCCAACAACCTCATCTCCTACTATATCCCAATATGTTTGATAAAAGAGACCGGGGAAGCCATCCGAGCCAGGAGCTTTAAGAGGATCTTGTTGAAAAACAGCCTCCTTAATTTCTTCTCGGCAGATAGGTCTGGTTAAAGAGGCATTGATCTCAAGTGTGATAATTGGCTCAACGAGGCTAAGGACAGCCTCAAAATCTCTAGTTGGGGGGGCCTCGTACAGCTTCTGAAAGTGGCTTCTTATGATGTTTGCTATCTCTTTGGTGTCAGAAGTCCAATCAGTACCATTTCTGAGCCTAACAATCTGGTTTCTTTGTC
Source organism: Vaccinium vitis-idaea (assembly GCA_963854785.1). Taxonomy (NCBI): domain Eukaryota; kingdom Viridiplantae; phylum Streptophyta; class Magnoliopsida; order Ericales; family Ericaceae; genus Vaccinium; species Vaccinium vitis-idaea. Next base: position 14,416,940 of record OY978220.1, read on the forward strand.
GTCTCTGGATAGTGGTTAAGTGAAAAAATCGGGAGTTTCTGTCTCCCAATTGTAGCCACTTTATTCTGGACCTCTGCTGCCAAAACATGGTGTCTTTTTGCCATAAATCTTTCAATTTTCCAATCAACAACCTCTCTTCACCCAAAACTTCCTGGTTGACCCCCTGCTCTATTTGCTTCTGAACCTCCAATAACTGTTCTTTGGTGATTGCAATTTGGAGACGAAGCTCGCCAAAGTTCTTGCGGTGCCACTCTTTAAGCTTCTCTTTGCAACTTCTTAATCTCTTACAAACTGAAATCAGTTTAGGACCCTCCCAGGCTTGTGCCCATACCTCCGAGATGATATTTCTGCAGTCTTCTTCCGTTGTCCAGAGTGACTCAAACTTGAAAGACTTACCCACTTTATGGAGTGGAGGTTCTGTGTTCAAGATGAGGGGGTTATGATCCGATCCAATTGCAGCCTCAACAAACACCAGGGCTTTATCGTATAACTCCCGCCACTTAGCATTAGCGAAGGCCATATCGATTCTTTCCATAACAAGCTCATTACCCGCCTTGTTGTTTCTCCAAGTGAATTTTGGACCTTTATACTCCAAATCCACTAATCTGCAGCTGTTGAGAGCATCGTGAAAGGACACCATTCTCTTGTGGCTGCACTGATTTCCTCCCCTTTTGTCCTCACAACACAAAACTTCGTTGAAATCTCCAATACACAGCCAAGGGAGACGCTCGAATCTGCCAATCTCCGTCAAATCATTCCAAACCTGATCTCGTCCTCCCCTCATAGGGCAACTGGAGTGGGTAAAACTTGATTAACCCTAATAAAGGGCATAGCACGTGCCTTTATTGATCACCACGAGAGGGTGAATAGCTCGGCACCACATAGGGAGACCTTAAACCCTGTGCCGAGCTGGTTTGGCCACGAATGAGGCTAGAGCTAGTAAAGAATAAACTAATAAATCAGGATGCACTAGCTCAGCGTAAGGCATAAAGGATGCCCCTGGTATGGCCGAGCTAGGTGGGCTACGCGTATAGCTTGAATAGCATTCTGGAATACATAATTCAGCTCGGTGTAATGAGTTGAACTATGTACGAGTTATTCCGAGCTACGTGGAAGCACGACACCGCCACGAGTAGCGCGGTGAGACATTCCAGAATATTCTACAGCGGCTCCTTATGAGATAAGGAGCAATCCCGTAAAGAAAGGGATTGATATGGGAGGTCCTAATGTGATTAGGAGTATGCCCCATATAGGGAAGAATCCTATATGGAAAGAAAGACCTCTGCTAGACGAGATCTAGCAGGATATGGAAACTCTCCCCTAAAAGGAAAATCCTATTAGAAGATGGATTCTTAAAGCTAATAGGAAACCAAGGAACGAGATGCCTAAGTCAAGCCTTCTTCACCTATAAATACAGCACTATGCCCATGGAGAAAGGTACGCTGTGAAACCCATTTTCATACGCATTGTGGTTTGAATTCACCAAGTACGTGGTACTAACTTAGGCATCGGAGGGCCTTTGCCAACGAGAGGCAAAGGTGCTCTAACCCTTTTCTCTATCTTGCAGACTTAGGGTTGAACCAAGGAAGCACGTGATCCAGGGCTACGTGGATTTTATCCCCGTACAATTGGCGCCGTCTGTGGGAAACCTGACAGAAAAGCTTGATCCCTTCCAACAGAGATCAACAATGGTGCTTTCAGAACCTCTTCTGTGCACCCCACAGAGGAAGGATGTGGAAGACGATGGCGGAACCACCCTTGTTTACACTACGAGAAAAAGTGCAAAGGTGGACGAAACTCCTGCAGTTCTAAAAGCACCACAAAAGAAGCCTGCCACCAGAAGGTTTAACATAGGGCATATCCCTTGAATTCCAAAGTTTAGGGATACGCGCCTGATAAACTATGATTCTCCAAGATCAAACGAGCGACGGAAACGCTCAAAAACACCACCAAGAGGTGGGGAGGCCTCAACCCGACGTGAACGGAGGAGGAGCCCACCGAGAAGGGATGATCACAAGCGAACTAGGAATAAAGAAAAAGAGAACAGCCTCGACAGAAGAGAACAGGAGGCAGAAGAACTGGCCCGTGAAGTCACTCGACGAGAACGAGAGATTCAGGACCTAAAGAAACAACTCCAAGAGAAGGAGAAGGATTTACGTTCGCGGACGAGATCCGTGCAGTACGTAAAAGAAAGAAGGGTCCATCATCATGATGACGTCTTTGCTGACCGAGCAGCCTCTCCACGAAAACGGAGAGAAAGGAGTGCTTCAGTGGAAAAGAAAGAAAGAAGGAAGCACGCTAGGGACAGATATGAGAGATCTGGTTCCAATGAGCACATTCCTGAGCAGCAAGCGAGAAGGGTGGACGTTGGCCGAGCTGATGGAGGCCCTAAGACTGCACGAGAGGCAGCTAAGGAAGCCCTAGGCCAGATTTCCAAATCACCACTGGCCCATTGGATTCGCGCAGAGAAGACGCCGAGCAGGGTAAAACACTCAGTGTTCATCCCTTACGAAACTAACACGGACCCTGTGGCCCATATCCAACACTACCAGCAGGCCATGTTTATGCATGAGCAAGATGATGCATTGCTGTGCAAGATGTTCCCATCCAGCCTAGGAAAAGTGGCCTTAAGTTGGTACCATAAGCTCCCAGAAGGATCCATTTTATGCTGGACTCAACTGGCTGAGGAATTCACTGCACGGTTCCTTATGAGCCGAGCAGCTCCAAAAACATTCGATGCATTAACCTCTATGAGACAGAGGGATGATGAGACTCTGCGACAGTACTCAAAGCGTTACTGGGAAACTTTCAACGAGATTGAAAATTGTAGTGAGGAGTATGCTCTGGCAACGTTCAAAACAAGTTTGCCCGTGCATAGTAAGCTACGAGAATCGCTTACCATGCACCCAGTCAAGACTGTGGCCAAACTGATGGAGAGAATTCAGGAGCATGCACGGGTAGAGGACGACATCCTGCAGGCAGGAGGAAAGATTGTCGCTGGACAACCTCAGCTCCCAGAGAAAAAGACAATGGAGCCAAAGGCGTACAAGAAAGACTTCACGACGGGAAGGAGGGATTATGCACAGCAGAAGAAGGAAAAAGCTGACCCAGACCCCAAGTCGTACTTCAGTGTTATGGCGACTTTCAATATACCCATCTACAAGATGCTATACAGGATAAAAAACGAACAGTGGTTCAGAAGACCCCCAAAGATGACTGGGAACCCAGAGAAGAGGAGGGCAACCAATCAGCACTGCAGCTATCACAGAGATTGGGGGCACATGACTGAAGATTGCGTGGAGTACAAGAAATTCTTGGATGAGAAGGTGGTGGAGGGCCATCTTAAAGAGTTATTGGCTGATAACAAGAATGATGCTGATCTGGTAGAAGAGATGGACTACGAGAAAGGTCCAAAGGGAACAATCCATATGATACATGGATTAGTCGCCCCTTATACCAACAACGAGATAAGGCACATCCAGAGGGTCAACGGCCAGGCAAAATAGGTCATGAAGCTCGGCATGAAGAGGCCGAGGGCTGAGGAAGTCATGGAGATCCCAATCACCTTCACTGACAACGACCTGGACGGAGTAGTTGTGCCACATAACGATGCGTTGGTGATTACCCTACGAATAGGGGATTATGACGTGGAGAAGATTCTTGTCGATCAGGGAGCTAGCACGGAGATCATGTACTACCAAACTTTCAAAAAGATGGAACTCCCACCGAGCTCATTGCAAAAGTGTTTAGTTCCACTAGTCGGCTTTAGTGCACAGACGGTATGGCCTATGGGAAAGGTCACGTTGCCCGTCCGAGCTGGATCAGTAGTCCTGAAAATCGACTTCCTTGTGGTAGACATCCCTTCCTCCTATAACGTGATTATAGGAAGAACTTGGATGCACAAAATGAGGGCAGTCTCCTCAACTTACCACCAGAAGATCAAGTATCCTGGAGCGGATGGCATTGAGTGCGTTAGGGGAAACCAGAAGGTAGCCGACCTATGTTTCAACATGGTATTGAAGAAGTCCCCCAAGGCCGAGTTGGTGCAGACAGTCGAAGTTCCAGATCGGCCTACCTTGGAAGACATCGGAGGTGACCCCACCAAGAAGATGGTGGAAGGGTTAAAGAAGATACAGATCCAGGGAGACGATGAGGAAAGGTATTTCTTGATCGGCGAGACACTTGCCGAACGGGAGGAAGGGGATTTGGTTGCCTTTCTGAAGGACCACATCGATGTTTTTGCTTGGAATCCCCAGGAGATGCCTGGGATAGACCCCGAAATAATCTGCCACCATTTAAACGTGGATCCTCAGCACAAACCAGTTGTGCAGAAGGCAAGGAGGTCGGCACCACAGCACGCCAACGCTGTGATTGAAGAGGTGGATCGCCTACTAGAAGCGGATGCCATACGAGAGGTGAGCTATCCAAACTGGCTAGCCAACACAGTTGTGGTCAAGAAGAAAAACGGGAAGTGGAGAGTTTGTGTGGATTTCACCAGCCTCAACAAAGCATGCTCGAAGGACAGCTTTCCACTCCCCAGGATCGATCAGCTAGTAGATGCCACATCAGGCTATGAAAGGATGAGCTTCCTTGACGCATATCGAGGATACCATCAAATAGCCATGCATGAGCCAGACCAGGAGAAAACATCCTTCATCTCACCAAGAGGACTCTACTGTTACAAAGTTATGCCATTTGGGCTAAGGAATGCTGGAGCGACCTACTAGAGGTTGGTCACTAAGATGTTCAAGGAACAGCTCGGCAGAACCATGGAGGTCTACATCGATGACATGGTGGTAAAAAGCAAATTGAAGCCTGATCACCTTGCCGACCTGGAGGTAACTTTCAATATTCTGAGAAAATACAAGTTAAAGTTAAACGCCTCCAAGTGTGCCTTTGGAGTCAGCTCGGGGAAGTTTCTAGGGCACCTGGTGACTAAAAGGGGGATCGAGGCTAATCCAGATCAGATCACGGCTCTGCAAGGCCTAGAAAGCCCAAAGACCACGAAGGAGGTCCAAAGGCTAACAGGAATGGCAACAGCTCTTAATCGCTTCATCAGTAAGTCCTCAGACCGCTGCAGACCTTTCTTTCAACTTCTGAAGAAGAGAGAAGGATACGAGTGGGGAGCCGAACAGGAACACGCTTTCCAGGAGTTAAAAAGTTACCTGTCATCACCACCTTTACTCTCTACTCTAGAAGCTGGGGAGCAGTTGATATTATACCTGGCAGTATCTGATCATGCGTTCAGCTCGGTTCTCCTACGAATAAAGGGGACAGAGCAAGCTCCGGTCTACTTTGTGAGCAAAACAATATTAGATGCTGAGACGCGTTACCTACCGTTAGAGAAATTGGTGTACGCTCTTGTCATAGCTTCAAGAAAGTTACCTCACTACTTTCTACAGCATCCCATTACTGTGTTCACGGAATATCCACTAAGAGCCTTGCTTAGGAAGGCAGACTTCTCTGGACGAATATCCAAGTGGTCCATCGAATTGAGCCAATTCGACCTTGACTATCAGCCAAGGACGGCAATTAAAGGGAAAATCTTGGCTGACTTTGTAGCCGAGTTTACCCCAACGGTGGCTCCACCTCCACCAGCCCTCCACGAGAAGGAGCAAGAAATCAATCACCCCGAGCAGCCAACGAGAATGGCCAATCTGGACCCAGAGGAATGGAGGCTCTATGTTGATGGGTCAGCTTGCAACAAAGGATCTGGAGCAGGAGTGGTACTGTTCTCTCCAGAAGGTTTGGTACTGGAGCAAGCACTACGACTGGGATTTAGTGCTACAAACAATGTAGCAGAATATAAAGCATTGATCGCTGGATTGAGGAGCGCCCTGGAGCTCAAGGTAACAAAATTACGGATATTTTGTGACTCACAATTAGTTGTTAATCAGCTTTCAGGGGAATATGCTACGAAGAGCGAGAAGATGGCTGCATACTCAGAAGTGGCCAAGGATTTGCTTGACAAGTTTAACAGAGCTCACATCCAACAAATCAGCTCGGGCCAGAATGCACACGCAGACTCATTGGCATGCTTAGGATCAGCAGTAAACACGGAGTACCGCCGTACAATAGCTGTCGATTATTTGAGCGAACCGAGCATTGGCCGAGCGGTAGAGATCGTGATGGAAACAAAGTTTGGGCCGAGCTGGATGGACCCAATAGTGGCATACCTACGAGATGGGACATTGCCAGAAGACAAGAGGGAAGCTCACAAGATCAAAACCAAATCAGTACGCTTCTGGCTCTCTCCAGAAGGTAAGCTTTACAAAAAGTCTTTTCTTGGCCCATATTTGTTGTGTGTACACCCATCTCTTGTTCAGGGATTCCTACATGAGATCCATGCTGGAACGTGTGGGGGACATACTGGTGGAAGGTCAATAGCCCACCGAGCAATATCCCAGGGATATTGGTGGCCTTACATGCAGGAGGATGCAAAGGCTTTTGTCAAGAAGTGTGAAAAGTGTCAGAGATATTCCCCTCTCATCCGAGCTCCAGCGGAGGATCTGTTGCCTCTGACCAGTCCGTGGCCGTTTGCTCAGTGGGGATTAGACATCGTGGGTCCACTCCCTATGGCAACTGGGAAACGAAAATTCCTACTCATTGGCACTGACTACTTCACTAAATGGATAGAGGGGGAAGCTCTTGCCAAAATCACAGAAGCAATGGTGGAAAGATTTGTGTGGAACAAAATAATCACAAGGTTTGGAGTACCCTACTCCATCATCTCAGATAACGGGTCCCAGTTCGGCAAGAAGTTCAAAGCTTTTTGTGCTCAGTACGGCATCAGAAACTATTATTCCACCCCAGCTTACCCACAGAGCAATGGGCAAGCGGAGGCTTCGAACAAAACTATCCTCAAAAGTCTCAAGAAGAGGTTGGAGAGGAAGAAGAGAAAGTGGCCTGATGAGCTTCCAGCCGTGCTCTGGGCATACAGGACCACCCCACGGCGGTCTACGGGAGAGACGCCGTATTCCCTTGCTTACGGAACAGAGACAGTGATTCCATTGGAGATAGGCTTGCCGACCATCCGCACCACTCTTGTGGAGTCAGGAGGCAACGACAAAGCCTTGGCCGAGCAACTCGACCTCGCCGAGGAAAAGAGGGAGCGTGCACTTATCACCTTGGCAACATATCAAGAGCAGGTACGAAGAAGCTATAATAAGAAGGTGCAGCCAAGAGAATTCAAGATTGGGGATCTAGTCCTAAGGAAAGTCCTGGCTAACACCAAAGTATCCACTGATGGGAAGCTTGGACCGAATTGGGAAGGCCATACAAGATTGTGGGGATTGCTGGCATTGGGGCCTATCGTTTGGCAGACCTGGATGGAAACCCAGTACCACGACCATGGAACGTCCAAAACTTGAGAAAATTCTACCAGTAATTTGCATACGTGATTATGAATATGATCACATCCATTTTGAGTGAATACGAATAAATTCACATATGTTTTGGTACATTGTTGGGATTACGAATAAAATCACCAATAATTATTTAGACTTTTCTCTTTATTAATAAAATTTCATTTTTTTCTCCTACTGTGAGGTTGTTTAATATGAACCCGAGTTGCTTCCAATCCGGATTCCTATTGGGGAGCAGAGAGTGTGTGTATTCCAACGAATATTGGTAAATCTCTAAGTATGAAAACACTTAGATTTGCAACGAATACTGCAATGATTTCTACGTACGAAAAAACTTAGATATACAATTCCAACGAATATTGGTAAATCTCTAAGTATGAAAACACTTAGATTTGCAACGAAAACTGCAATAATTCCTAAGTACGAGGAAACTTAGGCTTGCAACGAACATTGCAGCAATAACACCTAAGTATGAAAGAAACTTAGGCTTGTAACGAATGTTGCAGTACAAAAGTATGAAGACACTTGAACACTTGGTGTAAGCATGAAGAAGCTTCCAGCAAATACTACGAGGTGAAAAAACACAAACATACTTGGAAATACTTGAGGCAATAAAAGTGCATAATATAACGAGTACGAAAATACTTAAAAGTACCTGCATCAGCAAAAGTATCAAAATGACAACATGCCAACAGACGGCCGAGCGAGACCACGCAGGGTCAAAAGTAGAGCTAAAAAACAAACAGACAGGAATGGTCGCAAGCATTACGCTTCTTCACCGTGCTGACCAGCGCCGGTGGCAAGATTGGGGTCGGGGTTAGCATCCCCAAGACCATCAACAGAAGTGGAAAGATCAGGGACAGTTTCTTCTTGCAAGGACTGCTCGGCAATGGGGTCAGGACAGGCTTCAGAATTGGGCTGCGTTCCAGCATCAGGGATGGTTTGAGCAGCAGTTACCTCACTTGGGAGCTCCATGTCAGTCCAGTGAGGGGAAGTTGGATCCACTCCAAGCTTGGTGAGGCACCTCTGCCAAGATGCACTCCAAACGGCATCTTGCACGACCGGCATCTGAGCTCTGTAGTTGTCCGTCACCTCAAGCACGGCCCTGTCGTACTCAACTTCAGCCCTTGCATTGGCAGAGGACAGCTCAAGGCGCAGTCGTTGCTCATTTTCCTCAGCCCTCCCTTTTTGCTCAGCCAGTTCATCCTTCAGCTTAGCCACCTCCTCCTGAGCTTCTTTGAGCAATTGAGCATGATGGGCACTCTCCCGTTCGGCCTTATCAGCCCTTTTTTGTTCTTTTTTTAGGTCTTTTTCAGCCTCTTTTGCTCGGTCGAAGCCAGCAGCAGCTTTCTGCATGATCTGCAGAGAGAGACAAAACCAGGAATTAGGGAGGACGGTATCGCGGAAGTAAAGTAACATCTAAGGAAGCAACAAATGATCTTTATACCTTGGCGCTTGATTGGAAGATCGACTTCATCAAAGTGTCAAAGGAGCTGCTCCTCTCCCTCTCCATGTCGAGCGGTAGAAGAGCAGCTCTGGCCACACCAAAAGCTACCTCGGTGGAGGAGATTTTGTCAGTCGCGGAGAGAAGGGCGCCATTAGGGCGAGCCAAGGCTGGAGCCCAAGGTTGCACCAAAGGTGGCGAGTCACGGAGAGTTTGGCTTGAACTTGAGCTCCCAGTTCTTCTCCTCTGACTAGGAGGCTGAGCGTCTTGAGGGCTCTCTACTGGCCTATTGTCCCTTTGTTGCTCAGGAAGGGAGACTTCATGAGCGTTGGAAGGGTGGACAGTATGGACGGCCGGAGGAGCACGGGATGCTGGACCACTAAGGTTCAGCACGTCTAACAAGTTGATCGGCTGACGAGGCATTTCTTCTCGATTTGGTGAAGGAGAGTAGCCTGGAGAATCGTCTGAATCAGCTAGAAGGGTGGATTGCTCGGCAAGAGAGCGAACGATCGCGCGATGATCGAGTTCACTCCCCCTTTCTTCTTCTCCTTCTTCTGTTTCTTCTTCTTCTATTACCCCCCTGCCGGACGTGCTCGCCTCTTGATCAGTACGGGTGAGGATTGGGATGGCAGTTGGTATTTCAGGGATGTGGGCAAACGTGATTTGCTGCTGAAGATCGCTCGGGGCCCTGACTCTCCTAACTCTTCTTGGGGCTCGGCCTCTTCGGGATCGAGTACCTCTTTGTTCAGACGGTGGGCGTGTGGCGATCAACGGAGCAGCTGGGGGCCAGGGGTGTCTCGATCTTGGCTCACCAACCCTTCTGATACCACCCCAATACGTTGGGGTATAGTCCAATAACAGGTGGGCTGCGCGGCCGAGACCAACAGGGGTTGGTGCGAAACCGTCGAAATACAGGGCCCGAGCAATGTCCTCGCGATGGAGATTGCCGTGGATGAGACGGCCACCGTGATTGAGATTGCTAGCTGCAAAAATGGAGGAAACAATACAGAAAAAATGGTCAACAGGGCCAAGAGATATGAAAAACTAAAAAATAGTAAGTACAAAGGTCGAATACTAACGTGGTTGGCCAGAGATTGAAGGGCAGGAGAAGCCAATAGTATTTCCCTCAGCATCTTTTGGCTCCCAGTTACCGGTGACTACGAGAAAGTCATCCCCCTCGCCCTTGGAGGAATTAGGCAGGTCTGTGATGAGTTTCTGCTCGGGGTCCCTGGCCTTGAAATAATAGCTGAGGTCTACTGTAGGGACTACGCTGTAGAGGTAATGTAAGTCCCACCAGTCCAGATGCAGGCCGAGCAGCCTGTTTAGGGCAACGGTACCCATAACAACCCTAACGAAATTAGGGCAGAGCTGCATGGGGTTTAGCCTACACCTAGAGCATACCTCCCTAAAGAAAGGATGGAAGGGGAATCTAAGGCCACCTTCCACTATAAAGATCAAGGGGACGTGGATTTTGTTTTCCTCCAAGCCTACTTCTCTCAAATCGTTACGATCGTTCAGTCTGAAATGAACGTCGTTCGGAATTCCATATGTCCTACGAAATTCGGCTATTTTTTGGGCACTACTAAGGAGGGCTCTATGTTTTCCCATGATTGGGGTTTCGCAGTTGAAACCCAGGGGAAGAAGATGAACAGGCGCTGAAAAACGGCGAAGGGGGGAAACGCGAAACAGAAATGGAGAACTAAAGAGGGGCTACTTACGTGAGAAGGTATGGGCCTAGGATGATACTCTCTGACGAGAAGACGTTTTCCGACGAAAACCGGAAGTGGGTTTGTTGCAGAAAGCTTGAGCGACGCTGATGGCGGAGGAAAAGATTTCTTTTCTCTCTCTTCTTTGCTTCTGACGAAATGAAGTGATGAAGAGAAGAAGAGGTTTTTTCTTTTGATAGACTCGAAGGGTTTTTAGGGGGGAAAAGTGATGATTATCCCGCCCAAAAACCCATAAAGTAAGGGCGTGACGTACGAGAAACGTCACCCTAGGATGTCCTTTGGGCTTATCCAGCCCCCAACGGGTCATTTCGCATTTAATGCGAAAGTAACTCTGTTCCCCACGTAAGGGGGAAGCATGCAAGAGATGCATCAGGAACCGTTGAAGCTCTGCGTACCGCTGATGAATGACAGCAGTAGCAGAGCTGGGGAGCAATTGGAGTGGGTAAAACTTGATTAACCCTAATAAAGGGCATAACACGTGCCTTTATTGATCACCGCGAGAGGGTGAATAGCTCGGCACCACATAGGGAGACCTTAAACCCTGTGCCGGGCTGGTTTGGCCACGAATGAGGCTAGAGCTAGTAAAGAATAAACTAATAAATCAGGATGCACTAGCTCAGCGTAAGGCATAAAGGATGCCCCTGGTATGGCCGAGCTAGGTGGGCTACGCGTATAGCTTGAATAGCATTCTGGAATACATAATTCAGCTCGGTGTAATGAGTTGAACTATGTACGAGTTATTCCGAGCTACGTGGAAGCACGGCACCGCCACGAGTAGGGCGGTGAGACATTCCAGAATATTCTACAGCGGCTCCTTATGAGATAAGGAGCAATCCCGTAAAGAAAGGGATTGATATGGGAGGTCCTAATGTGATTAGGAGTATGCCCCATATAGGGAAGAATCCTATATGGAAAGAAAGACCTCTGCTAGACGAGATCTAGCAGGATATGGAAACTCTCCCCTAAAAGGAAAATCCTATTAGAAGATGGATTCCTAAAGCTAATAGGAAACCAAGGCACGAGATGCCAAAGTCAAGCCTTCTTCACCTATAAATACAGCACTATGCCCATGGAGAAAGGTACGCTGTGAAACCCATTTTCATACGCATTGTGGTTTGAATTCACCAAGTACGTGATACTAACTTAGGCATCGGAGGGCCTTTGCCAACGAGAGGCAAAGGTGCTCTAACCCTTTTCTCTGTCTTGCAGACTTAGGGTTGAACCAAGGAAGCACGTGATCCAGGGCTACGTGGATTTTATCCCCGTACAGCAACCATAAACAAAGGTGGATGCCCAAGACGAGGAGTTTGCCTTGTCAGTAACAATCGTGTGTACCAAGTGTTTGGAAGCAGATTCCACCTCAACGTCAAGATCCATATTCCACCACAGAGCTAAACCTCCTGCCAGACCTTCAGGCTTAACATAACTACTGAAATCAAAACATAACCTACGGCGGATGGTCTCGAGCTTGACCTTATTATTCTTTGTCTCCATTAGAAAGACAATGGAGGGGCGATTTTGACGAACCAATTCACCTAAAGCCTGGCTTGTCAAGGTACGCCCAATTCCTCGACAGTTCCAGGTTAGGATCAGCATTGAGAATGTGGCTGTTTTGGGCCAGCCACACGCCCTTCCGCCTTGCCAGACAACAAAGGAGAATCACTAAAATTAATATCGTCCAAGGATACCACTTCAACAGGGACTATCTCGGTCTCTTTTCCTTCAATACTGTAGGAGTTGTGGATACAAACATGTGGACGGTCGATTTCCACCGGTGGTTTTTGATTTGAAAATAGAGTTGCCACCCGGGTTTTTATTTGGAAAATGGATTTAATACCCGAGAAACCGTTTTAAAAATGATTTGAAAAATGGTATAACTCTCGCGGTTGAAAATAAGTTTGAAAACCAGAGATTCGTTTTGGATTCGGGAGCCAGGTTACGAACGGGGAAGGGTTTTAATGCACCCCGCTCGCCCGATTAAAATCGGTCTTTACTAAACATTTGTGGGATTTTTAGAAAATATTTTGATGCCGAACTTTATTGAAATAAACAATTTATCATACAAAGTAAAACAATTAAATATCAAAATGAACAACAACTAACAAGATTAAGCAAATAAGAGTTAATAACTAAAAGGGGAAATCATTTTATCAAACTGCTTGTGAAGAAAATTGAGCTTAAAATTCAAATTTGAAAAAGTGTGCCGTGCGGTACAGAAAGTGTGCCGTGTGGCACTGTTCATGATTAACGGTCAAATTTTTAAAAGAGTGCCGTACAACACTCCGGGTGTACCGTGCGGCACAGGGGGAGTGCCGTGCGGCACTGTTGGCAGCACAACAGTTTGAAACTTTGGTTTTCGAAAAGGATGAAATGAAGATGCATACAAGACATGAAACATGGTTTAAAATGGACTACTTTGAAGGAGAAAACAGTATGCTTGAATAAGGGATGTTCCTCCTCGTTGAATCGCTCCGTACGAGGAGATGTTTTCACCGTACGACGCGACCGGGAGGTGTGAAATAGAACTGGTTTTAATGTGACATGGGCATACCAAGCATGGGGATGATATTGGAGATCATTCCATACTTGGTACCCCTCCCCTCAGGGTACCAAACTTAAGAAGTTTGGCGAAACAGGATCGTACCTCCGGCAGGAAACTCACAGATTGAAATTCCTTCTTGATCTTTTGAACGCAGCTTGGACTTCCTCTTGACTCCAACTTCACTTTGATACTGCGGCTATGATGATTGACGACCAGAACTTGATCAAATTTTGAATGGTAACCTCACGGCTTTGGGACCGATAACAGAGGATTGAGTTTCCTAATTGGGTTGCTTTTGGGAGAGATTGAAATAGTTATGGGATTGATTTGTGAGAGTAGTAATTGGGATGTGGAATGGGTAAAGAGTTTGAAAGAATTTAGAGAGGGTTTTTCATGATTTTTCTTCACCACCTGTTCATCCGGAACATCTCGGCATTTATAGCCGAGATCAACGTAACCTCCAAGCAAGTGTGTCGGCCAAGAATAATGATGAGGAGCTACTCCTCCTAGCCTTTTTCCTCTCCAATAAATCATTATTGAAGCTGGGTAACGAATGTCAACAAAAGGGGCTGCTGGAGATTCTGCAGAAAGTCGGTTTATGCATGACAGTGCCGTACGGCACACAAACTGTACCGTACGGTACACCAACTGTGCCGTACGACACACTTCCACCGCCAAAATTCAAAAAGCTGCCGTACATGACTGGGGCTATGTCGTGCGTGAGAAATCAGTACCGTACGGTACTGTTGACTGAGTTGACTTGGAGAATTTCAATCCGAGAGGCTTTCCGGGCGTTTCTTTTCATCATTGGGGATTAAAATGTGTACAAACGTCTCATTTTGGGGTGTCTACAAAACATCTTCAAGGTGTACAGCAGGAAGGAAGGATTTTGAGGAGAGAAGACAGACATACCATTTCCAGTAGAGCTCAACAACCCTTTTTCACCTTTCTGGAAAACCCGAGGTATTCTGGGTCTGAGATTTAGTTTGGAGTATGTATACCTATCTTATATATTATTGGAGAATGACTTTTCGTGAAAAAAGCCGTGAGTGCGACAAGTGTCGTGAATTAGTTGGTTTGTCATATACAATTTTGATTGAAGCCTGTATTGATCATCTTATATATTATTGCAGAATGACTTTTCGTGAAAAGAGCCGTGAGTGCGACAAGTGTTGTGAATTAGTTGGTTTGTCATATACAATTTTGATTGAAGCCTGTATTTATTATGAAATCCACAAATCTTGCCCCTGTTTGAATTTCAAATTTTCCAAACTTATTCAATCACATCTTTCAAATATCTATCCTTACTATTATTTGCATACGTGATTAATTAGAAATCCAAAATTATGTCTATATATCCAATATGATTTTAGGCTACTCATCCAAAACTATACCTATACATACACCTCACGAGGTGGGAGAAAAAGAATGAATAGTTAAAAAATTTCTTCTGAAGGTATAATTTTTATTATTGATTTTTTTTTATCTGGGTTTTATTGTTGATGTTCTTCCACTTTCACTTTTCTTTTGTTCCCTTACATGAATTATTTGTATTCTTTTTCATGGTAGGTTAATGTGTCACTGTAGGATGAGTTTCGAAGATTAGTCTCAGTAAATAATTATGAGCACACTTCGACCTTTTTTTTTTTAAATGATTGAGTATAGTAATTATCTTTTTTGGTTTTTTTTTCCAGGCTATTATACATACAAGAATATGTGGAGAGACACACAGAAACTATACTCCGTAAATCAGTTTGGCATTGATCTTTTCTTTTAGTCATTTTTTCCTCTATTTACAATTAATTTGTGTGAAGCGAAGTGACTTTTTCGAGATTCTCTTCATAGTGTGCGACCGCCATATCGCCAGGAGCCAGTTCTAACCCATGGTACATACTTTCTTTTCTGAAGGCTAAGCTTCTACATTTTTTTCCTTTTATCTTTTTTCCTTCACTTTTTTATTTGGTTAATTTGTCACCGTAGGATGAAAAATTGATCTATTTTATTTTATGCATGAATGGTTTTTCACTTTCCTTCAACTTATACATACCCATACAAAAATTGATCTTTGGTTAACTTGCCACCGTTAGATGCATGAAAATTTGATCTGTTGCTCTTATCTGTGCATAGCACGGGTTCATTGCTAGACTATGATTATATAGCAGAATCAATCACCATGGAAATTAGATCAAAACGACTAGATAGGAAATAGAATTGTTATTCTTTTGATCTAATATAAGTGATCCAATATTTTAATGCATGAATTTTGTGGTTGAAAGTACAATTTTTTAGCTAATCAAAAAAACAGAAAGCACATCATTTTATTTCATGTCTCCGTGCATAGCACGGGTTCATGCTAGTATTATATTAACACAAAAGCACTTAAAGGTGCTTCAACCAAGTGTCCCGTTCATGTGTCAAATAATTTGACACTTAGCCATAGTCGTGCATGAGTCGCACGGTCCGGAAAACTGTCCGAGTTCCGGACTCAGAAAAAAAAAAAAGGGGAAACGCACAATAGCATAAATGAATTATTTTAAGAGCAACCTTGTTCTCAGAATTCTCAGAAAATGTCAGAACACAGATTCCTAAATGACTAGCCCTTTGGCCATAACAAAAAGAAGTGTTTGTGACCCCATTCTCGTCCGATACGTAGAATTGCAAGTTAAAAATGACCCCCATTCTATCTCATAGTTTCTATTTCTGAATAGGGGAATTTTAAAAGGGTCAAAAGTACCGTTTCGATCACTAACTATAATCGACTATAATCGTAATCACTTTTCAAGGGTGAGGGTTCTCACATCCTACTTCACATAAGTCACAATTAACATAAATAGATGCTTTTAAGCCACATAATTAGGAATTTAAAAAAATCGGGATTTCACAGCGTGCTTGTTTGGATGTTTCAATATCCGTGTGACATATAGATAATGACCGCTTTTGGTTGCGTCGAGTAGGGGTGTACAAAAAAAACAATGAACCGAACCGAACCGATGAACCGGACCGAACCGGTTATTTTTTTCGGTTTTTTTGTTTGGCCGGTTCGATCCGGTTCCTAATAATTTAAAATTTTAAAACCCGGTTCGGTTCTCGGTTCAGAGGGTTTTTTTATGAACCGAACCGGTTATATACATATATATATATATAACACATTTCATCTCCTCTCTCTCTCTCTATCTTTCTCTACACATATCCATGGCGCTCTCGTCTCTCACCTCTCACTCTCCGTTGACGAGATCTAACGCCCCCCCTCTCTCTCTGAGACCGAGATCGAGATCGGACGAAGATGCCGATGATGGAGTATTAGCTTTCTGGTGGAGTTGGACGAAGATGACGACAATGAAGCTGGACGATCGATTCGTGTATGTATATGGGTGTTTATCTCGATCCTTGTATGTATATCTCGATCAATTCGTGTATTTATACATGTATATGCGTGTATGATGTGTTTTCTGAAAATGTATATACAGATGATGTAAAGCCATTCTGTCCTTGTATGTATATCTCGATCAATCGATTAGATGATGTGTTTTCTGAAAATGGATATACAGATCTGAAAATGGATATACAGATGATGTGTATCTACTAGATGATGTGTTTATGTATTTGTTTTCTTTTTTTCTGATCTGTATATGTATCTCTCTCTCTCTCTCTCTCTCTCTCTCTCTCTCTCTCTCGATCTCTCTCTCTGTGAACCGAACCGACCTCAAAACTGGACCGAACCGGGACGAACCGAACCAAAACCGAACCGATCTCTAAAAACCGGTTTCGGTTCCAAACCTTTTCTGAACCGGTTTTCTCTGGTTCAGTCAAAAACACCCAAGAACCGGACCGAACCGAACCGGTTACACCCCTAGCGTCGAGCACCATTAGGATTAAATTCTCATTACTCATCCTGTAAACGGGACATAAAAAATTTGTATAAAAATATCACCAACGAAGACACTTTATAAAAAAAAAAAGCGAAGAAGGAATAGAATCAGAAGCAGTGGCGTCGGCGTGAAAACTAAGAAATACATGTAGAAGACTAATTAAAAACTCATTAAGGAATAGATGCATAGTAAAATATGTATATATATAACATAACCTCCCATAATTGCATACACTATAGAGAATCAAATTCATGTAAGAAAAGTGGCACGGTTTAATACGGTAAACAATTAGGGTATAGATTGATATGTATTCCTGTACCAATACAAAACTAAATATATAATAAGTAATCTATTATATGTACAGGATGATAGTTCCTTTTTCTTTCAATTCGGTATTAATCATACATTTAGTTTTGTATTGGTACAGGATGATATTTCATAATCAATTAAAATTTTACTTCCATAACAAATAAAATTAGTTCAAGATCATTCCATTTTGATAGACATTTTATTAGAAATTACTAGAAAAAAAATGAAACTAAAATTCTGGATGGGCACTTGTCGCTTCCACGACGCTCCTCGCGAAAACTCATTATGATTGTTAGAGTTTACTAGATAGATTGGCTTATTTGGTGTATCACAAACTCATACTTGGTTTGATTGCAAGTGAGGGTTATCTAGCCATCAATAAGGAAGAAGACGTGAGAGTAACATTTACGATAGTTAGAGTAATGTTTATGTACTAATTAAACTTACTAACATACTTTCATTTAAATATTACAACCAAAACTAAAATTCAAATTTTAGTTTATACAACTATATCGAAGATGATCTAAGTTCAACAAATGTTACGGTTCCCGACTAATTTCAAGTGCTCGAAATAAAGTTTGCATTAAATGAACTGGGACGACTAAAGGAGAAGAGACATCCATGGTTCAACGATTTTTTCTTTAGTGATTGTTATGCTACCTTCTTTTACGGTTCCTTTGCTTTGTGTTTAATACATGATGCTAAATATTAGGGCACGTTCTACCATAAGCATAAAACGCTCAGAAAGTAAATCCTATTATGAGAGTGAATGTTTAGCTTTATAGGGTAAACAATTTGGGGATAAATGAATAGTTTACATTATATGAGGTTCCAAGTGCGAGAATACAAAATCAAGGGGGCACATGACTGACCCTCCTGAGATGAGTAGACTAAAATTGACATTCAAGCTGGAAGTTCGAAATGATCTCTTTTTTATGAACATCGAGATGCTCTCAATAGAGCTCAATGAAAAAAATAAGGAATTTATGTAGCCGACCCTGTCTAATTTGGACTTGAAAATTAAGTTTGATTTGGTCATAAGGGGAAAATATTCAATAACTGAAAATAAGTATCAGAACTATGATCATGTGATCAATTAGCAGCCCCAAGCCTCCATGGACCGCAACTGAATGTGGTGAAATTGGTTCGGCTTGGTCTGACTTTGGCTAATTTTACAAATAAACGAGTTTCGAGATGTCAAAACCGGGATCAAACAACTTCGTTTTTTGCCCAATTTAGTTTATTTGGTTTGGTATAGTTGATTCTTTATTCGGTTTTGGCCAAATAACAAAAGTTCAATGGAACAAACACGGAGAGACTGATGCATGTCTAGAAACAAGTTCAACCTAACTCATGTACCCAGCTAATAGTACCAAAATAACAATTTAAAAAGGCCCAACAAAATTAGAAAACATAAAATAGCAAGAGAAAACTCTAAACTAATGTGTAGAAACAACAACTTCCATATATCCTAAATCCGTCATATCTAATTAAAAAAGACAGAATCAGGTCATGTATGGAAACTTAATGTGGTAAGTTACATGTTTAGTGTTGAACTTATAATGGGAGTACTAGGGTCATGGGTTAGGGTTTGCATGTTTTTGTTCAGTTTTTGGGTTTTTTCGGTTTATTGGTTTCAATTTTTTCTCACAATTCAAAACAAAACTGGACCAATTGTTGGGGAAAACCAGACCAAATCAATTTTTTTTCCGGTTTTATTTGACCCTTGACCTTGGCCCCAACACAGATTAAAGTAGGAGCGGGCATAGGTCATTTTCATTATTTTTTGTTTGTTGGCCTAAAATTGCCATATCAATTTTGACTCGGAACTTGTAATGCAATTACTACAACGATTAGCAAACATTTGCATTCAGACTTTAAAAATAGCCAAATGACATGACAATGAGAGTTTATAATACTACTGAGTATTTTGTTCTCAATTCACCAAAAAACATGGGATTAAAATTCCAGAGAAAGAGAATCACCTTTCTCAAGATCATCAAACTCCTTCAAAACATCATAGTCCTCCAAGTTGTCAAGAGCACTTATCCTCTCTGCAATTCTGACTTCGTCCAATTCAACTAATTTCTATAAATTAAAGCTCCACCCTCCTCTAAATTTAATGCCACATTTGGCCCCTATATCCATTGCTTTAATTACTAGCATTCTTGAAAAGAATTGAATTTCTATTCCAAATACCATTGGAAGATAAAGAAGAGGAAGAATGGGCCTTCTTGTTAATATGGATCAAATTGTCGGCCTTCACCCCAAATTTTGAAAGATGCTTCCTCTTTGATCTCTTCATTCTTATCGCGAATGGTACGAATCACGACTGTCTCCTCCAGTCTAAAAACATGGTCCAGAGAGGATCCGGATCCACGAAAATAATAGGAGTAGATGGCAGGACCAATGACATAGGGACATGGAATATTTCTGCAGTGGTTATGTGAACTGATTCACCTTTCCATAAGACGCTGAAATTGAGGAAAACACCCTCCAGTCCACTGATGACTCAATGTACGATCTAGAATATTGTCTTTTGAGGGGCATATAGAAACATATAGGATAGTCTAACACTTCAATTTTTCACTGCCATATATATGAGATGAGCTTTCAGGCATGTGAGTCAGGTTTCCAAATTCAATTTTTGTTCATTCACTCTTCTTATCTTTTCAAAGCTTAAGGGTAAAAGGGTCAGCCAAGTTGACATTAAGGTGAGTATAAGCGTGTTTCATGAAGCGTAGATCCTGAGTTCAAGTCCTACAAAGCATTTGATTCCCCAGACCCTAAGATTGAATTGTTAGCCTAGTACTAACAAGTGATATGCCCGTATAGGATCTAAAAGTGCTAGTGAACAGTGCACATTTTTCTTTCCACATATTCACATCTCTTTCAACACTCCAACAACACTATCTATTTTACCTATTATCTATTATCTATTAAAATATTATTTTTTCTCACATTTGCTTCTTCAAAATTCCAGATTCCCTAGAAAAGTGAGAGCAAAAGAGAGGGAGGGATGAGGGAGAAATTATTAAAATATCAAGTACCTTGTGAATAGTAGTTCGCAACAAGTGCGAAGGCTATAGCCAAAGGTATTCTACGCAGCCTTTACCTAAGCTGCTGCAAGCCCTTTTTTGCACTTTCAACTATGTAAAGTACCGAAATCATGCTTTTACCTATGCTAGTGTTGTTGCTCTAAACCAACGAGATTTATGCGGTTCTCCAAATTCGGGTATTCCAGGTGGGCAACGAATTTGTATTGGTTGTTCAGAATACAATCACTTTACACTCACAATACAGCCTCACACTGTTATGGCAGTCACAAAGTAAGAGAAAAAACAAACCAACAAGCGAAAATCAAGGACACAAAGATGTACGTGGTTCCCCTCAAGTACGAAGCAAGAAGGTACTCCACGGGCAAAGAGTGAGAGATGATTCACTATGAACGGTGGATAGGATACAAAGAGTCGGCTATACCCTTAACTCTGATTTCAAACACCCAACAGATATCTAGGGACTAAGTCTCAAGAACACGAAAGAGACAGACAAAAAACCCTAATATCTAATCCCAAGAATTAAAGACAAAACCCTAGGAGGCCACAAGGCTCCTATTTATAAGAAAGTACAGAAAAATTAGGTTACAGACCCTAAAATGCACAACCATCGCGTCTCGGTCGCTCGAACCAGTTTTTAGACTGCTTGATCCAACTCTTAGCCTACAGGGAATCCAAAGAGCTCAAATACATCGATCAAGCCAGCTTTTAAACCATTCGAGCAAGCCTAGTACGATCAGACCTGAATTTCAAGACATTCTCAACACATTTAATTACTCTCGTGTATCTCTCTACAATTTCTGATACAATACAAGAGCTCTGGTTTTATAGGCATAGAAATGAGCTCTATTCCAATGCCACACTAGACACAACCTTAACTTCCATTACTACTTTCAACCATTTGAGATAGCCTTGTTCTGCTATTGAGAGACACCCTATCAGAATAATCGTCGAGGTGATAACTGATAAGATGGAGCCAAAACCATAGGTAAACACCATCAGCCAACAATAAGATCGCATTGCCCATGATTACTATTGTATTTGATGTAACCGCTTATCAATTTCATATGCGGGCACGTCTTATCTGGAGATAGATGTTTTGGAGGCTCAGTCAAGTCTCATATGTATTTCGTAGTGCTAATAGTAGTGTGGATTGCCTTGGAGATAATGGCACATCTCAAAGCCTTATCATTGGACCGGTGTAATGCCAACTCTGTCTCTATTCAAGAGCTTGCTCGATACTCCATAAATTACTACTTATTCGATTTTCCTGTGTTTGAATTGAGTTTTCGGAAAGCATCTGTATCTGTTCGGGAATTGTTTGGCAAAGTAGCTAGATATCTCAACAAGGTGGAGGCATAGATGTTTGAGAAGATGACTTTTGCCAAAGCAGAGTTTAGTGTTAAGTCTTGTTCAATTTGGTTGTCCGTGCTACGGATCTGAGTCTTTGTTGATTCGAGGATTGTCACCAAAATGGAGATTGATGATACTGAATGTGGCTCCCATCTGACTTAGCCTTATCTTCCAACTGTGCCAACCACCGGAGTTGAAGTCGGTTGTTTGGCATATTGGAATTGGTTGGAATTCAAATGATTTGGCCCTAGACTTTGGTCTTTGTATCTCAAGGCGAGTTTCCCCTGCGGTATTTTTAGCAATTTCTGTATTTTCACTCCTTTTCACTATTTTTCACACATTTCAACTCAAGTCATTCTCCTCACATACGTCATAAAAATATCATGTATGGTATTCTTAACGTGTTAAATTTCTTGGAGGGTTCCAACTAGGGCTGTAAATGAACTGGGCCGTTCGCGAACTATTCGAGGCTCGGTTCGGTAAGAGCTCGTTCGAGTTCGATTCGTCTACTAAACGAACTGAACTTGAACCTCAATATTAGGCTCGTTCCATAAATGAGCCGAACCTGAACCTAAGTGGATTCGGCTCGGTTAGGCTCGCGAACCTGAGGTCAAAATGTAATTAATAATACTTTAGGGGTCTACATGTAAAAATTTTATAGTTGAGAAACTTTTATGTAATTTGTTATTCTTTTATCCTAACTAAAGTATTCTACTACGAACAGATGGGTTTTATCCCTAACTAGAGTACTCTATTTAGTTCTCAATATTTTTTTTCTTGTGTTCTTTTTCTTTTGATTTCTTGATTATTGTGGCAGATTTGTTTAATTTCTTGATTATTGTGGTAGATCTACATGTAATATTGTTTTGAAGCATATCTCTTTCCCCTCTCAGATTGTGTTCTAAATTGCTAACGAGCCCTGCCGAGCTTGATTCGAGCCTAAATTCGGCTCGGTTCGGCTCGTTTGAGTTTAACGAGCCCTATCGAGCTTGATTCGAGCCTTAATTCGAGCCTAAATTCGGCTCGGTTCGGCTCGTTTGAGTTTAACGAGCCCTACCGAGCCGAGCCCGAACTTTGAAATTTTTTCACGAGCCGAACTCGAGCCCACTTGTCTAGGCTCGAATCGAACCCGAGCCGAACTCATGCCCTAACGAACTGATCCCGAACCTCATAGGGTTCGGCTCGTTTACAGCCCTAGTTCCAACCTAAAACCAATTGGCAATAGGTGGAGTAACCTCAAGAATTTATTAACCAGGCTTGGGTGGGTTAGATAAGCAATGTGGGATAATTTAACACTCCCCCTCACGTGCAGCCCGGATGCACGTGGAGGTATGAATTAAGGTCACCCAAGACCTAGCTCTGATACCATGTTAAATTTCTTGGAGGGTTCCAACCTAAAACCAATTGGCAATAGGTGGAGTAACCTCAAGAATTTATTAACCAGGCTTGGGTGGCTTAGATGAGCAATGTGAGATAATTTAACACTCCCCCTCACGTGCAGCCTGGATGCACGTGGAGGTACGAATTGAGAATAATATGAGATTTTTTTACTCGGGCAAAGGAGAATAATTTAACATAACGGAAAATACACCCAATTTTGACTATAACTTAATACTAAAAATACCAAAAATACTACTCCCTTCGTCCCAATTTAATAGTCCTTTTTGGGAGTTCGTGCCACTTTTCAATTAATTATATCTCGTAATTTACACTGTTTTACGTGATTTTGAAAATATTGTCTTATAGAATTAATTGAGATCTATCAAACAAAATCCATATTGAATATGAAATTCATTACCGATTTAAAGTTATAAGTAATTTTTTATCCGGTTAGAATAGAACGAGGGATAATTAAATTGGGACGGAGGAAGTATTGCAGAAACTCATCTGATTAACATCCATGGAGCACCCGATTTTGGGGACCACGTATATAGCTATATTTGTGTCATCGTGTGTGTTTTATGTGGTTTGGTTTGATCCATGACAGTGGGAGATCTGGTGTGGCTTAGTCCATGAGATTTTTGTGCTTTGTGCTGTGGACATGTGTGGCTTATTTAGCACTAGGATACAGGTATCGTAGGTATCACAGAACGATCGAGAACAAATGTTAGGCCCAGCCTAATTTAGCTCCCCCACCACCACAAACCTGCTTATAAGATTTTCCCGCTTGCATATTTGTACCTAAACAAGAAAAAGTAACGCAAACACAAACGAACATCGATTAATTGGTTTTTTGGTTTTTTTGGTTTTGTCCTTATTCAAGAAATTTTTGCATTTGTTAGTTTTCGGTCGATTTTTTGTGATTTCTTGGCTTGTCTAGACGAGAGGAATCTAAAAAGTACAAAATTATTAGCCAAACTTAAAGTTTTGTGAATAAAGACGAAAATTTTTGGATGTCACATTCGTCTTTATTCACAAAACTTTAAGTTTGGCTAATAGTTTTGTACTTTTTAGATTCCTCTCGTCGAGACAAGCCAAAAAACCACAAAAAATCGACCGAAAACTAACAAATGCAAAAAAAATTTGAATAAGGTCAAAACCAAAAAAACCAAAAAACCAGTTTTTTCAATTTACCCAAACCAGGCCTAACCAAGGGAGGTCGATCGTATCAATTTCAGAGGTGAATTCCATTGTTAAAACCGATTTAATAATTAAGCCGGATTATATTTTTGCTCTTATTAAAAAAAATTCGCATTTCTTAGTTTTGCGTCAATGTTTTTGTGGATTATTGCTTTGTCACGATGAGAAGAATCTAAAAAGTTAAAAATTATGAACCGAACTAAATTTTGTGAATAAAGATAAAAATAATCTAAGAAGTCTGTCTGTTTTGGATTGTTTTTGGTTTTAGTTAACTTTTAAAAGATTTTGATCATATTTTTTTACTTTTTAGATTCCTCTAATGAGACGAATAAATAATCCACACACAAAAAAGACGCAAAATTAACAGATGAGACTTTTTTTAAAAATTTAAAAGCAAAACCGAACAAGGTGGAAGTTTTTAATTTAAAGAAAATTTTATTGGAGACCGTGCAGGATGGATTTTGAAATCCAAACCGAACAAGGTGGAAGTTTTTAACTTTTTCCGATTCTTCTCGTTGTAACAAAAAAAAAGTACTCTAAAAATACGATCAAAGGGATGCTTCCTCAAAATTGCATTGCCTCTCCTCCTTGTTGTTTTCTGTCTACTTACAAATTAGCTAGAGATTCATTCTCTGCTTTGTAGCCCTGGGCCGGTTTTTTGTTTATCAAAAAACCAAAAAAAACTAACCCAGAAAATTGATCGAATACCGTAAGGGGAAAATGATTTACATAAAATAAGCCGACTTTAAAGCGAGGCTTAAGTCATAGAGTTTAAATTCTTTTCGCTAGCGTGGGTTTTCTGCCATCACCATTGTGGGTCTCACCGTGTATGTCCACTTAAAAAATCAGCTTGATTGAATATTGATATGAATATCAAAAACGGAATTTCGGTTGATAAAATGGATGGCCATGACGGGTTTAACTTTAAAATTATTGACAGAATCAACCCGTTCATTTTATAAACCGAAATTTAATTTTTTATTTACCTATCAATGTCTAATCAAGTGGATTTGTTTTCGTGGATGTACTATGTGAGTCCTATAGGATACCCGGGTTCGATTATTAGGATAATAAATATATGGTAGGACTCACAATAACGGTTGCAGAAATCTCCCGGTTTCCAGCGCCGGCGGACAGAATTTAATCACTTACCTTTTCATGTGCAAATACAGCAATGGAGGTTGTGGAACATGTTGAGCATTTTTTCAAGCACCAAGTATGCATGGGTCACCAGTCTTTCCAGTTAGTAGTTGATAATAACAGAATGAACATTAACCAAAACAATAACAGAATGTAGAATGTTACTGTATTTTCGGGTGCAGGGACTGTGCTGTGCGCTTGATTTGGGATCCACCTTGAGTCCTGTTATTTAATCCCAATCATTATTTTGTTCGTCTCGTCAAGTATAAAAAAGTGTAAAAATTCAGGTTGATCGGATTTCAATAACTATTTGATTGGTGGTCATTTAGCTTAGAGTTTTGTAGACAAAATCACCTACAATAGTTTCTTTGAGTGTTTCGTTTTCAAGAAAAATCCAATCTGAAAACATAGTTACCTACCTACTCGATGAGACGACCAAAATGAACAATTCAGATCAAACAACTGGACCCGGAGTGGGCCCCAAATCGGTCGCACAATGTTATTTACTGTTACATACCCTCATAACTATTACAAATCACCAACTCTGTGTTAATTTTTCGGTAACTTATTACCGAAAGTATACAATCATTCATCTCTATCAATATTTTGTTGGTAATTGGTGGTCCAAGGCGGCAGCCGAGGTGGTGGTGGTGGTGGCCGCGCTAGCAGAATTTGTGCTAGTAACCATCTGCATCTCTGCCGCCGCCGCCTCCACCCTAAACTTCTCATAAATATCCCCTCGGTAAAACTTCCTAGTCCTGATCACCAAAGCAATCGAAACCAAACACCCGAACAAAGTTGCGGCCGTGATAATTAGAAACGCCATCTTATAACACTCCACTCCGGTACAACTCAAGTCCTCTCCTGCTTTCCTCGTTAACCCCTTCGCCACCATTTGCCTCGTGGCCTCCTTATCGTACAACTGACCCGCGACTTTCACGTTCAGTATATACGACCCGACCGGGCTGGCCACGGCTCCGAAGTTGTACAACGTGGAGTAGTACTTGAGGCCGAAGATCTCCGATATGATTGCGAACAACAACGGCCATTGTGCGCCGAAGGAGAACCCGATGATGATTGAGGAAACGTAGAGGGAGTTGGGGACGCCAAAGGCGATGAGGAGGTGGCCGAGGCAGGAGAAGAGGAGGACTAGGGTTAGCATTAAGGGGCGGGGGAACTTGTACTTTTTGAGGAGGATTTCGGAGGCGAATCCCGAGGCGACTCGGCCGAGGTAGTTCCAGATGCTGACTAGGGATACAAAGGTGGTGGTGGCTTTGGAAGGGTAGTTTAGTGATTTGCCGATCTGGCCGAGGTTGTCGATGGCGGTTAGGGTGCCGCCTACGCCGCAGGTGGTGGCGACGAAGAGGATGAGCATGTCGATGCTGAAGAGGGCTTGGAGGATGGTGTAGTCGTTGCCTCTGTCTGGAGGGCGGAACACGTTTGTGAAGCACGAGTCGGGCTTTCTCGGGCTGGTTGGAGCATTGGTGGGTAGTGGTGGCAGTGGTGGTGGCTCCGTTTTTTCGGCTGGTGGCGGAGCAAATTGGATTGCTGGTGGATTTTCTGCTACTACCTGATAACAAAGGTCAAAAGTTGCTTTTAGTGATTTCTTTTGGCAAGCCTTTAAATTGATACATGTTGGAGACAGTTGCAAAAAAATTCAAAAGAGAATGTAAAATGCTAAGTGCTAGAAAATTGTCTAAAATTTGAAATCAGTGGCTCACACAAAATTAGAAATTAGTGGCTTAGATTGACTCCCAAGTGAATCTAAGCCACTGATTTTAAATTCTGAGTACATTTTCTTGGTATTTAGCACTGTTAAAAAAGAATAAAGAAATTGATGACCAAAAAATTATGTTAAAGAGACACGAACTACAAACACACATAGAAGATCACCAAATCTTCATTGAGAAATCGAGCCAAGTCCAAGTACTAAACGAGCCTTTATGAATCACTCAAACTTAGTACATGCGAGCTGAGCTATTTACAAAAGCCGATGTACAACCAACTCGAACTTGACTTGTTAATAAACGAGCAAAAAATCTTTGTTCGAACTGAGTTGAACCTGGCTCTAATGAGCCGAGTCGAATGTCGAATGCTACTCGTGAACTGCTTGGTTTGTTTGGAGTTGTAGAGACGTGAAATTTGTTCATTCCATTGAATAATGTTTCCTTTCCGATTATTCTTAGAAAAATGAAAATATTTTGGCTGTTTTAATCAAAAGAAATGAAAAATTTAGTCCCTTACCTGAAACTGAGAAAGATCATTAAGCGCTTTTTGCTTGTTCCTCCAAATACTCAGCTCTTCTCTTATCACAACACCAAGTGGCGCAAAAAGCAGAACAAACACAACCGCCGCACTCCCGCCGTACGCCGCCCTTGAAAACACGTATCTGTTCTGCACAATTATTATAACCATCAAAAAACCCGCAAGCCCAAGTGATATGTACAGAAGATTGTAAAAAATCTGCAGCTCATTCTTCTGTCGAACGACTTTGATGATCCGAATCGTCCTCAGAAAAACAAACGAAACCGCGGCCGGAAGCCACCCGATGAGCAAAATCAAGTAGGCCGCGTTGTTATCGCCGTAAAAGGCGTGGAAAATCTGTGTCAAAATCGCCCCACTCAATCCCACGAAACCCTTTAGTAATCCCAAAACGATTCCCCTGCTTTCTGGGAAATTCTTGACGCAAGTGACTAACGCCCCTGTATTTGCAAACGATTGGGAATTGGCCGCTACGCAAATGTACAGGCACATTTGCCAGACTTGGGGCATGGGGACGCGGCGGGTGACAGCGAGGTAGATCATGAAGTAGCCGGAGAAGTTCATGGCGGCGCCGATGGAGAGGACGACCCACGGCGGGGTGAGTTCGTTGATGAGGCCGGACAAAATGCCGACGTTTCCGCCGAGGTCTTTGAAGAAGCTGAGGAGGTTGAGGGTGGTTTGGTCGTAGCCGAGGGCGGATTTTATGTAGTTCGAGTAGAGGCCGAACATGTAGGTAGCGCCGGCGGCGGACATGATGAGGAAGGAGGCGAAGACCATGAACCAACGGCCAGTGATGACGTGGAGGGTGATGCTTTTCATGGTGCGGGCGGCGGAGTCAGCCTCCGCCATGGTTTTGGTGAGATTATTGGCTTAACGAGTTAGCTGAAGTTTGGTTAAGGTTTTGAGGGATGAATGTTTACTTGTCTAGAGATTAGTGAAGTGGATAAGGATTTAAATGCGAAAAGAGAAAGAGAGAGAGGGGAATAAGTTTTTTAGTGCCGAGCGGGTACTATGCGGCGGTACTTTTCACACAGGACAGAGGGGGTGCTGCGCAACGTGCTGTGCGGCTCCCGGCGCGGCCGCGCCGGTGTCCGTTCAATGATCGGAAACGTCCATTGCGTAGAGCTCGTCGAATACTACAAGTGTGCCAAAAATCAAATCTATCGGATATAGTTAAGTGTGTCATCGGAAAAAAAATAACTTGAAAAAAATGGGTTTTATAGTTTTCATCTAGTGTTTCAAGTCATACGTGTTCTATTTTTTTTCAAGTTTTATGTGTTCCGATCACGCATTTAATGATATCTGAACGAGTTGATTTTTGGTACTTGTAGCACTCGAGGAGCTCTACGCGATGGACATCTCCGATCATCGAACCGACACCAGCGCGGCCGCGCCGAGTGCCACACAGCACGCTGCACAGCACAAGGCTGTGCAGCACACCCCCCCCCCCCCCCCCCCCGGCTGTCCTTTTCGCACATCTCAATCGTCCAACAATATATTAGACGGTTCAGATTTTAAATGAACTCTTCCAGAACTCTTCCGTGGAAGAGTTTATTTAAAATCTATACCATTAATTATTGAGATGAACGGTTGCGATGTGATGCTACGAATAATACGTCAGACAATTACGTGGTTCCCGCTGACAATGAAAATTTTCTCTCTCTCGAGGAGAGAGGAGAGAGGATTCTTTTTGGGTTCGTGTATTTGGCATGTGGGAATCGACAGTGATGGTTCTTTAGGAAAGGAAAGCCAGAGGGGATTGATGAGTTTCAACCATGTGAGGTATCGTTTGATTAGAGGAAGAAACATGGACCACCAACAACGTAGTCGTTTGTGTTCCAAACAAGTGAGGAATCGTTTGAGTTTCAAACATGCGTAGGAATCGTTTGATTAGAGAGATATCCCAAATGTGTGGAGTTTTAATATCACAAAACACTTTATGGTTGTGCTCTACGACTATTAAATAACTAAACTCCAATATTTGATTCCCAAGGCCTCGCGGACGTATAATTATTTAAATGTCTCGGAGCACAGTCATGTGGTGCTCTAGGATACTCAAACACTACACATTCTCGTGAATGAGTGGTACTGAAATGACCACTCAATAACACTCAATATTGGTAGTGAAAATCCGAAAACTGGTAAATCGAATCAAATCTAATGTAACCGTGTTTTTTGGATTGGTTCGACGTTTTAATGGTATGCTAAAAATTAGAAACCAATAAATTTAGTTCGGTTACTATTCTACAGAGCGAGCAAAGTTGCTCACATACCAATCAAGATCCAATCAAGCTGATTTTTCTCACATATCTCTATCGATGGAATCTATGAGATAAACACTTTAAACTTGGAAGATTTTAGCCTTTGCAACTTGCAAGGCCAGCCTAATGTCCATTTTTAGCATTTTTGGTATTTTCACTCCTTTTCACTACTTTTCACGCATTTCAATTCAAGTCATTCTCCTCACCTACATCATAAAAATACCATGCATGGTATTCTTAGTGGAAATAAACCCACCTTTGACGATAACTTAATGCCGAAAATACAAAAATACAGTAACAAAAACTCATCCAATTAACATCCGTGGAGCACCCGATTTTGTGCTGGATTTGTGTGCGTTTTATGTGGTTTGGTTTGATCCATGACAGTGGAAGATCTGGTGTTCCACTAACCAATTTTTTTCAAAAACTAGTTTTTCCTAAAAACTAAGACAGGTCATCCTCTCACAATACATCACATAAAAAATGTGAACACAAAAATCTAGGCAGTTTTAAAACAAAACTCCCTTAGTGAAACACCCCGTCCATGAGATTTTTATGTTTTGTGCTGTGGACAGTGTCGTTTATTTAGCACTAAGACACAGGCCTCCTTTGGGTAAAAAACTTAATCCAGATTATTGGTTTTTTGGTTTTTTGTCAAATAATCCAAAAAACCGGTTTGGTTTTTTCTTAAACTTAATCTAAATTATTCCCTCCTTTGGCTAATAATCCAGATTATGGATTATTGGATTATTCGTTTGTCCTTATTCAAAAAAATTTGAGTTCTGACCATAATTTTATACTTGTTAGATTCGTCTCGTCGAGAGGAATCCAGAAACCACAAAATCTTAATGCAAAACTAACGAATGCAAAAAAAATTTGAATAAGGACAAACGAATAATCTGGATTATTGGATTATTACCCAAAGCACTCTGGTTTTTTGGATTAAGATTATTACCCAAAGCACTCTGGTTTTGCGTACCCCAAAAAACTGGATTAAGTTTTTTACCCAAATGAGGCCACAGGTATGGTTTATTAGAACTAGGACAAGAAAATAGGACACAGATCTGACCTCCTTTGGGAAAAAAACTTAATCCAGATTATTGGTTTTTTGGTTTTTTGTCAAATAATCCAAAAAACCAGTTTGGTTTTTTCTTAAACTTAATCCAAATTATTCCCTCCTTTGGCTAATAATCCAGATTATGGATTATTGGATTATTCGTTTGTCCTTATTAAAAAAAAATTGAGTTCTGACCATAATTTTATACTTGTTAGATTCGTCTCGTCGAGAGGAATCCAGAAACCATAAAATCTTGATGCAAAACTAACGAATGCAAAAACAATTTGAATAAGGACAAACGAATAATCTAGATTATTGGATTATTACCCAAAGCACTTTGGTTTTTTGGATTAAGATTATTACCCAAAGCACTCTGGTTTTTTGTACCCCAAAAAACCAAAAAACTGGATTAAGTTTTTTACCCAAAGGAGGCCAGAATGTGGATCCATTTCTACTTTCAGTAATGCTCTTTCTCTATCCCTCCATAAACTTCAGAATTAATCAGGACAAACCTTTCGATAGATATCATAGGTATCACAGAACAAGAACAAATGTTAGACCCAGCCTAATTTAGGCCCCCCACCACCACAAACCTACGTAGATATATAAGATTTTGTCGCTTGCATATTTAAGGGGGTGTTCTATTAACAAAAAATAATTTTCTTTTAAAAACAGAGACAAGTTATTCTCGCACATCGTAAAAAATCAATTTATTATAAAAAACAACCTTAGTGGAACACCCCCTAAGGAGGTGCCCCTATTTGTCCCTAAACAGAAAAAAGTAGCCCAAACACAAAAATCGATTAACCAAGGGAGGTCGTATCAATTTCAGAGGTGAATTCCATTGTTAAAACCGGATTAATAATTAAGCCGGATTATATTTTTGCTCTTATTCAAAAAAAAAAAATCGCATTTGTGAGTTTTACGTCAATGTTTTTGTGGATTATTGCTTTGTCACGATGAGATGAATTTAAAAAGTTAAAAATTATGAATAAAAATTTGTTGTCTTCGTTTGTGAGGTTTAGTTTAATTTTGTAATCATTTCCATATTTCTCTTTCTAATCATTACCCTCTCTCTCCAATTATTACTATAATTTCTCTCTCTATCTATCTCCACTCATTACCCCTACCTCCACCTATTTCTCTCTTCATTCATTACCGAAACAAACAAAACTAAGGGCATCCATGATAGGCTCTTAAATTGGCTCCTAGGTGAGGCTCCTAAAATTTAACAAGTTATTTGATCAATTATAGTCTTCAATGAACTCCCAATACAAGTTCCTAAGGGCATCCGCAGTACTAGTATTAAGGTGTAAATAGAGTCAGCTTTTGCACAGTTAACAACAAAATTTGGTGAAATGGGTTGCAATAGTGTAGTTTACGGTGAGAGTTAAAGTGGCAGAGCTTTATTTTTTTCTAAGGTCAGATATGCAGTTATTGGTACGGTAATGAGAGGGAGAAGGAGAGAGAGAGAGGGAGGAGAGAGAGAGGAAAATGTTTTGTGTCAGGAGACTCTCATGACTGATACGGAAAAGTGAAAATGGAGAGAGAGAAAGGGTGAATATGAAGAGTGAGAAATATGAGAGGCCCCACCTTTATTTGTATATATATATTTGTATGTGTACTTTTTATATTTTAACTATCTTAACAATATATTTTGTCATAATAACACATAAATGTGATTCATTTTTTACATTTTTGTGTCATATAACAACATATTTTTAACAACACGATTGCCGATGCCCTAAGGGTGGCTCCTAAACCATTAGCTAAATTTAAGTAGCTTCGTAGCTAGCTGCAAGTAAGACCCAAGCCCTTTCAATCTTTTTTAATATGAAATTTTCAAAAGATAAATGATTTTATTTGAAAATAGAGAATGTTCTTACTAGCTATTGAGTGTACATATGCTCTCTAAATTTAGCAAGCTCTATAAGTGAAAAATGGACCTCAATTAGGCTTATGTATACACCTTAGGACTCGGGGGAGGTGTTGTGCACTCCCGTGCCGTGCACCGTGTTGTGCGCTTCTCGGTCGTCCGATCATGTTTTGGACGGCTCGGATGTGTTCGGCAATTATAATTTAATTTTGATTTATTTTGGTCGGTAAAAATCAAAACACATTTGAGCCGTCCAAAACACGATCGGACGGCCGAGAAGCGCACAACACGGTACACGGCACGGGAGTGCACAGCACCTCCCCCGGTTCCATACACCTTAAGAGTCAACTTAGGAGATATTTTTAGGGAGCTCATTGTGGATGTCCTAAACTCCTCAAACAAACACAACCACATTTTGGATTATTTTTGTTTTTAGTAAACATTTTAAAGATTTTGATCATAATTTTTTACTTAATAAAAGCTAAAAATAATGTAAATAAATTATTTAGGCCAAGAGTTTTACCAAATTATTGCCATCCAATTACTAGCTTACGTTACTAATTTTTTGCTCAATTGCAACAAACGCCAGAAGACATTACTAATTCAATTTCTTGCCGCAAACATGAAGACCAATTTTCTTGTGAGTTTTTACTTTGTTTTTGAGTTTTTTCATATAGGATCCATAGTCAGCTTTTTTTTTTTCGATTCTTCTCGTTGTAACAAAAAAATGTACCCTAAAAATTGATCAAAGGGATGCTTCCTCAAAATTGGATTGCCTCTCCTCCTTTTTCTTTTCTGTCTATTTTAGCTAGAGATTCATTCTATGCTTTGTAGTCGTGCTAGGCCGGTTTTTGAAAACCAATAAAACTTCCCCCAAAAATTTATCGAATACGGGGAAAATTATTTACATAAAAGCCGACTTTAAGACACCTAAATTTTTTTCGCTGGCGGTGGTTTTCAGCTATCACCATTGTAGGTCTCACCGTGTATATCCACTTAAAAAATCAGCTTGATTGAATATCAATATGAATATCAAAAACAGACTTTTTGGTTCATAAAATGGAAGGCCATGACGGGTTTAATTTTAAAATTGTTGACAGAATCAACCCGTTCATTTATAAACCGAAATTCAAATTTTTGATTTACCTATCAATGTCTAATCAAGTTGATTTGTTTTCGTGGATGTACTACTATGTGAGTCCAATAGGATAACCGGGTTCGATTATTAGGATAAATACAGGGTAGGACTCACAATAGCGATTGCAGAAATCTCACGGTTTCCACCGCCGGCAGACATAATTTAATGACTTACCTTTACATGTGCAAAAACAGCATGGAGGTTGTGGAACATGTTAAGCATTTTTTCAAGCACCAAGTATGCATGGGTCACTAGTCTTTCCAGTTAGAAGTTGATAATAACAGAATGAACATTACCCAAAACAATAACAACAGAATGTAGAATGTTATTTACGGGTGCAGGGACTGTGTTGTGCACTCGATTTGGGATCCACCCTGAGTCCAGTTGTTTAATCCGAATCGTTATTTTTTTTCGTCTCGTCAAGTATGAAATCCATGTAAAAATTCAGGTTGATCGGATTTCAATAACTGTTTGCTTTAATCAAAGTTGTCCCCGATGCAGTCAAGGATTAGTACGGTTGGTTTGGATAATGGTGCTTCCTATACAATTAATTATGGTTCGAATCTTGGGATCAAGTTGCTAGAAAGGACTCCCTCCGTTCCAAATTTCTTACCCGTTTTTCGGCATGTGTGTCGTTTTCCATTTACAAGGGAAAATAAGTTCTAGGGGTCTATTAATAACTATGGAGTCAATATTTTTATATTTGACTACAAATAACGGTTAACTCCGATAAATGAAAATATACACGAGGAAAGATTATGAAAATAAGTGTCCCATTACAAGACCGCACATGTCACGTACAGGCTCTGTCATTTTGGCTTGGGAACTTGCGGAGACCAAATAATTCCTACTTTGGAACCATGGTAGGTGCCACATGATAATCGAAATTGTTCATCATATAAGCCTCTTTAAAAAAGAATGTTCACGCAAAATCCGATATCTATAGATATATCGTTTGATCCATACATATGAAGAAAAAAAATTACTGAAATTTGACAGGGGTTTAGACCTCAGCAAATATGACTAACACTACGACTTTCTCCTACGGGTGCACACCGGCCCGATAGCCCACCCAGCCCAGCTCGATTTTTTTAGGGTTTGGGAAGAATAATTAGGCCCATAGGGCCGGGCTGGGTTGAGATTTTAAACCCGTTTATTAATTGGGCCGGGTTTGGGAAATTCCTCTGTGGCCCAACCCGACCCGGCCCGGCCCAATGTAAATAATAATTTTTATTTTAATATTATACGTATATATGTATGTGTTATCGCTGGAACCTACCTACTTAGAGTTTGTTTATCTTTATGAAAGTGACATTGATGAAGATAAATTACAAGTACTACCTATGTAGAGAATACTTTGAAGCAGTAGCAATTTGTTAAGAAAACTTTGAAGTTTTTTTCTCATTAAACTAATGTCTTATAGTAATAACTCATAGTTTTTTCTTCCTTTTATTTTTATTGTGCTCTACAATATTTGCTGTGAAGGAGTGTCATTTCAAATGAGAGATACTCGAGAGAAGTTTTTACATGTTAGAGTTACATCTTTTAGAGCACTTTAATTTATAGATCTGTTTTTAATTTTTTGGGAGAATTTAGAACTTTAATTATATTACTATGTTTGTGAATTGTAATTGTGATTGTTATGGTTAATTAATTTATGTTTGCGATACATGCTTTAGAAACATAAATGGGTTTTTGGACGGGCTTTGGAAATTAAAATTTTAATTGGGCCAGGCTTGGACATATTAAATAAAGCCCGATTATTAATGAGCCGGATTTAGGAATTGACAAATCTCGTTATTATCTAGTATAAGCCCGACCCGAACACAGCCCGGCCGGATGTTTGTGCAGTTTCCGAGCCACCAAAAAAAACTTAGTAAGTTGAAACTGATAACTTTTGTCACCAATATGTTATGAACTCCATCGTATTCATGGTGTAACACACAAATAAATAGTCCATTGTATTACATGCTCAACGTTCGAAGGATCAATACAGTGAAAATGGATTTGCAAGAGGAAAAAAATTATGCATGTCTTTTTTTTGGTAAATCAGCTTGAAATATTAAAAAAGATTAAACGAATGTACTACCTACAAGGGGCATACCTCAGGGAGGAATAGAAAAGCAAAACAAAAGAAAATGTAATGGGAAGGCCAAATGGCTACATGGGAGAACTTACAAGCATGGGAAACACTGCCTACCAGAGGCTAACTATGAAAACTGAGGCTTGACCATGATTTAATTTTACAAGAGTTTCTAACCCATCTAAGAAGATAGTCCAGTTATTTACCCCAAAAAAAAAAGAAGATAGCCCAGAAACTCTCCAAAACTTATGTGATGAAATTCTTCTAATGTGTGCCAAAAGAATTTACTCATTTGCAAAGCGACTTGGATCGATCCTTCCAGATTACTATGTTGTGTGTGTACACAAATGACATTGGTTATACAAGCCATAGGTGCCCTCAAACTACCCAAAAAAATAGTAGATATGGACCAAACCACCAGGTCCGAAAGCAGTCCTCGGCAAAACAAAAGCAGCACAAAATTGTAGTATGGAAGACAATCACATGAATGAGTTGGATGAAGTAAAAATTGAGTACAGAGGCAGTAGATTACACACCCCACAAATGGAATTACAGCACTCTCTCTTTTCAATATGAGTTCACTACCAAAACATGATTAACCAAACCAAACAGATGCACAGAAGGTACCAATGCAGAGAAAGCCACATAAGGCAAGTGCAAACAGCCACCCAAAGCTCCAAAACGTAATGGTATGATGGACCACTGGATTACGTGTTCATCCTGGTAAATTAAGCATGTTGCAACAAAAGTTTTTGTACAATTTCGCAGCAGCACTGTATATGCAAGAGCTATAATGGTATCCAGAAACTAAAGCCAAAAAACGAATAAAATTGTATATGGAAAATGTAAAACATGAAGACACAATCTAGTCTCTGTCTTCCAAAAGGTCGGAATCCCCGTTGAGGAGGTGGAGATCACTGCCCGCCTGCACGAACGCAGAAGATATACTCTCAATTTGCCCATCACTTGCGTCAGTTTCAAGGCTTTTTAGAAAGTCAGTCATCAGGTTCATCTGTTCACTTGAGGCACCAGGATCTGGAACTACAGGGGCAGTTCTGCCATTGAGCATGCCGACAACTGAAGACATAAAAGGCCTAACAGCTGGTGAGGCATTGGCACATAGCAGAGCTACGTTAATCATCATCGTTACCTCTACTTTGTCATAATCTGATCCCAACCTAGGATCTACAAGCTCCAACAAATTCTCCTTCTTCTTCAAGTCAAGGGCACTGGCGGCTCCACAGCCATGGAAAGGTGGTCACATGACAACCCTCCAAAAAAAAAAAAAAAATCCCCTATAATACATGTAAATTTTTTAGGTTAGTTCTTCTTTTGAACACCCAGTCTAAATATGAATGAATTCCCAATTTAAAATTAAATGAACACCCATCTCAAAAAACAACCCACAAATCAATTCACTTTGAATAATCAAATGGGAGAGTAGTGGGTGAATGATTGTTTGGTTACTTATACTGAAAGTGATGTATTGGATAGCATTGGTAATGAAGCTATTATGCAACGGTTTTTCAAAATATAAAATCTCATCGAGGGCAATTATAAGATCTTATATGTATACTCTGATGTTTTTAGATGACATTATTGATACTCCCTCCGTCCCAAATTGTTTGCTCCTTAAAACTGTTCATTTTATACGCTAATACGCTAAAAATAATGTATTAACATGATTGTTTTTTTTTTTCAAAAAAAAATTCACCAATTATTTTTTGCCTGCAAAATGCATGATTCCCTCAAAAGACAAGCAATTTGGGACGAAGGAAGTAAATTTTTTTGGTTATATATAGTTCTGATTTGTAGAGGCATTGTAGTGTAAGTAATTGTGAACATCCTTGTAAGAATCTCTGGAGCCACCACTGGTCAAGGGCCTACGGAGAAACACTCGTTGCGTTAGACCTCGAGTACCTTATATGCATGGGTTTTTAATTTAAGAAGATTTGTTGTAATGGAGATTGACCAAGAACATGATAGAAGCGTCTCACTAAAAAAAAAGGTTCTTTTCCCTTTTCAAGTTAATTTTTGTTGTACACACTTGTGTTGTGTGTTAAAGACACAAAAAGCTGTTGATTGAATATTTGTATGCTCATAACCAAGTTCTAAGCTCTTCTGTTGGACACACTAGTGTCGTGTTTTAGACGCGAAAAGCTGTTGATTGAATATTTGTATGCTCATAACCGAGTTCTAAACATTTACGTATTTCATTGATGAGGTTAGCAAGTTGTTCTTGTTTGCTGCATTGTGATATTAATGAGTTGTTGTAGTGTCTTGAATCATGTATTAAAACTTCTTAAATTGAAATTTTTAGTATTTTTGGTGATTTGTGCTTGTAAAAATTCATTAATATACCAAAGGCAAGTTAAAAAAATTATGTGTTAGCCATATCCTCGTCTTCGTATCCAAATCTTATTCTTTTAAAAATATCCAGTCGCATGTCCAAATCTGTGTCATGTCACTGTGATCCCTACCTGCATTTATCTGCGTTCATGCCTCCAAGCATCTCTATTATTATTTTTTTTCTTCCCATGCCACGTCAATTTTGCCCATTTTGATATTGTATCTCTCATGATATATAGATAAAGATGTAACCACTAAGGCACTAGTGCAAGAAGAACAAGATTCAACATACCCAATCACGAAGAAATAAACTATGGTTGCTATGGACGCTTCTCCCACTAACCAACTCCAACGTGACTGTGCCGAAGCTATAAACATCTGATTTCTTGGTTAAGTGACCCCACATTGCATATTCAGGTGCCATATACCCCCTGCATTTAACCAATTGTCAAATAAAAGGTTAGTATATGCATGATATATCGTCCAACACATGCTTATTTTAGGGAACAACATCATGAAACCGGCTGGAGCTTCATCCCATAATATTATACCCGTTTTTATGGTGAATGCACCTATGAACTAGTATAACCAAAAAAGGGTGGGATGTGCGCAGCCTTACTCCCACAAGCAAAGAGGCTGCTTCCGGTACTCGAATGTGAACTAGTGCAACTGGAAAAAGAGGGGAAAAAAAACCTCTTTTTCCCGGCCACAAAAAACATAAGCATGACAATTACAATGAAGACATAACTTACAAAGTTCCAGCAGCCCGAGTGTTGATATGTGTATTGTCATCCTCATAAAGCTTAGCCAACCCAAAATCAGAAATTTTAGCACTGAGGTCCTTATCAAGCAAAACATTGCTTGTCTTGATATCTCTGTGCATGATCTTTAGTCCCGACTCCTCATGGAGGTATGCCAAATCCCTGGCTATTCCTAGGCAAATTTTCCATCGCGTAGGCCAGTCAAGTTTCGAAGTTGCATCCTTTCCTGTTAAAGAACAATAGCACAAATGCTTAATTCGCAATCCAATCATTTTTACCTAATTGTCTTGATTAGTACACACATCATGTAAATTTGATAGAGCAAAGCTCACCAAAAAGAGCGCGAGATACAGAATTATTTTCCATGTATTCGTAAACCAGCATTAACTGGTTTCCTTCGACACAACATCCATAAAGCTTTATCAGATTTGGATGTTGCAAACCAGAAATTATGCCTATCATTAATGAACTCGCGATTTCCTTGCTTAGAATTTAAAGAAAGCTGTTTAACTGCAATCGTTGTTCAAGTTGATGATAATAGACCCTGCATTCAGGAGAGAAGAAAGTCGATTATAAATTCAAGAATCATTAGGGAAGGCTAGTGCATTATAATCATGAAGAATGAAGTTCAGTAGACGTGGAGATCATTAATCAAGGAGTGAGAGCCCGTCTAGTCCCACAAGACCACATCGGCGGAAATGATAAAATCTAGTGCCATACAAGTGGAGACTTCGGACCTACCTAGTGCAAGGCCTTTTCTTGGGGAAACCCAAGAGAAACAAAACCCGTGCATTGCCCACATGGATGCATGGGTATGGGACCGTGCGTTGCGCATGGCTGACAAAGTGGACGATATTTATTATTTAATTGGGCGGGGACGGGTCCTTACACAATGGCCACCTTAAGCTTTCAAGGACCTTCGTTTCCTAAGATGGCACCAAATCCTGGATATTTACATGTATACCTAATTGTTTGCTTTACTGGTTGCTGGATTTTAAGATACAAGTACGAAAAACGTGCCTAACATCTTAGGACCAATGTATGGAAATATCACATCTTCATGGCAATTTTCCAGCTTATGCAGTTGAAATGATCTACTGATTTTAGTTGGCTCATTCCAATATAACAATGTGTGTGCAACTCCTTTGACACGTATGGAAAAGTAAAATCTCAACCAGTATAAACTACAATAGATCTATGACAGAAGCATATTTGTAAAAATTGTGCAAGCAAATTACCTTGTAAACTGAACCAAAACCGCCCTCCCCTATCTTGTTTGCTGCATCAAAGTTCTTGGTTGCAGCTTTTATCTGTTCTAGCGTGAATAATCCAATATGTAGATCCAGTCCTCGTAGTTCTGTCCCAATTACAGATGTCAGTGGAGAGTAAAATTTGTAGGAAATACTTTCTCCAACATCGGTTGTGTGCATAAATTAACCTCCAACAACAGTGACTTTCAGGTGACTTTAAGGTTTAGAACTGTATAATGCTGTTAATCCTCCAAAATTGATGAGCAAGTAAAATCTGTAATTTTAATTCTTTCATTAGAGAACTTACAAATTTTCTCAGGTTGGCACATTTACTCTCGTGCATTTGGCTAGGGTTCAAACCTCACTAACCAAAACTAACAATACAGACTTTCGGTGAGAAGAAGAAAAAAAAAAATCGATCAGTAGACAGTTGGCTAAAGTTTTAACGAATCTTCAAAGACAGTTTTTGCCTGGCAAATGGACAAGAGCTTTAGAAATTGAGTTATAAAGACATTTATTTCCTTACTGTGTTACCTTATGAACAATTTGCTAAAGTTTATCCAATTATTCACGAGTAACTTGAAAACATAAATTGCCTTTTAGCCATGAATACAGCTCAATTCATTCAAATGTTTAATGAGACAAGGAAACATCATGAATAATTGGCTAAAGGTTCACAAATTACAAAGTGAAATTCCGGAGTAACTTGT
Source organism: Vaccinium vitis-idaea (assembly GCA_963854785.1). Lineage (NCBI taxonomy): Eukaryota > Viridiplantae > Streptophyta > Magnoliopsida > Ericales > Ericaceae > Vaccinium > Vaccinium vitis-idaea. The sequence continues at coordinate 14,458,071 of OY978220.1, forward strand.
GGAGAGGGTAAAAACTCATTTCACAAAGAAAAATGTTAACACGAGCATAGCACGTGCTCGGCATGTGCACCACGTGAGGACGGATTAAGCTCGGTCGATCCACTTAGAGGCAATACATGCCCAAGACAGAGCTAGTCAGGCCACGTATAAGTTCAGGGTTACATTTTAGGAAATTAGGCTATGCCATGTGAAGGCATATCAACTCGGACGAGCTATGCAAGGGTGCCCCAGGTAGCAACCGAGCTAGTTAGGCCTCGAATAAGGCCAGGATCATATAATGAGATCAAGTACCGAGTATGGTGTAGCTCAACACTTGTATGGAGAGACCTGAAACGGCTCTGCCGAACATTATGGCATATCGGTCAAACCGGCTTAAGAGAATAAGGCGGTAGATCGTTCTAGAAGAGCCTGGAATAGCCTCTTTCGTGATAAGAGGTGAATCCCGAGATTAAGGGATTGACGCGAATCATTCCATATCGAATATGGAATGATATACAGAGGCAGAATCCTAGAGGGGATCAGATTGCATGACTATATGGAAACGGGACCCTTATGGAATGGATCCTATTACGAGAAGAGATCTGGTAGTATTCCAATTACCTAATGGGAAGAATCCCATTAGTTTTAAGTCAATAAGGAAACTAGGGCAACGAGAAGCCTTGATCAACAAGTAACCTACATCTATAAATAAAGCATCAAACCCATGAAGAAAGGTACCTTGTGACTCATTGTTATACGCATTGTGTTCTTAGCTTATTGAGTAATCTCTTTAATAACTTAAGCATCGGAGGGCCTTTGCCGACGAGAGGCAAAGGTGCTCTAACTGTTTGTTCATCTTGCAGCATTAGGGGTTCCGGCCAGTAAGCACGTGATTGATCTCCTAGAGAAGAAGACTAAACCATACGCAGATTTATTCCCCGTACAACTTGCTAGCATAAATTATCAATATTTGTTGTTGAGACGACAAAATTACAACAATTCAATCATAAAACATCCAAATTGACCGAAATACTTGAGTCCACAACTTTTGGTCAAGCGATGTTGATGGTCAAAATATTGAGCATGGGATAGCTAAAAGTTAAGACTCACGCAAAATTTTATCTTGTCCCGCATGGATAAGAGCTATGCATGAAGAATACGAGTTGAGCATATCAATGATACCCGCTTTAATACCCATGCAACCCACTCCCAACACTATGAAGGCCATTACCCAATGCACAGCCCACTACAGGAATAACAACCGTTGCCATGTCTACAATCTCAAGAAATTATATTTCTAATTCTGAGAATCGAAAAGGAGTCCATTGAGTGTTTAGGCATGCACAGAAGCATTGTGTCAAAATCTATTTTTAGACGTTTCTATAGATGCTGTCCTTTAGTGGCAATGCTAAATGGTAAAAATAATTCTTTTATAAGTAACAGTCAAAATAATCCGAGGTAGCAAGATAAAATCGTTTATTCTACAGAGAGTTGTACCTCTATCAACAGATATTTTGCCTCCCAACAAGCCTTTCCACCACAGAATACATAGGACAAGAAGGACAAGAACTATTACTCCAGCCACAGCCCCAACCACTACTACAACATTAGTCTTTTTGCTTGAAGGAGGTTCAAAGTCTGTGCAAGAAGAAAGTACATTGTAGATTCAATTCTAGTGTCTAGAACTAAAAGTTCGTATACCACAGATGCACACGTTTGACATATGTACCCATTTTAATACTTGGAAAACCATCAAACTATATTCCTCAAATCCAACATCTACATATCTAAAATCAAATAGCTGCTCACGTAATTAGAAAAATCGTCCTCCACGCCAAGCAGTAGAAGAAACAGGAAGTTCATCTTACATGTAGGGTTGTTCACGGAAATAGCTGCAATGAGAAGACTATATACTCCTCTACCGGGGATACCAGTTGTCCCCTTTCCGGCCCAATAGAAGCGGATCTCCAATGTACCATTAGTCACATTTGCAGTGTAACTTTTTATGATCACCTTACCAACGCCACCGGCTTCATCCTCAATGTCAAAATCTTTCTGCACCAGCTCTCCCTACAACAATTTTCTCACAAGGTTATATGATCTTTTGTTCAGCTTTCTTGATTTTCAAAGGCTAATTAATGTCTCATCCATGAGAAATAAAATACTCAATCTGTCCCTTATTGCTAGTCCTGTATTCCATTTTGGGATATCCCAAAGCATTATTCCTCCTTAAAGAGTCACAGAAAAATGTATTTGTACTTCCAAAACTAACCTTCAAAAGAGGTTGTCACAGTATTAACAAATGAGAATAAAAGGGTATTGCGGAAATAATGCTTTGAAATTGGAATTTCAATAACAGTATTAACAGTATGAAGTGCTGACTTCAACCTGTCGCATTCAGCCGCCTTTCTCTCGTACTGTATCAGCAACTTATTGTAATCACAATGTTTCCTCTCCCACAGAAGCTGGTAGTTTGTGCCAGGAAAAGGAGGAAGAAGATTTTCCATCTGGAGCTCTACAGAAATCCTCATCTTACATGTAGGGTTGCTCTACAGAAATCCTCATGCGCATGTTAGATGCTATATCTTTTGGTAAGTGAATATATAGATGCCTCACTCTCTTGATTGCACAATGAATGAGCGGAAGCTGTATTTGTGTAATAACAATACTTACAAGTGTTTGAGCACATGGTGGATTTTCATCCGGATATAATGAATCCAACCAAAAAAGTTCCCTTTTTCTACAGTCAATAACCAACAACAACCAATGTTTGTCTTGGAGGACCGGAAAGAATATCTGTAACATGAACACCGTTCAATTATTCTGTTCAACCTAGCATCTCATAATCACATTCGTGTGTTAATAATTGTTCATATACCTTATGCGTCTCTGGAGATCTATTATCGGCGCCAACCTCCTTTTTGCCAGCTAATATATTTTCCTGAATAGTAACAAACAATTAGATTGATTGGTTCGGCTCGATAGAAAACTAAAAAAGAAATAGAGACTGGGGATGAAAGTTCCAGGGACAAACTCCAAAGGGTTGAAACTTATTTAAAGAAAATGAACTTACAACTGTGAAAGGACTGTAGAAGTGACATTGTTGCATGACCGACCGCAAGATGGTTTTGTAATCATCAAAAAGCTACAGATTTTGTGATTAATTTTGATTGTAAGTACGAACATTTAACCATTTGAATTTGTTTACAAAAAGCGTGGATGAGTTTTGAGTCCCTTACAAAATTTGAAATTTCCTTGCCGTCATTCAACTCCTTCTCCCATTCATTTCTTCTACTGCAGAGAAGAATAACTACTATTAATGAGTAGAGATCCAAAATTCTAGGTGCATTTAGCACAGCTTCAGATGTCACCCGGGTTGGCTAAAATTCTATCAATTCAGACTAAGAGATCAGACTGTTACCTGACAACATTAAGTTGCCCTGCTAAAAACAGAAATTTCTCTATGAAATCAGCTTGTGAGGCCCATTGGAGGTGGTATTCCTTAGTCTGTTTCAGAAGAGGGCATAGACCTATGGTTTCGTGGAGTTCTAGGTTGTTAAAGGCTTTGGTTTGTTTTGTGCTTTCTCTAAGAAATATTTACCAAAAGAAAAATTATTAAACTGCCCTAGCTGAATCCATAATCAAAATGGCTGTAAATTGACAATTTCATACTCCCTCCGTCCCATTTTAAATGCTCCCTACGTATATCCGTGCCATTTTCAAACGTCTATATCTTTTTATTGGTAAGGTTTTCTAAGTTTTTAAAATTTTTGTCTAATAGAACTAATTGAGATCTATCAAATAAGATCCATATTGTATATAAAATACATTATAGAATGAAAACTATAAGAGTTTTAAAAAAACACGCATAACCGTAGGGAGCATTTAAATTGGGACGGAAGGAGTATATTAAAGGTGTTATAGTAACCTCTTATTCGAAGGGGAAGGAGAAAGAGCTAGTATTTACCCATTTTGTTGTTCCTTCTTGTCCTCATCAGTTACCACATAGAACAAATGTTTCAACAACCAATCCTACATGAGAAAGGATATTGAATTGGTGAATAAGCCTCTAATTGAGATTATTCAGATAAGAGACATGACACATAACAGTTAAGCTTCAACCAATCCTCCATGAGAAAGGATATTGAATTCGTGAATAAGCCTCTAATGGAGATTATTCAAATAAGAAATATGACGCATCGCAGTTAAGCTTACATGTGAATCGTTGAGGTCAAGTTGAGCCACGACTTGCTGGATTTCCTGGAGAAAAACCGCCGATGGCTCACCAACATCATCAATAGTCTATAAACACACATAGGAAAAAGATAACTGCATAGCGGTTAAGCTTACATGTGAATCATTGAGCCCAGGTTGAGCCACGACTTGCTGGATTTCTTGGAGAAAAACTGCCGATGGCTCGCCAACATCATCAATAGTCTATAAACACACATAGGAAAAAGATAACTGCATATACTTAGAGGTGGAAGTACCTTGACCTTACCAATAGACAGCCTATTTTCTTTCTTGATTTGATATTTATGCTCTACCTTTTCAAAGGTGATGTCTGACACTGTTTTCTTTCTTGATTTGATATTTACACTCTTACGTTTAAAGGTGATGTCTGACATTGGTGTAGGTTTATCCCCACAAAGGAAGCATGACATGAACATTAACTGAACATGTACATTTACAGTAATGCCTGGTATCCTCCATTTTAAAAAACTCGGGGATCGACGACGTTCGTAGCATTATATGTCGTAGAAGAATTTTCTATTATCATGTGTCCAACTGTATTTAACATTTGATAAACTAAAAATTCATCAAATAAACAAACAAAACAACTTACCAGCTGCACCTGATCATCAGGAAGATCCTTCAGAGACAAGGTCTCAAACTTCGATATCATGGTTGGAAGACTCCATCTAATGAATCCAAGACTTGCATCCGGATTATTTGCCTCCACTATGTTGGTGTGATAGCATAGCCAATACTATAAACATGTATGACATTTTTCAGTTTAATACGGCAGAACACAGTTTCAAACTACATAATGATAAATGTTACACATTTTTACGTTACCTGAAGTGCCACAACACAGCCTGTCACCTTCATGGGCTCCTGATGGTATTTCTTGATTGAAGTCAGTAGATCGTTTGCAATGGCACCACACCAATCATAGCTCATTGCTTTCTTAAAGTCTTCTATGCGTGCTAAGTACACCCATGGTATGGTCGTGGCATGTGGGAAGAACAGGGCGTGGCATACGTATAGACATAGAAATCTTGCAACATCTTCGATATCTTCTTTCTTGTCTTGCCCCAATAAATTCTTCAACCAATCTTTAATACTTGGTGTCGTCAAACGCTTATCCAGAGCCCTTCTTTTTACCATCTCCGACTCGTTTTGTGATATGTACTTCAAGCTTAGTAATTCTCTGCCTGATGAAATCCCAAATGTCCGACCAATATCAGAACTTGTCAGCTCAACATATTTCCCTCCAAGCTGGAACTTCTGTCTTGTAGGGTCATAAACTTTTATTATTTTTAACTATCAATTTGTCATTTTTCCGACATTGTGTTGATGTGAACCGATCTTCAATTATCGCATCCTATGAAGCACGGATACTCTATTTTGACCTCCGTATCGCGTATCGTACGCATATCGGATACGGATACGCTCCCGATACATATCGGATACGTTTTTTAGAGTATCCGTAATTTAAATTAAATTTTTATTATTCGGATACGTTTTGGATACGCTCCGATACGTTACCGATACGCTCGGATACGCTCCCGATACGTATCGGATACGTTTTTAGAGTATTCGGATACGTTTTTTAGGGTTTTTTTAGTTTTTTTTTTTTTTGTGCTGTAATGGTGAACTTGTCTAATGAAATTTTAGGAACTAAAAATTATATATATTTATAATATATTTATTTTTATATTTTTATATTCAACGTATCCCCCAACGTATCGTATCCGACTTTTTGGAAAAATCGCGTATCCGTATCGTATCTCGTATCCGTATCCGTGCTTCATAGATCGCATCAAATAATTTCCAAAACGGTGTAGTTTTTAGCACCTTTTTGTGGCATTCCCTCAGCTCCAGTTTCTTCACATATTTCAAGACCCCAGCTAGATTACAGCGGTAGGATTTATTGGACACTTCTGCCTTGCTTGGGGATTTGGAAGGAACCTTTGGCGACGAGTCAGTTGCCCTTGCTGCATTTTCCTTACCTAATTGATCATTCACATATTAGATATTTCCCTACCCCGAATTGCTATACGGATTCTATCACTAAATAGTTCAAATATGACCTTCCGGAGTATTAATGTACTAAAACCCTTTCGAAAGAAATTGTAGCGAGTCTATTGGGGCTGACCTTCTCGAAAATATGTTCCTCCTTAGGATGACATGATGAGATAGTTAACGGGTTTTGCAATATAGTTGAATTTTTTTAAAAAAAATTCTGTAACTATAAGCTAACTAGACAACAAAAATAAAATCGTTATGATGTTTTTTCCCCTAATTTATAATTGGTACAAGTATTAATGACCCGAGACAAGATAGATACGTTTGATCAATACTAGCCAGGACCAACTTGAACAAGAAAGAACTGAAAGTCTGAAACTTTTACCCTTACAATGATCAAGAAAGAACTGAAACTTTTACCCACATATCTGTGGAAAACATCGAGCAAAAAGAAGGGAAAACAAAAGAAAGCATAAACTAGGGTTTCATTTTGCAGCAAAATCGATCCAAACGGTAACTTGGAATTTATCAAATTTCGTGGAATGAAGAATGTATCAAATTTTGTCGAATATAATGAGATCAGTTAACTTGGAATTTATCAATACACGAAATTTACTTCAACTTAATAAAAAACAACACGAAAGTTACTTGGTTCGAAAATGAAAATTACTTGTTCTCATCATCGATTCTCCAGGAATGTAGAACGCTAACAAGGGGGGGAGGGGGTTGGAATTTTTAAGAGAGAGAGAGAGAAGAGGATTTGGAACTTTTCAACTTGTTCTCGCCAAACGGCATTTTTGCCTTGGAGTGGGTTGAAGAAGTCACGTGCTTGGCCTGTGACAAGTTTTCTGTCCAATTTTTTTTACAGAAGTTAAAGCTTTGGCAAAAATGCAAAAATGAAAAAACTGTTTTTTTTGGTTTTTCGTTTTGTCTTTATTCAATTTTTTTTTTTTGCATTTGTTAGTTTTGCGTCAAATTTTCGTGGTTTATGGTCCGAAGAGTATAAAATTATGGTCGAAATTTTTTTTTTTAATAAAGCCAAAATTAAACCAATAAACTGGTTATTTTGGTTTATTTTCGGCTTTATTCAAAAAAATATTACTTTTGACCATAATTTTATACTCGTTGGATTCATCTCGACCATGCTCCCTCAGAAAGTTGCATCTCTCAAAAGGGCCTAGCAGAAAATAACGGAGCTATTACTAGATTGCTTGCAAATCCAATCTCTTCCTACAAATCAACATAATTATCATGAACCTTTTGGTTTTGTGAAGTATTTTTCTGCTTTGATTTGCT